>BRXU01000009.1:1780000-2380000 GCA_030267565.1 Pleodorina starrii
ACCCCAGCAGCACGGCCAATTCCGGGATTGCCGCAGGCCCTTCTTGTTGGCACTACCGTAGAACGCCGGTACAGGGCAGTTCATGTATCAAGAAGCACAGAGTCGCACCTTCACAAATGGCAGTTAAGCCGTCACGGAAGAGTGGAAACGAACTTGTGTAGCTCTTCCCAGACGGGCTGCTCCTCCTGGGAGACGCCCATCAGGTAGTTCTGGCGGAACAAGTCGGGGTCCTGAGTGCGCAACTTGTGCGCGGCGTCGTTGCCGAGCTCGAACGGCGTGTTGGACCCCTTTGGCAGGAGAGACAGGCACGACTTGGGCAACTTCTTCTCCTTGAACCACCGCAGGCCCAGCTCGTCCACCAGGCGATAGATGTAATCACTCCACTGCTCCACCTTTCCGTCTGGGGACACCTTGCGCGGCCCAGCTGTGCGCAGCAGGAAGTCGTGCGTCTCTTCAATGAGGGACCGACGAAGGACCGCCGCGTACGCCACGTTGCCTTGACGGAGGATGGCGATTTCGGAGTTCTGCCGCTCGACCTTGTCGCAAACCATCCGCATCTGGTTCTGAAGCTCAGTCAGCAGAGCCCGGTCATCTGCACCTGCTTTCAGTGCGGGACCTAGGTCCGCGATGAGGACACCTGATTTCTCAGCGAAAGTCTCAAACGTCTCCGAATGAAGTTTCTCGAGCCCGAATTCAGAGGAATCGCCAGAACTGCTTGTCCGTGCGCGCAGGGCCGCCTTCTCTACCACCGTCAGCGGCAAATTCAGCTCTGCGGCTAGAGTTCTTTGGATGGTGGTTTTAGTCCGCTGGCTATCGAGGCGTGCCTGTTTTCCTAGCGGTAGAGAAAGAAAGGACGGTACCGATATGCCACCAAAATCGCGGAGAGTGGATTCAAAAGGGACCTGAAGCGCTTCATGAGGAGCCATTGAAGTAGCTTGTGCAAGGCTCGTAGTAGCTTATGCTCATATAAATTGCTTTTGGATGCTCCAAACCGCTGCTGGTGGAGCTGTACGAGCGCGACCAATGAACTTGTTGCCAAAAAAAACTTGGACTCAAAACTGCCTGAGTTTGGCATAATCTGAAGTATGAAGAAACTCTTCGACATACCAAGTAAATGACGACCAAACAATAACATCAGGTGAAGTGTTGTCGGTCGGCGTCCCACTTCAAAGTCAACTACAATGCTTGAAGTAAACGGCCGGGCACTAGGGGTGGTAGGGAAGTAGGGCTCCCGGCCAGGCACTAGGGGCGGTAGAGAAGAGGGGCCCCCGGCCAGGCACTACGGGTGGTAGGGGCACTAGGGGCGGTAGGGAAGGGGGCCCCCCGGCCAGGCACTAGGGGTGGTAGGGGCACTAGGGGCGGTAGGGAAGTAGGGCCCCCGGCCAGGCACTAGGAGCGATAGGGACACTAGGGGCGGTAGGGAAGGGTGGCCCCTGGCCAGCCACTAGGGGTGGTAGGGACACTAGGGGCGGTAGGGAAGGGGGGCCCCTGGCCAGCCACTAGGGGCGGTAGGGAAGGGGGCTTCCGGCTTGGCACTCAAGGTCGGTAGGGGCAGTAGGGAAGGGGGCCCCCCGGCTGGGCACTAGGGGCGGTAGGGAAGGGGGGCCCCTGGCCAGGCACGAGGGGCAGTAGGGGCGGTAGGAAAGGGGGGCCCCTGGCCAGGCACTAGGGGCGGTAGGGAGGGGGTGGGGGCGCCGGGGGCACTCGGGGCTCTAGGTCGCTAGGGGCGGTAGGGAAGGGGGGCGGGGCCCGGGGGCACTCGGGGCTCTAGGGTGCTAGGGGCGGTAGGGGAGGGGGGGGCCCTAGTCCCCGTCATTTGCCACCTCACAGACTTTCCTGGGTGGTATCGTCATCACAAATAGAAGAGATTATGTATTTGGGCTTTATGTGCGACCTAGCGACGGTGCTCGCCGTCGAACTCGACATGGACATCACCGAAGGCAGCAAGGACCGCATAGCGCAGGATGCGGAGCAACTGCAATGGGGGGCCGGTATCCAGAATCCACATGGAAGCGTGGTAGTGTACATGGGGCCCAGGGTGGACCGATTTGTCGTTGTGTTTGGGGACGTGGGCAGTATTCTGGGGGCCAACTCGTGCGCCCATCTGGGTCCATTTGCCGAGGAAGCCCAGGGAATTACAGCTGCCCCGGTGTTCGTGCATGCCTAGCCGGTTATGCACCGCACGATGAGTCGGGGATCTCGTGCATTCACAGCGTGTTTCTTATCAGCATGTAGGGTGCTGTGTAGGGAGGTGTGAATACCTGGTCGCATGGTTAGGGATGGTTCGACGTGTATGCTAGTGGAGGCAGCAACAAGTTCTTGGGTTGCGTGGGCATCGAGGGGAAGGTCGCCAAGGGAGTTGCCTGGCCAACGAAAATGTAACCACCAACGGTAGCGAGGTTCCCCTGCGTTGACCATCCGGTACCTGTACCTGCGAAACCGAAAGCCGCTAACATCATTCCTATCTAAGCTTTCGAGTATCTAAAGCCCAGCTTCAAGAAACCGGTAGGCGGCGACGTTTCTACGGTAGGGAAGAACCCTAAACCCGGTCGCGGGTATCCGTTCAGCGCCACGAGCTACCCGTTACATGAAAAGAGGAATTCTATCTTTAAAACGATTTATTGATTATGCCAATATCACCCAGGTAACCTGTGACACCACACTTCCAGGAATCTGACCCCCGTGAGTACCCTCTGGGTTGTCACAGTGGGCTCTGGAAGTCTGAAAAGTAGAGCCAACGGGCCAGCTGGCCGTGCACTGCACAGGTAACATTGTGTCATGCCAGGGCATGCCGTGCCATTCGCTTGGCGGGTTGCGAAAGGCGGGCACATTACCGTCCCCAAAATCCGCTATCTATCTAACAGGAAGGAACCCTGGTGGATGAGCGCACACCTGCGCACAAGAACATTCGGCTACGTGAAATTAGCTTCTCCTCTATCGAAAAAGGCAAGGGTCACCCACCCGAGAGTCCGTGGAGTCTAAAATTGACGGGCCGAAGCCTGAGCCCCTGGGCTGACAAACAATTACGCACCAGCACGCACTCTGCAACTGGAGGGAGGAGATAAGTATTGTGGAGGCACATAACTCGGCATACGGGCCGCACGTTTTAAGTGTTAGTTGAGTTCAAGGTAGGCCCTACGCGGCTGCGACAGACGCACGGGGCACAAGTTCACAGCTTGCGCTTGGTCCGGCTGCGACCGCCCGGATGACTCTACCAGACTAAAAACATTCACGACTGGATCCGACTTAGCTGTGTTAGATCCAAAGATTCTTACGATGTAATAATGCTTGTGAGGGTTAACGTTTGGCACTCCCCGATACCGGGTATAGAGCTACAAAGGCAGGATGGGCGCTGTGCGGCATGGCATGGACCACGCGCTCGGCGGCGATGTCGTGCAAGCATGCTGTTGTGCATAAAAAAACAACAAGCTCACAGGAGCCTGACCCTGTCCGGGCTGCTCCGGTACCGTCAAAATCTCTAGGCGACGAAATCTGACAACCAATCACCTTTGTTTCATATGCAATTACTCTTGCTTTTACTAGAAGGCAATTGTATTGCAGCGCTGGCGAAGGAAATTGAAGAGCCGATTGATCGGTTACATTCGTTGTTTCCGTTGCTGCCTCAAGCCTCAGGAGCTCAAGCAAAGAGCAGTTTTGTCACATGTAAAGTCTGTTATTTATGTTCTCTTATGACAAAGTCCAATGACTTTGTATCTGCGCTTCGAAGGTGATTCAGACGACTTTGAAGCCGGTTCCTCTGGTCTATTTTGCGCACATGAATTTATGCAGCAGATACATGCGGTGTTTCAGTAAATGAAACAACAACTTTGCTTGAGACGTTAAAACAAGGTCCAGTTGCGACGTCCATACGGACCGGCATAAAGGCATTTGGCCTGCAAGTGTTAAGGCCGCTGAAACGGTAGCTTGTACACAGGGGTCATTGCTAGGAGTGACTATTCCATTGGCCTTTGGGTCATGCTTCGGATGGTCTCGGAGCCGAGCAACGGCGACTATACTTCGCAGTTTTGCCAACGCGAATGTTTCCGGCTTGCAACACAGGTGGCATGAGAATTACATATGCATGAGAAGTTTATACGAGACAATAACACCGAAAGAACATAAGACACTGCATTTGGTCATATTAAATAGTGGGCCAAAGGAGGCACAACAGATTGAATTGGCACTGCGTATTCTGAGTAGTTACAATACCTTTGAGGCGTGGGCGTTGCTGAAGAAAGCTGGTGAGGGGGCTATGCCGTGCGGAAATATCGGTGTGAGCGCGAATGATTCCCAAGGCTGAGGAGACATCCATTCCTTTGTGCATCGACGACGCTATGTTCGGAGTGCTGTTATAGTCTGCTGCGTGTTTGAGCGACTTCAAGGGTCCACCATCGGCTTAAGCTTGCCTGCGTACAACCTGCAGGTTTGTGAGTTGCAAGGATGGCAGATAGGCGACCGCAACGACCGTCGGCTTTGCGTGCTCAAGGCGCGTTCCAAGCTGCCGCTTCGTCCGAGGACGAAGGCATGGAGGTGGGCACCCTTGACGCGTATTTCGCTGCATAATTCTGGGCTCCTTTATTTCCCACCAGATGCCAGGGATACTGCGGAATCTGCGCCATGCTTGCGATGCCAATACGCGACGTGCGTGTGTCGCATGCCGTGCGCAGGGCCGCCAAACGCGCAGTACGCGGCGGGTTATGCGAGTCGACCTCTCTAAGCTTGACGTAAGTATCGTCTTCGGTGAAAGTTGATCGGCTTTTGTCCAACTAGGTGTCGTCTGACGGTGATCCCTTTGGCAACCGGGAACCGCAGTTGACTGACCGTTGCCGTACCACCGCCCGCTTTGTAGACGCAATCCTTATTGCGATACCGGAAAGTCCACAAACTCGGGGATACTCCTGCAACAGCGACGAAGGAGGACTTGATACCGTCGGTGACACGACATTTCGCGCAGCAGGTGAGTAGGATGAAGGGGCTTGGTCGCGGGCACGCTCCTAGGATCTGAGCCAGCGAGAAGGCGGACATTGGACTGAGCTAAACCGCACCTCTTGAAAGGAGTATTTGCGCGTTCTGATGAAAAGGTTAAGGCTTGGGGTATTCTCGTCACATGTTGCCGTATATCTGTTCGTACGACAGACTTGCAACAAGTCCGCGAAACGCAACTTGGACCAGTTAAGCATCGCATGGAAATGATGCTGGGTGTCCTGGAGTCCAAAGTGCGAGTAATACGTTCGTCGCGTTTGATTTCCCTTTGACCGTTGCGCCCGCAGGTGGTAGACGAGGAGGAGGTGCTTATGAAGTTCGTGCTGGCGGTCCAGAAGCACAACAAGCAAATGCGACAGATCAACGCGGTGCAGCAACAAAAGGCCCAGGAGCAGCGGCTAGCTATGCAGCAGCACCTTCAGCAGCACCTACAAGCAGGGTACGGCAGGCAGGTTCCGCAGCTGCAGCAGATGCCGGCCAATCACCTAAAGGGTGGAGTCATAAAGCAGCAGCGCAGGTGACAGATAGTCCGCCGGGCTACGGGCCATGCTAAAGCCTCTCTCTGCGCGGTGGGCTGCTGGAGGGGGTCATGGCTGCGGAGCTGGTGCGGTCAGAGCGGTGCAGTTAGGACATTCCGAGCGATAAGATAGGCATGAGGGTGTTGCAAGTGTGACGCTTCAGGTATTGCAAATGTGCTTTTAGTAAAGGGACCATGTGGCTGGTGTGACAATGTTTGACGACTTGAGCGTGGCCAGTTTGAAGTGCTTCGCGGTTGGCAGGTGCAAAGAAGCCTTGGGCCTCTTGTGGTGACGTCATAGTTACGGAGCATACCAGTGTACGGAAGTCTGGACGTCGATGCGGTGGCTGCATATACATTCCGGTGTTCCAATTTTTTGTAGCGCCCAGGCACCTGTCCAGGGTTGAAGGTTGTCGAGCTGCTATGAAGCAGTTCGCAGACGGTGTTCTACCAAAATGGTATGTGGGGTTTGCGACTATTATAGACAGCACAATTTTGCTTTACATGACCCAACGCGGCTTGAATGAAGCTGAATTGATTTGACCGTGACCTACTTTGTCATAGCAGTCTGTAAGTATTCCCCAATTGATGCGCATGGCTATCCACCACAGGATCATTACCGCCGTCGTTTGTCGGTGGTAAACGTAACGTTCATCCTCCAGTTTCAAAAGCACTATCCAACGTTTGCCTAACCGGCGAATAACAAGTGGATAGATGCACCATTCACCCGAATGCAAAGCGCGGTGGGCCGTGTCGGTGCGTCTTCGTAAGATGACGCCTCGGCCACCGACAGCCGTACAGCATACCTATCTATCCCATATGAAACACATATGAAACACACTGCAATGTGCAACGCGCACTGAGCTGGAGCCGCACTGCATCAAAAGCTAGACGCGGCACAACAGCCACACGGATTTCTTAAGGGCTCTTGGGTTGATTGCCAATGGGCTTAACCGCTGCTGAACCGCCGACTGCGTTAAACCCTCAGCAAACATCAAGTGGGCCCGCATAGACCACTTAATGCTGTGCGCATCAATTTTCTCTCTCCAGTAACATGCCACGAGGGGAATGCCACGCATTGGTCTTGCGACTGGCCAGCCCACTGCACGGAAAGGCGCATCCCGCAAGCAGCCTCGCTCCCTGCCCTGCTGCTCGCTTGGCCGTGTAGGCCTGGCCCGCCGTCCGCTCGGCCATGCAGCCCCAGTCCGCAGTGCAAAGGCACACGCGACAGGGAGCCGCCGTTTATGCTGGCAGCGAAAGTTTTTCGTTGTTCCGCCAGCTCTTGATGTAGTAGTAGAAGAAGTCAATGTAGACGATGGTTTGGACGATACCAGAGATCCAAACTGTAACCAGGGCAGGGGCGAGGAACCAGGGATAAAATCCCCATAACAAAATGCGCCTATGTGGAACCGGCGTACAGATGGGCCAATGCAGCGATAACTAGGCATTCGTCTCATGACATTCCAGGCGCGCACCGGCTACCGGAAGACCTGCGCCAGGCACAGGAGGCCAGCATATAATGTTCAGGTCCCCTGTGAGCCGGCCCGGCCGCTTACCCAGGTACTGGCGGTAGTGCTTCTCCGTCAAGAACCGGTAGATCCAGTTCAGAATATACAGGGCGCGATACGACCTGCAAGCAAGCCCCACGGGCCAGTCACAACAGCCCCGTCCAGTGACCACGATGGCATTTATGGCCGTGAAAAAGGGCCTCGGGTCCCTACACCGTGCCGCGAGCGCGTTCCTGAGCCCTGCCATGGTAACAATCGAAGGGTGCGAGCACCACAAGGGCCACTGGAGCCCGAATCTCAGGTGCCCAGGAAATTGTCGCTGCCCGTATATCCCAAGCCCATCACAGTCCAACAGTTTTTCGCAACAATTCCTGAAAGGATATGCCACTGCTTGAAGCCAAACGTTCTCGCCGCATGTCTGATGTACGTGTGCGGTCTCGGCATAATTCGACCAAGTGCCTAACTTTTGGCGATTGCAGGTTACGAAGGCGCGTACGCCCAGTCCCTGTCCAAATGTGGACCGCAGTGATGTTTCCCCGTCTATCCTACCCACATTCCGGGCCTGGCCGCATACGGCCGACCCCACACAAGGGGTGGGGTGGCAGCGGCCGCTTCACGGTTGCGTGAAGTGCACGGCCTACTGTTCAGGCCTTCCCTTCCCAGATGTCCAACATACCCGAGCAAAAACACGTAGTTGCCCGTGAGGTTGTCAATATTATTGGTGCGCTGCAGCAGCACCAGCTGTGGCAGGATTGCCACAGCCTCGAGATAGATCGAGAACGTCCACAGCACCTGCGGGGTCGGTTACACAAGCACAAACGAACAGGGAGGGAGACGTTCAGTTGCGTACACTACAGCGGGATCAGCAGTTTTACATAACACATCGTCAGCGTGATGAAGGCAACTCCAGCTGGATGAATCGGACACAAGGGCACGCAGCGGCACCAAGGTAAGCAACTGCGCGTCAGAGCCAGCTCATCGCACTGCAAGCTATGAGGTTCGTTTTGCGCACATACCGCGCATTTGTTTGCCCAACTAAAATGGCCAAGCCAGTGTGAGGGGGGAGCTCAGGTTGCACCAGGGGGACGTCATTTCGCGCACAGGGGTAACGAAACGGCCCGTGGGCCTACCCACCTCCATGACCGTGAACTCGTTGTTCAGGAGCATGGCCAGCACTAGGCACGGCAGAACAAGGAACTGGTACCGGAAAGTATCCTGCTCCCGGTCATAAGTAACGCGGATAACCTTATGGAAGCGCATCCAGTATATGATGGTGAAGGTGGAGACCAGGAAGATAACCTTCATCACCGTGTTGTACCTGTATGCGTGTCACGAGTCCTTGTGCACCTTGAAGAGCAGCACAGCAGCTGTCCCGACTTACAGAGAGATGAAGTTGGTGAACAGGTCCAAGTACCGGCATACGAAGACCACCGCGTACAGCTCCTGAGTCTTCAGCGATATGCCTAGATGACAATGAACCGACACAGAGCTTTGCCATAGGAAATTGGTGCAGCTACTCGCTACTGCTTTCAAGCTAGCTGGCAAGATCATCGTCCCTCACCGCGACATGACCGCGTGGCATTAATCTTCAGCAACAACACTATGATTGACAGCAGGTGCGTCATGTCACCCGCTAGCCTAAATATGTTCATCATGGTTCCCTCGCAACGTTTGAAGCAGGTCCCGTCAGGGAAAGAATAGTTTATGCACGAGCTGCGATGAATTAACTATAACGCCTGAATTGCAAAATATAATGGCGAGTTAAGCTGCTTTTGATTGTGTATCTTGGAGCCGTACGTGCTAGTACCGGACAAAACTGAACACGATGTCAGAGCAAGCCCCGTGGTATTTGCTCGGGTACAGGGTTTTGAATTCTGTTTCGATATATAAAAACGAGAGCTCCTCAGCCCCTGCTTAACCCGGACACGCTCAGAGCACAGCTGCAGGACAGACTGCGGGACAGACCCCTGGACAGCCCGCGACATGGACATCTCCGCGTACAAGTCTGCAAACATACACGGTGCTGGCCCTGCAAAGGCAGCTATGACGGCGGGTGCACCTTTGAAGGTCCACACCACCGCTGTCGCAGTGGTGCCTCCCGTGTCAGTCTGGCGGCACATCCAAGCCATCCGGTGCTTCCGTGACAAATCCTTTGTGTGCTGGCCGCCTCACATAAACCTCCTGTATCCATTCTTTCCGGACGAGGATCGCGAGGCTGGCAGGAGCGCTGCTGGCAGAGACGCCACCGACGCCAACGCTGGCGGCAGCGGCGGCCTTGGCATTGACGGCCAGGCTGCCTCGTTCGGAAGCCTGGCCGTGCGCGCCGGCAGGGCACTCCGCAACGTCGCTCCATTCCGAGTGCGTCGTATCTGGGCGGGTCCTCGCGTGCGTCCCCGACGGCGTCTCAAAGTGCCGGCGTTCCCCTCCACCACCACCACCACCACCCAAGCAACAACTTGCACAGGAGCTGTGACCCTTTGTGTACCGGTGGTCCTGTTTTGTCTATTTGGGCCCACTGTGAAACGTCTCATTCCCTCAACTCAGCGTGCCCTGGACCAGCGGGAAGCGCTGGTGTCTCCCGCCCTTGAGCGGAACAGTCCACGCCCGAAACGTGTGAGCTGAACATCCCACCGTAACAAGCCTTGTGACCTCTTGTGTCCTTGCTTGGCAGTTCTGTCGAGCGCGGAAGCTTTAATGGCCGGTGTCTAGGCTACGGCCACTACGGCCGCAGCCAATTGCGAACGTCGAACCCCTCGTCGCCACGTGCAGAGTGGTAGCCCATGCGCGCGTCGCTGGCGAAAGGCGCAGTAGCGCACGTGAGAACACCGATCGGTGTCACAGAGACACCTTAATTCTACTGCGCTGCGATCACGGACGCCCAAGGCAGGCTCCACGTTCCTCTGCATTTACTTCCGAAACCACGAGCTCGCCTTTGCCGTACGCCCCGTAACGCAGGCGCAGCGGCCTCGTAAAACAACCCTCATGCACGGCCGCAGCTCCGCCGGCTGTACTGCCCGCTAGCTGACCCTGGCGGCCGTTGGTAAACCCTGCCACGCCCCCTCGCGCGCGCATGCACACCGGATACCGCACGGCGCCCCGATGCAGCGCGCCGTGCACGAAAGACGTCGCCCGTCCACCCGTGGGGCGCCGCCGCCGCTGCCCCGCAGGTCCGCTTGGAGCGGCTGCGAACGTTCCGCCACTCGGCTCGCAGCCTGACGGTGTGGGCGGAGCCCTCCCTGGCGCGCGGCGACGCGCCTGGGGGCATTACTGCGGGCGCATGCGACGCTAACGCCGGTGGCAGAGGCGGTGGCGGCGGCAGTGGGGCAGGGGACAGCGGCGGTGGCGGCGGCAGTGGGGCGGGCGACAGCGGCGGTGGCGGCGGGGGTCTGCTGGAGGTTCAGCGGCTTCTAGAGGCGGAGTTCCCCGAGTGCAGCGACCTGAGCCGGGATGAGGGCCGCGGGATCGACGGCTTCGTGCCGCATCTCTCCCTGGGGCAGCTGCGGGTGCGTGGGTGCGGACCTTGGGGGGTCGCCGCCAAGGAAGAAAGAAAGAAAGCGACCAGACCCGGAAAGTTGGGATGGGATGTGTGGTGGGTGCACGGATGGGTGCTGAGGGCAGGGGGTGGTGCAGTCTGCCCGTTCGCTGTCCTAGCTACTGTGGCGGGCCCTCGGGTCCGGGCCCTCGTTGTTCAGTTGTCGGCCAGGGGCCCTCCTCACCGCTCCTTCGACCCCTTCCCCGCGTTCGTTCGCCTTTTTCCTTCGGCACAACACGCGCCCTGGCGTTGGCTGCCGTACACCATGCACGTACGACATGGTCACGCCCATGGTCGCGGACCTCCCGATGACGGAACGGCTTGGAATCGCGCGGCGGACCCGTGGGTCGGCGCTCCTTCCCTGTAGCATGAGGACGAGCTCCAGGTAGGCCACCAGCTAGGTACGTAGGGCTCGCGCTTGGACCCGCATCTGCGCAAAAGCGTAGGATTGGCTGCGTCGTAATCCGGGAACGAGATCCCTCAGGCAGCACGATGCTCAGCCGGCGCCGCCCTCGGCAGCTGGCTTATGGAGCGTCGCCGCCGCCCGTGCCACCAGCCGGCGTTCCCTCTTCCCGGGCCGTTTTAAATACCCCCCGGTTTCGCTATCGTTGCCCTCGTGTCACCGCTGCGGCATTGTTTTGCTGCCCCGGTTTGTCAGGCGCTGCAGGCCGCCTGGCAGCCCCTGGAGTTCCAAGTGGACGGAGTGCAGCTCATCAGCCGACAGGTGGGAGGGGCGACATGAGGTGCAGGAGGAGGAGGGGGAGAAGTGCAGGGCAGGTGAGGAAGGGACCTGAGCCCCAACGACAGGGGCCGAGTACGGTGCTGCCGTGCGTGGCAGACACCGGCACCGAGCTCCAGCAAATCACCGTTTTGCTTCGCCGTGGCAGTGTCCGGTGTCCGGTTTGCATCAGCGGGTCCCATGCACTGTAAGCCGACTCATTTGAATCCGGGAAAAGCGACAAAGGCGGTTAAGCCCGCCCGGAAAGCGCTTTTGCAGGGCCGCGCGTCAGCGGAGAGCGGGCTGCAACACGTAAGACCATGTACCGGTAACGTCGCGATCCAGACGCATGTACCTGCCGTACCACCCTAAGGTGTACGGCGACCCGGGCCTTTCCGTACAGGGCTACCTCTCACCCTTCACCGTCCGTTATCATGTGCCGCTCGGCCTGGATCCGAATGTGGATCTGGATCCGGATCGGGATGCTCTAGATTTGATTTGGCGAGCGCGCCTCGACCCGGGTGGCGGCAGCAGCGTTGGAGGCCGCGGCCGCGGGGTCGTACGTCTGGACGTGCCGTACATCGCTACGATGTCCTGCCTGGCGGGCGACGCAGGCGACGATGCGGCCCTTGAGCGGGCCCAGGGCGGCCGCCTCCTCGGGTACGAAGACGGAGACGGCGGGGAAGGAACCGACGCAGTGTACTGGTGGAAGGCGTACCTGGGTTTGCGACGTGTGTGTGTGTGTGTGTGTCAAGCGGGGCGCGAGCGCAGCCCCTGCGGCCAGCCCTTGGGCCAACAAAGCCGGAAAGGCTCAACTTCAATGCCGACAAGGGTCACAAGGCCCAACCAAGTCTGTCCATGCGCGCCGGACCCAGCGCGCGGTTGACCCCATACAAGCCGGACCTGACTGCTCTGATATGTCTGATGGGCCTGACATGCTCGATTCATGTCTGCCTGCCTGCCTGCCTGGGTCGTGGGCCGGGCCCGCAGCTTGGTCCGGCGCTTCGCGTCGCCGTGCCTCGCGCTTCCCTCACCCCTGCCCGGCCTCGCGCCATCGAGGGGATTCCCTGGCTCCCAACCACCCGGCCTGGCGCCCGGAGGCGGCGGTGGCGGTGACGCCGCCGAGCCCAGTGTCGGCCCATCACGGACTGACGGGAGCGGCGCCGCAGCCCCTTCTCAGCCTACTGCCAGCGCCGGTGCCGGTGGCAGCACGGGTGGCAGCCACACCGCGACGGCAGTCGTCGCCACCGCCACCTCCCGCATCGACGCCGACACGGGTGCTGCCTCTGTGGATGTTGGCATGGGCGCCGCCGCCGGCCCAGGCCTCGGCAGTGAGCCGCGCCGGGACGACTCGCGCAGCGATGGCGGCGACGGCGGCGGGTGCCGGGGCGAGGTTGCCAAGAACGCTGCCAGCAGCACTGGCCGGCTGGCCGGCGGCGGCGGCAGCGGCGGCAGCCACGTGTGGTGGTTTGCGTACGGCGGCGCACTGGCGGCGCAGCCGCAGCGGATCGGCGCCGTGCTGTCGACGCCAGCCCGGCTGGAACGTGAGGAAGGGGCTTTCGGACCAGGGCGGCCGGGCGCGTGTCGTGTCGTTTACCGCAGTGGACGTCCGAGCCTCATTAAGAAGGGCGCTGTAGGGCTGTGCTACATGGTGTTAAGGGACGCGTGGGAGGACTCCGGGCTTCGTGGGCCGCGGAACCGTCGAGGCCCCGGAGGCCCAAATGAACTTATCATCAACTCACATCTCCATCAACTCAACATCATCAACTCACATCTCCATCAACTCAACATCATCAACTCACCATCTCCATCAACTCACCATCTCCATCGACTCACCATATCGCTCCCTTTAATCGCTCCATGGTGGTGCGGTGCTTCCGCCTCCTCGCCTCCGCCGACGGACGAACAGGCTTCCAGCTGGCCTTCAACCGGCGCGGCGCCCGGGCGAACCTGCTCCCGAACGACCCTCAGAGCCGCAGCGCAGCCACGCACAGGCCGCACGACGGCCCCGCAGCCGCGACCCACGGGTCGGTCGCCCCTGGGCCTTCCGCGACAGGGCCGCCGCGAGCCGCAAGCGGTACTGGAGCCCAGGACGCGGCGACGGGGCGCAGTGCGGCTCAGGGAAGCAGGCACGGCGACGGCGGCGGTGGTGAGGGCGGAGGCGGCGGAGGCGAGGCTGCTGGCACCCGCGCCGGCGCCGACGATGGTCCAGGTGACCCGTGGGCGCCGGCAGTGCACGGCGTGCTGTACAAGCTGCCCGTGGATGCCATGTCGCGGCTGCTGCTGGCGGTCGGGGAGGCCTGGTGAGGATACATCGGAGCACAGGGGCAGGGGTGTTTGATTTTTGGGTTTTTTATTCCAACACACGAGCAGAGTCCGCAATCCATCACGCCCGCTGGCGACCAGCTGGATTTGGTACGGCGTGCCGTACTGGTTAGTTGGAGAACTGCGGTACAGGTATTTGTAATGAGCCGATCCTGACGGTACGCAATCAGCCGGCAGTCAGGAGTAGTCGGCCCCCCTTGCCCATCCTGGGTCAACTGTTTGCCTGTCCGCGCGCCATTCTTCCTGCCTGGACCGCACAGCCCAATCGAGGTGCGCTGCGTGCCGTACGGAAGAGCCGTGGCCCACCACCAAGAAGGCCACGGCGGAGGCGCCGCCACCGCCGACGATGACGACGACGGCGGCGGGCCGGCGGTGTCCCCGCCCTCGACACCGTACGGCGGCGGCGGCGGCGACGGCAGTTCCGCAGAGGGCGCCCCGGTGGCGGCGGTGGCGTTCCTGGTGCCGCCGGAGCGCTGCCTGGCGGCGACTGCGCTCCCGCCAACGGAGGGGTGAGGGCCGTGGGCCACGGTTGTGTGCGTGTGTGTGTATGTGTGGCGCGCGATGGTGGGAGGCGCTGAGCAACGTGCTGGTGCCCGGTGGTGCCCTCCCTGGTCTGCTGTGCTGACGCGGCACGTATGCGTCCTGTCGCAGGTACACGGCCGCGCTTCGCCAGGCGTACGCATCACACGACATCGATGCCGGCTTCCAGGAGTGGCTGCGCCGCGTGGCTTGCGTACCGGACGCGGCGGCGCGTGAGGCAGCGTACTGCACGGGTTTTGACGGGCGGCCGCTGGGCGGCGCGGGGTCCGGCGCCTGGCGTACGGGTGCCAAGAAGGCGGCCGGGGGCCTGCCGCGGTCGGTGACGGATTGGTGACGTGAGGCTCTGGCTGGACGGGGTATGGGTGTCCCTTGGCGCGGGCAGGGTCGCGCTGTCTGGCGTAGAAGAATATACGAGCCACGACTGCGTTTTGCCTGTGTCGTACGACGACACACAAATCCTGCAACGGCGACTGTTGTTACTTAAATGCGTGACTGCACGCGTGGCTGTGCGCGTGGCTGTGCGCGACCGATCCTTGCCCCCCCCACAGTCTACATCCCGGCAGCCAGCGCGAGCCCAGCACAGTCAACGTAATTAATCCTGCAGCGGTTGCCTGCAGCGCGAGAGAGGATGGTCTAACGCGCCTTTTCCGTCGAGTCTCGAAGTTACTAACATTATCTGCCACAAAACCTGGGCAACCCTGTCTGTTGCGTGGACCATATCTCCATACAGTATCTTTCCAAAGCCGCAGCACCTTACCAGTCCCGGCCACATCCTTCAACAGGGAACGAAGGATCCTTGAATCATGTCAACCCAGGAACCCACACAGCGGGCCTCGCCTAAATCGCGCAGGAACTCGGCATAGGGCCCCGCCAGCACCAACCACCTCGCACGCAATCTTTGCCCAAACGCTCTTGTTTAAAACTTTCTTTATAGTTCTGAGAAGCTACTGAGCCCGGAAAGGCATAAATTCAATTTCAAACATAGGAGCATGGCATCTAGACCTGCTCCTGCCTGCCCGCCGCTGGGCTCATACTGCTTTGATGAAAAGTAACGTTTAAGCTTATAGTTGGTAATGTAGTGTTTAGAAACTTGAACAGCGTCCTCCGGTCTACTCGCGGGTCCGCAACGTAGGCATTGCGCTGGCGCAGCAGCACTTTTCGCGTGAGAATGTGTACACTGTTTGCTTGAATGGTAAGTAGGCGCTCCGTGTCCGCTTTTGACAATTTTGCAAGGTGAACCCGATACCCATTGGTCCGACCGCTTCTTGGCGTGGCTGTCCTCGGTGCCGGCAGCAGCAGCGGCGTCGCGGCTGTTGGCGGCGCCGGCAGCGCCGGTACTGAGGCGCCCGGGCGGGGACTCGGCGGTGCCGGCAGCAGCAGCGGCGTCGCGGCTGTTGGCGGCGCCGGCAGCGCCGGTGCTGAGGCGCCCGGGCGGGGTCTCGGCGGTGCCGGCAGCAGCAGCGGCGTCGCGGCGGTTGGCGGCGCCGGCAGCGCCGGTGCTGAGGCGCCCGGGCGGGGACTCGGCGGTGCCGGCAGCAGCAGCGGCGCCGCGGCTATTGGCGGCGCCGGCAGCGCCGGTGCTGAGGCGCCCGGGCGGGGACTCGGCGGTGCCGGCAGCAGCAGCGGCGCCGCGGCTATTGGCGGCGCCGGCAGCGCCGGTGCTGAGGCGCCCGGGCGGGGTCTCGGCGGTGCCGGCAGCATCAGCGGCGTCGCGGCTGTTGGCGGCGCCGGCAGCGCCGGTGCTGAGGCGCCCGGGCGGGGTCTCGGCGGTGCCGGCAGCAGCAGCGGCGTCGCGGCTGTTGGCGGCGCTGGCAGCGCCGGTGCGGAGGCGGTATGGTCAATACAGTCAAACCAGGGCTGTCGGGTGATGGGGAGCCGTCAGCGGGGAGGGACGGGTAGACATTAGAGCACGGGCGCCTAATGCATGACTCATACCCGGGGCGCTCGGCGGTACTCCCCCGGGAGTATGCAGGTTCCATTCCTGCCGTCCTGTTGCTATCGTTATCCCCAGATACGGCGGCGTGCCTGCGAACGGCGGCGCGCCCTACGGCGGGTACCCCGGCAGCGGCTGGAACCCCAGCGCTTGGAGCCACAGCATCGAGGAGGGCGGCAGGGGCCGTCGCAGGGCGGGGGGCCGCACGCGCGAGGGCCCCCAGGCCGCGGCCCCGCGTGCAGTCGGGCCGCAGCTGTCGGACCGGCGGCGGTGGAGGTGCTGTTGCGCCGCGCTCTCCAGTCTGCCTTGGGGCGTGGCGGGGGTTGCAAGCACCGCCCCACGTGCTGTGGTGCTGCCCCGCCCCGCCCCTCCCCACGTGCTGCACCCGCGGCGGCGGCGGCGGCGCGAGTCGGCGCCCGCTGCCCCCCCGCCGGTGTGCTGCCCCTGTGGTGCCCTTCCAGCCTGTCGGCCGGCCGGAACCCCAACCGGGCGGCTGCGGCGCTGCACTGGTGCCATGTGCCGGGGTCAGGGTTGGGGCGGCCCAGCGAGTATGGGTTGGGACCGGCCACGCGGCCCAGGAGCAGGCACTGGGTGCAGGTGCAACGGCAATTGCTCCGCCGTTTGGTTGTTGCCCCACGGCGGGGCGGGGCAAGGGCGGGGCAGCACGCGGCGCTCGTGTGAACTTGGGTGGCGAGTTATGCGCCCGGTGAGTGGGAGATTAGTCAGGACAGGACAGGAGCAATAAGCGCCGACCGGCCGTCAGCGGCATGGGCGGCTGGGGCGCATGCCTGAGCCCCGCAGCCAGGGTCGGTCCGTTCCTCAGCTGGCGGTTGCGCCGTCGCGGCGGTGTAGGGTACCGCCACGGAGGACACCGGAAAGGCCGCCACCTTTGGTTGACGTCCGGACTCTGGTCAGAGGCCAACGTGTTGGGAGAGGTGCGTGAGGCTTTCCGGCAGCGGCAGCGACGCGCCAGCCGACATGGGCACATTAGTGGAGCGCATTAAGGCGTACCCTGGCAGGGGCCGGTCGGAGCAGCGGATTTGCCTGCAGTACGCCACGAGTGGGGCCTAAACCCGGGGGCCCCGAGGGTGCAAATTTGCCCACCCCGTGCCGGGGCTGCTGGGGCACATGCTGGCGGGCCTGCCACCGGGTTGAGGGGGTGCGTAGGGGTCATTGGCAGGCCGAGAAAGCAGGCAGGGAAAGGGGACGGGTCGAGAGGTCGCGCACTTTGGGCGGGTGGCGTCTGATGGCTCGCGCGCCACCGGGGTGCCCGTGGACAGGCATCTGAGACGGAGACGGAGGGAAAGCTTGAAGGGGCGGGGGACGCGGGATCGGCCGAGCTGGAGCCGGGGACGGAGCCGAGGGCGGTTGGACGCATGTGGTACCCGGGATTAGATCAGCCACCGTTGGAAGCGGCATGGGACCCGGACCCAGCAGTTGACGGCGCGTGGGGCGCGGAAGGAGACATTACGGATTTGCCGCTATACCCGCTACTCCCAGTACGCCTGCGCCAGTTGAACCGCCCTGTAATAAACCCGGCTCCGCTATGATCCCGGTGCGGTCGCCACCGGTGAGGACTTGTATGGCAGGGGATACGGCAGGGACCAGGTGGGCAGCTATGGAGGGTTCCCGGCCACCAGTTTGTACGACATGGGTTATGGCAGAGTGCAGTCGGACGATTACGGCACGGGACAGGATCACAATGACCCGTTCATGACAAGCGGAGGCACGGGCCAGCTCCGAGGTAGGGTGACACGTGAGGTGCCTTCGTTTGGTGGGTGTCGGGGCGATTCCCTGGATGAGGTGCACTACACGTCGCAAGTCCCGGGTTACGGCGGCGGCTCCCTGGAACGGGGCAACTACAGAGCGGGTAGCGGGGCCGGCGTAGTGGTGACGGGATCAGCAATCAGCCGTCAACGTTTCGCCCCCAAGTGCGCCCCCTCGCATTGCTTTATCTCTTCAGAGCAGCTCGAGGGCGTGTCACGCAGTCGCAGGGGACGTGACCAAGCGAGCTGCCTCAGAGGTGGCGCTCGACGGGACCGCGAGAGGAGGACCGAATGGGGGGGCTGCTGCAGCTGCCGCCTGAGGGTTGGATGACGCCCATGTGGGCAGCGGTCGGGGCGATGTACGCCGCCCGGTCCGGAGCAACGATGCGGACCGGTCCTGCTCACAGCGTGCGGGTGCCGATACCGCCGCACGGAAGCCGGACGGTGCGCGATCCGCTGTTTTTCTCCCCAAGCGGATCAGGGAAGGACTACGGATCGCATATCGCGGACACACGGGGGTGGAGAGCGATGCGTGCGTGCAGCGCCGGGGATGCGCCCCCGAGGAGGCGGTCACACGTTACAACACGACACGAGGGTCACTCAGCTGCCGGTACCCCCATAACTCCAGTCAGCCGCCGCACGCATTGTGCGGAAACCCAAACCTGGACCCCAGCCAAGCTTGAACCCAGACCTCCAGACTTACAGCTCCGGTCCTGCAACGTAGCCATGACACGCGCGCCGCACCGCGTCACGTGAGGCAATCCGTTCGCGGACGGACCCATCCCACACGGTGCTCCCCATCAGCACCACAACACCGGCGAAGCCATCACCCCAACCCAACCCATCACACACCCCATTCGCCCGACCCTTGCTGCGGCGTCCCATGACCCCGACTCCGGCCCGGATCCTGGACCTGATCCTTGGGGGGCCTGGTTCCCGGCACCCAACCGCACAGGGCCTCAGCAGCACCTGCAACGCCCACCAGCCCGCCGAGGACTCGACCAGCGGCACTGCCCACCACCGACGTACGCCCCTTCTCGCTCCTAAGCCCTTCGGGAACCAGTCTCCCCTTGGCTGCCCACCGCACCCCTGCCACATCGACGGGTGCGGAACAGGGCCCACCCGTCCAGACCTTCCCCGAACCGAGCCGCCCGCCCGGACGTCAACGAAGCGACGCGGAAAGGCGGGGTGGCGGCCTTTCCGGTGTCCTCCGTGGCGGTACCCCACACCGCCGCGACGGTGCAACCGCCAGCTGAGGAACGGACCGACCCTGGCTGCGGGGCTCAGGCATGCGCCCCAGCCGCCCATGCCGCTGACGGCCGGTCGGCGCTTATTGCTCCTGTCCTGTCCTGACTAATCTCCCACTCACCGGGCACATAACTCGCCACCCAAGTTCACACGAGCGCCGCGTGCTGCCCCGCCCTTGCCCCGCCCCGCCGAGGGGCAACAACCAAACGGCGGAGCAATTGCCGTTGCACCTGCACCCAGTGCCTGCTCCTGGGCCGCGCGGCCGGTCCCAACCCATACTCGCTGGGCCGCCCCAACCCCGACCCCGGCACATGGCACCAGTGCAGCGCCGCAGCCGCCCGGTTGGGGTTCCGGCCGGCCGACAGGCTGGAAGGGCACCACAGGGGCAGCACACCGGCGGGGGGGCAGCGGGCGCCGACTCGCGCCGCCGCCGCCGCCGCGGGTGCAGCACGTGGGGAGGGGCGGGGCGGGGCAGCACCACAGCACGTGGGGCGGCGCTTGCAACCCCCGCCACGCCCCAAGGCAGACTGGAGAGCGCGGCGCAACAGCACCTCCACCGCCGCCGGTCCGACAGCTGCGGCCCGACTGCACGCGGGGCCGCGGCCTGGGGGCCCTCGCGCGTGCGGCCCCCCGCCCTGCGACGGCCCCTGCCGCCCTCCTCGATGCTGTGGCTCCAAGCGCTGGGGTTCCAGCCGCTGCCGGGGTACCCGCCGTAGGGCGCGCCGCCGTTCGCAGGCACGCCGCCGTATCTGGGGATAACGATAGCAACAGGACGGCAGGAATGGAACCTGCATACTCCCGGGGGAGTACCGCCGAGCGCCCCGGGTATGAGTCATGCATTAGGCGCCCGTGCTCTAATGTCTACCCGTCCCTCCCCGCTGACGGCTCCCCATCACCCGACAGCCCTGGTTTGACTGTATTGACCATACCGCCTCAGCACCGGCGCTGCCAGCGCCGCCAACAGCCGCGACGCCGCTGCTGCTGCCGGCACCGCCGAGACCCCGCCCGGGCGCCTCAGCACCGGCGCTGCCGGCGCCGCCAACAGCCGCGACGCCGCTGCTGCTGCCGGCACCGCCGAGTCCCCGCCCGGGCGCCTCAGTACCGGCGCTGCCGGCGCCGCCAACAGCCGCGACGCCGCTGCTGCTGCCGGCACCGAGGACAGCCACGCCAAGAAGCGGTCGGACCAATGGGTATCGGGTTCACCTTGCAAAATTGTCAAAAGCGGACACGGAGCGCCTACTTACCATTCAAGCAAACAGTGTACACATTCTCACGCGAAAAGTGCTGCTGCGCCAGCGCAATGCCTACGTTGCGGACCCGCGAGTAGACCGGAGGACGCTGTTCAAGTTTCTAAACACTACATTACCAACTATAAGCTTAAACGTTACTTTTCATCAAAGCAGTATGAGCCCAGCGGCAGGCAGGCAGGAGCAGGTCTAGATGCCATGCTCCTATGTTTGAAATTGAATTTATGCCTTTCCGGGCTCAGTAGCTTCTCAGAACTATAAAGAAAGTTTTAAACAAGAGCGTTTGGGCAAAGATTGCGTGCGAGGTGGTTGGTGCTGGCGGGGCCCTATGCCGAGTTCCTGCGCGATTTAGGCGAGGCCCACACAGCGTGAACTATTTCAGTTGGACACCGTTAACAGTTAAATTATTAGGTCGTTGACGATTCAGGTCGTTGCCGGGATCCGGCACCAAAACAAAGGACACAATTTTTTTACATCTATTAGTTTGGACTGAATAAATTAATAGCTGTATCAAACTTTCGACAGCTGCCTCCAGCAGAGCCTCAATCAGAGGTCTCGCGACTGTCGTACTTTAAAATGCAGCTCAGATTCATTTGGGACCAGCTCGCCCAAGACCGATTGTTTTGCACAGTGTAATCGTTACACAGAAGGGCGAGATCCTTCTGTAACAGATTCTTATCCAGTATAGTTCCTCCCGTGAGTTCCGACCTCCGCAAAACCTTGCACACACCCTCCTCCTTTCTTACCCCAAAATTCAGTTGCTATCTTGCAGTCCTTTGGCGTTTATCTTCGTTCAATTACGTTCAAGGATTTCTCGCGCTGATAGTTGGTTAGGGCGGAACTTCGAGGCAGCCTTTGACGCATCCTTTCGCTAAACAGGATAGGATGAAGCCGCATGCATTTCAGTCTGTTGACGATGGAGAGATGAAGATACGGAGACCCATGCACAGAAACGACGTCTCCGCCAGGTAAGTGCTGGCAGCTGGCAGCCGCTGCCTAGCAACATACGTACGCAACCGTTGCGGACACGCAAGGTATTACATAATGTGGTTGTTGCATTTATTGAGAACGCGGCCACCAACGGCATTCGGGAAGTCACACGGTGATGATTGCGCTGTCGCGATGCCCTACCCCGGGACGCCTGTGCAGCTTCTTGGTCGCGATCATCGCCGTAGCAGTGTTAGCAATCTTCGTCCTGGCGGGGCAACCCATCGTGAGCATTCCAGCTGGACACCTGGCGGTGGTGGACTTTTTCGGTGAGCCAGGGCATGTCGTATCCTACACCTGATCCCGCCGCTGGGCAGAAACCTCCACGCACGCCGTCGCGCACCAACCGCGCAGGTTACGTGCCAAAGGACACGATTTCTTCGGGTCTGCACCTCAAGACGCTGTACGCCGGCGTCCACACCTTCTCCCTGAAGACACAGCTGATGGAGCTGACGCTCAATGTGCCCACCAACGAGGGGCTCATCGTGGAGCTTGACGGTAGGGCGGTCGGTCGAATACTCGGTTGGTTGGTCGGTCCGTCGGTCGATTGATGGAATCCTTGAATATAGTATCCTGTGGGCCAGCCACGCAGCCAGGAGGTGCAAAGAGGGGGAGCTGCAAAGAGGGGGAGGTGCCTCATGCCGCACGTCGTACGCACTGCTCTCCACAGCGTCCTCGAGGCCCTGGTGGTCCAGCCCCTTTGGAGGACGGCAGTGCGCAGAGGGGCAACACCGGAAGGGGGACAAGCCCCCCCGCTCGTTCAGCTGCAGCTCTTTGCTGCTGCTGCTACTGTTGCTGTTGCGAGAGCCTGTTGCTTCTGTGTCCTCACCGCCTGGTTGTCCCCCCAGTCCTGGTTGGTACCGGCGATGCTGGTAGGTACCGGCAATCCAGCTGCTGCTGCTGCCGCTGCTGCTGTTGCCGCTGCTGCTGCTCTTTGCCCGTGACGCAGTGTCCATCCTGCACCGCATCGACGCCAGCATGGTGCGGAACCTCTACCTCACGGTCGGAAGCAACTACAAGGAGGTGCGGGCGGGCGGGCGGGCGGGCGGGCGCCCATGAACCCCCGCAAATACACCTCTCGCCCGCTGGCCCGCTGGCTGTACCCTTCTGCGGGTCTGGAATCCACGGCATCAACGTTCGCGAGGTTGTTACAACAACCTCCCATGGCGCGTAGAAAGGAGACACGCGCCGTGCGAATTCAACGCAGCCGGACTTTTGCATCCGGGACCCAGTGGTGGTGTTGACCCAGATCAGAAACCAACCAACTTGCCCTCCCCTGCTCCAAATCCCTGGCCTTGTCTTGTGCTGTTGTGCGTCGTCACCTCGTCAGGTGGTGTTGCTGCCCGAGGTGACCTCCACGGTTCGCAGCCTGACCGCCAGCGTGGCCTCCAAGGCGCTCTACTCGGCCTCCCGGGACGAGCTGTCGGCCGGCATCAAGGACCACCTCAACGGGAAGCTGTCGGGCCGCGGCATCGAGATCGAGCAGGCGCTGCTGCGGAAGGTGGTGCTGCCGGTGAGACACGCACGTAATGGCGCCGGGGCCGGAGGTCGGGGGCCGGAGGATGGAGGCCGGGACACCGCCGGCCGGGGCCGGAGGTCCGAGGTCGGAGGCCGGAGGTTGGGCCCACCATTCGGCACCCCATGGCATGGAACGGCAGACAAGGGACGGGGGAGAAGGTGTTGTATCGGTCGACTTCGAGTTGGCCGTCGCGCCGTGGTTTCGGTGCTGTGTGGGTTTGCGGATTCGGCACTACTCGGGTGAAACTAACGTCCTGTGGTGTGCGACTCGCTGCCGCGCGTGTCGGTGACATCAGTTTTCGTCGTGTGTTTGCTGCAGCTGATTGATTGAGTGATTGATTGAATGAATGGTTGCATGCTGTGCGCGGCGCAGAAACTGGTCACCAATGCTATTGAGCAGAAGCTGATGGCCGAGCAGGACAGCCAGCGAATGGAGTTTGTGCTCACCAAAGGTGGGTGCGTGCGTGGGCGGCGATGTATTTGCGGCGGCGGCGGCGGTATCAGGGGCCGGCGGTGTGCGGGTTCTGTGCTCCTCCGTCGGGAGCATCGTGTGCTGCGTCGTTACCGCATGCTTGGCGAAGCCCGCATCGCGAAGGTTCGACCCGGTGGAAGGCACGGCACCTTTCGTTGCTTGGTTGGTCGTGTGCCAGGCCCCACTCACCTCCTTTCCACTATAGCAAGTGAGCGAACCGAGCCGTGAGGGAGACCGGCCCCGCTCGCACCGTGCAGAGCGTCAGGAGGCGGAGCGCAAACGCATCGAGGCCAAGGGTATTGCAGACTTCCAGAACATCGTGTCCCAGGTGAGTGGCTGCGCGCGTGCGGGCAGGTGCAGGTACCGACACCGCATGCCGGCACCGGCACCAGTGGTTTAGCGGTCCCACGGGTCGGACCCAAGGGTCGGCGGCGACCCGTAGTTTTGCTTCCATCGAACACGGAACACATGCGAGGCAAGCATCGTGCGTTGGTGGCGTTGGAAACCTGGAATGGATGCATTCAACGGGGCGGACGGGCTCTTAAGCTGTGGGAAGTCGCCGTCGCCGCCTACGTAGCCTGACCGGCACGCACGGTGTCCCCGGGGTGCGACGTTTGGCGTTGGTGCGCAGGGCATCAGCGACGCGCTGCTGGAGTGGAAGGGCATCGAGGCGACGGAGAGGCTGGCCAACTCCCCGAACGCCAAGGTAAGGGTGTCGGCGCGGGGGGGCATTGTGTGACCACGAGCGTGGCGTCTGGTGCCTGTAGGGCCTGTGGGGCGCAGCCCTTTTGCGGCGCTGCGGGGGCGCTCACCGCTGCAACGACACAATCTGGCGGTTTGCCTGCAGGTGGTGGTGGTCGGCAACACCAAGAACGGCCTGCCTCTGATCCTGGGTGACGGCAGCAGCAACCCCAATGCGCACAGCAGCAACGCAAAACACGGTGCCTACGCGAACGGCAATGTCGACGCATTCAGGTCTGAGGGTGGTGCGGACACCGCCTGAGGGACTGGCCACGGGCTAGCCGGTAATTGAGTCCCCTGGTTTCGGCCCGGCGTGTTCAGGGGGTCGGCCCATGGTTGTTGGCTGAAGGGTTTGTTCGAAGGGCGATCTCCAGGCTGGTAGCTGGTGGGGCGCAGGCATGGTTTACGCCGCGTGGGTTATAACAGTTGAAAACCATAGGTAGCTGTGCCGGTTCCTTTCGGCGTACCTGACTGAAGAGTGAAGACGTGAGACTCTGTTGGGACGCGGGTTTGTGACGCGTTCCAGGGACTGTGTTTCCGACACGAAACGTGTGTGAGTTGGATGGTTTCCGTGGGGCCAGCACGTGGGTTGCGTCCCGGCTTCGTCCTTCTCGTATGCAACTGAACGGAGCGTGTACGGCCTTTCATGTACGGAAAAACATCATACCCTGCATGTCAAGTACGCTTGGGGGCCACCAACCAAGACACCAGGTACAGTAGTGAAGGGACCAGTGGGGCCCTCAATTCAGGCCCGCTCCCACCCTGCAGGTGCCACGCAGCGCCGACTCCCCAGCAGCAGCACCGGCAGTTGCAGAAGCAGCGGTCTGCCAGGGGCCCATGCGAAGAGTTTACAGTCCAGAAGCACACCGCAGGGCTTAACACCATTCGCCAGCCCTTGCCAGCCCACCTCGTCTACCATCTTAGCCCCCACTTGCATTTGGAGCCCAGCCTCCATGCCCCCTGTTCAGCGAAATACCAGGCACTGTAGAAATATAAAGCAGCCATAGCGCGCGAGTTCCGCCGTCGACGTCCGGCGAACAAAAGTCCACGCATCCTTTCGTGCACCAACCCCCCAAGTGCATGGCCGCGATACAGCACCACCTCCACCATTGATGCAGCCGTCTGGCATAACCGACGCACGCAGTTACTACCTCGACCCAACCTGATGCTAGAGGAATCAAAACAGGTGCGCAGCACGCGTCATGCGCGCGCGGGGCGCGCAGGCCGCTGCCCAGCCAGCGGCCAACGCGCTGTGCAGCGCCATAAAACGCCCCCCCCACCCACCAAGGTAGGTGCCCACAACAGAGCCTCCCTCAAACCCCCGGATTCTCTCCCATCCCACCCCATCCCGTCCCCAGCGCGACGTGAGCGGCAGGGTGCTCGTACAACAGGCCGCACATGCGCAGAAACACGGCAGCACACTCGTCGGGGCGCGAACACAGTCTTTCCGCCGCCGCCGCGGTACCTCTGGCGGGCAGGACCTACCGGATTGACGCCGCCCACGTGCCCACCGCCCGCGGCGGCCCCTCCCGCACGCGCTGTACGCGACAGGCGGTGCCAGCAGGCAACGCCGACGGGCCGAGGACCCGATGGTACTACGCCACAAGCGCCCACCCGCCTCCGCCGCTGCCGACCTTTGCCATCCTGCAGGCGCGGCGAGGCGACTGGCGCGCCTCACATGCCACACCGGGTCATGCAAGCACGGCTTTGAACTCCTCAAACGAGAGGGTGCCGTTGATTTCGTGCTCCGCGTCCTTCGCCAGCCGGTCCAGGTTGATGGTCAGCTCAAACTCCTGCACGCACATGTGCATGTGCGTGTGCGCGTGTCCGGGGTTGGGCTTGCGGGTGGGGTTAGGCGATACGAAAGGCTTATCGGATCACCGGGCAAGTCAGGCCGCTGCCAAGCGCATGGAGGGATGCCCATCCTGCCCGCGCCTTCTCAGGCCACCATACCCAGACAGCACTGCTCCTCGGCAGACTCGACACGACTGCTGCATCAACGGCCAGATCCAGCCCCAGCCCCCTCCTCTCCCGGTCTCCGGGCCTCACCTCGCAGATGGACCTGAGCTTCTCTATCGATATCTTCCCCGTGCGGTCGATCTACGTGGGACGGGCAGGATGGGGTGAGGAGTCAAAAGGTGAAAGGAACGGGCAGGATGCGGAGCGGCTCGACGTGGGCACGGCGTGGGCTCGCCGCCACGTATCCCCAGCGCGCGGTGAGGGCCGAGTGGAGAGGAGGCATTCGTGTCCTCCAGATGCAACCACGCCAACGCCCCGACCGAGCCGGCCCCCGTCCCGTCCACCCACCTCCGCTTGCTAACGCCGCCTCCGTCCCTGCGCTGCGGTATCTTTTCGTTACCACCGGGCCGACCCGTGGGTCCCAATGGCATTGGGCCGCCCCAACGCCTCAGCCTAGCCACGCCGCGCCCACGGCCACTAGCGGAACTGCTGCCTCTGGCGAATTGCATTCCACCGGCCGCGACAACGCAGGCCGCCCCAGCTGAAGCTGGAAATACCCACGACCCAGCTCCCGGCACTGACTCCCCGTGCCTCTTTTATGTAATTCCAGCCCTTTCGGCGCTAGAGCCGCCATTCCCGTCCTCTCTTCAGGTAACGCTCCGCCGCCGCCACCACCACCGGCACCGCCCGCTGCACCTACGTTTCCTCCCAGTGCCACGAAGGCATCCAGCGTGTCCAACTCGTCCGCGTCCCGCGCCGACAGCGCCTTGTTGAACTGGATCACCCGCACGAACTCGCTGAACTCGATGCAGCGGCTCCCCTCCTCGTCCACCTGCGCCCAGCCGAACGGAGCGGGGGCTGGAGAGCGCCTCGGCATCTTGGAAACACACACATGTCGTGCACTGGCTGTACGCCAGTAACATTGTGTGCCGCCACAGTGGACTTCCGCCAAGGGGCGGTTATGGATTGCCTAGTATGTCGTACAGGGACTACGACCCGCGGGTCGGAGCGGCATGGGTGATAGCGCGCTGCTCTCCCGGCAGCAAGCGATGCATGTGTGTGATGGAGTGAGACACAGGAGCTCCATTTGCAGGCGGCTTTCGGGCTTGGGGCCGCGTAACAGCTGGGAGCCCGGGCGCCAACCCTGCCGTCCCGTCCCGTCCCGCCCCAGCGTTCATGCCGCAGCTGTCCGAGCGTTGGTCCCTCCCGAAAACTACCAGCGTTCTCGCCCCCGACACGAGGCGATGGACTGCACTGTTCATGCGCTGGCTGCCACTTTCCACGTTGCCTCAGCAGGCGCGACGACCCCTACTAGGTCCCCTCCCCGACCTCAGCAACTGCAGACATCCCTTCCACTATCTGCTCCACCGGACAAAGCCTCGACTCAGCCACGGCTGGCCTTAAGGAGGGTTGCGATGGGAACCCACCTGGCTTATCATGACGAACATCTCCTCCTCTGAGGGGTTTTGACCCAAGGCGGACAACGCCGTCCGCAGGTCCTTTGTGTCGATGGTCCCGCTGGACTCTTTATCGAACATGTTGAACGCTTTTCGGCACATCTCCAACTGCGGGCATGGAAGCACAGCTCAGTCTGCCTCCTGCTGCCAAATGTACCAGCCAAAGCCGAGTTCACGCCTCAGGAAAGCTCCGCAACTGAACTATGTGGACTATGGGATGCTGCAGCTATCATTAATGAATGCAGGAACGCCAAGGTCGCGCACCTCGTCTTCATTCAAGGGTGGCAAGTTTGTGCTGTAAGGTCCTTCTCTAGCCTTGTTTGGCATTCTTCAAGATATTGAAGAAGAAGCTAACGTTCTCTCAAACCTTGTCGTCAGACGTATAAGCTACGTAAGTTCAATCTTTCCTTACGCAGACAGAAGCGTTAATCCCAGTAGGTGAGGGCGGCTACTAGCTCGAACACATGCGCACCAAATGGAGAATACCGTGGTCTGTCGTCACAGCGAGTCTGTCGTACAAACGGAGTTTCAGTCAGAGAGCTTTCATTGCAAGCGAGCACTCACTTTCATGTACGTAAGTATTCACCATAAAACCTATGTTAAATATGAGTGATATGGAGCTTATGTAGTTTGCCCAAATAAATGTCGGAGACATAGCAGATAGATACCGGTACCGTTTCCAGAACCGTTTTCGCATGTTGGACAGCGTTCGACACGCTTTATCAGCTGTTGTACGTAGTTTCAGCTCAATCCCATTACTTAAGCAGTTATCACCACAGCCAAGTACAGTGCCAATTGTGGGCGCCGGGAGCTCAGGAGCCCGTGAAAACCTCTCCATGACGGCAAATCCTATATTCGCCGGGAGTGTCCTTATTGAGAGGGTATGTCTTGGACACAATGCATGTTGGGCGTCTTGATTTCTTGCCATGTGGCGTCCCATCAGCCCAGTCGACGTGCGTCGCTTCCTCTCCCTTCCCCTCGAACCGTGCGGCGTGAACAGTAGAGTCTTCCGCCTGTCTGGATCCAATCACAAATGCAATCCATAGGATGACGCGCCACCATCAATCCCGCTGGATTGGCTGCAGGAACCTTCCCATACGGGTGGCGTTGAGAGCACCTTGAGGGAGTGGAAGCCGTGGCACAAACGGCCATGGGTCCGTCGCACAATGATTACGATATTAGTAATTGTATTAACCGGCGTTGGCGTTGGTGCTGGCATTGGCGCCAGCGTTGCCGGTGGTAAAAAGCCGACGCCAGAGGTACATCGGGCCGATCGGGCGACGTACGGGGTCGGATTCCGCATCGCTCTTATCAGCTATTATTGGAATGAAATAATATAAAATAATTACGCAGGTTATGAATGTTTCGTTTTTGTTTCGTTTCGTTTTTGCTTTCGTTCGCGTTGCGTCCTGTTGGCAGCAGCCCCGACGCCCCACAGGCCCCCACGTAGGGGTCCATGTTCGACGTACACTCCATGATTCATATCGCCCACAATCGCCCCTACAAATCCGAGACGGCCGATACCGTGTTTACAGTAATGGAGTGCCGCGCGATGCGAGCCCGGGTCCGCTCGTCGCGCCGCCGCCCGCCACAGCATCCCTCTCCGCCCCGCCCGGTCTCGCCCTCGCAGACCGCAGGGCGCCCCGTTGCAAGCAAGAATGACACGATCGCCAACTTGACAATTGTTAAAAACAAAATTTTAGATTATATTCCCATAGACGTCCAACAAATGAACACCCAAGAACTGATCGAGAACTACATCAATCAGGTAATGAGCCCTCTGGGAAAAGCCCAAAGGACTCACGTTGCACGCAGGTAGCCCAGAGGCAAATCATCGCCTTCACTTTTTTCTTTACGCTGTACGAATTACCTGCGAAGCAACACACCTTGGAGCAAAGGGCTTGTTAGGTTGTCCAAGTAGTGAGGGGTAGTCCGGCTACCCTTCACCTTCCAAAACACCCCCGAACACCCGCGCTTGCTGTTCTGTGTCTGACGCAGATGGCGCGGATCCAGCCGATCTCGCATCTGCTGGCAAACATACTGCCTGCCGTGGCGCCCAACTCCACAGCCGTACTGCCCCAGGCCATCCAGATACGGCTTCAGACCTGGTTTGAGGTGCGGAAGGCTCCAGGGGCGGAGGGGAAGACATTTCCGTCGCTTCGGGGGAAGGGACCACAGACGAGGAGAAGACACGCTGGGGGTGGGGGTGGCAGGATCTCCCGAGAGGGAGGCGGAGGGCCGTTGACGGCAGCCGCGCACGCGCGAGAGTCGCCAGAACGGCCACCGCGGCCGCCTTGTCGCAGAGGGTTGAAGGAAGCGTGCACCCTGCAGGCGGTCCTTGGGGCCCGTGGGGTTGGGCCCCAGGTGAGGGAGGCCACTTGCGCCCCCAACCACCCGCCGCAAGATCGAGGGATCTCGCCGCAAGACGGGGGCCCCTACGCCCTACCTCATCGTAAGGAAACGCATCCGTATCGTGTTGGAAGAGCTGTGGTGGCTACAGCGCCGCTGAAGATGCGGGGACGACGGGGCGCCACCCCGGATGGACAGATACCTAGGAGAAATGAGATGCAGCGCTCCGGACCTCCAGCCGCGCCGCTTGGTGCCTCTGATCGGCTCTGCCGGTTATGTGGCCCCTTTACTTCGCCATGCCGGACCTTGGCACATGCCCTGCCTGCCTCCACTCTTCCATAAATGCCGTAGGGATTCCAACTCCCTTGCTGGTCCCCCCTCCCTGCCAAACCGGGTTTTACCAACACTTGCTGCCCGCCCTGCCCCTCCAACGCAGAAAAATAAAGTGGACACGAGCTCTCTGGCCGCCACGGTCGACACTTTGGCGCAGCTGGGGCAGGTACGGTATACTTTACACATCTCCCGACATGTGCGGATCGTACGGACGGCCACAACAAGTGGCCACCAGGTTTCGGGGCTCCGTTCGACCTTCGGGTTGCCGTTCGACCTTTCGTCTGGATCTCTGGAATACGGAGTGGGTGATCTGCCCAGGATCGGGGCTTGTGCCCACAGGCCCCCGCAGGGCGTGAAACCCCGCCCTTCCCCCCTCCCCCTTCCCCCAACCCCCAACCCTCATCAGCGGCTCAAACGCTCAATGGCATCGCATGATGCAAAACCCGCCGCCCACACCCCGCGGCCCGTGTGCCTCCCTCCCTCCCTCCCCTCCCTCCCCCCCGGCAAAACCCGACACAGGGCGTGCTGAACTACCAGTCTCACGTGCAGACCATCTCCGAGAACCTCCGCGGTGTGGTGTCGCTGCTCAAACAGCGGATCGATTCACTGCCCAACAGCTCACTCAACGTGGGGGGCACCACGCTGGACCTGGGCGGACTGGGGGCGGCGCTCAGGGCGGGAGCCGCAGGCAGGCGGAGAGGGCTGCAGCAGCAGGTGCGTGTGTGTGCGTGATGTAACGGGTATGCCTTTAGCGGTATTTGGGTTATTGGTATTTTGCGGTATTTGGGATATCAATTGCTGGGTCCGTTCACCGACGTTGCCTCCATTCCATCGCTTCATCCCTATATGGCTCCTTTGCAGGTCGACACGAAAGCGGCGATCAAGGCCAAGGTCAAGGCCGCGGTGAGAGACAGCGCGGGCGGGTGCCGGGTGGTGGGCGGTGCGGCGCGGTCCGGCGCACGGAATGGAGCGCGGTGCGTTCGGCAGGCGCTGCAGCGGCTGTAGGGCTCGACTTGCACCGGACACCAGTTCTTACGACCTTCTTACGACTAAGAACGAAGCACAGGAAATATGCCCAACAAATGCCTTTGCAAGAGTGAATCCAGAAGATCGGACCCCGAAACCCGGCAGCGTCCGCAGCCGCTCAACCCCCGCCACCACATCCACGCTGCACCGACCCACGGGTCACTGTCTCGGCAGGTGGACGCCTTGTTGAAGAGCCCTGAGGCCGCACCGTACGTGGGCGAGTTACGGAAACTGTACGACCTTTCCACGCTGCCGGACCTGGTGGCCAGTCTGTACGACGTGTTGATGCAGCTGGTGCCCGCCAGTGACGAGCTGCGGGACATCATGTCTCGACTGGACGGTCACTTTGACAAACTGGAGGTGTTGCCCAGGTGGGTCCGGAACAGCGCAGATCTGGAGAGGGAGATCTGGAAAGAGAGGGAGATCTGGAGAGAGAGGGAGATCCGGAAAGGGAGATCCAAGAAGGAAGAACCAAAAAAGTACTGAAACACAGCGGCCATGAACCACTGCGCAAGGGGCATGCCGCGATTGCCGCCCCATCGCTGCACCCCATCACAACCTGCCTCACCCTCCGGGCTCACCGTCCCAACCTACCCTCTGTCCGCTCCTCGCTTCTGATCCCAGCCTGCCGATCTACAACCCAAGGACCAAGACCAACCTGTTAACAATCGCCTCGCCCGTACCGTACGACAAGCGTACGACGGTTGCCCTGACGGGGCCGGCCCGGCGGCGGCTGCAGGCGGCCGACCCGCTGCGTGCTGCACTGCTGCGCACAGAGCTTCCGAGCACCTTCAAGCCAGCCAACTCCTCCGTCATGCCGCGATTGTACATCCCGCTGGTGTTCCACGTCCTGACGTACAGGTCCATACAGTACGGCTACTGCAAACGGCACGGGATACGACAAAGAAAATGGAGGCCTTGGCCTCCCGGGCGTGTTGTGTGCCGTGCAGGCGTGCTGTCGATCCATGTGATGCCGTACATACATAAACCGTTACCGTTACCGTTACCAAAAACGAGCCTCCAATAAACTACCAACCGTCACGCTTCATTATACTCGTCTACCGTAGCTTGCCTGGCCATTGTGCTACGCCCGCTGCAGCCAGTTGGCCCCAGCTTGTCATTCCGGCTGCGGGCTTCCGCGGGCTTCGGACCATAGGAAGGGCACAGCCGGGCTGTGGAGAGTGCCTAGCGCCGGAAACCTTAGTCGGAAGGACCGACAGACCCGGCCTGAAGTGTGAAACCTACCCGCCGCGTGCCCTAGTCGAGCTAGGCGCTTCGCTCGTTCGGTCGAGCGCAGCACCCACAGTCCCACACAGCACACACCCTCTTTCGCTCCCCTCGTCGCCTCCGCTCCCGCCGCGTGCCCTCTTCCACGCACCATCTTCCCTTTGGAGTGGCGGCACAGGCAGGGCAGCAACGCCTACGGCCCGCCCGGCTACGAGCGCACGCCCGAATACGTTGACCGGATCTTGTCGGTGGTCAACGCGATGGCCCTCCCGACCAAAATTCAGTTCTTTGTGAACGAGCTCCGATACGAGCCCGAAAAGTGGGTTCTGTGGTGGCTGGGGCCTGGGACGCGGTCTGGGGTGGGTTGTGCGGGTTTGTCGTACTGTTGGGTACGGCACACGATAGCTTAATCGTACACGGACCTGGTTCCTGAATGGGGGCGGTTTACAGGGGACGGACCCGGAGGATCTGCGGTGCAGCCCCGCACACCTGACATGCACTGTTGCATCCGAAGCCCAAACGTTGGTGAGCCGCCGCCCCTTTTTCCCCCGCAAAATACCTACCCGCACTCCCCGCACCCCCGCACCCCCGCCGGTATCATTTTTTACCCCCGCACCCCCGCCGCCTTTCCTCCATCGCTGCGGTTTCCTTCCTTGTCACTGCCGTGACCGCCTCAGGAATCCGTACATCTTGAAGGCCAGCCGGGACGAGTGGATGGCGTGCGCCAGTCAAGGCCGCTACCTGTACAAGGACTGCAGCTCAGTGCTCCAGGTGGGGGCGTGGGGCCCTTCTCAGCGGCCAACGAGGGCCGGAGGGACGGGACACGGGGGCATGGGGACCGTCACCCCCGGCTGCCTCTCCACCATTATCTGCTCTGCCTGCCGTTGCTTCGGGTTTCGCTCCGGGTTTCGCTCCGCCCGTCTCCGCACCCATCCCCCCATGCCCCCCGGACATGCATGTCGTACGGCTCGTGGCCTGTCGTACATACACAGGGCGCCCTGGACCACCCCCGCTCCATCAACGTGTACGTGGTGGGCGACAGGGCGGACGCAACGTTCGCCGGGTAAGTGCCCACACAATGTCGTACAGTTGTCGTACAGCCGCTTGGGCAGCGTCTCGGGGCCCCTGGGGGGGACGTGGAAAAAGGCGCGGGAAAAAGGGGCGGGGAAAAGGGTCAGGAAGGAAAGGGCGGGAGAAAGGGCGGGAAAAGGCGCGGGAAAAAGGGGCGAGAAAGGGCGGGAAAAAGGGGCGGGAAAAGAGGGCAGGAAGGGCGGGAAAAGGGCGGGAAAAAAGCGTGGGAAAATGGCGGGAAAAGGGCGGGATTAAGCGCGGGAAAAAGGGGCGGGAAAAAGGGCGGGAAGGGCGGGAAAAACGGAAAGGGCGGGTAAAAGTGAAAGGGCGGGAAAAAGGGGCGGGAAAAGAGGGCAGGAAGGGTGGGAAAAAGGGGCGTGACAACGGGCGGGAAAAAGCGCGGGAAAGAGGCGGGAAAGAGCGGGAAAAAGAGGCGGGAAAAAGGGCGGGACAGGCGGGAGAAAGGGAAAGGGCGGGAGAAAGGGAAAGGGCGGGAGAAAGGGAAAGGGCGGGAAAAAGGGGCGGGAAGAACCCTTTTCCGGTAAGGATTCCTGAGAGAGTGAGCGAGGCAGCGCAGCGCAGCACAGCGGCTGCAGCGACAGCCCACCCCATCCTCTCACATGCGCACAACCACCCTCCCCCCAGCCCACGAACCTGCGGCAGCCAGCGCAGTGCCTTCCAGACCAAATCATACCGCTCAGCGCTTACCCCTCTCTTTTCCAGTACTTCAATGTACGGAGGGCACACGCACACGCACGAGCCCTAAGGCATGGTCCCGCCTCATCGCACTTTCCGATTTGCGGTTGCGGTTTGTCGTACACAGGTACGGCTGGGTGCCGTCCTCGGCCTACAACATCTCAAACGGCCATGTGGCGATTCTTTGGAGCGTGCTCGATGCGGCCGTGTGGAACAGCCAGGCGGGCTTTGAGTACGGCGGCAAAGTGCTGTGGCATGAGCTCATGTGAGTGTATGTATGGCATCGGGGAAGCCATAGCCTCGTGCACAAGTGCATTGTGGGTGCGGAGTGAGTGCGTGAGTGAGTGAGTGCGTGAGTGAGTGAGTGCGTGAGTGAGTGGAGGGGAGGGTGCACCGAGCGTCAGACTGGCCGCAGGGAAGCAAGGATGAGGGTGGGAAGGTTGGGGGTACGGCCATAGCGGGTATAACGCCAGGAGAGGTTGTAAGAAGGTTCTTCTTCAGTTGTACCGTAACACACACACACTTACACACACTCTCTCACACACAAAAACACATAAACACACATACCTCCCCCCCACACACACACATACACATACATGCCGCCCTCTCTGCCCCCCGGCCCCCACCCCCTCGCAATCCCCAAAAGGCATCATCTGGGTCTATCCCACACTTTCGGTCGTGCTAATGTCGCCGCAGCCCCCTGTTCCTCAAATGCCGATGACGGCATCCCGGACACGCCCATTGTAGCAGGTGCACGATCCCGTGTGCTGTGCTGCGCTGTGCTGTGCTGTGCTGCATTCCGTCGTGCTCTGCTGCGCTGCGCTGCGCTATGCTCTGCAGATGCTGCATTGTGCTGTGCTATCCTGTGCTGTCCTGTGCTGTGCTGCGCTGTGTTGTGCTATGCTATGCTATGCTATGCTATACTGTTGCTGTCCTGTGCTTCGCAGAGCGGCGCGTTGTGTTGCTGTGCGCACAACTGCCGAACGAACCCTGTGCTGCCCCGTGTCTGTTACTACCGTATATCCCTGGGTGGAGCAGTCGTGCCAGTGTGTGTGGGGGGGGAGAGAGAGTTCCCGCTCTAAGGCAATGTGGTGGAGGGCATGGGCGCGGCCCCAATGTGAATGTCGCCGCCTACGGGCCGTTAAACTATGACAGCTGGAGGGCTTAATGTGGATCCGGGACATGCGAATACCGGATCCATGGATCCTTGGGTTTATGGATCCGGATGGACTACGGATACGGCATTTGTGTATGCGGTTAGGAGCCCTTGTCATTTGCTTTGTGCTGTGCTGAATCGTGTCACGAGAGATATGCACTAATGTAAGCTAAGGCTGTTAAGGATGCCAACGGAGCGTTCGGGATGCCAACGGCGCAGAAGCGGCAGCGTGGCCACGGAAGGGGAACGTTGATGCACGTGCAGCGCGCCCAAGCACTGTCGTACAAGCATGGAAAGCACAATGTACGACACGTATGACACATGTCCTGCAGGTCCCTCGTACTCGCAGCGCTTCGCGTCTGCCGCCCGGACGTACTGCTATGACGTGTTCAACAACGCCATGTCGAGCAACTGGGACACCGTGATGGATGTGAGTACGGCCAGTACGGTCACGCATAATGTACTGCATAGTGCACGGCAGCATCCTGGTTCACCTGCCCACTGCCGCGCCCAGATGCCGCAACCCGCCGCCGTTACACCTCGCCCATCCCCTAGTACCCTAGTATATGTTACAGTAGGCTCCAGGCCCCCGGAGGGGTAGAGCCCTTCCATCCCCGCCCTTCTCCTGGCCCCATCTCCGCCCTTCATTCCCTTTTCACCCCCTTCAACCAACCTCGTTCCCCGTTCCTCCGCTGCGGCTCTCACTCTTTTTCATTACCACCACTTTTTGCTGGCTCGCTGGCTGCCGCCACTTGCCTCGACTCCAGAACTGGCGCAATGCGCTGGGCATCCCCGCCGCCGACTCGACCCACGGCTTCGACTCGTGCACCACCCAGCCCGGCTACGACGAGCTCGGCAACTACATCTCGTACACCCACGATGTGTGCGTGGTCGCCATGGGACACGTAACCTATGGTGGGTAGGCCGTACCGGGCTGTGGGGGCTGTGGCGGCTGGGGGGCTGCGGGGGGGCTGCGGGGGCTGCGGCTTACTGCATGGAGAGTGTCAGTGGCTTATGTGTATGTATGTGTGTACCTGTGCAAAGACCCAACCGGCAAGCAAGGAGGGAAGGCATGGCTGGCCGGCTGGCTGGACGGCAGATGCCGTCACCTCGCTCCCAAAGGGGGCACTGGGCCTATTTGGGAGCCCAGCGCGTACCGTACACTCCGCCTTCCCACACCTTCCACCATCCCCTGCCTCCTGTCAGCCGCTCTCCCCCCCCAGTGGCCAGCCCCTTATTACTCCCCGCCCCCATACCCCACCCACCCACCCACCCACCCACCCACCCACCCACCCACCCACCCACCCACCCACCCACCCACCCACCCACCCACCCACCCACCCACCCACCCACCCACCCACCCACCCACCCACCCACCCACCCACCCACCCACCCACCCACCCACCCACCCACCCACCCACCCACCCACCCACCCACCCACCCACCCACCCACCCACCCACCCACCCACCCACCCACCCACCCACCCACCCACCCACCCACCCACCCACCCACCCACCCACCCACCCACCCACCCACCCACCCACCCACCCACCCACCCACCCACCCACCCACCCACCCACCCACCCACCCACCCACCCACCCACCCACCCACCCACCCACCCACCCACCCACCCACCCACCCACCCACCCACCCACCCACCCACCCACCCACCCACCCACCCACCCACCCACCCACCCACCCACCCACCCACCCACCCACCCACCCACCCACCCACCCACCCACCCACCCACCCACCCACCCACCCACCCACCCACCCACCCACCCACCCACCCACCCACCCACCCACCCACCCACCCACCCACCCACCCACCCACCCACCCACCCACCCACCCACCCACCCACCCACCCACCCACCCACCCACCCACCCACCCACCCACCCACCCACCCACCCACCCACCCACCCACCCACCCACCCACCCACCCACCCACCCACCCACCCACCCACCCACCCACCCACCCACCCACCCACCCACCCACCCACCCACCCACCCACCCACCCACCCACCCACCCACCCACCCACCCACCCACCCACCCACCCACCCACCCACCCACCCACCCACCCACCCACCCACCCACCCACCCACCCACCCACCCACCCACCCACCCACCCACCCACCCACCCACCCACCCACCCACCCACCCACCCACCCACCCACCCACCCACCCACCCACCCACCCACCCACCCACCCACCCACCCACCCACCCACCCACCCACCCACCCACCCACCCACCCACCCACCCACCCACCCACCCACCCACCCACCCACCCACCCACCCACCCACCCACCCACCCACCCACCCACCCACCCACCCACCCACCCACCCACCCACCCACCCACCCACCCACCCACCCACCCACCCACCCACCCACCCACCCACCCACCCACCCACCCACCCACCCACCCACCCACCGACCCACCGACCCACCCACCCACCCACCCACCCACCCACCATCCCACCCACCCACCCCCCCCCCCACCCCCCCCGCCCCCCACCCCCCCACCCACCCACCCACCCACCCCCCCCCCCCCCCACCCACCCACCCACCCACCCAGCCACCCACCCACCCACCCACCCACCCAGCCACCCACCCAGCCACCCACCCACCCACCCACCCACCCACCCACCCACCCACCCACCCACCCACCCACCCACCCACCCACCCACCCACCCACCCACCCACCCACCCACCCTCCCGCCTGCCGCGCACACATACACACCAGGTCAAAGCCGGTACATGCATCTCTTCGGGGAGTTAGCTCAGAGGCGACTGTACACGTGGGCCCAGTACTTTGCGGCACTGGCGCCACAGGCATTCAAGGTGGCACCTCGGTCGGCCGAGCGGGCGGCGGAAACCTGCGCGGTAAGTGCGCCTGCGGCCTGAGTGCCTGGAGGCTGTGTGCTTGGAGTCCGTTAGACGCATAAGACAGCCCGAGAGACGCAAAAGACAGCCCGAGACACAGACTGTCGTATTCGTATCAGGACTTCAGCAGGTGCCTTTCGCGAGTGCTGTGAGCGGAAGTTGTGCAGCTGCTTTGTTCAAGGGCGCCGTCGCGTCACCTTGTTAACGTATCGTAGGGCCGGGTTGTGTAGGTTGTGTGCGTTGTACTCCAACCGGCGGGTGCTTAGGGTTGTATGGCAAGATGGGCCCGGGTGTGAATATGGAATTATTGATGGACTACGTGTGCATGTGTGTGTTCGTGTGTGTATGGAGGAAGGGAGGGCAGGGGCAGCAAGTGCCCCCATCAGGTGTACGGCCACGGTGCCGTACAGTATGGTGCCGTACCCAGGCAGGCGACGTCCTCCCAGCCCTAACCTGAAGTCACGTAACATCACAACCGCCTCTCCCGCCGAACAGATCACACGAGGTGGCTGCCGCTGCCGCGCATCCTGGACCTTCCAGGGCAAACCTTTGAGCGGCTGCGCAAAACCGGACGACGACCCAGTGGGCCTGTGGTGCCCCGTGGAGCTGGTAAGCGGGTTTCGGAGGCTAATTCCCGTGATCCCGTGATCCCGTGACTTTCATTCCGGAGCATATACCGATAAGGCAAGATGAGAGGTTGTGCCCCGGAACCCTTTGGTTGGGGCCGGGTTGGAACAGGAGTTGGGGCTCGTTCTGTGAGAGGATGCAGGGTTAAGTGAGTGAAGTGAGTGACAGACGGGCAGTCGTACATTGCCAGGTGGTGCCGTGCATTTTGGGTCAGTGTGTGTGTGCGTTTTGCCAGAGTCGCGACGTACGGCACAGTGCAGTACAGTACGGTCATGCTGTACACTCTGCGTTGCGTCTGGTACCGGTACCAATCTGCGGCGGCGCCGCTGCAAGCGGGGCGAAACGCACTCTTTTGACATACGTACCGCACATCCCGGTCTTACGACCCTGCCTGTACTTGCCGTACTTGCCGTACTTACCCTGCCGTACCGCCGTACCATCCCCCAGGACGGCAACTGCCCGTCGGCCATCAACGGATACTGGGACTACTGCCAAGCAAATGCAACCGAAAGGATATGCACAAACAGCGCCAACAGCACCCAGAGTAATAAAGTCGTGGCGTCACGCTCGTAAGTTATTTAACCCTCCCGAAGGTAGTGGCCCCCTTGACAGCACAAAGAAAGAGAAAATGACTGCGTTTCCCCACACTCTGAACGCATGCGCACGCGCTGCGCTACACTGCCAGCTCAAGCGAAGCGAACCACCACAAACCGCCAACCGCCAACCGCCAACCCCCAGTCGCGACTCGCCCAGTCGCATCCCAAAGCCAGTCCGCATCTTCTTCCTCTCACCTGTCCTACACTGACCCCATCCACGTATGCGCCCCCTTCTGCCACCACCTCCACCACACAAACGCCTTGCGGGGTGCCGTACATCCGGCGCCCCGCCCCAGGCCGCCCCCCGCCGCGGAGACGTGCGGGCCGGGAACCGCCACCGTGTCGGGATCCGTCTGCGCACGGGAGGCGTGGGCCATGACGGACGTAAAGGGCGACTTCGAGATTGCGTACCTGGGTTGCGCCAATCCGGACAACGACCCGCAGGTAGGGACGGGGAGCAGGAACTGCAGGATGCATCCCGTTGATCGCAGAACGTCGCCTTCGAAAACACCATCTCAATCATTCATTCTTATGGATCTCCTGTCTGGCGGCCAATGAATCCCGAAGTCTTCCACCCGCTCGCCCCGCGCCTCCTCCTCCCCCGCCCCTCACCCGAGTGGTCGCCCAGCCCCACTCGCTGCCCGCCATCTAATCCTCCCCGTCTCCACCTCCCTGGCTCCTTTCCCGTGCTTTTGGCGCTCCCATCCACATTCCCGTGGGCACTTCCGCCTTCCCTCATCCACTTCCCACCCTATGTGCCTTAGAACCCTAAACCTTGCACCCCCAAAACCCTGAAACCTTCGAACCTGAAACCCTTCAAAACCCACCCTAAAACCCGAAAACCCCACACGAACACGCACCGCAGGGCGCCTGGTGCCGCCTCCTGCCCGGCCACACCACACTGACGGGCCGCACCTGGGACTATTGCGACCCCACCTGCGGCCCCCCGCCGCCCGAGCGGATCATCGTCGGCACCGGACCCGGAGGCGAAAGCGACTTCATAGACCCCGACATAGACATCGGCGACGACGGCGACAGCACCGTCAACAACAGCAACGGCAGCACCGCCCTCGGCGACGAAGCCTGTGCAGCGCATTATCAGGTCCTGCCGACCGGGTGCACCTGCCGTAAAAGCTGGGGCGTGTTCCTGCAGCCGCCCTTCGGCAACGGAACCGCCTCCGTCATCAACGCCCTCAAGTCAAGACCGCGCTTTGGTCGCCGGTACATTAACGCCCGGCATTGTACGGCGATTCCGGAGCTGCAGCCGACGTATGGGTTGATGTCGCCGCCGCCGCCGTTTCCGCCGCCGTCGCCGCCGCCGCCGGAGCCGTCCCAGCCGCCGATGTCGCCGACTGATGTGGCTACCGAGGTGCCGGAGGCGCCGGGACCCGTGGGCGTGTGCGAGGTGACGGGCTGCAAGGATGCCGCCTACAATGGACGCATCATGGTCTGCAGAACGGCATGTACGACACTGAGGGCGGAGGAGGGGGAGGACGTTCCGCTCTAGGCGGCACGGGTCTCGAGGCGGGGAGGTGGGGAGGCGGGGCACGCGCCTTCCTGACTCCGGCCGCCCGGTGGCCCTCCGGCCTATACCTGGATACCCCCCGGGTGAGGAACTGAGGATCCATTGGAACTGTTGTTACTGTTCGGACTTCGGAGCGCCTTTGGAGGTGTGCGCGTCTTCGAGGAGGGATGACCCGACGAAACAGCGAAACCGCAGAAATCAACCAAACGAGCAACAGAGCGATGTGTATATGGGTGTGTGTGTGGCAGCGAAGAGTGAGGCTGGATGAGCATGCATGGCTAGGCGTTCGTGTAGGGCTAGGGTTGCCCCGTGCCCGCAAGGGTCGGAGTAGGAGGGAGGAAGTTATGTACGTGTTATGTTCGGAGGGACAAGTGTGCCTCCGCAGAATCGGGGGAAATTCCGGTGCACGAGCACGCGCGCGGAGGTGTGTTTAGTAAGTGCCGTATGAGTGTGTACGGTAACTGCGGTGTTAACACGCTGCGAAGCGTGTTTCAGGTGAGGATATCATGTTCGGACTTGAGCGTGGGGTAGGGTTTCAACGAACCGCAGGTCACGACGACGACTAGCCGTACTCCAGTGCGATACAACACCGCCTTGCACCGGCGTGACAGCGAATTTGCGGTTTCCGTACCAACCGACGTAACGAACATTTATTGGCGGCAGCTATTGTTTTGACCCTTGGGTCTGGAGTAGACCTCGCAGAGCGCCCGTGTCCCGTGGTGGTCGGGGGCCGAGGAGGTTCCAGCACGGGGGTATAGAAGATAATCGCACTTCTCAACTGGCGTCAGTACGACACATGGTACGGCATCTAGTGCGTTGTATACGTTGGCGTGCTTGTTACTTGGTTGACAGCTTGGGACAGCTGCTTGCTTCCGCGTAAGCTGCTAAGAGCATTTCCGCCGTGCGGGCTTCCCAACTCTTGTTACCGTGATGTTAAAGCTATCCGGTTATTTTCTTTCTTGTGCCGAGATGCTTGTTGTGAGAAGGGTTTGGTGCCTGTCATAGGACCGCAGCCAGCTCGTTCTGCCTGGGCGAAACTCGAGAAACGCTGGGAGGATGCACTTCCATCCCGCCGATGCACGTGGCACGCCGAGCGCTGCAGTTAGGGAATCTATTACTCAACTGACAGCTCCGGAAATAAGTCTTCTGTACGACGCTGGACGGCCGGCATGGTCCCCCGCCGGTGGACCTGTCGTACTGGCGTACCGAGTGCTCGGCGCGCCTGTGACGGGCAGGGCGCATCTTGCCTATCTTGACTGCCCCTATTGACTGCTGGATGACGCGACGCTGACCAGAGAGATAATACCAGAGAGAGACACCGAATGCTTGGGCGTGAAGGTGTGAGGGCCTTGCTGTGCATAGCTGTGATGACTTCGGATACGGACTGCCGTATAAGTGCCATTTTATTTCGGCATGCGGCATTTACGAGCATCGCTACTGGTACGCTCCGGGATTTATGAACCTGTTACGCGCAGGATTACGATGCTGCTTGGCAGGTAGTAATGTAATCCCGAACGAAGCCACGCGTGCCGTTTGCTTTGGTATTGCTACGGTTGATGACGCCCCGTCATGACTACTTTGCTAGTAGCAAATTGCTACGCTGCCGCGTTGCCAAGAAAACCTGTGCACGCGTGTGTACTGAAATTTACTTTCCGCTGCGCTGGTTGGCGCTGTCTGCCCAGCCAAGCCTTTGCCAAGCCAAGCCATTGCACCGAGGGGTGCGGGGGGGGATCACGCGAACGTCCTGCTCTCACGCACACACACGGCACGGGCACCACCAGAGCTCCGTGGATCACCAAGTGACCCACGGGTCGTGATTCACGCCCAGTACCGCTGCGGCAACCACAGTACCGCCAACAAGGCACCGCCCCACCTCCACGCCTCGCGTTGTCATCCGGGCCTGCAGCCAAGCCCTGCCAGAATCGGACACCGACCCACCAGCCCCACCGCCGTGCGCCTCTTGGCCCAACAACCGGTCGAACGTCAGCGACAGAAGCGGCCGCGCCCGCTGGCGTGTTGCACTACACATCCTATCCCACTCAGCCTTTCGGCACGGCACCAGGTCGTACACACGTGTGCACAGGTAGGACGTCCCTGGGCCAACAGCAGGGTGCATGTGCCGCTTGGCAACCAACCGAACCAGCCGCGCCGAAAAGCCGCGCCCAGGCCTGCCTTTGCCGCCGAGGGCGGGGCTAGGACGCGGCCTAGGCCTCCCCCGGAGAAGGTACGTGTGAGACGGTCGGTCCACAACCCGCGCACCGGCAGCCAACAGGGCATGTACGATACAGCGCATGATCTCGGAAACAGCACACCACCAAGCCTTTGCTGCCAGTCCTTCGAAACAGGAAAAGTCCGAGGAGAACCGCCAGCCACACGTCGACCAAGACACAGCCTGCGAGAGGAGCTTTCCATGCCCATCCCAATGCCTACGAGCGGGTACCATAATACACCCAAGCGATTGGACCGCCGCAGCCGCGCCTCGTGCGGCCCCCTACGTCAATCACATCCGAGCCCCGCCCACCCTGCCCAGGTCGATGTGCCAGGTCGATGTCCCCATCCTGGCCCCCCGACCTCAGCACCGCTAAAGCGCCAAGAAAACTCCCAATCGGAATCACCGTGCCATCCTTGTCCTAAACAGATACAGGCACACCTGTCCGCAGGCTGCGTGCGAGTTCTTGCAGCCCTCCGCGGGCCTGGATGGGCGTCAGCATCCTTCACAGCCCCCCGCGGGCCTGGATGAGCGTGAGGAGGCCCTGGGGCCCAAGCAGGATCTCGTTGAGGAAGCTGATGAGACCGACCCACACGATGGGGCTGACATCCACGCCGCTGACCAGCGGGACCACCTTCCGCGTGACGCTCAGGATGGGCTCCGTTGGCACGTAGGCTATGAGCCAAGGGAGCTTCTTGCCGTCGATGTCTGGGTACCAGGTCATGGGTACGCGGATGATGTAGAGGACGGTGAAGATGTTGAAGAGCGGGCGCAGGACATCGGAGGCGAGCTTCGCCGCCTGAACTGCTTGCACCGCGCTGTCCGGTCCGTCGGCAGCTAGGCAGCTTCCAGCTACTACGCCGCTGGCAATCAGCGCTGCCGCTGTTGTCTCAAAAATGCCCACCGATGGAGCGCAGCCCGCTGGAGATGCAGTAGCCTCAGGCACATCATTGATTGGATTTTTGACTGATTGCACTGGGCATGAGCGCCGATGAGAACCAAGTCGCGCCACGCGCAGCGGACCAGCCTTGAAGGCCACACACCTAATGCAGTTGCTTGCGGAAAGTAACGATGGCATGTTTGCTATGTACAAAGTTATAACTTATTTTACCAAATTTGCGAGCGTTCTGCTAGATTGGCGCTTGCCCAAGTTTCGGTGGTTGTCACCGTTGTGGCGATCCTAGCAGCGCCCATCGGGTCAATCAAATGCCATCACAATGCACGACAATCTAACACGCCGCTATTTTGATATGGCCAGTGGTCGGTTGTCTTGCTTGGCTCCGCGCATTGAGCTATCAAGGTGACCCAGGGACCGCGCAGTTCAGAATCACAGAATGCGAGGGCGTAACCCAGCCATACGCTATGTCATTAAACGGAGTAGATCTGTTTAAAGATGAAATCTTTGTTTAAAGACTAATTCAGCTGAAGTATTTTTCTCCTGGCACGATTCCCCAGTGCCAGGACGGGAGAGCTTCGCTGTTTCGGACGCGACGGGACCTGACGGGACACAGCTCCCCAGTCTCCTCTCTCACCTCGCAGCCAAAAGCCGTGACGCCAAGCGAACCACGCCCTGAAATTTCATGAGCACATCGCCCAGTTCAAGATACGGCAGCCGCCAGCACCGGGACCCAGGCGCGCACGCCCCCGCAGCTGCCTCCATTCATCGCCCTTCCCTTCTTCAAAGCCCTGGGCCCACCCTCGAGTCGACCGCGACGCTTTCCCAGCGGGGCCCAGCGGGGTACCGTCAGCCGTGTCACTAAACGCACCCAAAAGGCCACAAAGCCTGAGGCGGGTGCACCCACCGCCATCAACTGGAGCCGGGCCAATCAGGGTGGCTATCTTAAGATATGAATATATATTCGGGAGAAAATTTTGGAAATCTGAAGATACTTTTGCCGTTCAAAAAGTTGAAGGTTTAGATAATCCGGCCTCACAGGTGGGCATGATATCTCCCGGGGCCGTGTTTAGCCGGGAAAATCCCCTCCTAGACAGATCCTGACAGATATTCTCAGCGCTTCTGAGCCAGGAGTATCTCCGGCCGTAGATACTCAGCAAAATAAGATAGCCACCCTGGGGCCAATGGTCACCCTTGCGGCCTTGCCCCACCAAGCCGCCATCCACAGCCGCGTGGATCTGCTGGTCCTTTCTCCACGTCATGCTGTGATGACTTCACATCCGCGCTTAGTTTGTTCAAATATGGGGTTACGCACTGCCCCGCCGTGTAACACGCTCACATACGGTACACACATATTCATACACACATACGGTACACGCATACACACATACGGTACACACATATTCATACACACACAGTTCATGAAACGGCAATCGCGACGCGAGCCTCCGCGGCTATTGCAGGTTGTAGTGCGCCATGACGGCCTGCAGCATCTCCTCCGTCGCCGCAACGCCCTGGCCCTGCGCCTTGGCCACCACGAAATGCTCCGGCCGCGCCTCCGCCGCCTCTCGCACCGAGTCCTGCAGCAGTGGCGGGAGCGGGGGCCATGGAAAGCAGTCTGAGGTAAAGAGGGGGCCCCGCGCGAGGACCGACCGCACAGTAGGCCCCACAGGGCCCCCACAACGTACCCAAAACAAACCCGAACAGCCGATTGAAAAGAGCTACACCGCGACGAAGATGGTGGTGACGACGATGGTGGTGAGAGGGAGTGGGCACCAGGGATTCAGGGTGCCCCTCCCAACTCCGCTGCCGTGCCCGCACCAGCACCTCCCCTGGACCTAAGTCCTTTCGCCAACGCCACTCCACCGCAGATTCCTTCGCTGCGTTACCGGTATTTTAATTTTTTGGGGTTAAACCTCCGGACCTCAGCCCTGCCCCCGGCTTCCAGTCTCCGCCCTCAGGCCTCACCGATGTGATGCTGGGCAGGAAGGCTCGCCCCACCTCCGCCGCCAGCTCCAAATCGTTGTCGTCGTCGCACAGGAAGCAGCAGTCCTTGGCCGCGGCGCCCAGGCGAGCCATCAGGTGGCGGGCGGCCATAACCTGCCGGCCGAATCGAGTGGGGCGGAACTGAGTGGGGCGGAACTGAGTGGGGCGCAGCGGACCCACATGCATGACGACAGGATCACAACGACAGCAACCAGGTGACACCAACACCAACAACGCAGGGCACCGAGGGCCAAGGGCTGGCGACCCGGCACCGTTCGGGCTGCATACGGGGGCGCATACGAGGCGTCCGCAACGGTGCACGATGCGGGGCGCCATCACACGAACGCCTAGGGGGCGCCGATGTAAACATGTAATACGTCGGCCCCTTAGCGTCTGTACTGTAGAACTGTACTGTGCTGTGTACCGGTACCTTGCCGCTTGTGGAGGGGTAGAAGTCCGCGGCTCCCAGGTTGAAGGAGCAGCTGAGCCCCTCCGGCCTGGAGGCAGCCAGCTCACGCAGCTGCTCCATAGTCTTGCCACCCCGCGCGTGCACCCTGCGCGAGCCCACGGCGCAGGTTCCACACGCGTCAGCGCACACGGAGTCGGGACGACGACGCCCAGGAGGGAAGGACGCGAAACACGCCAGGAGGCAAGGACCGTGTTTTCGGCGGCTCCGCCGCCCAGCAGCGCAGGAAACGCGAGGACCTTTGGGACCGAAGGGCGCCAGTGGACCAGCGCGCGTAATTGGGCTATCCCTGTTCATCCCTGCTTATCCCTCTTTATCCTTGTTTATGCGTGTTTTGGCTATCGAACTGAGCCCCCGCAACACCAGCTCAGCCCAGCCCAGCCCTGCTCGCCTGAAGCTGGTGGTATAGCCGTTGGCGTCCAGGGACCAGCCCTCAGAGGCCAGCTTGCGGTACAGGTCCCACAGGGGGCCCTGCAGCGAGAAAAATGAGACACCGGTGACCAGGATGGCGGAGCCAGAAGGGGCCGGGGAAGAGGGTTTTGCAGCGGGCGCACGGCCGCTATTTTCCAGGTGTGTCACACGGATTTGGATCAGCCGGCAACACGGGCCGTAACACGTACCGTATACGGCATCAGACTGACAGTAGCAGCAACAGCAACAGCAACAACAGCAGCAGCAGAAGCCGCCGGGTAGCGGCAGCAGAGTAGAGTACCGTTAGCGACCCAACTGCTGGCCGCGTCCCACTTTCACACCGCATCCGGTCGCCCGCTGCTGCCGTACCGATCGGTCGTTGGGTTGTACGGCGTCCTGCTCCAGGGAGCCCGCCACGTTGTCGTGGGAGGAGCGCCAGTCCTTGTCCTCGGTCACTGGGCACGCTGACCGACGTACAGGCAGCACGGCAGCGGAAGTACAAGCAGTGTTCAACGACGGGTCAGATAAAAAAACGGTTATACACTACGGCGTTCGGGCCTCGGCTCCCCCCGGGTACGTCCACCGCAAAGCTGGCAGTGGGGAGGGATCCGTTTTTTAATTTGTACGGGTTTTCTTTCTGCCGCTGTACAAGAGTACGACTCACCCGTGGGCAGGTCGCTTCCGGGGTACAGGATACGGCCGCCGTTCTCGCAGACGTATGCGTCCGCGGCGGGCAGGTACGGCAGCCGCATCAGCAGTGTCGACAGGCGCGCGCCGCTGATGACTACGAATAAGGCCCCCCGGGAGCGGAGCTGGGCCACCAAGTGCAGCGTGGCGGCGGAGATGACGCCCTGGTGGTGGTAGAGCGGTTAGGATTTTAGCGGTTGCAACGCCGTACACCATGAAACAGCGAGCTAAGTGACGTCAGCATCCGAGCTCCTGAGCGGTAAAGCTTACGTTTCCGGTGGCCTTCCGGTAACGATGTGGTCCCTGTGCCCATGCTGTTTGGTTCATGCGCCCAAGCCTACAGGTCTAAAGTCGCTTAGAGACCCTGCCCCAGCCCAGGCCCAGGCCCCCGCAACATGCATGGACCACGATAGGGTACATCCAGCAAAGGGCGTGACGAGCACCAGCGGCTCATGCCATGCGTAAATCTGGGTTTGGGATGTTGTAATTGTTCCGCAGCGAAGGAGGTTCGATGGCGCTGGCATGCCCTACACGGCAGGGTTCAGCTGGGAGAGTTGCCGTGGGGCCTGGGCGACAAGCCGGTTACCGTTTGCCCTCGTGCGGAGTGACCCATACCCATATATACGCTGACACTCTTGTGGCTTATTTGTGTGTGAAATCTGCGCAATGCGCATATCGCACCTGACGACCGCTCGCCGATGGCGGGGTGAGGAGGACAGCCGCGTCCTACGCAGCCACAGGGCGAGTTCCATATCGTGACCAACATTTTTCATTTGGATCACGTAACGTGCTGCCCATATGCGCAAGAAGCCGCACCCGATCAATGTTCTTGGGCTCGTGCATAATGGTGCCATCGATGTCACTGAAGACGATGCGTGTGGGCTCACCCATTGTTCAGGATAGTATCTTATATTTTTTAATATTTAAAAAGATGGGTATTCCCTGATCCGTTGAACGAGTGCAATGCAAGTGGTTTGGCGCAAGGATACAATAATCAGCCAAAGTTTGCAAACTATTATAACCAGCAGGATTTAGCAAGGATTAAGCTAATCCAAGGACAGGTTACAGGTAGGCACGCAGGACGCAGCGACTTCATGTCCGTTCCAGTCCCGCCGACGCGTACGGCTAACGGTCTCCCGTTGGATGACCTTCCAACTGTCCAGGGCGGAGCAACTGTCCCAAGCACGCAAGTCGCAACCCAGCTACATCCGTGGCGGGCGCAGCGCCAACGACCACTGCCACAACCAGGCAGTGTCGAATCGCCCAGATCTCTGCTTTCAGGCCTCCGGCGGCTGTTATGGCTGACAGTGAGCTCCAGACTCAAAAAGAGTAGAGCCAGCTGGCCGTGCTCTGCACTTTCGACACCCCGCATCCTACCTCAACCTACCCATCTGAAGTTCTGAACCCATCGCACACCGCCCCACTGCCTGCCCTCCAACAGCCTCCCCCGCAAGCCCACCGCCACCACCACCACCACCACCAGAACAACCCTCCAGTCGAACCGAACACGCGCACACATGCCGCCACATCTCTACCGCGCCACGCTCTCCCGGTTGTACTCTCTGAACGACTCCTGCGCCTGCCACGTGTACAGCAGCGGGTTCTTGTTGAGCTGCGGATCCGCGCTCATGACGCCTATGAGGTCCACCACCTTGAGGTGCACGGGGCCCTTGGGAGGAGGCGGCGCCGCCGGCAACGACGAAGACGCCGTCGCCCCCAGCGGCGCCGCCGCCGACTGCGGCCCGGCTCCCGCCTGCGGCGGCTGCGCCGCGCCCGGCTGGCCGCCCGGCGGCTGGCCGCCGCCGCCGCCTGCGGCGGCGGCGGCGCCGTCGGCTTGCTTGGCCGCCGCCGCCGGCGCCGCCGCCGCCGCGGCGCCGGCCGCGCCGGCCGGCTTGGCGGCACCGGCGGCGTTCTGCGCGACGTAGGTCTTTTTGCGCTTGATGCCCTTGAAGATGCCTTCGAGGGTGTCCTGCGCCTTCTTCTGGGCGGCCTTTTGGAACTCCTTGGCCTGTGGCGAGGAGGGGGTTGGGGCCGAGGAGTAATGAAGATGGGAGACCGCAGCGGTGGGACGGAGGCGGGGAGGGGGGCCGAACCACCCTAGGGGCTCCGCGGCAGGGACGCTGCGTGGTTGGGGCGGTGCGGCTGCGATGGCGCAGTAGCACCGCCATCGCCATCGCGCTATCATCGCCTGCTGGGCCATGGCTCTCATTTAGGTTTCACAATAATCATGGCAGAGCCGGGACGTGGAAGCAGTCGGTCGGGAGGTGGGGTACTCCGCGTCCGTCCTGGATCTGGTTGTGTGAGCCCGAGCGGCGTTGCGTTGCGTTGCGCCCGTAGCCGCGCAAGAGACAGGCGGCGATGAGGTGCCGGGCCACATCCGCGCGCCGCGCCGTGCAGTGCCGTGCCGTTGCGGACGAAGCAGGGGGGCTGACCCAAACCGGACCGACCTCCGGCGACCCACCCAAGTCGACCCCCGCCCCCAACCCCCCCCCCCCAACATGCCGCCCACCTTGAGCTGCGCCGCCGCCGCCTTGTCCGCCTCACTCATCTGGGCCGCCTGGGCGCGGGTGGCGGTGCCGCCGTCGGCCTTGGGCAGCAGCCCCGCCCGCAGAGCCTCCTCCTCCTGCGCAGGCCCCACACACCGACAACGGGCCCAGACACGGACACAGACACGGACTCGGTACACATCAGGACAAGGGGTCGAGCCAACGAATCAACCAGCCAACGTTCGGCCCGTTTCCCTTTGCCCCCAATAACCCTTCCGCCCATCCCACCCATTCCCCCCCTCACACACCCTATAGCCCATCCGCCCCAACCCACTCTGGGTCGGTAGGTGTTACATGGCCTGGGTTTGCTTGTGTCGCCTCCCTCGCCTCCCTCGCTGCGGTTCCCTTTTCATTACTCCCACCCCACCCCACCCCCGTCACCCCACCCGCCCAACCCCCCTCACCTGCTCCTTCTTGGCCGCCAGCCGCACCTCGTCCGCCTTGCGCAGTCGCTGTATGTGGTGCTGTGCGTTGACCCCCGAGCGGGCCGCAGCGGTGGGGGGCACCACGGCGCTGCGGCCGGGGTCGCCGCGCTGGGAGGCCAGTCGACCCACGGACCGCAGCAGACCCGTCAGGTGCGCCTGCGCCGTTGGCCGTTGCGGGTGATGAGGGCGATGGCGGTGGTGGGTAAGAGAAAACAGATACCGCAGTCAAGGGACGGAGGTGGTGGTGGTGGGCGGGGGGCAAGAGGATGAAAGCCCGGTGGGCGGCGGTGACGCAGCCGAGGGAGGGCGGGGGACCGGGAGGCGAGCACAGAGGGGGCCGGTGGTCGCCTCCCCACAGAGGCCGCGGGTGTGGTAGTGTGGACAGGACAGGACAGGACAAGGGGGCCGGCGGCGAGGTCCTCCGCGAGAGCTTGGCCTGGTGTAGCCTAGCCTGTACCGACTCGCCCCGAGACGCGACGCGCCAGCGTATCAACGCAGCGCGAGGTGGTAAAGGGGCGTTGTCCCTGGTCCCAGGACCCTGAGCCCCGCCCCGTCTCGAAGTTTTCTCTCTACCCCTGGCCTCTGCACCTCCGCCGCCACCCCCCGCCGCCGCTCGCCGCTCCCCGCCCCCGGGCCTCCCCCACCCACGCACCCACCTCCGCCGCCAGCGCCAGGTAGGGGAACACGTCGGGCGCCAGCCGCCGCATGCCGTGCCGCCGAGCCACGTCGCGCACCCGCACCAGCGTCGGGTCCTCATTCAGTACGTACTCCTCCTGCGGAAAGAGAGGGAGAGCGCGACAGAGGGAAATAGAGACAGAGGATCAAAGATAAAAACAAGTCCGAGTATCCCCGGTGGTCAATCGAACTGGCTGACGCACGCGTGGAGGGCCGACAAGGAAATGCGAGAGGCGGGAGGCACGGGCTGAGACCTCCTCGCCGCGAGTACAGCAATGCCGGGTGCAGAACTGCAGATGCGCGCAGGGCGGAGCGCGACCAGCGGCCAGCAGCTCGCGGCAGCGCCACACGTAAACACGTGCCTTTCCAGGGATGGATGCTGCGGACACCTGGGGTCCGCCACAGAGCCAGCTAGCCAACCAGCTAGCTAGCCAACTGGCTGTGTGGACGTGTGAAGCTGCCGCGAGCTGCCCCTCCCCCCCCCACGCACCCGCGCACTGACCTGCACCGACATTGGCGTGAAGTCGCCCACGGCCTTCCCGGTGCCCAGATTAGACAGGCTCTCCGCCTCAATGTCCACAATGCCCTTCAGCAGGTCAAGAGGGTCCTCGCCGTCGTCGTCGCCGCGCGCCCGCTTGCCGCCGCGGCCGCCGCCGGCCGCGCCGCCGCCGGCGCCGCCGCCAGCCGGCTCCGCCGGCTCCGGGCCGTCGTCGCTGACGATGATGCTGCCGTCAGGGGCGTAGGTCAGGTCCGATTTGTACGGCACCTTGGGCTTGGGTTTGTTGGCCAGGAGCAGCTGCTGCTGTGCGGCGGCGGCCGCTGCGTTCGCCGCCTGTTGTTGCTGTTGTTGCTGTTGCTGCTGCTGCTGGGTTTGCTGCTGCCGGGCGGCGGCGGCGGCGGTGGCGGCGGCGAGGGCGGACTGAGGCAGGCCCGGCGCGGCGCCGGGTACGCCCGCGGGGCGCGCCGGCGGCACGCCGGCGGGGCGCGGCAGGCCCGCCGCGAAAGCGGCCAGCATAGGGTTGACGGGATTGGCGGCGCCCGCCGCCGCGGGCGCCGCCGCGGCGCCGTACGCCCCGTACTGGCCCGCCGGCGCCGCCGCCGGCGCGCTGCCGTCCTCGTCGGCGCCCTTGCCCGTCTTTTTGCCTGTCTTCAGGTTCTTCCGCGCCGCGTTGGCAGCCGCCGCGGCCGCGGCGGCGGCCGCGGCGTTCGCCGCCTGTTGTTGCTGCTGCTGTTGCTGCTGCTGCTGTATCGCCGCCGCCTGCTGGAGAATCTGCATGGCCGCCTGAAGCCCGCCAGGGTTCCGCATCTGCTGCTGCAGAATCTGCACCATCAGCTGCTGCGCGGCAGCGGCTTGGGTTGCCGCCGGCGTCGCCGCCGGCGCTGCCGCCTGTGGCGCGGGCTGCGCCGGCCCCGGCGGCGGCGTGGGCGCGTGCGGGTGCTGCGGCTCCTGCTTAACGTTTGCGCGCTGCTGCTGTTGCTGTTGCTGTTGCTGCTGCTGCTGCCCAAATTGCGGCTGCTGTTGTTGTTGCTGCTGTAAAGGTGGTGGTTGTTGCTGGTGCTGAGGTGGCTGTTGCGGCGGCGGCGGTTGGAACGCGGACTGGGACTGGTGCTGCGGGGGCCCGGGCACCATGGACGGTGGCCCTCCAGGCGGACCTGCGAGGCGCGGAGGCGCGGAGCGCCAACATCAAGACAGCCGAAAGAAACACGAAAAGAAACGCAAGCGATAGGCACGGCTGGGGCGATCTATCGCATAAGCCAAGCGCAAGATCCCCATAAGTGGTTTGGCCGTTCAGGGACGAGTGATGTGAGAGAGCGTCTCTTCACAGACGGCACGGGCGGGGGCCACGGCCTCACGACACACCACGGCCGGTTAGTGGACACGTGGTGGGGCCGCCGGGGGGCACTGTCAACATTAGCCACGGGGAACCTCCCTGGAGGCACGCAGGGTCCCCAACCCGCACCTCCAAGCCCCATTGCTCCCCCGGCGCAACAACCCAGTCCGACCCACCCAACTCAACCCCTCAAACACCCCATACACCCCATACACGCACACGCACACGTCATCCTCATCACAGCCCGCGCTCACCTCCGCCCGGCGGCACTGAGAACGGGGGCCCTGCGGGCGCCCTGCCAGCCGCCCCCGGTGGCTGTGATGGCGGCTGACCCGGCTGCGGCACCGCCGGCATCGGCTGTGGTCGCATTATGTTGTGCATAGCCTGTACCCCAGGCGCGGCGTGTTGCGCCTGCTGCGGCTGTGGAGGCGACGTGTTCCGGGCCATGCCCGGGGGACCCGGCGCCATGGCGTGGTTGGGCACTGGCCCTGGAGCCATCGCCAGGGGCGGCCCCGGCGCCATGCTAGGGGCCATTCCCGGTTGCATACTGGGGGGCATCCCTGGCTGCATACTGGGTGCCATTCCGGGTTGCATGCTGGGGGCCATGCTCGGCTGCATCCCAGGTTGCATACTGGGGGCCATTCCGGGTTGCATGCTGGGGGCCATTCCGGGTTGCATACTGGGGGCCATGCTCGGCTGCATACTGGGGGCCATGCTCGGCTGCATCCCGGGTTGCATGCTTGGCGGTAAGCCGGGCTGCATGCTCGGCTGCATGCTCGGCTGCATGCTCGGCTGCATTCCGGGCTGCATCATTGACATTCCTGACATGCTCTGCTGCACGCCCGGCTGCATGAGCGACGGCATCCCGGGGGCCATACCCGGCTGCATGCTAGGTGCCATGCCCGGCTGCATGCCCGGCTGCATCCCGGGCTGCATCCCGGGCTGCATCCCGGGTTGCATCATTGGTGACATGCCCGGCGGCATTCCAGGCTGGAGCCCGGGCTGCATGCCGGGCTGCATACCCGGCTGCATACCCGGCTGCATTGGGGCTCACGCCTGCTGACCGACGCTCGCCGGCACTCCCTACGCCCCTGGGACCGGAAAAGTCAAAACCGATCGTTATAATTTCCGTGGCGTGACAAACCTAGCTTAGTAGCTTGTCGAGCCTGGCGGCCTTACTCGACTGTCCGCGGCCAGCGCGAGGGGATGGAGGCGGGGCTCCCCTCGCCGGCTGCAATCCTCTTCACAACCTCGAAGTTCTTTGCATATCAAGCCGTCGCTGACTACTGCCTCCGTGCGCTTACGACCAACTAAAGCCTAACTTCCAGTTCTGGCGCAATCTGCCGGTTCTCAGCGCGCGTCTATGACGTGGTTGGTCTTGTGGGCTTTGCAGAAACTTTTGAGTATTTGGCTAATACTCACGTCAATCGATAACGAGGAATAGGGAAAGGGTGTCCAGTTGTCGTTCGTCACCGGGACTCGTCCAAGCTGTGCTAGCGACGCCCTAGAGACTCTACAAAGCAAGGTTTTAATTAGGACACCTTTCATGGCCGCCTCGCAGAATGCGACGTGACGCAAGTCGCTGTACGGACAGGGACTGCCGCCAAGACAGACACCCGCATAAGCTGTGAGGCTCCGATGCAGCCGATGCCAAATATGCATGCTGCAGTAAAGCCTCGACAAGGGAAGGTCGGCCCGGGTCGTTACAAGTGCGTCGCTTATTTCCGATGGCGAAGTTTACGGGACGAGCTTTCCCGCCTCCCATCGACCAGCACGTATGAGTCTCCAACCTGCGCGAAATGCAACCGCTTTGTGGCGATACCTGTGGCGTAAGTATGGCCCGCAGCGGCAAAGGCCGCGACGGTTCTGGCCGTCCGCACGACCTCACCTGATGATCCGGGCGCCCGGTCCGGCGTGCCCTTCCAGCCGCCTGAGCTGCACCTTGCACCTCTGTGCTCCGCAATCCCGGACCCACAACCGCTACTCCGTCCGTGGTCACGTACTCACGTTTGCTGTAAAGCCCCTGAGCCTCCTGAGTTCACTCCAGGCGCGAGGACTGCAGCAACTCACGGTTAGGCCTGCGGGCGGACCCACGCTGTGTCCCCCCGGACGAGGCTGCCTTCCGGCAACATCACATCAGCGCCTCACACAGCGCTGTGCCGGCAGAGAGCGGACCCAGCGAGACCGCCGTCGCATTGTGCAATGCATCACCAACGTGCAATGCATGGCCAGAGCTCGACGGGCCACTAAACGAATCACCCCCGCCTGACCACCGGACTACTCGCTGGCCTCGCTCCTCCTATCGTTCAGTGGTGGCAGCTGTCGCTCTCTTTTCGTTGATATACTTTTTGTTTCACAGAGGGTTCCGGTGGACCCGTGGAGGCAGTGCCAGCGGGCCTCTGCTCTCCCGCCGCTCCGGAACCCAACAGGGGCGCTGGGGGAGCACGTGAAACCGCACACACCCGGCGGAGAGCGCAGCCACGGCACATCGTCAAGCGATCTCCGCGAACCGATCCACACATGGGGGTGCCTGTCTCTTCGCCCGTGCACGTTCGGGCCGTGCGGCAGGAGTCACCAACCCGCCACTCCCACCGTGTACCGGCACCGGTACAGCCACTTGGCCAGATGGGGATGGGGTTTTGGATCCAGTTTTTGATGGATCCAGCTTTGAAACCAGAGGCATCGCGCAATGCGGCAAGTACACGTCGGCACAGCGGCCACGGACACACGTACACCCGTACGCAAAAGGACCGTCGCCTCCCGTCGCTACCTTAGGACATTATTTAGGCCCTGGTATGCTCAAACACCTAGTTAATTACGCGCACGGGCTTGGCGCGGGCCAGCGGGTCTTCGGCTATGTGGCTGACGGCTGAGGGCTGAGGGTGGCCAGGGCTTGTTTCCGGGGTAGATGCCAACAACATTTTGGAGTACCTTGGGTAAACGCGGGTTTCTTCGTTCACTGAAAGGAAAATGAACGTTCACTGAACCTGCACTGAACGCTCACCGTGGACGTTCAGTGAAGGTTCACCGTTCGCCGTTCAGGCCCTTGTGCTTTTGACTTATGAATAGCTGCCAAAGTGACCAAAGCTGCTGGGGCACATATTACGAACCGATACAAGGCCAAGCAGTTATGTGAATACCTTTTATGTGCGCGGGAACAGCGCTGGAGCATGCGTGCCGTACTATTTTGCGAAATAGTACGACCTACAAGCGCACCGGTCCCTCACAGGGCGGAGGGCTAGTCCACTTCGGCCTCGCCGAACGAATTTCGCCAAATGCCTCGCTCGGGCGCACAATCTAGTATAGAATTGTATAATGTATTAGAGTTGTTAGAGGCGTAAGGCCGGAAACGACACATAGGCAAACTTGATCGGCCCGGATTCACGGCTTCCCATGCTGAGGCCACGCTGACGTCCAGAAGCCTTTTCGGCCGGGGGCGCCCCGCAGAGACTTTCATCCTTATGATATTTGGCATTCATAGGACCGGCAAAAGATGACTAGCGAGGTCTTGGGCTTGTTTCCGGGGTAGATGCCAACAACATTTTGGAGTACCTTGGGTAAACGCGGGCTTCTTCGTTGACTGAAAGGAGAATGAACGTTCACTGAACCTGCACTGAACGCTCACCGTGGACGTTCAGTGAAGGTTCACCGTTCAGGCCCTTGTGCTTTTGACTTATGAATAGCTGCCTAAGTGACCAAAGCTGCTGGGGCACATATACGAACCGATACAAGGCCAAGCAGTTATGTGAATACCTTTTATGTGCGCGGGAACAGCGTTGGTCCGCTGGAGCATGCGTGCCGTACTATTTTGCGAAATAGGACGACCTACGAGCGCCACGGTCGGCACTCCCGAATCAGTTTCTCTGCCGGCTAGTTATGCATAAAGTCAACATGGATCTTGACAAGGCGCTGCTGCTTCTCGACAAGCATTGGCCGGCCATAGATGCCAACAACATTTTGGCTCGTATGGCCAAACTAAACCAACACTCTGGGAAAGGATTTTCTCCGTAAAGGTTTCTTTCTCCGTAAAGTGCAGTTTGGACGCCGTAAGCCTCACTTTCCGTAGTTTACGGAGTTTGGGGAGCCAGCCAAAACACATACCATCTTTCCGCAGAAAAATAAATGAGATATTGTTATGAAAGGTAGATTAATGCTTGTGAACCCCAGGTAGTGTTATACGCCGACTTTTACTTTTTAGGTTACTTTTCCCGTAAAATACGGATGGCCGGGCCTGTCACAGGAGACAAGTGAAAGGTAACGGCAGAATATCGGTTGACTTTATTGTTTGTTGCTGTCATATATTTGGCACAATAAAGTCACCTGACGCGCACCAGTGTAGGTTCGCAAGTCATTCGATGGGTAGGCACGGCGACTGGTCCGAGGCCTATCTAAGCTAGTAATGGAATGGGAAGGCGAGGTGACACGAGTAGAAGAACGAAAATATATTCGGACGCTAGGGCAGTACACGTGACATGGTGAACACCCTTGAGCGTGCGCGTTCCAACACGCTCCCGCCAGGCCAAGGGAGGATCCTGAACCGACCTTAAGAAACGTTGACGATCGTGGAATGCGAGCTGTAGTGGGGCGAGCGAATGGCCAGCCCTGTCGAATGAGAAGGGACAAGACCGACTGTAACAGTCAGCAATGCTCCGGGCTGGTGGCTCTGATGAGACTGGAACAATCATGACTGTGCCATTAAAGGACGCACACGCGATGAGCAGAAACTGGCAGCCCCCGGGAGTTACATGACAACGGAGTTCAGCCAAAGCCACACCACTCGGACCCACTGTCACCCTGGACACTCCCTGCACGCCACGCCTCCCTCCCACCCCGCGTGCCACGGCATTGTGAGGCATGTCCTCACCGCGCTCAGACCCCAACCGTGCTGCCAAACCCCAAAGCCCTACGCAGTGCGACGCAGCAGTGGGGGACTGCCCCAACCATCAACGTGCGCACACATCCTTCTGACCACCCACACATCCATCTGACAGCCCGGACCAGCAAAGTTATTGATCACCATCCCCGGCTGAGCCAATCAGGCCCGTGTGTCCACCCATCGAGAAACGGAATCATCCAATCACCAGCCAGCCAGCGAGCCAACCAACTAACCAGTATAAGCGAACAAATAATATCTAATAAGGGAGGCAAGGAGCCCGAACGACCCGTCATTCCCCAGCCCGGAGATGTGAAGGCGATCTACAAATGCGCGCGCATCCGTTGCGCGCCCGAGGATGCGTACGACCTGTACGACGAACGCACTACGCAAACACAGGGTCTGGAGCCCACTTGTGTCAGCCTTTCCACCTCCTCTCCAAAAAAGCAATAACGACAATAACGACAACCGAGCTTTGGCAAAAGCCATCATCCCCAGCACACAAACCCAGACGAAGCCGCCCATTCTGCGCATAATCCGTGTCTAGCGGATCGCAGGGCACGGCTCCCAGACCTCTCTGGGCTCCCTCACCCACCGGCCCCCATCCCACCCCCGCGGCCCTTCCCTCCGGCGTCCATCGCCCGCCGCCCTCTAAAGCCCCCTCCAGCTCCCCTCTCCGCTTCGAGCTCAATTGCGAATCCCTCTCATTCGGTAGGTCGGCAGTTCGATACCTGCCAACAGCAATACATATCCGGCAGTATCTCCGCTGCAGTGCACGACCAGCTGGCCCTCTGGTTTTCAGGGCAGCTCAGGGAATCCAGGGTTGTTTTAGAGTTTTGGAAATCCAACCCTAAAAAACCCTCCTGTCGCGGAGGTCTGTGGAGGTCCATTTAACCCAATGCAAGAACATCGACACAACAGCAGCAACAGTAACAACAGTGCTCGTCCCAACGGCCGAGTGGGCCAGCACCCATCACCTCGACATACAGTCTTGTTAAGCGCACCCTCCTCCTCCCGCCCCGGTCTCGCAGCCAATCAACGCCGCAGGGGCAGCAAGGGGGGCGATGCATGGTGGGTAGTGGTGGGGTTTATCCACGTTTAGGCCGCAGCCCGTGAACCTTAACGTATCAGAAGAATCCTGGGGGGCGGGGGATAATAAGAACGGCCCGGTGGGGGAGGGCCAGGTGGCGGCGACTCCCAGGAGCGAACGGCGGGCGGGGAGCACCGCCGTGGAATCAAGCAAGCAATCCTCACCCAACGCCCCAACCAACCCCCTCCCAACCAACCAACAAGGTCCCACCCCCACGGCCCTCATGCGTACGTCCACGCCCCCCCCCGACGCTCACGCTGACGGGGCCCTCACGTCGCCGCGCTCAGGACGCCGCAGACGGCCGCAGTGGGGTCATGCCGTGCGCCGCCAGGTGCTCCAGCCCCACCCGCAGCCGCGCCACCGCTTCGGGGAACTTCTCCGGAGGCAGATTGGCGTAGGAGCAGCGGATGTAGCCTGGGGGTGGGTGGGGGTGGGTGGGAGGTGGGGGTGTCTGGGGTTTTACTGGGGTGTTGGCCTGGCGATGATGCGGTCGCAATCCATTCTGTAACTGCGCCACACAGATCGGCCCCGTGTCCCCCTTGCCAATCAAGCACTGCTCTGTCCCTGTCTCTCTCTCCTTCGCCCTTTGCTCACTGCGCTGCAGCTCTGCGGCTCTACCCTCAGCCCACTCCTCTCCCTCCCGCCCCCCCCTCGGGCCCACTTCCCTACCCCCTCCCCCCGCCCGCTCCCCTCCCCCCACCCCGCTCCCCCGCCCCCCCCCCCCCGCCGCCTGCCTCACCTGGCTTCCCGCAGGCCGACCCCGGAATTACGCACACGCCCGCTTCCTCCACCAGCCACTCCACCACCGCCCGGTCATCCACCCGCACTTCGCCCTGGCCGTGGTCCCCTCCCTGGACCTGGACCTGGCCACAAGCGGGCGGCAGTCGGGCCCACAGGTAGATGGCGCCCTCGCCGCCCACCACATGGGGCTCCAGGGGGGCCAAAGCGGAGCGCAGCAGCGCGCGGTTGGCTGGGGGGTACAATAAAGAAGAAGAGGCGGTACATCAGCGAAGGGACGGAGAGGGAGGGGCGGGGCGGGCAGAGGGGGCGGGAGGGGGTGGTGGGTTGGCGGGCGGCTTCGCTGACGGGGAGCTGCCGAGGGCCGCGAGGGTGGAGTGCCGCCGCAGGGACGGCGAGAGGGCGCGGGTGCGGGTGCTGGGGGCGGGTGCGTTAAGGGGAGGGAGGGCGGCGCGTGTTGGGCTGTGGGGGAGGAAGGGAGAGAGGCGCTCTCTGCAAGGGCCGTCTGCATCCGTTCTGTGGTCAGTGCCCCCACTCCCCCCACCCCCTCTCCCACCTTCGGCTCTGTGCAGCACGGGGCCTCCCCACCACCACCACAACGCACCCACACATCATCCCTCCACACGCACACGCACACACACGCACGCACACACATCACCCCTCCACACGCACACACGCACGCACGCAGACGCACACCCTCACCCTCCAGCTGCCGTATATGTGCCTCCACGTACTCCCTGCCGTCCTCCGTCAGGGCCTCCAATGCGAGCTGCTGGCTGGGCTGGGGGGCGCAGATGCACACCGCGTCCTGGACCTGAAGGAGGGGGACAAAGGGGGTCGGGGATGGGGTCGGAGATGGAGTCATGGAGATGGAAGGTGGGGACACGGGCGCGGGGGCGGGGCAAATGGGGAGGTGGATCGTCCCTCAGCCGGCCCTACCTTGAGCTGGGCGAGCCCCAGCGCCCCTGGAGCGGTGACGGTGGCGGGGCCCCCCGCCGCCGCCGCCACGGCTGGCGACGGCGCGGATGACACTCCGTTGGGCGCCGCCGCGGTCCCGTTTGGCCCCTCCGGTGCCGCCGCCTCGCCCTCCACGTCCGTGTTGTGCTGCGCGTAGTCGGGAAAGGCGATGTAGCCGATGCGCCAGCCCATCATGCCATACGCCTGTACGGCACAATGTGTGTAATCCTATTGTGATACGAAAGACGAGGGTAGTGCGGCAGCAACGGAGGCGGTCGGTGGAGCGGGTACGATGCCGTACCTTGGACATCGAGAAGAGGTGTATGATGTGCGGCCCGGCGGGGCAGTAGTGCTCGCCCCCTGCGCGACAGGGCACAGGGCGGGCAAGGTTCCACCGGGGAGCTTAGGGTTTCATAGGCAGTTAGGTAGTTACTATATTTCTGTAGTCAGGTAAGTTAGTTAAGTTAGTTAAGTTAGGTACACGGGAAGGTAGGCGTACCCACAAGAGACCTCAACGCACCTAACATTCGATCCACCTTCAGATCAGCCCAAATCCGAATCCAAATCCAATTAAAAAGCCAAGTGTTCATAACCCTAAAACCTTTAAACCTTAAAAAAAACCTGTTGCCCCCCTGCTGCAACCCCGAACCCCCTCACCCGGCGTGAACACAAAGTCCTCGTACGTGTTGTCCAGCACCAGCCAGCAGCCCGCGGAGGCGCACAGCGAGGCGAAGGCGTCCAACTCCGCCCGGCTCAGCAGCACTCCTGGGAGGAGGTGTTGCCGGTGCAGATCGAGGCAGGGAGGGAAGACGAGAGGCAGGGCAGAGGAGGAGGAAGGAGGAAATGTGAGATTAGCTCAGAATGCATGGTCGCGGGTAGGTGGCCCCCCTCCCCCTCCCCCTCCCCCTGCCCCTGCCCCTGCCCCACCCCCCTCCCCCTGCCCCTCCCCCTCCCCCTCCTCCTGCCCCTGCCCCTGCCCCTCCCCCTCTCCCTGCCCACTTCCCCTCGGCCTGCCCCTCACCCGTGGGGTTGCAGGGGTTGACGATGACCACCATCTTGGGCGGCTGAGGCCCCGCCAGCTCCCCCCGCAGCCACTCCAGGGAGGGGCGCATGCTGGCCTCGTCACACATGCCGTACACCACACGGTCAGCACTGCCGGTCATCTGTGGGAGACGGAGGGACAGGAAGAGGCGCGCGGGGCGAGGAGGAGCTGGGTTTGACACGTGTTAGTGGTACCGCATCGGTCGGAACGAACCGCCAACACCCCCCCCACAGACACACACATACACACACACACCCAACCCCACCTGCATCGCCATGAGGTGGTCGAAGTAGTAGGGCCGGAACAGCACCACTCGGTCCTCGATATCACATAGCGCCAACATCACATTCAGAAAGGCCTGGTTGCAGCCCGGGGTCACGATCACGTCGTACTGCGGGGTGAGAGAGAGAGAGAGAGAAAGAGAGGGGTGAAGAGAGGGAGAGAGGAGAGGGGGATGAAGAGAGCGTGTGTGTGTGTCGATAGGGCGGGTGTCCCAGCGCGGCTACCCCGCCGGACCTGGCTTCCCGGGGCGTGTGGGCAAGTGCGGCAGCAACTCCGCAGAGCCTCTGGCTCCAGCCCCCAGCCGAGTGGGGATGGCATGTTGGCATCCCCCCCGTCCCCCGCGTTGCTCCTTGCTGGCTCTCGCCAGGTTGGGTTCCCAATGAGGCCACTGCCGCCGCCCGACGACTCCGACCCTGTCAGCCATGCATCGCCACCACCATCAGATCACCCGGCCACGGGTGGATCGGCCGCGCGGGCGATGCCGACACGCTTCCTCCAGGCCTGGCCCAACCACCAACCCACCTAACCGTCCAACCACCAACCACTAACACAACTAACTGACGTGCGGCAGGTTGTTCTTCGTTGCCAGCTTGCGCCGCAGCGCCGCCCGCAGCGCCGGCAGGCCCTCGTTGGGCGCGTAGCCGCTGACGGCCGCCGGCTCCGAAACCATCCGGGCCGCGAAGCGCTCCAGGGCGGCCGGCGGAGGGCCCCAGTGCACGATGCCCTGGTCGGTCGGGGTCGATAGGGTCGGCGGGGGTAAGGAAGGGAGGCCTAGAACTCGGTCCAAATGAGCAGGTAGGTAGGTAGGTCTCGTACTGCAAATGCAGATGCGGATGCGGAGGCCTATGGACGAGCACGGGGAGGCCCATGGACGAGCACGGGGTGGCCCATGGACGAGCAAACGGTTGGGGGATGCCCCCGCTTGATGGTGGGCTCGGGTAGCTCCGTGCGCCCAACCCGGAGAGGGGTGGGGCCGCCGGCCAACGGCTACGGTACGGCACTGGTCTCAAGTAGCACGGGCGTCGTACATGTGCCGTACCTGCGCCAGCGACAGCGCGTCCTTCCGCTTCGCCATGAGCCGCCGCGTGAAGTCGATGACGGGCGTGTCGGTGGCGTCGATTCGGCGGGACAACATCTGGAGGGAAGGGGGAACATCGGTTGCGGGAGTTGAAGGAAGCGATTGAGGCGAAGCGATTGCGGCATAGCGCCATGCACGTTCGACTCGTGTGCATAATTACGGGTGTTGATGGCCAGCCGGAACTCCGCGACTTGGGGATGTAAGTGGCTAGGAGAAGGACCATGTCCTTCCGGGCTAGGCACGTGCGTTAGAGCTCGGAAAAGGAGATATGGGGATGTAGGGGGTATGGGGGCGCATACACGGTGATACAGCGTGTGCTCGTGTGTATATGTCCGGGGGGCGGGTGTGGCGCGATGAGGCCTGTGAGCCGTTTTACACCGTGAAGCTGCGATATCAAGTGAAAGATTGCGGCTTGGGGGTGGGGTTTGGGGGCAGAGGAGGCGATGGGACACGCTGCTCGGAGTGGAGGTGAGTGTGGAGATGAAGGGAAGCGAGCTCAGATGAGGTGAGGGGTCAGCGGAGGTGCAAGACAGAGCGACAAAGAGCGAGGCTGTCCCCGTAGGTCCACGTGAGTGCCGCGGGGAGAGAGGAGGGATGAAGACGCTTGTGTTCGGCGTGCGCGCCCGGTCGTTCGCACCTTCCATTTATTGGTTGATGTGCTACCGACTGCAGCTGCCGCGTTGAGCGTCATGGCGATCGCTGCCTGACCGATGTGGAGGACGTGTCGGAAGTGCGTCGCACTTGCTCACAACGTAGTCAGCGCTTGCCTCTATACTTCGCTAGAAGATGTATTAAATAGTGCGACTGCTAATGCGGTAGCGCTGTCCGGAGTTGACTGGGTCTTCTGGGTGGACCGCGAGGTCGGTTTGTCGGTTGGTGAAACGCCGCCCTGGAGCAAACTGCGCGCGATTGTTCAGAACTTTTCCACTCGATGTCATCTAAGTTGCATTGTAGTCGCAGCTGGACGACGCCACGTAGGGCCGTCTTAATCCTCCATCATTTCTTGAGAGAAGTCCAGTGAGGATGCAGGCGTGCAGCTTCAGGGCGACCGCCCAGTCCACCCTGGCTCCCACCCGGCCAGGTACAGATGCAGAGTTAGCACGCCATCGCAACAGTAGCTGGTAGCACTTGGGTCCTTGGCCAAGGACTTGCTTGCGGTCTGCGGCCGTCCCCTTTGTAGTCCTGGCTTTTTAGGTGCCAGCCATCCAATATCTGCTGTGGAAATCTTATATCAGCTAAATGCACCTTCTGGGGGATTTATGTTGCAGTGAGCCGCGCGTTCACGCCTGTGGTGGCCAAGGTTGCGGACAGCAGGAAGGCTAGCACGCAAGCGCGCCATAAGCGCCTCCGCAGGAAGGTGCGAATTGCACATGCTACAAATGATTTTTGGGAGCAGCGCAGTATGCTTGTATGCGACCAAGGGACGGTTTGTGGTGCGGCGCTAAGTCACCCCTTTTTCGCTCTTCCAACCGTGAGCGTGTTACCTACAGTAGCATTTTCCTTTGTTTTGCTCTCGCAGCTCAACGGCACGACTGAGCGCCCTCGTCTGGCGGTGTACAAGTCCAACGAGCACATCTATGTGCAGGTGGGAATGCCTGCGCTGTCCAACACAAATATATCTGATGAATTACACTTCTACTGTTGGCGAGGGAGTTGACAAAAATGTTCGGGGTGGCTTGAACGTGTCCAGGTCATTGATGATTCCGTCGGCCACACGCTGGCGGCTGCCAGCAGCGTCATGAAGGACATGAAGGAGTCTCTGGAGAGCGGCGCGAATGTGGTGCGTTTGCGGAGGAAGGAAGAGGCGGCGGGGGGGGTGGGGAGGGGTTGGGTATGGTTGGCACCTGCTTACATCGTCGTCTGTCTGTTCGAGGTTCCAGCATTCAGAACCGAACGCCGGGACGGTGGTTTCTGCGGTGTCCAGACGACACAGGCTGGTGGGGGATACACCATGGGGATTGGCCGGCCGTGAGGCTGTTGTTGGCGGGGTTGGGTTTGGGATGCGGCTCCACGTCACGTATGCATTGGCTGTCCCCTTGAGCGCCTGCCACGAACTAAATGTAATGCTGCGTTCTGTGGCGCTGGACGGTCATGGTGCCCAAGTGAACAGGAGGACGTGGCTTTCCTGTGTGATCTCCGTGTGGGGATCTCCGTTACGGATGGGAGAAGGGGCGCAGTTGCACTTGGTCTGCGCCGTGCATGCCCTTACGTCTTTCATGTTTGCTGATGTTGGCAAACAGGCTGCCGCTGAGGCCGTGGGGAAGAAGATTGCTGAGCTGTGCCTTGCGAAGAACATTGACAAGGTCTGCTTCGACCGCGGCGGCTTCAAGTACCACGGCCGCATCCAGGTCAACGCGGGGCAAACTGCGGGATCCGTACATGACGATACACGAGACGAGCGGGGCTGGGGTGTAACGAGGATTCCTGGGTCGGGGGGCTACCATGGCCCTGTCCATGGCTTTTCATCTGATATGGAAGGCAGTGCAGGCTGCGCTTAGCGATATGGGGACACTACATATTTGTGATGGGGATCCTAACAATGGATGCTTTCCCCCACGAAGCACGGTGCGTTATTCCCCGTTCGTGCCAACATGCCAATGATTGATGGCTTCTTTGCCAGCCACGAAGTGAGCCTCACTCATTCCCATGCATCCTCCGATACCCGCAGGCCGTCGCCGATGGCGCTCGCTCGGGCGGCCTCGTCTTCTAAGTTCGCGGCCTTGTTGGCGGCCATGCAACGCGGCGCGCAGCGCCTGGCCTCCTGCGGACAAAGGCAGGATGGTGTAGTCGAGCACCGCCTTGCCGCGCGCTTGACCCGGAGTAGCTGCCGCAGCGAGGCAAAGTGGTCAAAATGCTCTTGACGGGAGATAGCAGTGTCAGGGGGTCAGCTTGTGCGCGGAGCTTGCATGATGTGAGGACCCTGAGCATCTCTCGGATGGCGCAGGCCGCATGTGGTTGCGGACGCGGGCTGGCGCCGCGGCCCGGTGCGCAGCTCGTGGCTCTTCGCACGAGGAGGGGCGTGTTCGAGGCCGCATTTCCGCGACCCTCGTCGGCCGCCTACGGAAGGGTGGCTTGCCAGGCGCTCCGACGTTGGGACTTGGAGCTCGGCGCAGTGCGGCCACTGCTGGGGAAGTGTGACGCGCCCCGCAGCCTCTTCCGGTTGACTTGCGATCATGCTTTCAAAGCAGAACCTGCAGCAGCGGAGGCAAAGGCTGGCGGCCCTCAATTCTGCGCCGTAACTCTTGTGGGCTGTCAGGCTGGACTGGGTGCGGTGTGAGGACGTGTGAGGTTTGAATGTCACCTCGAGGGCCTGTGCACGGCGCCAGGTCGGATGGATGTCGTTTGTGGAACCGGTCGCTGTCCTGTGAGCCCCTGCGTGTGTGCTTTTTCGGGGCTACAGGGTCCAGAGGCTGAGTGCAGTGTCTTCAGGGCCTGGGGCGGGAAGTGGGGCCAGTGGGCGCAAAGCGTGCTCACCCAATGGCCACAATTTCCATTACGGTTTTGGGGATGTGCATCGACAGGGCGGTTGGTGAATTAGCGGGCGCCTCTTCAGTTTATGTAATGAAGGCACGCTCCAGGAATGGCGGGTCTAAGCTCTGCGTGGGCGAGTGAACAGCAATCGTATTAAGGCAGCCGTTGGACACGCGGAATGGCGGCGTGCAAGTAACGAAGCTCAATGCCAAGGGACCTTGATACACAGCTTTGACACATTATTCCTTGACGTTTGGACTGCCTCGTCTAGTACATGTGCACAGCCAGTGGCACATCAGTCCATGTTTCCGAGCCCACACCCGGCCTGGTGGTTGGCCCCCGGCAACCTACTACTCACAGCGCGGATTCCGTCGTGGACGAGGTGTAAGAACAAGCACTTACAGGCTGCTGCTGCTGCGATTGGGTTCGTTGGGTTGCAGGATTTCCTGCATTGACCGCCAAAGACCGCCTTGGTCTCGACCACCAAACATGTGTATCGCGTATACTGGTGGCAGAAAGCCTAAAGCCCAGCCCAGCGACGTAATCGATCTGCCGGACAAATAGAACACGGCAGCTCAGCGCACACGTATGTATGTATGTGTCCCTTCGGACGTCCACCGCTGCAGCGCCAAAAGACACCACCTCGCCGCCTCCCGCCAATCCACTGGCCGGGCACCCCTCCAGCCTAGTCAGCAAACGGCAGCTGCAGAGAGCCAGCCAGCGCCCGTCATGGCCGCCATCCCACGCCCGCATGGCGACGAGCCGCTGATTTCACGCACGTCTGGCGCCTCTGGTCCCTCAAAACGCCGTTTGCCGGGCGCGCCCCCCTACTGCCTCGCGCGCCGTCCTTCCGAGCCACTTGGAACACCACCATACAAGCGCTGTCACCGGGCCCCAGGCTCCCGCCGCTCCGGTCTCTGCCGCCCCCGGCAACCTACTACGCTCCCGCCCCCTCTTCCCCCACCGCTGGCGCCGGCGCTGTCGCCGCTCCGTCCTCCGCCGGCGAGAGCACTCCCGCCCGCTGCACCGCCTCCTGCAGCAGCCCCGAGCCGCTGAAGCGCACGTGGCCCCCCAGCACCGTGGCATCGTCGGTGAGCGCCAGGCAGTGCAGCTCTCTCATGGCGTAGCGGGACACCAACTCTGCGTCGGCCCTGCAGGCGACGGACAGGGTAGTGGTTGCGGTGGTGGTGGGGACTGGGGAGGATGGCGACGGTGGTGGCAATGGCGTGAGAGACAGGACGTTTGTGGCAGACGCTCCTTCATTCGGAGCATCGGGCAAGACCATTTGAGACAAAGCGGCGCGCGTCCAAACTGCAGCGCCGCCTGTGTTGAACTGGGGACCCAACACGCCCTACCCCGAGGCCGGGAGTGCCAATATCCCCACCCGACTGACACACCTGTGCTTCTCGTCCCCGCCGTAGAAGCGGCGCAGGAAGATGTCGGTCAACAGCAGCGGGTCCGTGGAGCCCTTCTTCAAGATCTGTGATACGTCAGCCGGTGTGGCGAGTTGAGGGAAGTGGCGGGAGCGCGGGCGCAGCGCTTACGAAACGAGTGACTACGAGGTCGGATGGGCCCATGGGTCGGCTAGGACCCGACCGAGGCTGCGGCGCGAAGCGCCGCCGCCGGGTTGCCTGTGACCAACGACGGACGGTGGATTTGGTGGTGGTGCAGGCTGATTTCGGCAGTGGAAAGACGCATCGTCCTCGACGCCGGCATTGTGGAAGGCGACGGCAGGCACCCCGATGATCTGGCAGCCAGCGCCAGCTACTTTCAAAACCACCTAATCAACTTCCAACCCCCAACCGCCAACTTCCAAAACCCCGACAAACCTCGTCCAGCTCGAAGCCCGTCTCGTAGAAATGCGTTTCCAGCTTCTTGAGCCACTTGGTAACGCCAACCTGTCGTGTGGCGCGACATTGTTCGCAGTAACTGAAGCACGCTCGCGAGTAGCGTGAATGCAAGCACGCTCGTCCGGAGCTGCCCACTTGCGCCGACCGACCTCTCACACGGCCGGCAGCGGCGGGACGCGACAGTCCTGGGCACGATATGAGCATATGACTGCTGACCCAAGCCCAGTGGTCTTCCCCCGACCCACATCCCAATACTCAGCCCGAGCAGGGAGGAGCGCACGAGCGGAACGCAAGAGCGCTGGGCACCTCCCTGGAGACATCCATCGGTGTTCGAGAAGCGGAAAGCAGATGACCGGTGCACGGATGAGAAATGGCGACGCAGGCGCCTGAGCTGCCTGAGCGCACATGCATGCGGGCACACTTGCGCCCTTGGCGCGTGCGTACCTGCACCCCCGCGGAGTAGACCCGGTTCTCGACGTCCGCTTGGAACTGGTTGTAGAAGCGCTGCCGGAAGATCCGCACGTCGGGGCTGGTGCAGTTGCGCAGCCGGTGGATAACCATCCACACGTGCAGCGACAAGAAAACGTACGTCGCCCAAAACATGGTGCCGGACTGGAAGGCTGCGAGGGCACGCGCGCACGCGGCGGGGGGTGGGTCGGTTGGCGGCTCATGTACCAAAATGGGTCCTGCGGACGGGGCTGAGGTGTTGGTCTCGGGGCCCCTGGGGCCGCCGGAGGCAGAGCACACAGCAGCGCGGGAGGGAGGGCCATAGCGAGGCCTCCCGCCCGCTACGGCCTCCGTTCCACGCGTGGCCACTGGCGGGCTGTCCGTCTGCCTACGCGAGTGGCGGCCGAATCGGTCCCGCTGGGGGCGCCAGCCGCCCGTTCGCAGGCACTGGCCAGCCTTGGGAGTGGAAGCTTTGGGGGCGGCTCGGCCTTGCCCTCGCAATCTCAATAGGAATGGGAGTAGCTGCCGCCCGCTCACCTCGCTGCATGACGCCGGTATCGGCGTTCTCCGTGACCGCCTCGTACAGCCGCTGCGCAGCTGTGCAGGCAGGACGGGTCCGGGTACATGCGGGCAGGTCCAGGTGCAGGGACAGGTGAGGCCCGCAGGGTGAGGAGGAGAGCATCGAGCCTACGAGCTGTGGGCGGGTCCAGCTACGTTACCCGGATCCGCGCTTGACACTCTCGGGCCACAAAACCCGCAGCCCCAGATGCAGCCACAGGAGACACCCCCTGCAGCCGAACCCACATGGCAGATATCCTGCGTGGACCCCATACCCATTCCCTTTCCGATTTCCCGCCTCACAATGCAGGATCTTCGAGGCTTTGCTTTCGAAACCCATCAGTCGCAACATGGCACGGCCCAGCGGGTTGTTCAGGTCAGCCGGTATGGGCACATCCCCACGATCGAACTGTAAGCTTCGAGACGGGGTCATGAGGGCCTCCGTCACCTCTCGAAGCCTGGCACTTCGAGTATTCTGCGGAAGTCATCAATTCCAGGCGGACGGTCGCGAGGGGCCGAGCAGCTGTGGCAGTTATAGTGCTGACTTACCGCCAGCGAACTGAATCCATACCGATAGAGTTGCCGACTAAGCGCAAGAAGCGCGCTGTAGCCATCGCGCTCGCAGCCTGAGCCCGATGTCGACGCCTGGCAGGTTGCTGTGGCGGTCGCTGTAGCGGTCGTTTGCAATAATGAAGATGTTCCTACGGTATGCAAATGCTGAAGTACGCGGCAAGACCGCAGCGCTTGCGCCATTCGTGGCATCGCGGCCGCTCCTGCGCCACACAAGGCGATACCTGACAAAGGCAAACACTAGCTGCAACCTTCGATTTAATGCGCCATAGTAGCAAACACATATACCCGCTTGAGAGGCATTAACACCGGAAAAGAGTTGCTGTGAGGGTTGTTCGCCGTACACCCGTCATAACCACCACGTCACACCGCGCAGACGAAGGACGTGTGCATATTCCCACGCCAGAAGCACCGAGCCGCACAGAGAGATGCACGCTCCAGCCAAGACCCACTGAGAAGTGAAGGAAGGGACCCTCTCGGTGGGGCTCTCCCGTGGAGTCCAACCGGCACGAAACGGTAACAACAACAACCAGCGAAGTATGGCAAGGTCTACCTTACCCTTACCGTGGCTGGAGCTAGCTGTCTCTTCCAACACATTTCCATGTTGTCGTCCCGCTTGTGCTTGTGCTTTACCTCTCGTGCCCCGTGAGGGTCTGCGTGCGTCCACTCCCAGGTTCCGCTTCCGCTGGCATCGCACACCTCACTCGTGTCGCGCGCTGCAAAGTGCACTGTCGTCTATGGACACAACAATCGCGGTCGCCACCTGTTGCTCAGCCAAACCCCAGCATCTTCCGCCGCTCTGCTTTGCCTGCTTCGCGCTTGCTGCCCACTTGCCCCGCCCGGCCTTCCTCAGCCAAGAGCCTGTACTGAAGCTCCGACCGCCGGCATGCCTTGCCGTGCTGTCGATTGTCTACACGCCTGTGTGTCTTTTACAAGACCGTCCCTGATCGGAAGGTGCACTTGGAGCCCCTCTTCCGGGAACACGCGCGGCGACCTCGTTGCTACTGCCGTGGCTGCACGGGAGCAGCAACGCAGCACCGAACCACACCCCTGTTGTGCAACTCTCGGCGCGACCCACATTGATTAAATTCAGGACAAATTATTAAGGATACCTAACGGGCTGAAAACAAACAAAAAAACCGGCTCGGACAGGCTGCTTGATACGCAGCGCAGGCGTACGACCGGGAAACCCACTGGGGTATGCAGTCATGCCAAGGCCTGGCAGTGACTGGCACGCATAGCAACAAGCAAATGTCCACAAATCTCCATCGTAATAAGCTTCAACCGCGTTACCGAGTGTTCAGGTGGCGGGCGCTCCCCGTTCCCCGCCGCCGCCGTCGGTCTGGCGGCTACCTGAAGGGCTTACCCGGGTAGTCCTGCGTCGGGTTGCGTGTGAACGGCGGAAATTCCGGGCAGCCGCCTTTCGGCAGCCAGCATGCCCGCCGCTCTTTCAACACCCCAGTCAAATGCCCACCGAAACAACCACAACAGGGCATGACATAACATGACACCTTGGGATATGGTACGATACGTCCGCAGCAGCTTTTCGCTCATACCGTAACGTAACCTCCCGACAGGGGGCGGCGGTGGCCAATGCGCGACAGGGCGGGAGGGAGGAAGGGAGGGGGCACCGCTCGTCACCAATTTCGTCACCATCAAACCTCCCAGCGAGGAACACTCCACATACCGCAACCGGAACCGCGACGCCGCTGGGCGAGTTAAGGTACTTCGTTTGTAAATCGAGAGGTGGCTGATGGTCCCACCTAAGCCGCTGCAGGTGACCCCCGACCCGCACACCGCAACGTTGTCCACCGCCAACTCCAGGCAGTCCGGAACCGCCTAATCAGGCACCTCCAGAGCCTATTCAAGCCCGCCTGATCTGACGGTGCCATATCACCTGCGCCACGCCAAGCTGCATGTGCATGTCCCGAGGGACAACGGACACCCTCCCGGCAGGCTGCCACCACCCCGCCGGCAGCTAGGGGCGAGCACGGCGCCCCCTTAGCAGCAGCGACCGACAGCAGCATTACACAGCTCCCTCTTTCCTTCCTCTCCCCCACCGTTAGCACCACCCCTCCATCCTTTCCGGTGCCGTTTCGTCTTTAATTGCCCCCCTTAGCACCGCCTGTCCGTTGCTGCCGCCCACCATCCTAGGGTTTCATGTACCGGTATCTGCACCGCTCCACCGCACGCCGCAAGCCTCTCGTATTACTCGTATTACTGGGTCCGTTTCACTTCTGCTAATCCGCTGCGGTTATTGCGTTTATTACTGCCCTCTCATCGCGCGACCCACCGGCCACCGACAGGGACAGCACCTCCCCGATACGGCACTGCAGTACACCGTACACGTGGCTGCAAGCAGAACACGAATGGTGGTGCAACCTCCCTCGAAACCGGGAAAGCGAAGATCCGGGAAAGGGAAAGGGAAAAAACAAAACAAGATTGGAACAAGGAGCAACAGGATTGAGGGGGTGACGGGCCGCTCTCGCCCTCGCCCTCACGTCCACCCCCAAGGCAAGCCTAGCAACAGACCAGAGCCCCCGTACAGGGCCCGTCCTGCCAGGCCGCGGCTCCCCTGCGCAGCGCAGTGCAGTGCAGTGCACGGCCAGACCGCCTGCTGGGTGTGACCTTCCCTTCCTGCTGGGCCACCTGGCGCCCCACCGGAGCCCCATTGGCGACCACTGTTACAACCACCCACCACCCGCCCTGGGAGAATGCCGCACACCCTCACCGCCGCTATCGCTGCATCACTGTATCAGCTCAGGATGGGGCCGTCACACCGCCTCACGCCGCCTCACAAGGCTGATCCCCCGGGTCTGTGCGTCTGTCGGTCTGTGAGTGGGTGACTGGGTGGCTGTGTGTGTGTGTGTGTGTGTGTGTGTGTGTGTGTGTGTGTGTGTGTGTGTGTGTGTGTGTGTGTGTGTGTGTGTGTGTGTGTGTGTGTGTGTGTGTGGACCGGGCCTGTGGCTGTGTCGGCCTCGGTGGGTCTGTGGGTCACGCTGGGGCGGCCCCGCCCTCCTCTTGCTGCTGCTGCTGCCCGACGCCCACAAACTCCGCCCAGGAGGCCTTGACGGCCGCGGGGCGCAGGTTGCGGCCGATGATGACCAGCCGCGTGGCGCGCGCCTCGCCGGGCTGCCACTCAGGCCCCGAAACCACCTCGTACAGCTCGTACACGGCCTGGCGGGCGGGAAGGCGGACGGCAAAATGTCAGGTCCCGGGGCCGGGGCTGGGGCTGGGGCTTGGGAACGAGGAACTCCGTCCGGCGATCCCCACGGCCCGACGGCGCGTGGCCATTTTCTCGGCGCCGACCCGACCCCGCCCGCTAACCTGCCAACAAAGGCGCACAAAGGCGCACCTCCCAAAGCGCCCCCCCCGGGAGCCCCTAGCCCCCACCAGCCCCCACCCCACCCCACCCCACCTGCAGCATGTGTTTCTTGTCGCTGCCCTCCACACAGATGAGCCCCTTCATCCGGTAGATCTCGTCAGCCCGGGAGTCGCGGTCCCACAGCAAATGATCCACCCAGGATTTGAACCTGCGCACCCCACCGGGCGGGGAACCACAGCCGGAAGGACTTCAATGCTGTGCGTCATTACGTCATTGGCTCAGTGCAGCCACCCGTGTACCAAGCCCTCCGGGCGGGAGGAGGGGCCGCAAAGTACCCTGGGGGTTGAGCGCGAACCGAACCGAGCCGCAGCACAGGAACGGAGACGACGGGGAGGCTCCACGGGTAGTGGCCGCAGATTGCCAGTGGGAAGCCTTTTCTCACTGGCAGGGAAGGCGAGCGGACGCACCGGCGGGTAGACGCACCGGCGGCCGCCAGGCTTGCGTTCCTTGCCCGCTGCGGCTAGCGGCCCGCGGCATCACCTGCCGTACCCCGTATCCGTAAAGCCGTACCCCTGTCGTACCTCTCAAGATCCACAGGGTGGTCGCAGCGAAGGCTGACGGTGGAGACCTGATTGTCGTGCACGTGATCCGCGTCGGCGCAGGACGCCATCGCCTGCGCTGACCCACGGGTCGGCGTCAACGGCGCCGCCGCCGCCGCCGCCAGCAGCGGCGACGGCGGCGGCACCAACGAGCCCGCCGGCGACATGTCCGCACTGGAGCAGGGCCCGCTGGAGCCGGCGGCGACGGCCGCGGCGGCGGCGTTGCACGCCGCCACGGCGGCGGCGGCGGCCGCGGCGATTGTGCTGGCGGCGCTGGAGCGCGCGTGGAAGCTGTGCGCGCGCGAGGAGCAGCAGGAGACACCGGTGGAGCGGCGGCGGCCGGTGGCCTCTCCGGCGTGGCTGCTCCGCTCGAGGGCCCCCGACGGCGCGTCGCCGGTCTCCACCTCGTCGTCTGCCTCCGCTATGGGCGGCAGGACCAGGTCGCCCTTGTGGCTGCACACGGACGAGGATGAGGAGGGCGCGACGAGGAGGGCGCAGAGAGCGTGGAGAGAGAGCGATCGGTGCGGAGCGCATGAGAGCGGAGCGCGGCGGGGAGAAAGAGCGGAGGGAGGGCCGAGACCGAGGGGGAGGAGGGGGAGGAGACGGCCGCAGTCTCGATCAGGTGCGAACCGTAATCACAGGAAGCCCCCTCCACTCCCGGCGGGCCCGGCCCCGGCCCCCCGGGCCGCGGCATCCCACTCGGCGTCCGCGCTTCCCCGCTTTCCCCGCACCGCCAGATTACCGTGTGGCCCCGCCCCGCACCGGCCCCTCCCGGCCCCCGCCCCGCACCGGCCCCTCCCGGCCCCCGGCCCGCACCGGCCCCTCCCGGCCCCCGGCCCGCACCGGCCCCTCCCGGCCCCCGGCCCGCACCGGCCCCGCAGCGGTCCCTGCCCTGTCCGCCCCGCACCTGTATCCGTTCCTGTTGAGAATGAGCCCCAGGTCCACGACGCTCCGCTGCGTGCGCACAATGGTGACTCCGCTGTTGATGGCCCGGATGTCCGCCTCCGCGCGAACCAGCGCCTCCTCCTCCGCTAGGTCCAGCTGGGGAGGCGGGAAGGGGGGGAGGGAGGCGAGCAGCGCGGCACGGCGGGGAGCGGCACGATGGCGGGGGGTAAGAAGGGGAGGCGGCCAGGATTACGCATTTCACGCTTTTCCACATCACCGTCTGTCAGCTTCTGTCTTGGGTCTGCTGTACTGTACCCCACCCCACTCCAACCCATCCCAACATGTTCAGTGCCCCTCTCCACCTCAGTGCCCCAACGTCGCCTCCGTTCCTTCGCTCCCTTCCGTATTTCTCACCCCACCACCCACCATCCCGCCCCACCACCCACCACCCACCCCGCCCCACCCCACCACCCCACCCCACCCCACCACCCACCCCACCACCCACCCCAACCCGCCCCACCACCCACCCCACCCTCACCTTGTTCAGCACCACAATGTCGGCGTATGCCACCTGCACCTGCGCCTCGTTGATCACCCCCCGCGGCCGCGGCTCGTGCAGCTGGCGGTCGATGTTGACCGCATCCACCACCGTCACCACCCCGTCCAGCGCCACACGCGACTCCAGCTCGGCATCCGTCCACAGCGCCGTGGCGATTGGGCCCGGGTTAGCCAGGCCGGTGGTCTCGATGAGGATGTAGTCGAAGCGGCGCGACTGACCCGCGGGTCGGTCCAGCAGGCTCTCCAGCGCCTGCAGGAAGTCCGACTTGACGGCGCAGCACATGCAGCCGTTGGTCAGCTCCACCCACTCGCCGTCGTGCTGGCGCTGCAGGCCCTGTGTGCGTTTATGGGTATTGTGGGTGTGTGGTTAACTGGTTATCCACGTATAGGCCGGAGCCCGAGTGTGTGGGGCGGGGGGGGGCGGGGACAGGGGTGTGTTTGTGGAGGGAAGGGGGTTGTCTGTGATAGGGATGGGCAGGGAAAGGGGGCAGCCGCTGAGGCGACGTTGAGCGAGTGTTTGTCCTGCTGATGCGAGCGAGTGCGCGATTGCTGGTGTAGTTTGGTTGCTGGTTGCGTTTATCTCCTCAAAGGAGTTGAGGCACTTGAGAGGGTGTTCACGGCGAAGGGGAAAAGGCCTGCCCTTACTGTACCTCTTGGGATTGCACGAAGCTGGCTTCGATGCCGACATCCTCGCCGAACTCATTGAGGATGACGGCGATTCGATACCCGTGGTCGGCCGTGAGGATGTGTCGAACCAACGTGGTTTTGCCGGAGCCAAGGAAGCCTGCCGGGGGTAGGGCGGAGGACGAAGAACGCGGGGAGGAATGCGCTGAAGCAGAGAGAGGAGTGGTGAATGGGTCGGTTGGGGTGGAGGTCCCCAGCTTTGATCTGGGAGAGACGTGCCGAGGGGCGAGACGGCGCGCCAGCATAGGCCGGGAAATAACGAAGACACTCGTGATAATCGGGAGTCATGATAAGCGGAGCTAAGTGGCACAGGGTTTGGGCAACGGGCTTTATTCCGCGAGTTCAGGCTTTCGCGACCCGACCAGGACTTACGTAACACGTTACAAACGCCTAGCATACCGCATCACCCGAAACCCGTTCGTCTCAGCGCAGCTTGGTCATTTGCTAGGTCCTTACCGGTCACGATGGTAACTGGAACTGTTGTGCGCTCAGGCTGTGCCTCATCCTCAGCGCGTTTAGCTTCTGCATGGAGTATGTATATGTATGGATAAACTATAGGGCGATGAATGTTCGCACCGCCACGACGGTGGAACTTTCGACTCTCTCTTCTGTACCTGGCGCGTCGTCGAGAGCAAGCGCAAGCGGAATCTCTTCGTCGTCCATGTCGATGCCTTTAGTCTGTGATAGCGCTATCGTGTCCGGGGCTAGAGCAGCACCAAACGCTAGGTCAGGAGGCTGCGTCACTCGTCAAGCCCATAACGACAAATAAAGCTTGCCATAGACGATTTACGTGCAAAGATAAGAATGATAGTCCCTACGATTCCACTGCTTACAACCGCGTCGCCAACTTGAATCTCTGTCTCGCCAACTTTCCGGCAGTTTCCGTACGGTTTTTCTGAGAGTATCGCAATGAGCGCTGACCTGGGATGCGCAGAGCCCTGCAATCCAATTGCTCAGGAACGGCTTCATTTTACGGAAACTTCCATTGGATATCATGCGTTCCTTGGGAGGCCTGACCTAGGGGTCTGACAAGACTGCTCCACGACTGCTTAACCCGCAGTCGGCACATACTTTCATTTATTCCAGACAAGACTTATGTTTGTAGGACTTACGTTTATCCTGGTGCTGGCTGTAGGAGCGGAGGGTACGGCTGACAAGACGTCTCAGAAGCAGCGTGGGATCCTTGAACTTCCTCTGCACCAGAACAGCCACGTATTTGCATGGAGGCACTTGACGCAGCAACCAACCGGAGGCGCGGCAACGCCCAACCCGTCGGGCGGTCCTAGAGGGGAGCGCTCTGCCACCTGGGCGGACTTCGCGGCCGCCCAAAAGGACGTCAGCGGCGCCCCCGCGGTCTCCGCGGCGCGGTCCCACCAGGACCACCCAGCACCATCAGCGCGGCGCGCCCGCAACGCCATCTTCTGGGTTGCGGCCGTTGCGCTGGGCGTGGCGTTCGGCGTGGCTGTGGTGGCAGCCTGGAACATGACTGGCAAGCTGATTGAGCACATGCGGAGCAGGTGGACCGAGGCGGAGCTGATGCCGCTGGGCCCTTTCGGCATGCGTGAACAGCAGCAACAGCAGCAGCAGCAGCAGGATTCGGACCCAAATCCCGCGCGGATTGCGCTACTGAGGGACTTCTGAGCGGCTGAAGGGAGGATGACGGTGGGGACGAGGACGGAGGCCCCGTCGCGCCGGCGTCTACAGTCGGGATGGTTACGCCAGGGCAGCCGCCGACCCCGGGGGCAACCGCCGCGATGACGCGGACATTGGAGGCGCACATGTGTGCAGGCGCCAGCGCGCGGGCGGGGCTCCGGCCGACACACATACACACACATGTACACATACACATGGCAGCGGCGGAACGCGGCCGCCGCCGCCTCGACGCCGGAGCTTGCGAACAGGGAGAGAGTAGAAGGCTGGAGAGGGATGTGGCGACCGGCTGCCTCTGACAACCCAACGAACGAGGAGCTTTTCACGCACCTGCCCGGATGCAGGGAGCTGCGCGGCCGGACGGGGCCGTGGCATGTCAGGCACAGGCAAGCAGGCTGCCGGGTCAGCGGGCATGTTTTCCTGTGAAGGTCGGAGGTTCGTAGGGAGGGCAAGCTTAAAGAGGTGCTCCGAAGGCGGGGTGTTGAAGGCCAGTCTGGGGAAGCAGGCACACCTGTGTGACCAGAGCTTGGTGGTGAATTTGTTGCACCTCCAAAGCGGTGGATGGATGGATGGATGGATGGGTGGGTGGGTGGATGGATGGATGGATGGATGAATGGGTGGATGGATGGATGAATGGGTGATGTATGGGAATAAGCTTCAACGAGCTAGTACGGTCCAAACAAAGCAGTGCAATTCTTAGGCGTTTGGGAAGATGAGAGAAGCCAGAAGCGGCCGTGTGGTTTTTTATTGCGCATTTTCGGGAGTGCCGAGCTGCCGACCGTTGTGGGGGACCGGTGCGCTTGTAGGTCGTACTATTTTGGAAAATAGTACGGCACGCATTCTCCAGCGCTGTTCCCGCGCACTTATCATAAAAGGTATTCACATAACTGCCTGGCCTTACATCGGTTCGTTATATGTGCCCCAGCAGTTTGGTCACTTAGGCAGCTATTCATAAATGGACATGACCACGCAATTCTCTGAGCAAATACGCGTAGCACGGGATTGCATTAAACAAGCAGAGGACATCAAGGCCGTGCGTGATATAGCACTCTTCGAGCTCGCGCGCTATGTTGCTGATTTGAAAGTCAATGCGGTGATAGATGATACTCAGCATGACACGTGGAAGCCTTGACTCCGGACACATGCCTGGCTTGAGCATAGTGCATAGGAGCAGTGCTCTGCTGCCGCTGCGCTTGTGCGGAGTTGCCCTTCGTCATGTACCGGTAGTATGTTTGGCGAGAAGTTCGCAGTGGGAACGCGATGGAGATCGCCGACGATAAGTACCGCTGAACCGCCAAACAAACACGAAAAGGCGAGTAAACAACGGGGAACAATGCTACGGGGAGCTGATGTCGTACTTTCATCACTTTCGGGTGGCCAAAGTACGGCGCATGGTTTACGGCGCCTTGTACGTATGCCTTGATTGACTTTTCAGACGGTGCATACTTTCCAAGCATGCAATGTGTCTCCGATTATCGTTTAGTCCAACCCGGCAGAAATTTGAGCTCCGATCAGCGGTTCAGCGGTACTATTTCTGCGCGGCATAGTTTCAGTCATATGTAAACACAGCCTACGTTTGGCGAGAAGTTCGCAGTGGGAACGCGATGGAGATCGCCGAGCGCTTGTTATACCAAGTATATGACATAACTGAACGATTGGTCTTGAAGGAAATCAAAACTATGCTAAGATGAGGTTGTACTGGCTGTAATGGGGCTAGGGATCAACGTTTGGTCAATTACACCCCACCCCCTGGGGCCACGTTAGACTTTTTGGCCACGTAACGTGTAACGGACCCGTTGCCCCATGCGAACTGACCACGTTTCCTGTAAAGTGATAACGTAACGTGTCATGTAAATCCAGCATAAGCGCGGGTGTTTCCGTCCACGACGTGAACGACTGGTGACTGTTCGCTGAACGTTCACTGAATGTTCAGCGAACAGTCACGGGGAACGTTCACTGAATGTTCAGTGAACGTTCGTCATAGCCAGGTGGCCGACGTCTATGGTACTCCCGTCTTCCAAATAAGCAATCATGGCCGCAGCTGCAGGTGCATCAAACGAAATGCCGGACCCGACGAAATAAATTGTCCAAGGATGCACGGCCGGCCAATGCTTGTCGAGAAGCAGCAGCGCCTTGTCAAGATCCATGTTGAATTTATGCAGAACTAGCCGGCAGAGAAACTCATTTGGGAGTGCCGACCGTGGTGAGGGACCGGTGCGCTTGTACGTCGTACTATTTCGCAAAATAGTACGGCACGCATGCTCCAGCGCTGTTCCCGCGCACATAAAAGGTATTCACATAACTGTTTGGCCTTGTATCGGTTCGTTATATGCGCCCCAGCAGCTTTGGTCACTTTGGCAGCTATTCATCAGTCAAAAGCACAAAAGGACGTTAATTTCGCTTTGCTTGCAGTACAAGGGCCTCAACGGCGAACGGTGAACCTTCACTGAACGTCCACGGTGAGCGTTCAGTGCAGGTTCAGCGAACGTTCATTCGCCTTTCAGTGAACGAAGAAACCCGCGTTTACCCAAGGTACTCCAAAATGTTGTTGGCATCTACCCCGGAAACAAGCCCAAGACCTCGCTAGTCATCTTCTGCGGGTCCTATGAATGCCATTTAGCATAGGATGAAAGTCTCTGCGGGGCGGCCCAGTCGAAAAGGCTTCTGGACGTCGGCGTGGCCTCAGCACGGGAAGCCGTGAATCTGGGCCGATCAAGTTTGCCTATGTGCCGTTTCAGGCCTTAAGCCTCTAACAACTTTGATACGTTATACAATTGTATACTAGATTGTGCGCCCGAGCGAGGCATTTGGCGAAATTTGTCCGGCGAGGCCGGAGTGCCCCTGCGACTGGGGCGCAAGCGTACGACAATCAACACCGACATCAACACCGCCCCAAACAAGGGGTTGGTGTCGGCTTCCTTGAAGCCGGAAAAAAGGGCGGGGCCCCGTTCAATCCGTACGGGTTAAGTTGAGTGCTGGGGCGGCGAGGGCGTGAAGTGTGAGAGTGTCGACATTCCAGCTGCTAGACAGCCAGAGCTTTATTCGCGAAATGCCTGCTAGCCGAGTCGTTAGCAAGGCCTGCCGGCGCCGCGCGAAGCGCGTCATCCCGCCGGGTGCATGAGCGCATCGACCGAATACGGCATCATTTCCAAAGCGAGCGGCGAGGGCGTCAACTCTACTTCCGGCCAGCGCATTGGCTGAAGTTACTTGACAGTAATCATGGAGTGTATCATTTACACATCACGCAGGCTGACTTGCCAACAAAAGGACAGCGGAACTGTTAGTTTGCGAGAGCCGCGACGACATGCACTTGCCGGCGAGAGTGCACAGGCTTCGCTACCGAGGTATTCGCAGTATCGTAGAGCAGGCTTGACAACTTTAACATTAGGACCGGGACTGTAGAAGTCCCCTAGGTTGCCGACTGCATCGTGCGTGCATCGGCGGCTTGGCGTTCAACAACCAGCAGTTTGCCCCTCATGGTTTGCTCCTTGCAACCTTTATAATAGTAATATGCGTCAAGACGATCGGACCGGCTAGCAGAGCTGCTGTGGTGTGGTCGCGGGAAGAATGTTTGCAATGCAAACATAGTTGGTTGCTTGCCGAAACGAAGATTCATTTCACGCCGTCATGTCAGAATCCCACCTTAAGGAACGATGAATCTTCTGGAATTAATTATAGGCCGAGAGGTGTTGGTTTGACCTCGGCCTCGGTCCATGGAGACTGCCAAACTGGTTTGTACTCATGCGATGTTGGGTTCCAATAATAAATTTACCGTGCAATAAAGAATGTAATCTTTTACTTATGCAGACTTTCCGTTGACCGAAAGTCTACACTTGTCCAATTACTTCCCAGAACCCACACATACACAAGCGCGCGCCCTTTGGGCCGCGGGCTGCCGTAGCGCCCCTTGCGGATGCGGACGCGACGCGACGCGACGCGACACGACGCGACGCGACGCGACGCGACGCGACGCGACGCGACGCGACGTGACGGGACGCGACACGACGCGACGCGACACGATGGCGACGTGACACGACGCGACGCGATGCAACGCGACGCCACGCGATGCAACGCGATGCTCCGCTATGCTCTGTTATGCTCCACTACACAACGCTGCAACGCTATGCAACGCATGCACGATTACAGTTGCGTGCACGTTACGGTACACTATGCAACGCTACGCTACAGTACGCTACGCTATGGCTACACGAGAAGGTGCGCGCGCGACTTCAATCGTGCACGTCAAAATGCGATCGTGCACGTTGCGCTATATTATGGTACGCGACGTGACGCTACGTGACGTGACGTTATGCTCCACGCTCCGCTCCGCTATGCTCCATTACGATCCGCTACGCAACGCTATGCTACGCTACGCTACGGTAGGCTACACGACGCGACGCGACGCGACGACGACGCGACGCAACGCGATACGATGCAACGCGACGCGACATGACACGACGCGACGCGACGCGACGCGACGCGACACGACGCTACACTACACTATGCTCCGCGAGAAGGCGCGTGCGCGACTTCAATCGTGCACGTTGAAACGTGACATGCGATTTACGATCGTGCACGCTGCACTACACTATGGTACGCGACGCGATGCTACGCTACGCTACGCTACTTTGAGCCGAGCGCAGTGGAGCGTGCGCGGCTTTAATCGGCGACTATGCGACGCGACGCTATGCTCCGCGATACACTCCGCTATGCTTCGTTACGATCCGCTATGCAACGCTATGCAACGCTCCGCTACGCTCCGCTATGCTATGCAGCATCCTAAGTAACGCGCGTGCAGGATCGCATTTTTGTCGCAAATCGCAAGGCGACTAACTTTGACAAGTCTAACGTTATGATATCTCAAATAAATGATATGTATAATATATCTATATGCGAGCAGCACATTCCGCGACGCAAAAACAATTTACGCACTTTACGCGTCGGGGTTTCGGAGCCGAGCACTTCAACTTCATGATAGCAATGCGATTCACATCGCGCCGCCATGTCACAATTCCATTATGAAACGATTGATAGCGATTGCGATGCTTTCCAGGCGCGGAGGCGTTCATGCTACTTCGGCCGCGATCAGCGGAAACTAGCACGAATTTAAATATGCATGAACATTTATGAACATGCATATCCTGCGATACAGAATGCAATATTCTATGAGAAATGCCGAAACGAAAAGGCGAAAAGCGAAAAAAAGTGTTACATACTACGGACATTTCAGTCGGGGTAAGGCCTCCGCTTCTCTAGCTACGCTAGAGGCGCTACGGCGACGGACATGGGCAATCCTACAGGGCGGGGCCCCCCTGGGCGCTTCGCGCTGGGGCCCCGCCCAAAAAGCCGCAGCGGGAGTGAAGATGTAATGCACACAGATGACTCCTGTGGCGGGTGGTGCCATCTGGGCGAAATGCAGCTGTAGTTGGGTCGAATGCCGCTATACTAGTGTAAGTGGTGCTGATCGCGGTCACTTCAATACTCACTTGCAGAGAGCAATAGTGGTGCTGTTGGTTCAACCGAGTTGTTCCTTGGTGGCGCGGGGTCACGGCTCGGCGTTTTTTTGTTGATGCACGATACGGTAGGCTGCGGCTGGCGACCAACCGTCGCGTCGAGCTATTGAATGAGCTTTCCTTTTCATGGGGCATCGTATCAGGCCCAATCGAAGATGATAGCACTAGTCATCGCTGCGTCACATTAATCCGCTAAGTTCGAGGTAGGGTCAGGGTACGGTAACAGAGATACTGTAGCCCAGTAGCCGCATTGTAGTCAAGCGCAATCCTTTTATGATCCGGCCTTATGTTTGGAAAGTTGCCAATAGTCTGGGTCTGTCTAGCTTGTCGATGCAGGCACAAACCCACTGGGTCTACCTAACAGGGCCTGGCGTGGTGGCCAGGGCGAACAGCTGCTGCCGCTGCCGCGGCGTCCATGGCCACACAAAAGGCAATAACCTGTTCCCTCCAACCTGCGTTCTCGCACCCCTGCCCTTGCTGTGAGAGCTGCTGTGTGCCAAGCACTGCCGTACCCTGAATGGGCCGGCAAAACCTGTTACAAAACCTGGTACAGGAATTCAGCCTGTTCTCGATTGTGGACACGCTGCGGCCGCTTGCAGCAAGCTTACTTAGTGAACAACCCAGCATCTAGTACCCGTAGATAGTAGGGATAGCTCAACGCAGCAAAACAGACTACGGCCAATGAGAGCACAACCAGTCAGCCGCAAGCAGCATGCTAATATGATATTTTTTGTGCAGTTTGACTTGAGCATATAGGTTGACAGGCGAGGCAGGCAGGGGAGGAGTAATAGTCCTTCGGAAGCTATCTAGGCAGCTACACCGTGACGTACTCGACCTCTCGGACTGTCATCGGTGCTTTCATGAACTGTCCGTATTCCAGGGCGCCAGCAACTGGCTCCGATCATTACCTAGAACACGACAAGGACGAGGCAGAAACCGTGGCGGCAATCGGTTGCATGCATTGCGAAGTCCGTACAAGCGGTATTAGTTTGCATCAAGCATGTGAAGTGGAAAACGCATGTATTTCGGACAATAATTGTGATCAGCAGAACGAAGTATAGAAATATTTCTGCGTCGGTGATATATCTACAGTTTGTACATAGTTGCAGTGCACGGGCGGAGTCAAGGCATGGCCCTAACCATGCTTCTAGCATTGACCTTTGCCCTGCTGCTGGCCGCAAACAAGATTGCCGGCGAAAATGCGGTGCTTGACAGACCGGTTCGGCAGCATGGAAGTCTCATGGTCCCGTTGCATCAACGAAGCCGCCCCAGCTGGCGACGGCATTTGTTGCGGAGTGGCGCGCTCCCCGTTCAGGGATCCGTACGAGAAGTCGGGTGAGGCTGATGCATAACCCTTGCAAAACCCACAGCATGGGGCTTGCCAACCCAACCAACTTCGTTGCCCACCGGCATGAGAGCAGATACTTTTACACAACGCTCTTACTGGGGACGCCAGCGCGTGAGTTCAGCGTGATCATCGACACGGGGAGCACAATCACGTACATACCTTGCAAGGAGTGCGCGCACTGCGGGAAGCATCAGGTGGGTGAGGGGGCGGATCTGGCGGAAGCTGTGGGACAAAGTCAGCGGCCCCCCGCACACATGCACGGCGGTCCAGTCCTGGCTCCCTGGAGCCTGCTGCTGCCGCAAGGGAGGCGCGTGGACAGCCTTGTGGCACCACGCTCCACAAGGGCGGATGCGCAGCGAGCATCAGGAGCTGCAGCAGCAGGATGTGGGTTGTAGTGGGCCGCAGTGCAGGGCGATGCGCCCGCAGACCCACTTGGGTCCGACTTGGATGCCCTGCTGGCACATCCTGGCAACTGCGCGGGGCGCCGCGGGTCGCCGTTCCTTGCTCTGCACCTGGCAGTCACCGGGCACAGCCGCCCCCGGGGGTTTCCTCCATAATGCGGGGTAGTAAGAACGGCGGGGTGTTGGCCCGGCCCCGCACCGAGTTGTCTCCCGCCGCAGCCATGGCATGAACATGACCCCCAGGTGCTGGTCGTATCGCCCTCTCAGCTGCGTCCCCTGACCGATCCCTTTGGGTCACCGGCGGAATGCCGCATCCTTCCGACTGAGCCGCAGCCACACGCCCCGTTTGTCTTCACGCTGCTCGCTCCGCACCCAGGACGAGTGGTTTGACCCGGACTCGTCGTCAACCGCCAAAAAGCTGGGCTGTTCGGATCGGCTGTGCGACTGCGGCTCGCCCAGCTGCACCTGCCGCAACGATCTTTGTTACTACAGCAGGACCTACGGTGCGTCGTTGTGGCTCTCGTTGCGTAGGAAGCGGAGGGGCGACGGCAGGGAAAGTAAAAGACGAGACCGCCGTCTGTACTCCTTGTCCTGCCCCTCCCTCACGAGCCGCGTCGCTTGCCGGACTGCGTTTGCCTGCGTCGCTTCCGTCCCGTCCCGCTGTGGTTTCTCCTTCATACTCCCACGCGGGCCAAGGCCGCTGACGCAGGGTTCCCACCCCCCCTTTGCTCTCATGTGCCTTGCCTACACCCGCAGCGGAGCGCAGCAGCAGCGAGGGCTGGATGGTGGAGGACGTGTTTGGCTTCCCGGACGGCCAGCCGCCCGTGCGGATGGTGTTTGGCTGCGAGAACGGCGAGACGGGGGAGATCTACCGCCAGATGGCGGACGGGATCATGGGCATGGGCAACAACCGGAACGCGTTCCAGAGTCAGGTGCGTGTGCACCAGGGGCAAGGGGGCCGGCGGAGTGGGGGCTGCGCGCAACGCGGCGGCAGTGGACGTGTGCGCCGCGCCGCGTAGCGCGCGCGGCGCGTCCGCGCTTGTGCGTGCGCACACAGGCACGCAGGAAGGGGTGCCGGAGTGAGCGGAGAGAGACAACCGGCCACTAGTCCAAAGTCAAAATCGAGATGGCCCTTGCAGGTTCCGTTTTCTGCAGGTTAGGTTGTTGGAGCCCGACGGACGAGTTGTTGGAGCAGTATCTCGTCGTAGTGTAACAGTGAGGAGTTAGAAGCGACCCGGGGCGACTTGGTTCGCGTCCGGGCGCGAGGCGCGCTGTCTGTACTCTGTGAGGGGAAGCCCGCATGCAGCGACGCGGATGCGAGCTGGGTCGTGGCCTACGGGCTACCGCGGTTGTCGGACCCGCCTGAAGAGGCGATCGCACTGCGCCGCTGGCACCCACCGGGACGCGGCCTGTCGAACCCGCCAAAACTCCCCCGCCGCCGCCTGTGCACCCATTCCCCACGCCCTATCCTGTCCGCTGCAGCTCGCCGCCCGGGGAGTCATCGACGACGTGTTTTCGTTGTGTTTCGGCTACCCCAAGGACGGCATCCTCTTGCTGGGTGAGGAGACCAGACCCGCCATCGTGCCACCTGCCAAATTGGACCCCGTTGCGAACAACGGCTTGCTTTGACGCTTGGGCTAATACCGAGCGGCCTTACGTCCGGGGTTCTGGGGTTCCTTCGCTGTGCTGCGCGTCACACGCGCGATGCGTGGCCTCTCCACACGTCGCCCGCCTTCCCAAGTACCCATGCCGCTCCGCGGCGCCACTGGGTCGAAAGCTTGAACCCTGAGCCCTGCACCGCGCCGTCGTGGGCTTGTTGGGCAGGCAGGCCCTGTGTCCACGTCCTGACGGCGCGCCCTCCCCGCCTGCCCTGACACGTGACACCCCACCTTCGAACAACCATGCGCGGTACCGTGTCATGCGGGTTTCACGTTTTCGCACCGTCAGCTCGGTTCGCTCCCTGCGCCCGCAGGCGACGTGCCCATGCCCTCCAGCGCCCACACCGTCTACACGCCGCTGCTGAACAACCTGCACCTGCACTACTACAACGTCAAGATGGAGGGTATCACCGTGGACGGCGCCACGCTGCCTCTGGACATGGTGAGCGCTTTGGGGCGTCTACGTGTGCCGTGTCTGGTGAAGTGTAGTAGGGGGCTGAAACGGGGCTGAGGGGCGGCGAAGGGGGAGGATTTTAAACGCGCCTGCGGCGAACTCGGAGCATGCCGGAGATCAGGATGTGGAGGGAAAACTGTGTGTTTGCGGCGCTTCTCCTCGATACCGGCAAGGATCGGCGATGTGCCCCTTGGCACGCGCCCCGAGGTTTGGTTCTCCCTGTTGCGGTGCGCTTACGCTTACAGCACATCCGGAGGACAGCCTCCCAAGGCAAGGTAGGTTACACGTCTTGTGATTTACACGTCCGCGGCTGCTTCGGACTGCGGCCCCGCAGAGCATGTTTGACCGCGGGTACGGCGTCGTGCTGGACAGCGGTACGACATTCACGTACCTCCCCAGTGACGCCTTCCGCGCGATGGCGCGGGCGGTCAGCGCCTACGCCGAGTCGCACGGCCTGCAGTCCACGCCCGGGGTAGACCCGCAGGTAAGGATCCGATGGCGGCGGAAATGCAACGCGGGAGGCTGCCGTGTGGCAAGCCTCCGGCCTCGACGGGATGCTGGCGCGACCGTCGGTGTTTGGGTTGGCTTGGCGTGTCGGGCTGGTGCACGCGACAGCGGATCTGGGCGATGGCAGGTGCCGTTCCCCGGCTCCCGGCACCGATGACGGACGCTGCGGCGTGGGCCGTGGGACAGCGCGGCCACGCTGCGATTGGCTGGGATTGGGACAAATTGGGTCAGGCTACGGAGCCGCGCGACGCTCGCAGCGAGGCTGCCAGGCAAAAGACCCGTGCGCCGCCGGCCCTGTGCTTAACCCTATTGCTGCCGGTACCGTGCTTGCGGACTCGCCGCTCGCGGAATGTACTGCCCGACCCCGCAGTACAACGACATTTGCTGGAAGGGCGCCCCAGACAACTTCCAGGACCTGGACAAGCACTTCCCGCCGGCGGAGTTTGTGCTGGGCGGCGCCGCGCGCCTGGCCCTGCCGCCGGTGCGCTACCTCTTCCTGTCACGCCCCGGCGAGTACTGCCTGGGCGTGTTTGACAACGGCGGCTCCGGCACGCTCATTGGCGGGATCAGTGTGCGCGACGTGTTGATCACGGTGAGCAGCGCCGCAGCGCCGCTGGGCTTGTGAGGTGGTGGGAGGTTCGTACCGGCATCGCACCAGCTGTCCATGGTTGCCAACACGCGCGCCTGTCCGCGATATTAGCACCGCACAGCAAGCTTCCTGTCTGCGCTGTCCCGAGGCTCAACCCTCCGTGCACCGCCCTGCCGGGTCTTCTTGCTCGCATTGCCCCGCCAGCCGCCACGCTGCTGTCACGTACCTTGGCCCCGTGCGTGGCGAGAATAAGCTGTGCCACATCGATCCTGTGCCTGGCACAACATCACGCTGACCCTCCATGGCCCCCTCTCGGCTTTGACCCTGCGTCCCGCAGTACGATCGCCGCAACAGCCGAGTGGGCTTCACCAGCATGCCGTGCGCCCAGGTGGCCGCCGACCTGACGTCCCGGCCCTCCAGCATCCCCGCTCCCGGCAACGTGACCCTGCTGGCGACGCCGGAGCCGTCGGCGTCGGCCACGCCAGCGGACACGGGCTCCAACCCCCAGAAGGACCCCCCCTCCGCCCGCGCCAACTTCACGGCCGCCCAGGAGGAGGCCAGTCGCGCGGCCGCCGTCACGGGAAGCTTCCCCAGCAAGCCGCCGCGGGCATTCTCCCTGGCGGCGCTCGATGTCAACTACGCCATTATTATTGGTGTTGCGGCCGCGATAGCGGCGCTTTTCATGGTGGGGGAGGTTGTGTTCCTTGGGCGCAGCACGCTGCTGTCGCTGCCCGGCAGGGCGGTTGAGCTGCTCCGCGGCGGCGGGCGGGCGGGGCGGATAGATGAAGCGGAGGTGACGCCCCTGACGGCGGATCCCGAGAAGAACGCGGGCAGACAGGGCATGGACGTGGAGAAGAATGCGCCTAGCTCGGGGAAAGCGTAATGACGTGATGTCTGATGTGCATATCAAGTAAGATGGGCTGGGCCGTCGCAGACTGATGGCGTGCAGACACTGCGGATTGTATGGCATGGGACTGACCTGCTACAGGGAACGCTGCTAGAACGTGACGTATTACGAGGTGAGACAGCAACGTGATTCGGTTGTATGACGGGGTCCCGGATTTTGAATAAGGAGCTTCGGTAGGCATTCTAGGTGCCACATGTATACTAAGGGCTTCAAGGGGCCATCGATCACAGGGGATGGTGATGGGTTGAAGAGCTTATCCATACTGCTCATGAGGTGCTAATGCCAATGCATGAAGCTCGAGGCACGATTGGTGTAGAAGTGGCGTAGCCAACAGCCAGGTGTATGTGTGTGTTTTGGGGTGTGTGTGCGGACGGACTCGATTAATGCCTGCCCGGTGCGTATGCACACATGCAGCGTGTGGTGAACGCGAATCGTGAAAACGATGGTATTACCTAGTAGCGCGACAGACGGAGACATTTAACCAGAGTAGCGAAGCACGAAGCACTCCGTGACATGGCGTCCGGGACATGTGACATGGCGTCCGGGACACCTGCCGGCCGGCATAACCGAACCTTCGTCGGAGCGGGCGTGACAACAGCCCATCCCCACCTGAGCCACGCTCCAACCCGTAACCCTCCAGTTGGGCGTCATGACAACCCCCCAACCACACACACACCAGGGAAGCTCGTAGACCTCCGCGAATCATTGAACACACCTATGGCCGATTAGCAACGGCCCTCTACTGAGCACGATCCTGCACGGCCCCATATGTCAAAATAACGTCTGAACCCAGATTTTTAAGCTCTTCAGAGTGGCGCCACTACTCGACACTTGGCAGCGCAGGTGGTGACAGGCGCGCCTCGCGAACAAGGCTGCCGCACACCGCCCCCCGCCCACCCCTCGGGGCGGCTCAGATCTTGCCGCGTCAGCTTGCGTCACCATGAACACAAAACGCAGCCTCCACGCGCGCTGAGCGCCGCGCCACACCAGTCTCGCCTCATCGAGTGCTGCGCATCGCCACTGCCCCAGCGGCAGGCCCAGAGCGGGCTTCCGTGCACGCTAAAGCATGCCAAGCGCAGCGTGCGAGTTCTGCCGGCCACCGCCACCGCAATTTAGCCGATGATGATCTTCTTCTCGTCAATAAATTTGTACTCCGGCACCTCCAGGTTGTACGGCGCGGGGCCCTCGCGGATGCGGCCGGAGATGTCGTAGTGGCTGCCGTGGCATGGGCAGAACCAGCCGTTGTAGTTGCCGGCGCCGCCGATGGGTACGCACCCCAGGTGGGTGCAGATGCCCACGACCACCAGGTACTGCGACATTGACACGAGCAGTAGTAAGGGGCGGGAGCAGCACCAGCGGGAGGAATGAGGGAGATGCCCGGATCCGGGGGGGAAGTTAGGACGCCGAACATCCTTGGCAAACCGAAACCCAAACACCAAACCCAAACCCGAAATGGGCACAGGGGGTGACGTGCCTTGGGGTTAATGGCGCGGTCCACGTCCTTCTGCTGGTCACGCAGCTCCGACAGCGCCACCTCCGCCGACTCCTGGATCTCCGCGTCCGTCCGGTGGCGGATGAACACGGGCTTGCCGCGCCACTTCACCGTGATGGTCGAGCCCTCCTCCACGCCCGACAGGTCAACCTCCAGCGAGCTAATCGCCATGGTATCCGCCGCCGCCTGTATAACGTAACATCACCTTGTTATACACCTTAGCCTGTGTCGCCAGCTGGCTGGAGAAAGGGTGCCCCGTGCTTACCGACAGCGAGAGTACAATCTTCAGCACCGCCAGGCGAGCCGCCGACGCGTACAGGAAGCGCCCACCCGTTTGCACAAAGTAGGCGATGGGGCGGCCCTCCGTGCCCGGCGGGAAGCGCTTGTGGTGGTGCTCGTCATACCTACAGAGCGCGATGTGCACTGATGAGCACGAAGGCCACCCCCGAATTTTCCAGCTTCTATGTCCACAACCTATCTTAGCTGCACAAGGTAAATCGAGTCAATCCTACTTGATGTATGGCGTCGGTGACATGGAAAGCCGGTTTGTGGGAGTCAGCTTGGTCTCCTCCTCCTTTACGGCCGTAACAGCATCCGCGGCGAACGCTGCAGATAGATGAACACGTAGAGCGGGTTAAGAGATGACTCCGTTGTCAGCTTCGAACGTGCTGCTCCCGGAGGCGTGCTCACATCGGAACGAGCCCCCAACTGGCTGCTGCGGGCGCTCGGCGAAGTCCAGTGGACCAGCAAGCAGCTGAGAGTAGCAAGTAGCTGCATGGTTGGCGACCGGGGCTAGCGTCTCCGCGACCGGCTGGGCAATCTTCGGCATCAACGTCGCAACGACCCGCCGCAGAGCCATTTTTACAAAGTTTCTAACCAGGGCCCAGCGGCTACTAGTGGTCAACAGCCAACTGGCAGCGAGTAGACGAAATCAAGTCTCGGACTAATTATTTTGCCGTAACCTGCTTCCGTACAGGCTGTAATGTTGTTGTTGGCAATGCCGGCACCACCAAACATCACTTGTCCGCAATTGCCACGTGACCCGGGCATGCCCAACTAAGCGAATATGTAGGCGGATGCGCTCCAGGCATATGCAGCACAGCCGCGAAATTCATCGCTCCATCACTTTGCGACCGTGCACTCATCGCATCCTCTATAGACCTTCGCGGCTCGTCATCCGGGGCCGGGGGGACAGCTGTGAGCTCCAACCTGCAGGCCAGGATCAAAACCCGCGCGTCGTATGCCTCACGTCAATACTTGCTGGTGAACGGAAGACGCAAGTAATGGAGCCGCGTGAACAACAGGAGATGGAGGGAGGGGGAATATGACAGGACGCAAGGGGCACAGGCCAGGATTCTTGGCACTCCCACCCAGAGCCGCCGCCCCCCCCCCCCACACACACCTGCATCCAAAAGTGAACCCGATACGATCATCGACGTCCTCCTGGGTTATTGCCACATGGGGCACCAGCCGCGCACGCCTCCCAATCTTCACGTCCGCCTGCAACACCGCCAGTCGGTCAAGAGGTGTCACGAATACCGGGGACGGGGCGGGGCGGGAGCCAGCCTGCACCAGATGCATGGCTGATGCGCATGCGTTGGCTGGAGCGCGATGTGCGGCGTGGGTAGGTATGTGTGCACGTGCCCATGCTGCGCGTGCAGCCCTTCACGCTCGTTTTCAGACAAGTGCGTGGTGGCTCCCACAGGTGCGGTGGGCCCCCCCCAGCGCCCGGCAGAGCAGGTCACAAGTGACAGCCCGCGCCCTGCACGGCCCCACCTGAAAGTGCAGCTGCTGCGAGGCGGCCGTATCGTTAAAGAACCTGCGGAGCGCATATCAAGCCATGGCAAATGACGAAACGAGTCAACACCTCTGTCCGACCGCTGCGGTGTCATCTCTAACGCCCCTGTCACGACGCATCACGTGCGCAGCACAGCACATGAAATGTGACCTGGCAGGCAGGCGCAGCACGACAGCTATGGCGACCGACAGCAGCCGCATCTCGGCCTGAGGTCGCATGCCACGAGATGCCCCCCAGCTGTGGTGCCAGTCCTTCAGTCTACAGGCCTCCTGAGGTGAAGAAAATACCGAATTTCTACCGGTACCCTACCGAGTCCCTACGAGTGTTTCGTGACATTCCCCCCCCCAAAACGAATACATAACTCCAAGGTACGGTGACTCAGGGCAATGGGGGCAGTGCCAGTAGACGACGCAGGGTTGCCGCCCCGAGCCCGGACCCACCTCGCCTGCAGAACCAGGCGTCTACAGGGCTGCGCGTGCAGCGCGGCGCCCCACGAGAGGCAGCGGCCGCCCATGGCGCTGCCCAAGGCCCCGGACAACCATAGACCTGCGAGGGCCAGTGTCGGGCCGGCGTCCGAAGGCAGCAGCACTCACTGAGTCGACCCACATGGCCTTCCGCCCATAACCGCACGTCGTGTCGCGTCAGGCCACACACCCGCAGCCCACACGAGCCGCGCCCCGCGAACTGACCTGGAGTCAGTGCCGCGCTCCCCTCTATGGAGCAGCCGCAGCAGTCGCGCTCCTGCTCCGCGTCGGCGCGCACCCTGCCGCGCGCTGTTGCGGCCGAAGCCTGCCACGGAAGTGGGTCGTCCGAGTGGCGCAGGATGTGACATGAGGGGCAGCGGGCCTCTCACGCTTGCTCGGGTAAATGCGGACACGAGTGCTGAGCGAGTAACCGGGCGCGGCGCACTCACGCGGCGTGGACGTCGTGCATCGTGGCCGGCGGTGTGCGACCACCGGTGAACATGTTCGCATGACTGGCATGTATAGGATTGAGGGTTAAGAAACCGAGCGTCGCGCTCACCGTTGCTTGTATACGCTCCACTAGGCAGGAAATTCGCGGCGCGTTGGGCAGCAGGCACGCCGTCAGCGCAGCTTCTGCGCAACGTGCACGTAAGCAACGCGCGTTTGCACCCCCCTATAGCGCCAATGAACCCAATGACATCTGTCCATAACCAGGTTCTTACCCGTGCGAAGCCGGCTTCACTCACCCGGGATACGGTTCGCCGGCGTGCTATATGTCAGATGCAGGCGGCCGGGAAGGCTGACGCGATGTGCTAGGGTTTGCGGCGCCTGCGCCACGATGAGTTCCCGTTGCTCCGCTGGCGACAAGACGCTTTTAGCGTTTTTAACACCATCCTCTACGCATTGAAATAATTGAGATATGGAGGGACGCCCCGCTGGACTAACGGGCATTTGCAGGGTGAAGGATGGCTTGGGAAATGACGGGCAACGATCGGCCGAACGGTCTTTCCATAGGAGAAACATTTTTGTGTAAGCCAACGACACGCTTCGCTCCTCATCCTGCGCACAACATGCTCGCAGCATAGATCCGGATTCGAAATACAGCGATTCCGTCCCTTCCTCTTTTAAGCAGCCAGCTTGAAGGCATTTGCATATAGTCCCCGGCGACGAGCCCCATGGGCTCGTAATTGTCAGCTAACTTTTATAAAGTGGCCCACGACAGACCGGGCTCCCTGGCTTGCTTGGCAACGCAACCTGGCCTACGAAGCTACCTTGCCGAGCAAGCCAAATTCATCAGAACAAAAACAGTTTATTATCACTTGAGGAGGTAGCCCAACAATGTACCAATCCCAGCCGGAGGTGCTTCGCGGTCGAATCACAACCTGGGACGGCCGCTTTCGGGGAACAATCACCAGCCAGTTTGGTGATGGCCGATTTTATGAAGTAGTCTTCACGCGGGTGAGGATCGACGCTATTGCTGCGGTCAGCTGGCAATAGGCAGCCAACACATCCTTTTTTGTCCTCTGCTCACAGGACTACGTCTATCCCCAATTGCCACCCAACCTGAACCCATGCGTTGGGCTAGATGTGCACTACAACCTCCATCGCTTTCATGAAGGCGGGGGATCGGCGTATGCCTACAATGTCCGCATCCTTAACCCTTTGCCTTGGGATGTACCCGGTCCGGCGCAAGTAGCCCTGCCTGATTGTGGCTGGCCGGCGCGCCAACCCAACACCCAGCCACCGTACAACGGCGGAGGCTGCCAGGCCTACATGCAGCCACAGCCGCTGCAGAACACGACGGCGACTGGCTACGGTGAAAACCGGCGGCCGACCGGGCCCACCTCACTTCCGCCCCAAGCAGCGGGTCCGCAGCAGCCGTTTGTGCCTGCACAATCCAACCGTGTGGTGGGCGCCAACCCGCCAGCGCCGCGCGCAGACTACTCTACCCTCGCGGCGGCGGCCAACATCCCACTGCCAAGCTCGCCCAAGCAGGCAGCCGCGAAGGGCAACTTCGGCGCCGGCCGCAACGCCGGTGAGGCGCGGGGCATGAGCGCGCCAATGCCCTTATCCGGGACCACGGCGGGCTTCGCTCCGTGCCAAAATCGCTCTGCACCTGCCACAGTCAGCCACGCTCACGCTTTCGTAGCTCAGCGGGCAGTCCGCAACCGTGGCTGGTGGCCTTCGTGCAGCGCATGGATGTCGCCGTCGGGCGCTGCGGGTAGCAAAGCTGCTGCGCCGCAAGCAAGCGACACTGGCTGTGCCGCGCTGGTTTGCGTCACCACCAGCAGCAACGCGGTCGGCAGTAGCGGCCAGAGCCAACCATCTGGGCCGTGGGTTGCGGCCTCCGTGCATAAAGCCGCCCCCCGTGAGTCCAGCCACCAGGTGCCTAGCCAAAGCGCCCAGCCGCCTTTGCCGCCCTACCCGCCACCCCCATCGCTGCCACCCCACCTGCAACCCCCGGCCTACCCGCCGCCCCCACCGCCGCCATCCCAAGCGGCTCCCCCGCCGCTGCCAGCCTACCCTCCACCGCCGCCGCTGCCAGCCGCTCTCTTGCAGCCACCGCTGCCCCCAGGACCGCCGCCGCCCGAATCGCTTCCCCCACCACCGCCTCTGCCGCCACCGCCACCGCCGCCCCTGACCGAAGCGCACCAGCCGCCACCAGCGCACCGCTCCCTGGGCGCGCCCTCTGGGGCGCCGCCTGCGCCAGCTCCCGTCAAGAGCCGCTGGGAGGCGCCCCGGGCCGGAATCGGGTACCGCCCGCAGTACGCGTCCCAGCCGCCGGTGCCCAACTTGCACCTCAACATGCCGTACATGGACCGCGCCGCACAACAGCCGCTGCCCGCGCGGCCACTACAGCGGGTAGGTTCTCCTCTCCTGGGCGCGTCGCCCGACAGAACGCGTTTCTGCGCTGGTATCCCCAAAGGAGGAGTATATATTCGCGGGATCGCTGAGCGAAGTCTCAAGATTTAGTGACGGGCCAGGGTACTTTGTCACTGGGCCCAAGGTTGACGTAATACCACGACCCAGATCTTGGTGCGCCCATCTGTGCGCTGGCCTCCGGATCGCACATTTCACACCCATCGCCCCACCCCATCCCCCACCCAGGACGCCGGTCCTGTGCAGCAGCAACGCGACCACCGTAGTGGCCGCCAGGATTACGTGCGCGACAAGGACAACCGCGATCGCCCTGACGTCCGCGAGCGCAGCAGCAGGGACGACCGCCACAGCGGTCGCCCTGACGTCCGCGAGCGCAGCAGCAGGGATGACTACCGCAGCGATCGCCCGGACGTCCGAGAGCGCAGCAGCAGGGATGACTACCGCAGCGGTCGCCCGGACGCCCGCGAGCGCAGCAGCAGGGACAACCGCCGCCGCGGCTACGGGAACGGCAGCGTCAGTGGCACCTCCCGCAGTCCGCCGCCTCGCGGCGGCAGCTACCGCTCCCTCGGCATCAAGGTTGACGACACGCGGCGCAAGGCCGCCGCCGTGGCTGAGGCGCACGTGCGCAACCGTCGGCGCAGCCGCGGCAGCGCTGCCCCGGCGGACCTGCCGCCGCCGCAGCAGCAGCGTGAGGGCGGGCACGAGCGCTCTGGCAACCCGAAGGTGCGTCGACGGGTCCTTGAGCAATGGAGGATACGGGTGTTGCGTGAAAGCTTTTCAGGTTTCTGGTTGGTGAGTCGCGTGGCGGGGAGCGGGGGAGCGGTGTGGGATAGTTGAGTTGGCGGGTGGCTGATTGGAGCATCTGCATGATCGCTTGCTGGGTTACGTGGTGGTGTGGGCCTTTGCATTGGCGCTGATGATGGGAGTGGACCACGAGGCAACCCACGCGATGGGCAGTCGTGCTTTTCTTCTTCCAAATGATAATGTACGACATGGCGCCGGGTCAGGTGAGCACCCTCCAAGGCGGCGACAGAGGCGGTCTCAAACGCGCTTGGCGCAGGGGACCCGAATCATCCAACGCCGCTTGCTACAGGGCACCCGGACCCCAACCCTGTCGTGGCCCAAACCACGGCCCAGGAACTACATACGGTCCACCTGTCCCTGCGCTGCTCATCGTGGCCCCCAGGATGAGAAGCCGGCCCCTCCGGACAGCAAAGCCGCAGCCGGCAGCGGCCTCTGCACCTTGCTCGCCGGCAGTGACAAGCTCAAGGCCGCAGCGCCGTCCTCTACGGCCGCCGCAAGCGATAACGGCGGTGGCGCCTCCGCCACTGCTGCTGCCGCTGCTGCCGTGGCGGCGGCAGCCGCCATGGCCCGCGGCAAGAGCGTTCGGGGCCCGATCGACCTCTCGCTGGACAGCAGCGACTCTGACTCCGGCGGTAACGACCCGTCTCCCGGCCAGTCCGACTCACAGACGGTGGGCACCAGCGCCGACTCCGGCAGCAGCAACAGTACCGCCGACCCTGGCCGGGAGCGCGACGCGGATGGGGACGACAGCGACGTCGAGGAGGGTGAGGTGCGCAAGGCGGGGGGCCTCGTCGGGCGCAGCAAACGCAAGCCGGGCGCCCGGTCCAGCGCCAGTCGCGGCAGCAAGGGCAGCGGCGGCGTGCGGCGCTCCGCCAAGGACAAGGTGGCCGAGCTGGAGCGGGCGCTCGCGCGCGTCACGCTGGGCGCTAGGCCGGTGCCGGGCGCGGTCAACATGCGCCTCTTCTGCGGCCACTGCGGCAAGGAACAGGTGACAGAAAAGGGCCGGGCCTGACGCGTTGGGGCGCGGGGAGGGGAACCGATGCCGTTGGGAGGCGTATGTCTAGCCGGAACGGCCGGGCCGATTAGAGAGCCATTGACCCAATTCTTTGTGTTGGGGTAGTATTGAGAACGCATGAGAGCGCCGAACGCTGCAGGCTACTGAACGTTTTGGGGCAGGAAATTTGGTGACGCGTTGGCTGCCCATCGCACCACCCGAACCTTGTTGCCGTGGACCCCACCGTGGACTCACGCCCTACCAGTAGTCACCGTCTTCGTGTCCTCCCCTCCCTCTGTCGTGGCTGGGCCCGCGGCCCTGACCTGCAGAGGTGGGACGTGGCCGGCGAGCGCGCCAAGCCGCTGCCCGATCCCTCCGCGCCCGACGGCCTGAAGCGCACCAAGGACGGCGGCCGCGTGCTGTACGACGCCAAGGCCAGCGCCTGCGCCACGTGCGGCAACAAGATCTTGTGCAACCCGCTCAGCGCCGCCTGCATCTACTGCGACTGCCAGCTGGACGGCTTCAGGCGAGCGGGGTTGCTGGGCGGGGGGACCGAGCCGCGGAGGCGGCGCGGGACAGCGGGACGGGATCGGCGGGAGACGAGCGCGGGTGGAAGTGCAGGGCTGTGTCGTGTCATGGGACCAGACCGCCCGTGGTTCTTGACTTCCAAGCTGCGGTGACCGCGTGCACGCCGCGATAGCCTACAACTTCCAAGGGGCCGGAGGTGGACATGAGGCACCGCCTGCAAAGTGTCGGCCCTCGCGACCCTGTCTGACCCTGTTGACGGTCGGCCCGGTGGGCGCACATCATTGCAGCGCCCAGCGCGCCACGAGCCTTCCATGGTCGGACGCACACGCAGACAAGCTAGCATTATCGCGGCCCCGTAGCGCCATGCTCGCGGTCGAGGGCACGCTCCAGCAACTGGTTTCGCGGCAACGCGCGCGCGCATGAACCTAGTGGCCTTCTTTCCTCCGCCGCAGGCCGTCGTACTGGAAGTGCAGCAACGTCGACGGCACCGCGCGCAAGCGCGTCATGGGCGGCGGCGCGGCCGCCGGAGCCGGGGGCGACAAGGCCGGCGTTGTGCCGCCGGTAAGAGGGCCACCCGCGGGGAGGTGCGGATTTGCCGCGCTTCAGTACTCTTGGACAGCCCTTGGACCCGAGCGTGCACGATTTCATCTTCCCTAGCTTCCAAAGCTGACCCTGTCCTCGTGCCCCCGTCCCTCCCGTGCCGGCCCCAACCCGGCAGGCGGCTGCCGCCGGGGCCAGCGGCAGCGGCGTGGCCGGCGCGGCGCCCAGCACTGCTGGCTGCGCCTACGCGCGCACGTGCGCCATCTGTGTTGACTACGACCTGCGCTACCCGGGCAAGTCTCGGTGCCGCTGCCCGCGCTTCCACGGCGCCATCGCAGGCCAGGTGGGTGGCACAAAACTGCTCTCGTCGGTCGCCTGTTGCATGTATTCGAGGGCGCGATATGCGGCTTTTCGCCAAGGCGCAAGCCTTTCGGAAGGATGCTCGCGGGCAAGGGCAAAAGCAAGCCATGGGAGTGGAGCGTTGCGCCTCCTCCCACGTTGCAGGGTCGGCCAGGCAAACACTCGCAACCCCCAGCCAACACCACAGGAAAAACGAACGATGTCATCGCCGCAAAGCAGAAAAGGCGGTCTTGCGGCGGCGTCCCACGTTTCATAGCGACCAGAATGCTGTTGCAACAATTGCTACGACTGTCCCTAGTGCGCTGTGCCCGAGGTGGGGTGACAGTGGATAGAAGGAAGCGGGCGAAACAGTACCACCCGTGTGCGTGCTGGTGCTGCTGCCCGCCAGCATTACGTCAAACGGTCCCTCCACGCACGTTAAACGGCTGTGTAGTAACACAGGCGCCCCGCCCCGGCGTACCTTCGCCGCCCCTCAGGTGACCGGCAACCGGGCGGGAAACTTGGGCTGGGTGAACGTACACTGAGGCACGCCAAGGACAAATGCGGTAAAGGCATACCTCAGGCGCTGATTCGGAAATCATATGTCGGAAAGAGAACGAGACCGGTTGAACTTTGCCGGAACGAGTTGTGCAGGCATGGTGCACGCCTGGCAGGTGCTGGCGTAAGTGGGCAGGGTTGAGGCGCGGCCGGGACCTTTGCAGGGCAGTGACTGTGGCGCCGCCGCCGTTTCTTTCGGGGCAGGCGGCGAGGACTGGTCAAATCGTAGGATGGGCCGTGATGCAGGAGGGGGGCCACGCAGGCAGGGTTGTAGAGCAGCGATGATGCAGAGCGTTGTGGCGGTGTGAAAGGGCCAGCGAGTTTCACGACGGCCAGTAGTGCATAGGCGGCGCGAGCAGCCCGGCGTCGTTAAGGTTTCAGGTCAAGGACGCGCCACGCTAAGTACGCAGCTGGAGATGGATAACAGACATGAGACGTTAGGCGGGGAGGAGGCTTGGGTGCAGGTATGTGTGTTATGCAGGGCGTCGCGCGCGGCTGTATTGTGGAGGCCCATGAACCTACGAGCTGCGTGGATGGATGAGTAGGTTCAGCAGTGGATTCAGAGGATCGGTGGTGCGTACAGCACCTGATATCAGTTGCAGTCTTGCGACCGTCTGGCCGTGTCTTTCCTTGCTCGTGTGCGTGCGGTGGCAACGTGACACCGCACGCGTCCCGTGCAGCCAAAGCTGCGCCCGCTGCTGGTGCGGGCCGGCGCGGGCAGGGCTGAACTTCCGCGTCTTGGCTGGCAGTCAGCAGGGTTCAGCCAGCCAATGTCGGTTCACAGACATGCCCCGGCACATGCGACGGACCCCAGACGCGGCACGCTAGATGTTTTCCTGTTTCTGCAGTTACTTCCCTCATGTCATGCCTTGGGGAGTTTTGCGGTCAACTCGTGCACGCGATCAACGTTTTATGACACCCTTATCGGCAGTTCTTTGGGCAACGCTACGTCCCTGGCAAGTGCCATGGCCAGCAGACGTACAGCAACACACGCACAACATGGCGTCCAGGCCCTGTGCGCCATTGGAGCGCGCGGCCAGGTGCCACCAGCTCTTGACGCAACCGACGATCGATGAATGCAGGTATATGGCCGGGCGGACAGACCGCTGTCCTCCCTCCCAGCAGCAGCTGAGCCTCTCTGTCCCTCACTCGCCCCGAAGCACTCCGCGAACGCCGCAGCTATCTCTGGCGCTCCGCTCCCCTCTTGCCTCCAGACAGCAACCCCTCGACAGCCGCGGCAGCCGCCACCCTCCGGGTCCTGCCGTTCCGCAAATTTCCGCGCACGCGCAGACTGCAAGCGCTCCGCTTCCCGACCCCGCCTTGCAAAGACGCTCCGCTCCTCCAAGCCCCTCACGCGCACAGCCCGCACACGCGGCCCTCCTCCACGCTCCACGCCCGACGGCGTTCTAAGTCATACATAAACTCTCCCAAACGCGGCGCCGGAGGAAGGCTTCCGGACAAGCAGCCAACCGTTCCGCACCCCGCTGCTAGTAATGAAACCACACGAAGAGGCAACAATGGGTGCAAAAAGCACAATGGGTGCTGAAAACCAACCAAACTGACAAGCAGGCCATGTGGGCAGCACACAGCAAAAATGTCGGGGTTATGGCCCGAAGCAGGGTCACCTCACGTGGACATGCCTCTTCATTGGCTTCCGGTACAGCCCCGCGCGCGGCCCAGTGCTGCGCTGCGACGCGAAACAGCAATCCTTGACTCGGACGGAGGAATTCGAAAAAGGGGGGGCCGCGAACGAAACCCGCAGAAGCGTATCTGTAGTTTTTCTTGCGGGTTCCAGTCTTGGGTAAGCCATACCGCGTTTCAGGGCTGCGACGCCGCTCCTTGCGCATCAGCAAGGTCGTACACCGTCCGTGCTGTCGTACCACCCCACCTCCACGCCGCTACCCTGCTTTCCATGCTCCGTCTCTCGCCACCTCCGCAGCCATGCATACGTTGGGAAGACACCAAGGCAGCATGCACACTAAGAAGAGCCCCCACCACTACCACACGAGGCTGGCAGCCCGTGATCAAACACGCATAAGAGCCATCCGGCCCTACGGCAACCGCCGCACCCTGCGCCACCGCCGGACGTCCATCTGTTTCCATTGCACGGTGCCAAAAAGCGGTACATGCCCGCCCCATCTCATCCGGTTCGCTACTATGTCAAAAATCCCTGAGGGACTCATCCGTAAGAAACCCCAGGGGACTCACCCTCCGGGCGGCCCTCCCAGCGCCGCGCCCCGACCGCCGCCACTGCCACCTCGCCCGCCGCCGCCGCTGCCGAACTTGCTCTCCAGCTCTGCTGCTGTACCGACGCCGTAAGGCAGTGCGCCGCGCAGCGGCATGGGGTGGGACAGCGGCACCTGGCGGCCTCCGCCATTGCCACCGCCACCACCTCCGCCACTGCCACTAACAGGTATCACACGCAACGTCGTGCCGTGACCCATGGGTCCTTTCCTGTCGCCCTCCAACCCCCGGTCGACCTTCCTCCGTGCGGTGCCCCCGGCGCCGCCGTCACCAGCGCCGCCACTGCTGGCGGCGGCAACGCCGCCGCCGCCGCGGGCGGCGGCAAGGCCCCCGGACGTGCCGGCGGCGCTCCCAGCGGCGTCGACGCCGCCCGCCGGGCCCGGCTGCAGCTGCGGCTGCAGACCCTGCTGATTGCGTGGGCGCACCGTCCGGCGCGTGGCGGCTGCTTCCTGACCCACAGCTACCTGCAGGGGCAGGGGCGTATGTTAGGGTGTTGACAGCAGGTGCGGCTGCTGGCGGGAGCGGGGACGTGCTTCGTTGCGGTAGGTAGCAGGCACAAGCTTTGTAAGCTGTTGTTGAGACGGAGGCGGCGGAGACGATAGTGGCTTCACATTTCTCCCATACGGAGACGCCTTGCACGGAACGGAAGTTGAAGGAGGAAAGGTATCGATCTTGAAGCTGGACGGCTGCCACGGAGCAGGCTTCCAGTTACACGGAGCAGGAGGCTCGAACGCATCAGCCTACCGGTGGTCCCATGGGGCCATGTGGATCCATGGGACCCATAGGCCCCATGTGCCCCAGGCCGACCCATGGGCCCCAGGCCGACCCATGGGCCCCAGGTCGGCCCATGGGCCCCAGGTCGGCCCATGGGCCCCAGGTCGGCCCATGGGCCCCAGGTCGGCCCATGGGCCCCAGGTCGGCCCATGGGCCCCAGGTCAACCCATGGGCCCCAGGTCGGCCCATGGGCCCCAGGTCAACCCATGGGCCCCAGGTCGGCCCATGGGCCCCAGGTCAACCCATGGGCCCCAGGTCGACCCATGGGCCCCAAGCCGGCCCATGGGCCCCAGGCCGGCCCATGGGCCCCAGGCCGACCCATGGGCCCCAGGTCAACCCATGGGCCCCAGGTCGGCCCATGGGCCCCAGGTCGGCACATGGGCCCCAGGCCGACCCATGGGCCCCAGGTCGGCCCATGGGCCCCAGGTCAACCCATGGGCCCCAGGTCGACCCATGGGTCCCAGGCCGACCCATGGGTCCCAGGCCGACCCATGGGCCCCAAGCCGGCCCATGGGCCCCAGGTCGACCCATGGGCCCCAGGTCGGCCCATGGGCCCCAGGCCGACCCATGGGCCCCAGGCGGACTCATGGGCCCCAGGCCGACCCATGGGCCCCAGGTCGGCCCATGGGCCCCAGGCCGGCCCATGGGCCCCAGCCCCCAGGTCGGCCCATGGGCCCCAGGTCGGCCCATGGGCCCCAGGCCGACCCATGGGCCCCAGGCCGACCCCCATGGATGGGTCCCAGGCCGACCCATGGGCCCCAGGTCGACCCATGGGCCCCAGGCCGACCCATGAGCCCCAGGCCGACCCATGGGCCCCAGGCCGACCCATGAGCCCCAGGCCGACCCATGGGCCCCAGGCCGACCCATGGGACCATGTGGACCCATGAGCCCCAGGCCGACCCATGGGCCCCAGGTCGGCCCATGGGACCATGTGCACCCATGGGACCATGTGGACCCGCTGGACCTATGTGGACCTAGGTCTTTCAATCCGAGTGGCGTGCGGCTACACCTCTTCACCTGCAGCAGTCCCAGCGCGCCGAAAGGGCTTGTGGCGGCGGCGGCAGTGGTTGCAGGGGCGGCGGCGCCGGCGCCGCCCGTGGCAGCGGTGGTTAGTCCGGCTGAAGGCAACAGCAGCGGCGGCGGTGCGGGCAACAACGGCATCAGCGGCGGCAGCTGCCGCTGCGACGGCAGCGGGCTGCCGGGCTGCGGCGGCGAAGTCACAGAGTCGGCGTGGGGAAGCTCCGCCGCCAGGACACGCTGCGGTTGAGGCGGCGCCGCCGGCCCACCTGCAGCGACGGCGGCGGCGCTGCCGTCGGTCAAGGGAAAGCCTCGACCACCGTACAGTAGCGGCGGCGGCGCCGCCAGCGGCGGCGGCCCGCCCGTCCCGGAGAGGACCGACCCAGGGGACGGCAGCGCAGGCAGCAGCAGAGCCTCGCCGTGTGGAGCCCCAGCTCCGAAACCGCCACCGCCGCCGGCGGCGCCGGTGAGGGCCGCCACGGCAGCGGCGTAGAAGTGCGACGCAGACCCCATGCCAGCCGCCACGGCGCCGCTCCAGGGAGGGAAGGAGCCGAGGCCGCTGGCGGCGGCGCCGCCCGCTGGGGAGCTGTACGGCGGAGCCGGCGGCGAGAAAGCCTCCGGCAGTGCTAAACCGCCGCCGCCGCCGCCCTCCGGGCCTGCGGTGGCCATAGGTGGCGGCGGATGCGTCGACCCGCCGCCGCCGCCGGCGGCGGCGAAGGCCGCCGCCGCCGGGCCCGTGGCAGTGGCGGCGGCAGCCGCCGCCTCTGGGCTGGCCCCGGTGTACGACTGGAATGGCGTAACAATTTGCGGCGGCCGGGGGCACTGATGCTGCTGGTTCGCCGGGAAGGCGGTGACGTCGCGTGGGAGCTGCGGGAGTGGGAGCGGCAGCTGCGGCGCGGGCACCCGGCCGGCGGTCCCCATCAGACCAGATGCCGGGAACGGAGGCGCCCTGCAGTCGCCACCGCCGTCGCCACCGTCCTCGCCGCCGCCTCCCCCGCCTGCGGCGGCGGCCGCCCCCGCGCCACCTTCCTACGGTGGTTCAAGCAGGGCCGGGCCTTACTCCTTCACAGTACGGCAATGTACTGCAATCAGAGTTAACGATACCCACCAAGCACGGCAGCTATTCTCAAGTGCTGCTGCTCGACGGCTCGATGTCTAACGGATACTGTGTATGCGTGCGTGTGTGAGAGAGATGTAGGGGGCTGCAGCGCCGCTGGAGCTCGCGACCCTCGCTCCAAATTGGAGGGCCACGCCGCGACACCACCGGCCCACCCTGCATCCCCACGTGCCCCATTGCCCCACGTGCCCATTGCCCCACGTGCACCTGCCCCATGGCCCCATCGGCATCTGACCACCTCAGCCGCCCCCCGCCCCAGTACGGCCTGCACTCCGTTCACCTCCCTGCGCGCTTCCCGCCTTCTTGTCGTTCTCTTCCCTGCCCTGAACAGCTCCAGGCCCCCTAAACCCTCCCCTAAAACCCTAAAACCCTAAAACAAACCTAAAACCCTCTGCACGCTCACCATGGATGCCATGACCGCCATTGCTGCCAGAAACATATCCATTGAGTCCATGCGGCCTCCGGCGGCAAGCAACTGAGCGCCGCCGCCGCCGCCACCGCCGCCATTATCTCCCTCATCGTCTCGACCGTCGGCGGCGGCGCCGGCATCCCGCTCAGCAGCAGCAGCCGCATTGAGTCCCACCGAACCACGGCCACCAGCAGTAGCAGCGGCCGTAGCAGCAGTAACGGGTGGCGCGCCGGCCGCGGCCGCCGGCCTGGCACGTGCCGCCAGCTGCGGCGCTGGCGCCGGCTGTAGCAATGATGGCAGGTACGGCTGAAACGCCTGAAAGTGGTGCCGTAGAGGCTGTAGCTCCAACATGCCCTGCACGCGCACCGTGGATCGAACCGCCTCCGATTCTTCCGCCGCCGCCGCCTCCGGCGGCTCCCTTTTGAGCTGTACGGATCGTACGACGGCCGCACCCGATCCTCCCACGCCATCCCCCGGCTCCTCCGACCCATGGGTCACGCCCACGGCTCCCATGATGGCCCTCGCGTCAGTATCGTACTCGTCGTACGGCATGCCTGGCCCCTCAGCCGCCGCTGCGTTGCCTGGCTGCGACGGTGCAGCCGAGGCTCCCTGGAATCGCGCCGCCGTCGCCGCCGCCGGGGGCAGCGGCGGCGGCAGCGGCGGTAGCTCCAGGCCTAGCGGGCCCGCCGCCGCCGCTGCCGCCACTGCGTCCTCCGGCGGCGGCGGCTGCGGCGGCGGCTCTATCAGCTGTGAAGGTGACGGCGGAGCTACGTACGGTGCCAGCGCCGCCAGCAGCTCAGTCACGTCCAACGTGCCGGCCTGAGGGCAACGCCGGGAGTAAGAAGATCCGGGGGTAAGAAGAACAGGGGTGGTGACTATGGTGAACGGACCCGGGGTTTGGGGTTGAGTGCAGTACAGCAGATTGGCCCGTATACGGTAAGCAACGTGTGATATGCGGATGCGGATGACAGCACGTAATCAGCGGCTTTCCGGACAGAGCCCCCTGACCTGCGCCTTCTTACCTCCAGACCCGATAGCACCTCCTCGGCGGTGTACGGCAGTTTGGATTCGGATTCGGGCATGTCCCAACACCCCTGGACCACGAGCTGCGCGCCAGGGAGGGAAGGATCAAGGGGGGAGGCAGGCGCAGGGAGGCGGGAGTACGGCATCGCTCTTGAAGATGTTGAGGGAGGCAAGCGCACCGATAACCCTCTAGGTCTATATACTAAAGACTATACGACCGATCCATTCCAATAGTACTGGTGACGTTGCAATCCTCCCAACTCCGCTCCACGGGGGCATCTACACTTCTTATTTACGACAGCTTGGCGTCCTGAGTGCTTTGCCCCGCTCGTCGTCGCCCCGCCGACCCACCGACCCACTCGCTACGGCATCCCCACTGACCCACGGGTCAGTTGGACCCCAGCGTGAACCCTGAAACAGCCCTGATACCCGGCTCCACCTCCCCCACCGACCCATGGGTCAGCGCGCCCCTCCCTCCCCCCTCCCTCCCTCCCCCCTTCCCTCCCACCTTGAGCACCTCCTTGAGCTGCACCTCCCGGCTGTACATGCGCTGCAGCGTCGCCACCTGCACCGATGACGATGAGGAGGATGCCGCAATGTGACATTGCATAAACCCATAAGTGATAAAAAGTTCAACGTGTCAAAAGTGCTACACGTGTAATTGTTGGTGTTGTTACTGTTATTGTCACTGTCACTGTTACGGTTGATGTCGTTAGTGTTTGAAATTACATCTACCGGCACCAGCGGGGGACGCGCTCCCGGTCGACGGCTAGCGCCTGCGGGCCACTCAAATTACAGTGGAGAGTGGTCACCAAGGAAGGCATCACCCATGCGGCGCCGCACAGACACGCACATACACACACGCAGTCGCGCACACAACTGGCGAGACCCGCAAGCCCCCCCCCGCCCCCCGCCACCACCACACCCACCCACCCACCAGTCCACCCCCACCTGCATACGCAACTCCTCGTTTCGGACAGCCATGGAGTCCAGCTGGGCCTGGCGGGAGTCAGGGGGGTTGCGAGGGCGGGGGCCCGGGGGTGACAAAGAAGCCGGTGCTGCAAAGTCCGTGTTTTGGGTTATGGGACTATACTGACGACCCGTGACATGCCGCGCGTCCCCGGTGATTTCTAAGCCCCGGGTGTGGAAGGGAGGTGTGGCTGTGTGAAATGCGCTTCAGCTGCGTCTCCCTCCCTGGCGGGCGGGGCGGGATACCGGTATTGTCCCCCCGGCGAGCCCCCCTCCCTGGCGTGACGCAGCTCTCCACAACTCTCCGCATCCGCCCACCTCCTCGCCGAGACTCTCTTGCCCCTTTGCCACCCGATGAGAGCCCCCCTCCCCCCCTGCGTACCACGTGGCTTCGAAACCAGCTGCCGTACCTGCATGTGCGCGATGAACTCCATCTTCTTGGCGCGGCACTTGCGGGCGGCCAGCCGATTGCGCTCGCGTCGCTGCCTGCCGGGTGCGTGTGTGTGTTTGGTAGGTTACGGCAGGACTTAGGGTTTGGGTGGGGTTGGGTCGGGTTGGGTCTACTCTGGCCTCTGGTCTCTGGTTGGGTTAATTTGGTTTGGGTCGAGTGTCGCCTTCCAGCGTTCCAGGACATGAAGAGTGGAGTAATTTCGCAGAAATGTGAACGAGCGTCAGGCCCAAGACAGGGACTGGTCCGACTGGCAACTGGAAATCCAACGGCTTCAACGGCTACGGGAATAACATCTAGCCGTACAACCAGCAAGCTGTATAGCTCCCACATACGGTATGGGATGCGCATGGCGGGTCTGAACACCCTATCCCGAACTCCGCTGCGATATTTTCTTTTTATCCCAAACTCCCTTTTGAATAGATGTGATTGTACTACGATAGCGCGCGCTCTGTACTCGCCGCACCGCACCGCGCCGCACTCACAAGGTCTTGTCGCCGCCCCGACCCCCCCGGGGCACATCCACCATCGCTGCGGCGGCCTCCTCGGCGGCGGCTAGCGCCGTCGCCTCCGCCGCCTCGGCCGCCGCCGCCACCGCGTCGAACATTGCGTCGCCGCCGCCGGCGCCTGCAGCGGTGCCCAGCTCTCCAAACAGACCCACGGGTCGCTGCCGCTCCGTCGCCGGCGCCGCCGCCGCCGCCGTCTTGCGCCTCTTGCTTGGCGGCGCCTGTAGGAGCCTGGTTCCGGAGCCACGTGCCCCGCTCGACGGGGCGTGGGTCGGCGCATTCGCGGCGGCAGGGGCGTCAGCAGCAGCAGCAGCAGCAGCAGGTGGTGGTGGCGGCGCCGCCGCCAGCGCCGTAGCCGCCGCCGTGCGCTTCGCTCCGCTGCTACTGCTGTTGCCACCGCCGCCACCGCCGCCGCCCGAGGCCCCAGGGGGAAGCGCTATCTTCAGGCGAAAGGGCGCCAGCGGCGGCAGCCGAGGCGGCAGCGGCGGCCACATGTCCGCTCCAGCGCCGCCTGCAGGCGGCGGCGCAACTGATCCGGTTGCCGTACCGGGAGGTACGGCAGCCGTGGTGGCGCGAGCCGCCACGTTGTCACCTTCATCGTTGTCGTCGGTATCCTCGTCCTCGTCCTCGTCGTCGCTATCCTCCTCCTCATCTTCATCCTCTGGTGTGCCGCCGCCGCCCTTGCCGTAAGGTAGCAGCTCGCCGCGAATGCCGTACAGGTCCCGCGCGACGGCGGCGATGGTCGCCGCCGCCTGCGCCGCGGCATGACGCGGCCGCCGTCGCGGCGTCGAGCCGCCGTCGGAGCCGTTGCCCTCCTCAGGCGACGTCCGCCCGCCGCCGCCGCCGCCGCCGCCCGACCGCCGAGCACTCGACGGCGACGTCGACGGAGTCTTGTCCGCCCCGGTCGCCGAGCCCATGGCTAATCCAGGGCCCCGACAACACCCAGGCCCCGGCTGCAGTGGACGCAACAGCTGCTGTTGCCGCGCCTGTTGTGGCGGCGGCGGCGGCACGGCGGTGGTAGCGCCCTTTGGGGCTTGGGGGTCGCAGCTGCCGGCGACAATGCAATGCGGCAGGGGAAGCGCGCCGCCGCCGCCACTGCCGCTGCCGCTGGCTAAGTGTTGAGCCTGTGCCGTGGCCTGGGGACCCTGCGACGGGGATAGCAGCGGCTTGTGGTGGTGCTGCGCCGTTGCGGGTCGTTTGATGGGCGGGTGGGGCGGCTGGCCGGGCGGGGGCACCACCCGCGCTGCGGCCTGCTGCCCTTGTTCGCTGCCGTGGCGCTGCCGGGTCGTCGATTGAGGCGCCGCTTGAGGCTTGAGCGGGCGCTTGTGCTGCTGCGGCGGCGGTTGCTGCTGCTGATGGATAACCGTCCGTTGCTGCTGCGGTGGCTGCTGCTGCTGCTGTTTCTTGGGCGAAGCTGATTGGTGCGGCGGCTTCGGCTGCGTCTGACGCTGCTCGCGCCCCTCACCCCGCGAGAGGCCACCGCCGGTAGCCACGCCGCGGCTGCGGGGCTGTCCCGCCTCCGCCGCCGCCCCCGAGGCCGCCAACGTAGGTCGCCCCCTGTGCGCCACGAGATCCGCGGGCAGTGGCTGCTGCAGCGGCATCAAAATCAGCTGGCCGCTGCTGCTGCCACTAGCGCCAGTACCCCCACCACTGCCGCTGTCACCGCCGCTGTCGCCACCGCCGGCGCCGCCGCCTGGAGCGGTGGTTTCACCGGCAGTAGCGGGTGTCGGCAGGAGCGAGCGCGGCAGCGGCGCCGCCGGCGCCAATGGCGGGGTCGGCGTCGCGGCGGCGGCCGCTGCCGCGGCGGCCGCCGCCGTCGCGATCGCGGCGAAGGGTGTGACGGCTGGCACGGCAGCGGCGGTCAGGCCGGCGCGTCCCGCGGCCTGAACCCCAGCACCGGCGCCCAACGAGCCACGAGGAGGCCCCACGCTACCGCCCCGCATCGCCCCGGCGGCGGCGCCGTTGGCGTCGTGCGAAGCAAGCAGGGAAGGAAGTACGGCGAGTGGAGTGCCGCCGGTCCCGCCGCCGCCGCCGCCGCCGGTGGCGCCGGACGTGCTGCAGCCGAGCCCGGGACCTGCGCCAGCAACGCCGCTGCTGCCGCCGTCGGCGGCAGCCGCGTCTTCCTCCGCCGCCAGGGCGGCCGCCGCCAGGGTGTCTAAGGAGCCGAGTCTGGAAGTCTCCAATCGGTCGTCCAGGGCACCCAGAAACGCGAGGGAGCCCGTGCGTGAGAGCTCCATGCGTCTGTGGGTGGTGCTCGGACGCCGGTTGCCGTCGCAGCCCGGGGCCGGAACCAGGCGAGGAAAGGGCGGTATCGGGAGCCGACGATGTGTCCGAGCGAGCTGCGGCCTGCGGTATTTTTTTACTACGCTGGGTTTCTCTGGTCACAGAAGCCGACAGGCAAATTTGAACTGCAAAGAGGTTGCTGACGTGTTGCAAAATTAAAATCCAGCAGGGAGCGGGCAGACAACACTATTTGTTTCGTGTGGCCCGCGTTTACGATTACAATTACGTTGCTGCTGAGGGACCGGAAAAGAGCCGGACGGCCGACCACGTTTCAAGCAAAGAGCAAACGTCGTCGTTAAATTCGCCGCCCAATTCGTAGCGTGACAATCTGCAATATGCGCTGAAATTCAGGGGGCTGCTGGAGCGGCTGCGACTGAGCTGCTGCTGGGCGGGCGAGGTGGTCCTTCCGCGCCACTGCCGCTGCCGCCGGCGCCGGGAACCATGACTGGAAGCGGCCTCTAGCAGTGCCACAGCACCAGGTCCCAGAAGCTGAAAGCGCCGCCAGGGCACACCGCTACAGCCGTGAAGTGCCGTGAGGGTTCGCGGGCTAGGTGTCCGATTATGACCAAGCAGGGACGCTTCGTAGCGACCCCTGGGCCACTCGCGGCTCCGCTGCACGAAGGAACACAAAGAAGGAACAATAAAAGGGTTTTGTACACAGGCTATGGCAGATCAGCTCCGTGGGGACAAGTGTCCATGTGGGTCATGAACTCTTGCGCACACACGCGGCAGCACGCCCAGACAAGATCAAATGCGGAGAGCCGACCGGAGGCGCCGGCGGAGTCGCGACGGCGCGGGAAGGAGGACTGACTGACAGACAAGACGGACCTGTCCGGACCGCTCCTCGAAATGACGAGATGCAGAACGCTGTTGAAGGTGTGAAAATTATTTGCATCACTCTTAAAGGCCTGGCCTGGCTGCTCAAGTCGCGGCTATCTGAACGGGCAAGCTGCGAGGGTGGAACACAGCTGGAGGCCAGGCCAGCTGCCGGCTTCGAAGCGTGCAAAACATAGGCTCGGGCAACTAGTTGGCGTAGCGAAGAGGGAAACGGGTTGCCGGGGTCTTGGGCTTCTTTGATCCGGCGATTGCTAACGGTGGCGTCAGCGGTTTCGGGGCGTTCGATGGCCCGTTTGTCAGCTCCCCAGGATACGTAGCAGCGTAGGCCTGGACATTGTCGGCTTGAACCACAGCCGACACGAAGTCGCTCGCAATTTCGCTCCACTGGCATCAAGGCACATGGCCAAGAAGTTTGGGGCTCTGGGGAAGAGTGCCGCGGCTGACGTAATCACGCGCATACCTCGGACCGGGTTCCGCAAATAAAATATTCGGCCAGCCGTAAACCGCAGACAGGGCTTTCGTACGCCGATCAGGCGCTAAATTTACTGCGAAGCATCGAGCCTCCGGTGTTGACTTTGCGTTCGCAATCAACTCGGCTTGGCATCGAGCCTCCGGTGTTGACTTTGCGTTCGCAGTCGCCGAGTCCAGCGACGAGCGACTGTGGGCAGCGGCGAGATTGAAGCTGGGCGCCTAGGGGACTACGGGCTACGGCTTCCTCCTCATTGGCTAGCTTTAGATTACGCGTGTCGTTGGCAACCTTTCACACAACGCCTTGCAGGCAGCGGGCTGATAGGGGCTGTGGGCGGGCGATGGTGGGGTATGCTGCTAGGGGGGGCTGTGACACCAGCAGCGAACGTTCCTTTGCTCATGGTAGGCGAGCGGAGGGGTCGTTGCTGTCGTTGTTACAGTGGGGCCCACACCTTCGGGAGGGTAGAGCCAGCGGACCAGCTGGCCGTGCAGTGCGACGGAGACGACAAGGGCAAACGGAAATCGCACCAAAACCGGAAAGCACAAGTCGCCCGGACAAGGCACGAGCGAACCCGTGGGAAAGTCAACACGGGCAAGCTTGAAGGGCGGAATTTGGTTTCGGGGCAATCCGGTTTCAGCCATCGAAACGGCAATCACCGCTAGAAAATGCCGCATACTACCAGATTTATTCCGTTACAGGCTGCAATTACCCGGATGTTTTGGCGCTTCTACTTCGGGTGTGAACCGTACGATAACCTCTTCGTTTAGAGCCTTGCAAACCTCTCGCCCTTTAAACCACGGCGCTATAAGTCACCTTACAAACATTTTTGAGAACGTTGCTCTTTTATGAACATTCTCTATCGGCTAAAAATACGTTTTACTGCCTCAAAGTTTTCTCCGCCCGAATGACATACTGCGCAGAAATGGGCGTCTCTTCCTAGGTGCTAGTAACATCGAGTCGATATGTCTAATCATGAACGCACCTCGCGTTCGCCTATGGCGAGCCGTCGTGTCCGGCGGCACGCGATGGGAGTCAGGTATGCTGCGGGGCGTGAACGGGCATAGTTCATCTGGCTGTCGAGAATATGAAAACGCGGATCCTGTTCATGTTTTACCATTTGTGTTGCAGCAATGCGCATTCCATGGACGACAGCGCATCGTCTATCTCAAGGTGCGCGAACTGTGTAACAGCCAGCCGCTAGAGTCGCCAAGGTTCTCACAAATAGCCACAACCTGCCAAAAATATTAACCTTTATTTAATTTCTTCGTGGTGGGTCGGTTTAAGACATGGCCACACCGTGTTGACCCACGGGCCCAATCACCAGCCCCGGCTAGCAGGGCAACACACGCCTCGCTGACAGTCTCGCCTCCTTGCGGAAGCCACGCGTGGACCCAAACCAACCCTTTCCTGACCCCCTCTACGCTAATCCCACGATCCTGGACCCTCAGCAGAAGCACCGTCTCGCTCATCCACGCGGACCGGCTGGTGAAGGTGCCGCAGCACCTGAGGTACGAGCCGTGACGTGCCGTACCGCCGGCTCGCGTCCGCCCTCATCAATGTGCTCCCGCCGGCTGTTACCACCCCCGGTTGGGCCACCAATCATTGCAATGATGGAGTGTTGGAATGGCCGCCGCTGCCGAGAGCTCAGGCACTCGGCCCCCTAGGGAAAGGCCACGCACCGGACAGCAGGCAGCCGCTAGGCTCGGGTGTGTCCTCACCCTGTGTGACCAGCAGCGCATGGTCATGTTTGACATCCGTGCGCTGCTGGTCACACCGGGCGGGTCATACCCAGGCAACACACGGCGCCCTCACCCTGGCGTGTTCGGCAAGTGTTGCTGGGTCCGTTCGCCAACGTTTCACCTCCAACCCTTCGCCGCTCCATTTCGTCTTTCTTAACCTCCCCCCTCCCGCAATGTGTGTCCACGGCGTCAGGCCCTCCGACCCCGCCGCGCGGGAGACCCGGGTGGAGGACCGACCCCTGGTCACCCGCGTGCACGACAAGCTGTTCAAAACGCACCGGGAGCGCTTTGTCCGCAAGGTGCTCCGCAGCTGCTGCCCGGACGGCAGTGGGCTGCTGACGCCCTCACAGCTGCGCTCCGCCCTGGATCGGCTGCACGTGGGGCTGGAGCCGGAGGAGAGGGAGCGGATCGTGGCGCGTGTGGCGCCGGATGAGGACAGCAGGGTGGGTCGGTGGAGGTGCCGGGGGGCGAGGGGCGGTCGGACAGCAACCGACCCGTGGGTCGCTGGGCCGAAAAGAGAAATTCGCAGCGGAGAAGGAGACGGCGTTAGACGGCGTCGCTGGGGTGACCAGCCCCGAAACCGGGTTGATCGCGGGCAGTTCCGGGCTGAGTGGGATCGAGGGGGTTAGGAGGGGGGCTGGGGTTCGGTGGGTGCACTCGGAAGGGTTGGCGAAAGGTTGGGTCAGTAAAAGTAAAAGCAGTTGGTTGGTTGGTGGTTGGGCAGGTTCGGCCGCGCCTGCCAGCATCGGTCGCCTAACGTCGCCTCGATGAATCCCCACCTCGCTGCGGACCGTCTTTTCCAACTTCCCAGCCGAAGCGGAAAACCCTAAGTATTCGCCCCCCCTCGATGCCTGCCTCCCACCTCGCTGGCCCCCTCCCCCCACCCGCAGGTTCATTTCATGGACTTTATGCGTGTGTTTGAGGCTCCGCAGCCGCTGGGCGATGAGGTGGTGGCGCAGGCGCGAGGCATGAGCGTGCCGGGGCCGCCCACCGTGCGGCCAGGCGGCGGCGGCTCCGGCGTCGGCGACGGCGGTGTGTCGTACTGGAACTGGCAGCGGCACCCCAAGAGGGTGAGTGCTGGCCCTGGCTCCGACGCGGACACACGAGGACGATTCGCCGGGCTGCGGACGGGAGGGCGCTGCAGGGGGCCGCAGCCGCTGCCGCTGCCACCCGAAGCGTGGCTGCGGGCTTGCGGCCGCCGCAGCCGCGGTGGTGGCTCCTGCCCCGCCAGTGCCGCCATCCCCTGACGCAAAAACACACACTGACACACACACGGGCTCTTACCCCCGGTTTTCCCCAACTCCGATATCGGGACTCCCAATTCGCTCTTCCGTCACTCTCCTTCCACCTTTCTCCTTCCCCTCCCCTCCCCGCCTGTTTCCGGACTGCTGCCTTACCGTGTGTCTCTCCACCCTCCCGCTCTAGCCCGTCTGCTTGCCTCTCCATGCCATCATGTCCCACTCCCCCGCTCCCCCCGCCTGCGTCTCCGTCTAACGCCGTCTCCGTCTCTTCGCTGCGGTATCTTCTTTTTATCCCCCTGCCTCTTCATGCCATCATGCCCCCACTCCCCCCGTTCCCCCCGCCTGCGCAGGGTGTGCCGGGCCTGCTCGATCAGGTTCGTGAGGGCAGCCCGGAGCAGGCCGTCAGCGACGCGCTGCTGACGGGGCTGCTGGCTGCCAAATTAGGCAACGCGCGGGACAAGATGCGGGCGGTGTTCCGGCGCTTCGACACGGACCGCAACTCGCGAATCAACCGGGAGGAGTTTGCGAAAGGGGTGAGTGCGGGTCCTTGGTGGGGCGGGTTGGGCTGGAGAGGGAGAGGGAGCGGGAGTTGATGAATACCGGTACGGGAGGGGAGGGGATTGGAGGGCGGGATTGGACGTTTGGGATGGGTTTGTTTCGGGAGCAAGTCGCGAGTTGTGGGGGAGGCCTCTGCCGGAGGGCGCGAAAGTTGTGGGGTGAGGAACGAGGGGTGGCGGGGCGAGAGGGGGGGCTGGGGCTGGGAGGAGGAGGGCCGGGGACGAGGCACGAGGCACGAGGGCGGGCGGCCGCATTCGCAACCCAACCGTCGCAACCAACCTGGGTCGCCTGCGTTGCAACCAACAACCGAAACCCGCAACCATCAACCGCCCGAACCAACAACGAATAAAAAAAATATCTTGTACATTATACAGATCGCGGCGCTGCGCATCGACGTGAGTCGCGACCAAGTGGACCGCCTGTTCGACCTGGCGGACACGGACCGCAACGGACTCATCGACTACACCGAATTCGCGCAGCGCTTCGAGGAGCCCGGGCTGCGGAAGAAGCCGGCAGCAGCCGGGTCCCTGACCCCGCGGCGGACGCCACGGAGCGCGGCTGCCGCTCCAGGGGATGAGCCCGGCCTGTCCGAAACCACCGGCTCCGGCTCCGGAACCGGTGTCGTGCCGCTGGCCCAGTCGCTGGCCCTCAGCCAGGACGAGCTGTGCGGCGCGCTGCGGCACCCGCTGGTTTTGGAGCTGGCTCGCAGTCTGAACGGCAAGGCCGGCGGTGCGATGGCGCCGTTTCGTCAGCTGGACCTGCCGCGGTGTGGTGCTCTGGATGTGGCCCACATGACGGCCGCGTGCCAGGCGCTGGTGCCGGGTGAGTGAGTGGGCAGCAGTAGCAGTGTGTGTGTATGTGGGGGGGAGGCAATAGAGGCGATACCGCAGTAAGGGGGGGCGGGGGCGAAGCGGTTTGGTTCGGGGTGTGATGCCCGTCGCTCGCAATGCACGGAGGGCCAGCTGCTGGCCCCCCGTTGGCTGTACGGTACTCCTCGTGAGTCTGGAGCCCACGGCAACACACACACACATACACACACATCTATATACGGGGAAAAACGTGAAGCTGCGGCGAGTCGGGGAAGTGGGGTTGAGAGATGAGAGGCACAGGCCAACCCCGAGGAAGTCGCCTGTCCGACGTTCTCCCCCCGGCCCCCCCATACACACTAACACCCCCCCAGGCATCGGCGAGCGGCAGGTCGCGGCGGTGATGGCGACGGTGGACCCGGACAGCTCCGATCGGGTGGACTACCGGGCCTTTGTGTGGAGGCTGCTGGAGGGGGGGCTGACGCACCCGCGACTGACGCACAGCGCACCGCCGGGCGGGAGCAAGGGCGGCAAGGCGGCGGCGGCGGCGGCGGCGGGGGATGGCGCTCAGGGCTCTGGGGACTCGGGAGGCGGGAGAGGGGCGCTGGCGCGGTTCGGGGAGACGCTGACGGTGCCGGTGAGGAGCTGCTGGGGTCGGGGTTTGAAGGTTTAGGGGGTGGGGTGGGGTGAGGTAGGGTTGGGTTTTGTTACGTGAGTTTGGGCTTGGGTTTGGGTTTGGATGTTCCATTACATGTGGGGTGCGGAGTTGGATGGATTTCTTGGTTGGCCGATTGCTTTGATGATGTGTTTAGGAACCCCGCTGCCGCTGCGGCTGCCACCACCACCACCACCTCGAGTCGAAACTGTCTATGCCTCCTGTGCCTCCCCCTCACCTGACCTCCTCCCGCCTCCTGGCACCAAGCCAGCCTCCCCAACGCCCCCGGCCCTCCCCATCGGTCTGGTTGCTGCAACCAGGGCCACTACCCCGTACCCCGCCCCCAACCGCCCTGACCGCGCAGGAGGCCCTAAAACCCTAAAACCCAACCCTAAAACCCCTGAAAACCCTACCCTAACTCTCATTGTCCCCGACCGCGCAGGAGGCACTCCCCACGCCGCAAACTCGCGCACTCAGCGCCGTCAGCCTCTCCGGTACAAAGGACGCCGCGTCCGCTGCCGACCACGCCGCCGCCGCCGCCGCCTCCACCGCCGGTAGCGGCAGCGGCACCAGCGTGCCACCGCCGCCGCCACCCTCGTCCATCTACCCCGGTCGCGACAGCCTCTACAAGATCCACGCCCTCGCCATAGCGCCCCTCCTGGAGTCTCTCGACCGCGCCGGCGGCGGCGACGGGTCGCTGCTGCGTGGGGTGGTGGCGCAGAGCGTGGATGTGGGCTCCCTGGCTTCGGGGGGGAGCAAGGCACCCTCGCACGCCACGGGTAAGGGAGGGAGGGTTCGCGACGGGGCTGCAATCGCACGAGCGGGCGGGCGGGCTACCGGGCGGGCGGAGGGTTCTTCCCGCCTCTGCATTCGCCTTCATTCCACAGGCTGTACCCCGGAACGCTGCACTTACACACGCTTCCCTTCAGTGCTCCCTTACACTGTTGGGGCCGTTTCCCCAACATACACGTACGCTTCCCCAACACGGGCTTCCCTTCACTTGCTTTTCTCAATACCCTTGCTTTCATGCGATTCGAACCCTCGCGCATTCCCCCCATCCTCCCCATCCTCCCGCTTCCCTCCTCGCTCCCTCCCAGGCCGCTTCAGTCGCTTCTGGAGCCGGCGTTTCGCCGACACGAGCTCCATCACCAGCGGGGACCCCCTCTCGGCGCACACGGGCCGGCCGGAGGGGCCCTTTGTCCGCAAGGCCGCCAACGACGACTACTTGCACTACCAGGCGGAGGACCGGGCGAAAGAGACGCGGAGGAGGGAGCAGGTGGGGGCGGGCAGCTTGCGCGTTTTGCGCGTGCGTCTGCACTCGCGCGCGTGCATGTCCGAGCGATTGAAGAACAGTGAAACGATCTGTGAGGCACACGGCCTGGGGTTTGACACGCGAAGAACCTAAAAGGCCGCCGTCCCCCTTGCGAAGAGCCTAACAAGTCGCCGCACGCGTCCATCCCCGTCACGCGAATCGGACCACGGTATGGCATCCAGCCCGCGCAAAAAGAGCTGACCACCTCCCGTTAGCGGGGAAACCACCTCAGAACGTACCACTGCTATACTTACCGCTACGCCGCACTGCCGTACTGTACTGCTGCAGCTTGTACATCGGTACGAGGCGCGCTCCGAGGCCGACGCGCGCTACTCGGCGCAGGACGACGCATCCGGCGCCGACGCGGGGCGGCTGGTGGTGGCGAAGGCCATGCGGGCCAGGTGGGTGATGAGTCAGTGCCGTACCCGAGTGCCGTACCTGCCGAGCCAGCCACTGACCTGATGGCGAGAGAGGGTTGGGTGCGCACACGCGTGCCGTGTCGTGTCCGTGCCGTGTCGTGTCCATGTCGTGTCGTGTCGTGTCCATATCGTGGAGGCTGGGTGGGGTTTTGGGGGCGGTGGTGGGTGTCGAGGTGCGGGTTGGGGCGGTGGCGGGTTGCTTCTTGCTTGGCCTGGCGAAGGGTGAAGGCAACGCTTTGGCGCAACGCAAGGGCCGAACCCGCCCGTTTCGACAACCCCAATGGATCGCATTGCAATCTGACCGCTCAACTGACCGCATGTGTGCGTGTGTGTGTCTGTGTGTGTGCGTGTGGACGGCGCGTCCGTGACGCAGGTATGAGGAGCGCTGCGAGATGTACGACAGGTTACGGCAGGTGAACGACAAGGACGACCACACGTTCTTCGGCCGGCAGTTCGTATTCCGGGAGCACAAGACGGACACCGCCAACCAGCCGGTGTGGGCCGACCAGACGCGGTCGTACTGGTGATGTAACTGTTGTCGTCGTACCTTGGTCGCCAGGCGGTTCCGGAGCTGCAGCAGCTGCACTGCGAGCAGCAACGTCGAGGCGAGGCCGCAGCGGCCGTCACGCGGCGCAATTCCCAGAGTAAACTGGTGACGAGGACGATTTTGGCCGGCGCCGTTGCCGCAGTTGCCTCCGCCGCTGGCTGCCGACTGAACTGGCTCTTGCTCAGGCGGAGGCCCTGTCGTACTGTGGTTTCGGAGTTTCGGAGTGGGCGGCGGCTCGACCATCGCCCCAGGCTCCGGCGCAGGGCCGACCGCCTGCGGGGGGATGTCGGGTGTTGTGGTGCTCTTGCAGCATTTCAAGGCGTTGGGTGGTGGGATAGCGGCTGGGTGTCGTGCCTCTCGTTTTGCCTCTCTTGTTGCCTCTAGCAGCTGCGCGTCTTTTGCCGGCTCTGGGGCAGCGCCAGGACAACGGGGAGAGAGCGCGCGCGCCCTCCCTCCCGCCCTCCCGCCCGCCTGCGCGCGCATCCGCGCGCGTCAGCTGTGGAGCCGAACGGCCGTCGCCGCGAGGGCGTGTGACCGTATGCCGCTTAGGCTGATGGGGTTTGCTTGGGTGGCCCCTCTCCGGGGGCTCGGGGGATTTACCGTTGACCTGCCGGCCGCCGGAGAGTCAAACGGTTGGCAGTTGACCATTGTTGGTTGGCGGTCGGCAGGATGCGATAGAACAAAACCTGTCAGTTTGGCTGTTTGTGGAGTGTGTGGCCACGGCCGGCCTTGTCAGTCAGGGGCTTGAATCGGAAGCTGAGTGCGGTGTCCCGGTGTGGTGTGGTGTGGGTGCAGTGAGGGGCATCGAAGCAGGGGATGGGGTCGGGTGGTGGTGCGGGGGCAGGGATGTGGCGGCGCAGAGCCGTGAGGCCGAACGGTGCGGTGCTGGTGATGGTGATGGGAAGGTGTGATCGAGATCTGCTTTCTTTTGCTTTGCTTTTTCTATGCTGTGGGCTTTCGGGATATCGCGCGAAAGAGAAGCTGGGGAGAGCCGTGTAAACGTGGGGGAAGGGGGCTGAGAGGACGCGTTTCCCCGCCGTTTAATTTGCTGTGGTTCTTTTCTTTCTTCCTTTCTTTCTTTCCTTGTCGAGGTTCGAATGGCGCGATAAGGTGGGGAAGACCCCGGGGCTGGGGGGTGTCTCCCAGGTCTCATATGCGGTGCGGTGCGGTGGGGTGCGGTGGGGGAGGGCGGTCGGCGGCGCCGGGAAGGGCGGGCAGGAGGCGCCTCGTTGCGTTTACCGCGCAATGCCGTACATCGTACATATCCGGCTTTTCATTAAGAAGTCATCGTACATGCCCGATTGCCCGTACGTGTTTTTAAACGGACCCTATACTGATCTGTGTGTGCGTGTGCGCGTGTGTGTGTGGAGGTGGGAGTGTGCGGGTTCCCAGGGACTCCTTCCCAATCACGGCAAGGGAAGGGGAGGGTTGGTGGCCTGCAGGCGGCGGGCTCCTGGGAATTCAGACGTGCGGCTGCTGCTGCGTTCACCACATCGCAAGACCCCGTCCCAGGTCGCTCTCTTGTAAATCATCAAGCATCCTACTGGTTGTTACTTCCCCCGGGGGACGGGGGGGTTGCGGTTTGTTGTGGCAGTGGCTGCACCCTCTTACCCGGTAGTGTTGTGGGGCGGCCAGCCTCTCCCGCGCCCCGTGATCTCCCTCCCGGGGGACCTGCACGAGCTTTGGGGTCCGCCACAACGCAGGCAGGTGAATGCGGTAAGGAGGAGCTGGATGGTAATACCGGTAAGAGGACAGCCACTGGATGGTCTAGCTGGACGCTTTGCACTGCAAGTCTAAGCCGCCTGGCCTGTTGAGCTGGGAGGGTATAAGGAGAAAGGTTTGGGGCGACGGTGGAGCGAGTGGCCGATCGAGTGCGAGGCAGCGAATCCTTGACGGGGTCTACACGCTCATCTTCGGGCGAGAGCGGCCGGAGTCGGGGCGGGCCGGCGATGTTCAAAACCGCAAAACTCGAGGTCTGGCTTCCACACGGCTACAAAACTGGAAGACACACTCCACGTGCAATATAAGATGCCCTCTCTGGTCGTCCACATGCTGTACGGGTTGTACGATGACCGCCGTTCCCAGCCCCTTCCATATAAGCCGGCCCCACTCGTCAAAATTTTCAAGTCCGGCCTCCCTTCCAAGGCCTGTGCGTCCTAGAAACAGTATCGGCGACCAACCGCAGCACACTTCTGCGAACGGTCGCCTCTCCTCGCACGCCGGGCCGCTGCGTAAGCCTGTGGGATCAGCGACAGGCCATCCCGAATCTCGAGTGAGTTGTTAAAATTTTGTGCGCGTGGTTTCCCTGAGAAAACCCTGCTGCAAAACTATTTACCTTGTCCGTATCGTCCACTCACACTCTGAACTGTGGGTGCAGGTAACTGCCCTCGCCCAGCCTCACCCAAGCTCGTTTCAGCGCCTTCAATCTCCGCGCCGCCTGTGTCGTCTGTCGCGGCCAAAACCTTTCAGGTCGGTCATTGGCAGCCGCCCGTGCAGACGCTCTCCTGACAGTTTTCAGGTTGTCAAACTGCACTGAACAGCGAAGATTGGCGCTAAGCCACACCATTCGGTCGCGCTAAACGGGGTTGGAATGCTAATTGGCGGGACGCCCCAATCGCGGCAATCGCGAGTTTCTTCCTCTCAGACCTTTCGTCGCCGCGCGGCTGATTTCATACATAGGGTAAATAATTTTTCACTCAGGACTTGATTCGACACTACCGTAACCGGACCTGAGTCGCAAGCTGGGCGCGCGTTCGTCAGTTTGATGATTGCGCGCGTTCGTCATAACTGACTAAACTGTCAGGCCTCGGCAGCGCATGGCAAATGTCCCCAGCCACTTTGCCCTTTCAAAAACAGGCAGCCACATCAGTCATATGCCTCTACACCTCTTACAAGGTTCTAGAGTCCACTGCAATCATAACGCTAATCATATTGTCTTCTGCGTATTTTTCTCCGCGCAGGATGGAGGGCAGGAATCGGACGGGCGTCAGTATGCTGCCCTTTTCGGTGAGAACGATTTCATTTGCGCTAGCAATCCGTGCTTGCGTTGACCGTGCGGGCATGCACTGCCTGCAACAATCACGCCCTGCCGTTCACTTGGAAACTTGAAACTTTGAAATTTGGATCCGGGCCTCCATCCTGACCCCACTTCTTCGGGCTCCAGGATGATGTGCCAGCCCGTTACGCCAAAACACGACCCCATCCAACCTGGTGCGCCGTGGCCTGCAGGGCCTTATGCTGCTGATGGTGGGTTTCGGAGCGGCGGCTTCCAACGGCCAAGTCTGCGGAACCGACTACACGTTCGCCTTTGCAGCACCGACGGCCGCCGGGTCTTTCGCCAACGACCTTCCAACCTTTGCCACAAAACTTGCCGGGATTCTGGCCTCCGCGCACGGTGTGCCGCAGTCGGACGTACTGATTCGAGCCATACATACCTCGGATGATACGGCATACGACAATGTACGGCGTCGTGCTCTGGAGCGTGCCGTACGGACCTATTCCGCAGCCGAGATCAGAGCACTGACGGGGGGAAACGCGGTGTCGGGCGCGTGGCGTCTCTCGGAAGTCATCTTTATGGGGTCGCACCCTGTTGGTGGAGGCGACGGCGAGCTCCTCTCGGCCCGGCAAGCCCACGCAGCGGTCATGGATCAGGTGCAGCACAAGCTACAGACCAGCGGTACGGCATCTTCTAGAGAACTCGTGGTCTACTTGTCAATCGTCGAAGAATGTGGCCCACGCAGTCTGGCGCGCCGCTAGCCACCGCCTCCGTTTCAAAACCCCGTGCAAACAAAAGCCGCCTAGGCCCCAACCACCGCCATCGCCACTTTTCCACTTTCATCCCCTCGGCGTCGCACGCTGCCCACGGACAAGTCGCCGCCGCCGCCATCGCAAGCCCGCAAGGCCACATCAGAGCCCCCAGGGCGGCCGTCCCTGGCCTAGAAGGCCGTGCTGAGGCGCGCGGTGAGGTGTGACTGTTGCTGCACCGCTGGTGGAGCTCACCGGTGGTGTGGCAGTCACTGTTGGTCACAATCGACGCACAAGCCAAGGTGTAGAGCTAACGGCTGGCCAAACGGTCGAAGCTGCATTGGAAGCGACCAGCAGGGGGCAAAGAAGCGGCGGTTCTCGTCCGCCGGCCCAGACATTAACACATTATGCGGGCCATGCAGACATGTACCGGTATCAGCTGAAGTTGCTGTATGTAGGAAGGAGGTAGAAGTTGTAGAAAGAAGTAGCTGGTGTCGTGGGGTTAGCTGTTGTCGCAGGATGTACGGTAGCTGTTGTCGCATAGGGGATTGAGGGGTAGAGGTACGGAAGACGTGCAGTACTCCCTTCGCCTACGTACGATACGAAGCGGCGGACGGCTGCGAATTTTTGTCGGACCCTTTGGCGACTTGGCGGTACCTACTCGGATATACCGGTATAGGGGGTGAGGCCGAGTTAGTGCGTGCTTGGGGAGGGGTTCACAAACGTGGGCATGGACTTTCTTGTTCCTGTCTTGTTGCCTCTGCTGGCAGTAATGGTGTTGGCCGGCTTGCCGTCCGCGGTCTGATGAGCCCGTCGTGCTGCCCTTATCAATGCTCTCCAGTGCCAGTCACCAACTGGCTCGGTCCGGGCCCAGTACCGGTATGTATGTGCCCGGCAGGCAGGCAGGCCCAAGGGTTTAGGGATGCATCTCGCCGTCGACCCGCCCGCTGACGGCAACCAATCACCGTACTGTTTCTGAAGAGTGAGCGCGAGGGAGCGAGCGGCCTGGAGCACGCAGTCCGGGGGCGGACTGCCTTCCCTCACTCGTTTTTGTAATTCGGTTGTCTGTCTGGGCCCTTTTCGGCGCTGTCTCACTAAACGCCGAGCAAGCCTTCTCACGACACGAAACGAGTGACTAAGGATGTACTGGCGGCAGTCGGCATATGATCGCGTTGCGCTCGCCTACCGTATTTGCCTCGTGGGCGTCGTCGTTCTGAGGAACAGCAGAAGCCACAGAACCGCACACACGTCCCTACATAAACACGTCCCTACACAACAATCTTTGACAGCAATCCGACTACAACTACATCTTCTGGTACAAATTAGGGCGCATGGAACGACAGCATTTCTCCCCTCGGATTCTGCGCAGCGGCTTGCGGCCCTGCAATGTTTCCGGCGGCCTAGTCCACGCATTCAATCCAAACATTCCAAGTGTCTTTTTTACAGTACAATGTCACATGGATACAGGAATTAAATTATGGAGCTGAGTGTCCCCTACCCTTGACTTCTGCTAGCACTGAATTCATCCGAGTTATATTGCCCAAGGCTTTATAAGGTTTTTGCTTGTAAGGTTTAACAAGGCCGCTGATCAGCGCGCATATCGTAGAGCTGGACCTTTGCAAGTTAAGGATTGGGAGGTTAGGAAGGGGTTGCAACCCGGCTAGGATGCGTTAGCGGGTTACATACGTGGATTTGAAGACGAGCGCATTTGGGACTGGGCACTGCGGGTGCGGATTGGGGTGGATGTTGATGCGCGTCGATGCGGACTGGTGGGGCTGCGACTGCCGGTCGGAACCCTGTCGGAAGAATAAGCTTACCCCAAAAGAATTATGACGTTCAACACAGGTTTTGTATTATGGCATTTTCATTGGCATATGACATAGATTATATGGTAACCTTGATGGTACCATCTCCGGTGCCACTCTTGGGGCATTTGGAGGCACCACGCACCGGTTACGGCACATTGCACGGAGGCAGCCTTTTGAGGCGATGACATTAAAATCTTCTGCTCGCAATTGTCAGGCAATGAACGGATAGAGTTTTAGAAGAAGTTGTTTGGACGTCATGCTTCCGAGCGCCTGCGAGCCCTGCGAGCGCGATGGTCTCTGAGGCGCAGCCCACCATTACTGTTAACGGTATGATCCTAGTAGCCTGCATAATTTTTGCTATCATACCCAAAATATCTAAGCTACAAGCGTCTGCGAACCATGGTGGAGACGGCCGAGTTTATTGCCTCAAATGCCGTTGCTCGGTTGTTCAGCTTATACTTCTGACGGCATTAATATAAAAAACATATGTAATACAGGAATGTGCTGTCCGTTCTATGTCATCCTCCATAACTTCGGTCGGATACCGTACGGATACCGTAGTGTGAGCCGTAACCCGTCAGGCCCAGAAATCGTGTCGTGCGCCACAAGCCGCGTTGTGAAACATAAGCTACAATAATAATATCTTTCTCTGCGCGACTGAAGCGGTCCATGAGCCTCTGGGTTCGTTTGAGCCGTACGAGCTCACGGAAGCTTGTACCATCATCATCATCATCATCATCATCATCATCATCATCATCATCATCATCATCATCATCATCATCATCATCAAGATACAATAACCTTTAATAAGATTGAAATGTTGCTCTGGCCGCAATGCATCACGGGCATTTAGTTACCATGGTATACAATTGAGTATCAGCAACGAGCTGGTGGCTTGCCCGGTGCGGCCCGACAGCAACTCTCACTGCAGCAACGCAAGGCAAAACATAGGCGCTGTCAGTCGTTGGCCACTTAACAGACATACAACTCAAGGATGAAGTTCAGCGTCAGCCTGCTGCTCCTTGTGGTAAGGCCGTCGGATGGGAGGCTGAAGGGAGTGCAGGGTGAACCGGTTGAACCTCGGACGATTTTTGACATTCTTGATAGTTTTAAGTGATAACAAAGGAACTGTATATTATAAATAACTCTTGTCTTGCGAGTCCACTCTTCTCGACAGCGTCGCGTTCAATGCCATTTGGGCTGCGCCTGTCTAACCGGGCACAGGGACACAGAAGCAAATAAAGGTATTTCCAAGCCAGCACGCTTCTAGCACGGCGCTGAAACAATCTTAATGGCGACGCACTCCAAAGCGTGGAGGTAGCGAAAGCCCAGCCGTAACCTTGGTTCATGCCTCCCTCCTCGCATCGAAATAACCTGCCGCCGCAACTCACCCACATCCCCGTCCTTGACTTGTAGGGCCTCCTGTCCATCGGCTCCGCAGCTGCGCAGAACTGCTTCGACAACTTCACCGCCACGATTCCAGCCCCTGCCAGCGAAGGCCTTTTCCCATATGGGCTGTCGCAGTCGGCTTTCGTTGCCAACTTCACACGCCGAGTTGCCACCACATTCCGGGTGAACACGAACAATGTCACTGTGTGGACGGTTACGCTTGCTAATGGCACGGTTATCACCATCACCCCTATGAACAGCTCTGTCACGGGACGGCGCCGTACCCTTGCTGAGGATATCGAGGTAATCTCGACCCGGCAGGCGCAGGCGGCTGCGCTGCAGCAGCAGGTCAGGCGCGGGCTGCAAACAGATGGCCCGGTAGTTACCGTCGCTTATTCTATTATCGCCCGGTGCGGTGTGGTGGCCGCCGCCCTTGGTCCACCGCCGCCGCCGCCGCCGCCGCCAAGGCCGCCATCGCCGCAGCCGCCGTCGCCACCCCCGCCACCGCCATCGCCGCTGCCTCCATCGCCGCCGCCACCCCTGCCACCGTCGCCACCACCGCCGTCGCCTCCGCCACCATCGCCCCCGCCACCAAGCCCGCTGCCACCATCGCCTCCGCCGCCAAGCCCGTCGCCGCCGTCGCCGCCGCCGCCGTCGCCTGATCCACCTTCACCTGAGCCACCGTCGCCGCCGAACCCCCGTCCGCCGCGGCGCCCGAACCCGCCGCGCCCGCTGCGCCCCGAACACCCGCCTCCTATGAAGAAGGTGCGATCGCCGCCGCCTCCACCGCCCAAGAAGGCTCCACCGCCCAAGAAGGCCAAGTCGCCGCCACCGTCCAAGAAGGCTCCACCGCCCAAGAAGGCCAAGTCGCCGCCACCGCCCAAGAAGGCCAAGTCGCCGCCACCGCCCAAGAAGGCCAAGTCGCCGCCAAAGGCTGCTTGAGCCCAAACCTCTGAAGTGCAGACACGACACGCACGCAGTACGCCGATGGGCTGTGTGGAGCCAGTTCGGTCAGCGCTGCGGCCATCTGCGCCTGCGGGCGCGAATAGGGTGAGACACAGCCCCAGTCGCCCCCTCACTGGCTCCCGACAATGTTCCGACATTAGCGGCGGCAGCGGCTTCCCAGGAATAATGGGGCCAATCTGTTCGATTCGTACATGTAAATGGGGCCGATCTGTTCGATTCGTACATGTAAATGGGTCCCACCTGTTCGATTCGTACATGTAAATGTGGCCGATCTGTGAGGCATCCGGATCGCGTAGCCACTGCGTACGGAATGGAATAGTTGATCACGTGCGTGACTGTCGAGGACCGTTGCACCGCATGTTGCCGCAAGGCGGCATCGTGTGCGATTCATTCTACGACGGATTTGACCGCGTGACCGCGTGTTGTACCGCGTGACCGCGTGACCGCGTGACCGCGTGTTGTACCTGAAACAAAATCGTACTTTACGATGTGGTGTGCTGCATGCTGCACGACACGACACGACACGCCAGGCGAGATGAGGGGAGGGGGCAATCAAGATGAGACTTGCCTTGCGGCGGTGGATGCGAGGGCCAGGGCCGTGCAGCAGTGCGCGCTTCCACGCTTCCGGGGTGTAACGCTTGCACGACTCCGCCCTCCGATGTGGACGGTGCTGTCGTGCACCGTTGGTGGCTGGGAATTATCTGGTCAAACTGACTGACAGTTGGAGCGCAGACGAACGCTCTCGGTTGGGCTCGAACCGGGGACCAGGGCCATGCCCGGGCTCCGGAACCAATCACTGCTCGTCCAGTGCGAGCTCTACCTAGGCGCAAGCGTTTCCAGCGGGAAGCGCTTCGCCTGGTCATACTGCATACGTACATGCTGAAGTATAGTGATGCTTCAATGGGAATGATGTAACATCAGTTCAGTATTCTCCATTGGGCATCCGCCCAGGCCAGCCGACATGTTCCGACTCTAGTGACGCGCCAGCCAGGCCTGATCACCCTGGCTGGCTAACATCATCAAGAACCAGTCACGACTGACTAGTTTCGAGCAGCTTCGGTGCTACCGGCACCGGATCATAGGTAGCATAGTGTAGGTAGAAGGAGCGCGGTCTCGCCTCGATGGCCGGGCCGCGGGGCCAGCAATAGATACAGTATGCCCGAGCTGTAGTCTAGCTGCTGCTGCGCCGCCCCGCACGAACTCTCACCAGGCGAAGCCTTTATTGATGTGTATTCCGGAAAAGGCGCACTCGAGTGTGGGGATTGTCTGATCCGCCAGTATATGTAGTCGTAGACAGCTGCTGCTACCGAGCTCTGGAGCGTCTGGGCGTAGAGAGTGCCGTAGACCCGCCATATCGAGTTGACGGCGTCGTTTCTTGAATCCGCTGCTGGCCCCACCCCCCCCCCCGGAAACCGCGAGATGGTTTTTCGGGGGAGAACACCGCTCCGGACGAGATTCGATTTCGGGACAGTGAAGAACCAGGCGAAGCTTTATTGATGTGTATTCCGGAAAAGGCGCACTCGAGTGTCACACTCACGAAGGAAGTGTCATGCGTGCCGTCCGCTGCACATGACAGTGCAGCTGTGCGAATACCGGCTCACCTTGAGAGACACGCACTGTGTATGTGTGTGTTTTGTGTGCCTGGTGCGCGGGTGGGGCGCGGTGGAGGGTTTCCGTCGCTGACAGTGTCTTGAGATTGACTAGGGGAATACCCACGGATGTGGTCTGCGACCGTGACTCTGCGGGCCCTTGCAGGCGGTGAACGCAGCGGCGTACTTGGCAGCGGCGCCCTTGACGGTTGGCGCACGCTCGTGCTGCTTCATGTCCGTTGGTCGCTGTCCCGCAATATTATCTGCGATTGGCTTTTCCACACGCGTTACGTAATTGGCCTCTCCTACGGTAGGTGACATCCTAAGGCTATGCGGTGTGCATCGACCGGGGCGAGCGTCTTGAGTTGCTGCCGCTGCCGGGCTGGCGCCTCTCCGCTGAAGTGTAATTATCTGAAGGTTTTCTGAGTGCAACGCTAGAGAACCTAGGTTTTGTGTGAACTCAGAGGAGTTGTGCCCTCGTAAGGGCGTTGGTACGGCACATGGTGCCAGTTAAGGAGTCCGCGAAGGCGTGGAGGAGTGATTTTCGGGTTTTGTAGCTACATACCGGTGGGGTGGTTGCCGTGAGGCTGTGGGCGTTAAGGCCTTAGCGATAGCTCCCGCGGTAGCCGGCCCTCACCCACCCGGCCTACCTACCGAATGAAGACGGCTTTTCATTGCTTGCAGGTACCCTTTGTGTGTAACGAACGATGATTTCTCATGAAAACTATCTTCCTGTCTGAAATTATTGGGTTTGCAATTTGCGGCGTTGCCTCTGCCGGTGCGGGCTCGGTTAGGACGCCCGCGGCAAAGGTGCGGACGGGTGCGGTGCACGACTTGTCAGCTGCCGCCTGGCGCCGCCGAGCTGTGCCGCGTGCCCCAATCCACCTCACGTGCAGAAGAGGCATCTGACTCTGCAGTTTTGGTCCTAACGGGCTTTGCATCTAAGATGTGCCCAAATGATTACAGCAATCCCAGCCGAACGTGCGAAAGCCCGGGTAGCCACTCCTCGGTCGGGATGCCTTCAGAGGCGGGAAGAATATGGCACGACTCAGAACATGTCTGAACCCACCGAAAGCCGAAGAATCAGGACGAGAGGCCGGCGGTGGTCGTGAATGTCTACGGGTTGTAAAGCACGGGCGTCACGGGGCGGGCGTTCGAGAGGCTGGCCGAGAGGGGCTTGAAGCCACCGAAAGTACAAGCACCACTACGCGCTATTGGTGTGATCGCAACGCGATTGCCTGCTCGCCCTGTCGCTGGCTCGTCTTCGGCCCCCTTGGCGGGCGGTGCTCGTGTTCGCAGCTTTCCGCTCCGAACCGGAGGTACAGCGGACCTTGAAAGCAGGTTGAAACGCACATACTATCGATCCATTATGTAGTCCGGCTATTATTAGCAGTGCTTGAAAAGATTTTGCAAGTCGCAGATGGTTGAGGTCATCTTGAGGATGTGAGATGACGACGTCACGAATAGTTACGCAATGCACTTAAATTTCAAGACCGCTTCCTGCCGCTTCGTTGAAAGAGTGTCACATCCTGATATCTAGAAGCGCTGTCGCAGCCGAAACCCACCCACATATTGCGGGCCCCGGCCGAGCTTGGGCTGAAGGCGCGCAACGCATCATTTAATAAGATGGAAAGGTTTCTTATTACCTCTCCATCACACCGACAAGAGTAGGCATGTGACCCGGTGGCCCAGCAAGACGGGCGCATGCCTCGGCTGTCGCAACCCGACCGACATTGCATGTAAACGGTACGATTGAAATACGAAATGATAACATAGACCTCCGAGATATGCGTTTAAATGTACTGAGAAACCCTGGTTACATAATTATAATTACGATATCCTATTGAGCAGCATTTGCCTCTAACGTCTGGCACGGCAGCGACACTCGCCGCAGCAACGCGAGGCGAACTGCTGGCGCTGTCCTTACGGTGCCAGTCATAAGCGTAGATATAGAGAAGTCAAGATTCACGATTGTTACGATGGCTCGCCGCGACTCCGGCTTGCCACTCCTCGTGGTGAGGACTCTCGATTGGGAAGGGCAAGCTAAACGGCGTGTACCGAATTGGGTAGCTTTGAAGAACTTCAATAAGTTCCCCTTTGCTGTGAAAACTCCGTGGTTGCTGCTCGCAATCCCACGGTTACTGCTTGCAATACCAACTGTTCGCAAGAAATGTGTGTGGTGATTGTTCTTCTGCTAGGCTATCCGTGTGAGGATGCAATTTTATATATCAGGAGTGCTACATTAGTTTGGAAGGCCACATGCAAGCATTGGCCAGACCTACCATTGCTTACAAAGAGCCCAACCGTCGCAGTCAGTCGCAGTCATCGAACGACCAAGAGGAGAACCTGGACGTCCATCATGCACCAAATATAACGCTCTCTTAAAGCATTACATATATCACAAACTAACCGCCCCGAATCAAATATTGACTTCTTCCTGTTGCCTGATTACGCCCCTTCCTAAAACCACCCCCCAAAACCCTGCATGCCGTGCAGGGTTTTCTGCTGAGCAGTTTCGTCGCGGCTGCCTTCAGCCAAACTTGCGGCAGCGACTTCCTGCTGACATTTGCGCCCCCGCCCACTGGGCCGGGATTCCCCGCTGACCTGCCAGCCTTCGTCTCGACCACGGCATCTACACTCGCCTCCGCCTACGGCGTCCCCGTGTCGGACATCCTCATCAAGGCCGTTCAGGCCCCCAATGGCACGGTCACCAACCTCACCCGGCGTCGCGCCTTGGAGCGTGCCGCACGGATCTACTCCGCCGTCGAGATCCGGGAGATGTTTGGATCAAGCACGGGCGACATGCCCTCGGAGCTGATCTTGTTGGGTTCGCGCCCCGTTGATCAAGGCGAGCTGCTCTCGGCCCGAAAAGCCCACGTAACGGTCATGGAACAGTTGCAGAGACGCAGGCTACAGACCCAAGGCGGCCTCGTGGTCTATTACAGGATTGTCTCACCGTGCCCCCCGACTGTGTCCCTGGCTCCGCCGCCACCACCGCCGCCGCCGCCGCGGGTATCGCCGCCGCCGCCACCGTCACCGCCGCCCCCCCCACCGCCACGACTGTCAGCCCCGCCGCCCCCAGCGCCGCCATCGCCACCAACGGCGCCCTCCCCACCGCCTCCATCGCCGCCGTCAGCATCACCGCCGCTGCCGTCGCAGCCGCCGTCGCCGCCGATGTCGCAGTCACCGCCGCCGCCACTGCCGCCGCCACCATCACCGCCGCCACCCGCGCCGCCGCCGCCATCGCCACCACCACCCCTGCCGCCGCCGCCATCACCGCCGCCACCTGTGCCACCAACGCCGCTGCCTTCAACCCCGCCGCCGCCGTCAACGCCACCGCCTCAATCTCCGTCTACGCCATCCACGCCACCTCTTACACCGGCAAGGGTTACAGTGTCGTCACCACCTCCTCGCGCATCAAAACCGCCTTCAAAACGCAAAGCGCGCCCGCCGCCTCCATCGCCCAAGCCATCACGGCGGCGCCCTGCAGCTGCTTGAAAAACGCACCATGTACATTAGTAAATATGCCCAATTTGAAAGTAGCGATAGATGATGTTGCGACATTATTGGTTTATTGCGGGCGCGATCCGACGCAGGGTAGGGCGTTTTTTGGGCTGGGAAAGGACCAACCTGCCGGATTTGAGTCCCGCACTTCGGCCGCATTAGCACTGGAAGAGGTACGCTTTCCAGGCGAGCAGCTGCTGGCGTGCGTGCATGGACGCATGGTTTTTGGGTTTTGCCGAACTTCATTCGGCCCATCTACCCAACGCAGGATGCTTAGGGTTTATTTTACAATGAGGGACCCCACACGGGGGCCTTGCGAGGAGATGGGCGCTTAGGACCTCACGGCCCAACCCCACGGACCTGCTCCCTGCAGGCCTTCACCTCTACGTACGTGTGTTTTCCGTGGGTAGGGGCTTCGGTCCCGTGGGTCCCGCCGCAGTGTAGGCCCGCTCTCTCTTTCCTGGCCTGGCATGGCGGCGCCTGCCGCGGCGCGCTGCAGCTCAGCCGCATCTGTGTCGGTCCTTTGGCCGCAAGGGAGCCCGCAACAAGGGCGTTGCGTGGGCGGGCTGCGCGGCCGCAGCGCCTTGTCCAGCGGAGAACGGAGAAGCGCCCCGGAGCGCACCACAACGCGCCAGGGCGTGAGCTTAAACGGCGGGGATTATAGCCAATTTACATGACACGTTACGTTACCTCACGTTTACATGTAAAGTGGCAGGCCCAAACGGATCCCGATTTACATGGGCTGTTTTGGGGACGTTATCTCTGTTGGCGCGAGGTCCGTACACACTATGTTTTGAGGCGGTAACGTCAAAGCGCCCATGTCATATCACTCCAGCACGATATTACACCCTTGGTGTAATATCGCGCCGAGGTCGGCCTCTTCGCGCGAGAGCTCGTTCTCAGAGTACGCCAAGCCCTCGATGGCGGTCTCATCGCGCTCATTGTTTGCATATTGATTATACTAAAGTTATGCGGCGTCGGCGAGCGGCTGCGACCGCCGAAGGCCCTGCGCGGCGTCGGCATGGCTCTCGGAAGCTCGGCCTGACCGACCACTGTGTCTTGTCGAGAAGCAGCAGCGCCTTGTCAAGATCCATGTTGACTTTATGCAGAACTAGCCGGCAGCGAAACTCATTCGGGAGTGCCGAGCTGCCGACCGTGGTGAGGGACCGGTGCGCCTGTAGGTCGTACTATTTTGGAAAATAGTACGGCACGCATTCTCCAGCGCTGTTCTCGCGCACTTATCATAAAAGGTATTCACATAACTGCCTGGCCTTATATCGGTTCGTTATATGTGCCCCAGCAGCTTTGGTCACTTAGGCAGCTATTCATAAATGGACATGACCACGCAATTCTCTGAGCAAATACGCGTAGCACGGGATTGCATTCAACAAGCAGAGGACATCAAGGTCGTGCGTGATATAGCACTCTTCGAGCTCGCGCGCTATGTTGCAGATTTGAAAGTCAATTCGGTGATAGATGATGACGCGATACTCAGCATGACACATGGGAGCCTTGATTCCGGACACATGCCTGGCTTGAGCATAGTGCATAGGAGCAGTGCTCTGCTGCCGCTGCGCTTGTGCGGAGTTGCCCTTCGTCATGTACCGCTAGTATGTTTGGCGAGAAGTTCGCAGTGGGAACGCGATGGAGATCGCTGACGATAAGTACCGCTGAACCGCCAAACAAACTCGGAAAGGCGAGAAAACAACGGGGAACAATGCTACGGGGAGCTGATGTCGTACTTTCATCACTTTCGGGTGATGAAAGTACGGCGCATGGTTTACAAGGTTTACGGCGCAGCTCTCTTCTTGTACGTATGCCTTGATTGACTTTTTCAGACGGTGCATACTTTCCAAGCATGCAATGTGTCTCCGATTTTCGTGAAGTCCAACCCGGCAGAAATATGAGCTCCGATCAGCGGTTCAGCGGTACTTATTTCTGCGCGGCAGAGTTCCAGTCATATGTAAACACAGCCTACGTTTGGCGAGAAGTTTGCAGTGGGAACGCGATGGAGATCGCCGAGCGCTTGTTATACCAAGTATATGACATAACTGAACGATTGGTCTTGAAGGAAATCAAAACTATGCTAAAATGAGGTTGTGCTGGCTGTAACGGGGCGAGGGATCACCGTTTGGTCAATTACACCCCCCCCTGGGGCCACGTTAGGACTTTTGGACACGTAACGTGTAACGGACCCGTTACCCCATGCGAACTGACCACGTTTCCTGTAAAGTGATAACGTAACGTGTCATGTAAATCCAGCATTAGGGATTGTGTGGTCACCGACAGTGGCAGCTGCGGTCGTGAAACTGTGAGCGGCCTTTCACGGCGCAAATCTGCACCTGTGTACGCGCTCTGTGAATCGTGGCTGCCGTCGTGACTCGCAGCATGATGGCGAGGGTGCCGTAGTCGGTACTTTACGTCGTACGTTCGTACCCAGTTTTCGACTCGTTGTGGTCCTGATGATGAGAGCTGCTTGTGCAGATGCACGGGGACCTGCGGACCTGTTTTGGCTTTGGAGAATCCGAGAGGGAGAAGAGTGCAGTTGGCAACCAGTTCTTGCCGTTGTTACAGTTGTTATGCTTGGCGTCAGAGCCTCCAAGTGGCCGTTGGGAGGGTGGAGCCAGCGGGTCAGCTGGCCTTGATCTGCGACCAGGGCGGAGGAAAGCCAACCATGACAGGAGCGGAAGAACCCGAGCCCTTACACCCCGACCAGTTTCGCCTATCAGCCGTGCGCCAACACCTCGCGTGCAGCACAAATCGCCCACACGGGCGCACGTCGCGCTGCGTTGCCTGGGCTAGCGCCGTGCTCATTGAGATAACTACGTAAGCACCTCAGCTTGGATGACGTGGAACGGCACGCAGCTTTGCAGCGAGCCACTCTCAAAGTGAAGGAAACGGGTAGAGCGGGTTAAGTGGCCCCTGGGTCAGTGCAAGGTCCCACTTCGATAACCCGTTGCCGAGGAGTAAATACTTAAGTACAAGCTTAATGAATGTTAATGTGATGCTGCATCATACAGTTTTACCCCCCTCATCATGTGCTCAATCATGAATAAAGCTGGTCAGATTGCACTCTCGCAACGTCATGCCTCCATCCGACGGGAAAACGATTAAAACTTAACTTCAATATAGCTTCTTGTCGTTTCTTGCTGGATAAATTATAACAGGCTTCCAGCAAACGCCGCCCTTTCTTTGTCGTTGGCCCGAACAACCTTGACTGCTTGTATCCTTTTGTTGCCAATCAGAGGAAAATTAGGATTTGATACACACGTCGTAGCATTTATCGAGACGGCCCTGCTGGGCAAGGGCGAAAATGTCCCTGTTGGCAAATCTTCCGGCACCAACCAAACAGCATGCAACTCCAATACAGGCTGTGCCAGCATCTTCTGCGTTAGTCGCGACAGTTCACAAGGAACCCCCGCCCTATCTGCGACGTCAAGGATGGGTGCCCCGTCGAGCAGACGACTTTGGCGATGGCGGAGCGTTTCCAGAAATCCATGTTGCTCAGTATCCATTGGACATGGGCAAGGGTGGTGGCGCCAAGGGTAACCAGCAGCTTGCGGTGACCTTGAATGCCGACGGGCAGATCAACTATGACGCTGTGGTGAAGCAAGGGAGCAACAGGGATCGCATCGTTCACACGGGACATGGCGCGCTGGTTCCCAAGGTGGACCGCCTCAGCAAGGAGGTAAGCCTCGGCACCCCCGGACGGCAGGGGGTGTGAGGAGCCTGCACCAACCACCAAGCCCACCGGCGTCCTTTCGCTCCCACGCCTCCTCCACTCCACTCCACAAATGCCATTGCTTGCAGCCCATGCGCGGGTTGGGGGCGCTGGAGGGCTTCGCACCTCGCAGACTTGCCCCAAACGCCCGCGAACCCCCGGCTGCCCCACCCGCCTCACCCGCTGCCCGTTCTTCCTCGCACCCCCCCAGCCCCCCGCGTCCCCCCTTGCACTCAAACCGCACACCCCCGCTACACCCTCCCGCTTCTCCACTGCGCCGCCGCCACCGCTGTCCCCTCTCTTTCCCCCATCCCGCTGCTCTCCCCCACAACCCCGCAGGCACTCGCTCGGCCGGACGATGAGGAGGTTGAGAAGACCGTCAGGGAGACCGCCGCCGCCCTGGAGCGGGTGGTGCAGGGCAAGCTCTCCTCCACCAACCCCTCCAAGCTGCCCAACCAACCGGGAGCCTCCACGCTCATCAAGTACACGCCGGCGCAGCAGGGACCCCAGGTAGGCGGCCTGCTCCTCCCCCCCCTCGCACCCCTGTCCCCCCTCGCACCTCGAAGAGAAGAGAGGAGAAGGGCCGACCCTCTACTTCTCTTCGCCCGGCGCGGCACTCGCGGAGGCGCCCGGGGTTACGCGTGCGCCGCTGCCCTGCTCTCGCTGCGGGTGGGAGTGGCACGGCGACACACGCCTCTGGCGCGTCGCCAAGCCCGCGGTCCCTTCCCCGTCCCCTCGACTGCGCTCCGGTTCGGTCTGGTTCGGTTCGGTGCCGCCACATGCCGCGCCAGCTGACTCCCCTCGGGTCGTCCGGTCCCGGCGGTCACCTCCCTCCCGGCCACAGCGTTGCCCCCTGGCCTTCCTGGCCCTCGCTTCCTGGGCTTTGACCGCCTCGGCGCACCGCCTGCCGCGCGGCGGAGGCTTGCGCTACGAGCCGCAATCCCTACCCAGCGCGCCAGGGGGGCCGCCTTTCCTCCACTCATGTTGCCCCTTCCCCTCTCCCCCCCCCCAACACCCCTCAGTACGCCTCTGGCTCGGGTCAGCGCATCATCAAGATGCAGGACCTGCCGGTGGACCCCCTGGAGCCACCCAAGTTCCGACACGTCAAGGTGCCGAGAGGACCCGGATCGCCGCCGGTGCCGGTGCTGCACTCGCCACCCAGGCCACTCAGCGTCAAGGATCAGCAGGTGCGGCAGAGCGGGGGGGGTCTGGGGGGGTCTGGGGGCCATGGGTCATGGCGCGATGTTGGGGGTCTGGGGGCCATGGGTCATGGCGCGATGTTGGGGGTCTGGGGGCCATGGGTCATGGCGCGATGTTGGGGGTCTGGGGGCCAGGGGTGGGCCCAGCCGGTGTGTGCGTGTGGGTTTGTGCGTGACGTGTGTGGCGCAGATGTCTGCCCTCCCGTGCGCGCGAGGGGCGGTCTGGCGCGAGGGGCGGCGTGGCGCGAGGGTGGGTGTGTTGTGGTGTGGTGAATGGGCTCTGGAACAGGTTGGAATGGCTTTCCCTGGCATTCTCCCGAGCGCTCCGGAATCCCCCCCTCCCTCCCTCATGTTATATAATGGAGCATATCACTCCCTGCCCCCCCCCCTCCCTCCCCCGGGGCGAGTTCTCACGCCTGTTGCTGCTGCCCGCTGCCTTGACCCTGCCCATCGCGACTGGGCCCCCAGGACTGGAAGATCCCGCCCTCCATCTCCAACTGGAAGAACCCCAAGGTGCGCTGCGCTGCGATTGAGCTACCGCGATTGAGCTACCGCGATTGAGCTACCGCGATTGAGCTACCGCGATTGAGCTACCGCGATTGAGCTACCGCGACTGAGCTACCGCGACTGAGCTACCGCGATTGGGTGCCCTACCTACCTACCTAGTGCGGGGCGCCTGGCGCGCGTACTGATGTGTGCGGGGCGCGTCAGGACTCTGGGCTCTCTGGACGTATCGGCTTCCGGACTCCCGCAGGACGCCTCCTGTATTGGGGGGGTGCAGGTTCTCTGCCCCCTCCTGTGGTTTTGTGCCCAGGCGGATGTTGATATGCAGGCGGTGTGCGACATGTAGAGGAACGACGGCTAGGCGAGGCGGGAAGGCATGGACGTGTTCTCCTGGCCATCTTCCTCCGTGGACTACCATCATGCCCTTAAGCCCCCTCCACTTCCCCCTCCCCTCTACTACAACGTCCGCAGGGCTTCTTGTTTCATTGTTGCAAATTCACTCTTCAAACCCCCTCCCCTCTCCTCCCCTCCTGTCGCCTCCCGCAGGGTTATACCATCCCGCTGGACAAGCGCCTGGCTGCCGACGGTCGCGGTCTGCAGCAGACTCAGATCAATGACAAGTTCGCGGCACTGAGTGAGGCGCTGTTCACCGCGGAGGCCAAGGCGCGGGAGGCCATTGCGATGAGGGCCAACATACAGAAGGAACTGGCGCTCAAGGTCGGGGAGGCAGGGGGAGGGAGGGGGGGGAGGGAGGGAGGGAGGGAGGGAGGGGAAGAGGCGCGTGTGCGCTCCGCCGCGCTACCTACTACTACTATACCGGACCCGACTTGCACGTTGGGCCTGCGACGGCGTCGGGTGTTCCTTTCCCTGCCCTACTGCCCTACTGCCGGGGCGCGCGCCCTACTGCCGGGGCGCTCGCCCTGGTACCCTACGCCCGCAATCGGAATCCGAGGGCTTAGGGTTCGCTTGCGTCGCGTCCTCCATCCCATCAGTGCGGGTTCATTCCTTTCACCCGAGCCCGCTTGGCTCCCCCCCCTGGGTGCTGCGCGCCTCTCGACCCGTAGGAGAAGAACAAGCGCGAGGCGGAGCTGCGGCAGTTGGCCATGCAGGCCCGCATGGAGCGCCAGGGAGGGGCGGCGGCGGGGGCGGGGGCGGGAGGCATGCCGCCGCCGCCGCCTCCCCCCGGCGGCGCTGGGCCGCGAGGTGCGGGGCTGAGAGTGGGACCCGTGCTCGGGGTTGCCCTTTGATTGTGCGTGTTCTGGCTAGATGACGACGGCTTGTGGATGCGCGGATGGGGGCGATCCATTGCAACTGTGGAGCGCGCAGTATGTTCCCTGCCTGATGCGCTTGCCAGGGCAGCGTGCGTGCAACGCGTCTTTCTTTGATTTGGCCGCGCCGCCCGGGGACCGCCCCCTATCCGAGCGCTCTTTTGCCGCCCGGACCCACCCCCCATACGCATGTGCGCATCTCTCGCACCGGCTTACGCCGCGGCCCAACCCCCGCCCGCCACCGCGTTGCGTCCCCGCCCCATCCCGCAGCCGATGCGCCGCTGCCGGGGCCGCCGCCCGGGCCGCCGCCGCGCGGCGCGCGCGCCACCGCCGCGGATGCCTTCGACGACTTCGACCGGCGCGACCCACGGGACGCCGGCGGCCGCGACCGCGATTACGATCGCGACTACGATCGGGGCGACCGCGACCGCGGCGGATATGTGAGTAGCGCGGTTCGTCTTCTCTCCGTCCCCGGTTCGGCTGTTGTGGCATTGAGGTTCTTGTCCGGGGCTTGCAATCGCACTGGATTGACACGGCTGAACCAGTCTTGCTGCAGCCCCGGCCGACGGATGCCCCTGGACGTCGTGATGGTGGTGAGACATGTGTTGGTGGTGGTGGTGGTTTGACTGCGCAGGATCGCGACCGGGACCACGAGCGGGGCGGACGCGACGGCGACGACGAGCGCTACCACGAGACGACGGAGGAGCGGGAGGAGCGGCGGCGCCGTGACGAGATTCGGGAGGAGCGCCGGCGGGAGCGCGAGCGGGAGCGGCGGCTCGAGGTGCGACGGGCGGCGGCCAGCGGGGCGCTGAGTGGGTGGTTGCGCCGGTGGGGTGTGTAATGGCCCACCGGCCCCCCACCCACCCACCCACTCCGGTGGGTGGGTGGGTGGGAGGAGAGGGCCGCTGGCATGTGGGCGGCGATGGCCGTGCGAGTGCGTGAGTGCGTGCCGTGCCTGGGGCGTTGGGGCGGCCGTTATGGCCCCGCTCGGCACCCCTTGCGTTTGACCGCTCATGACTCGTCCATGCACCTTTGCTTGGCCGATAGCGGTTCGGGCCCAGCTCCTTTGTTTTCCACATTTCTTCCCGCCCACCAACACCTCTCTGCTCTCTTGTGCTTTGTGGCCCGCGCCCCCACCCACCCACCAGGCCGCCAACCAGACCGGTGCTAAGAAGTCCAAGATCACGCGCGACCGCGAACGCGACATCAGCGAAAAGGTGAGTGCTGGGGCTGAGCTGAGCTGAGCGGCCTAGTCCTCACAACCTTGCGGAGCGCAGCAGGGCAGGGCAGAGCGCTGCTAGTTTGAGGCTCCTGGCCGCGTCTTGGCCTGGCCTGCAGCATCGCGAGGGAGGGTAGGGCGGCTGGGTGGGAGTGATGGGCGGGCGGGGCAAGCCGCCGGGCCGCTGGGCTGGGGTGTCTCTCAACAGGTCAATACCGCGGGGAGGCGTGGGGGCTCCCACCGTGAGTCTACGCTCACCGTGAACCTACGGCCTTGCAGTCGCCGCCGCCTCCGTTGCTGCGGCTGCACAGATCCGTTCCATTTGCTGCGCACCGTGTCTCTTGTCCCGTTGTTGCCCTGGCCCATGGTTCCCCCTAAGCCCAGCCGCTGGTTTCGGCGCCTTGTCACAGCCCCGCTCGTCCCTTGGTGGTTTCTGGCTGGTAGTCGGTAGTCGCCCCCAGCCGGTAGTCGGTGCAGGCGCACGTGCCCTACGCGGCTGGCGTGTTCATGCATTTGGTTGCCGTACACCTCTCCTCCTTGCCGTACACAGGTCGCGCTTGGCATGGCCTACGTGGGCGCTGGCGGCGAGGTGCAGTACGACCAGCGCCTGTTCAACCAGGACGCCGGCATGCAGAGCGGTTTCGGCGCCGATGACTCGTACAACATGTACGACAAGCCGCTGTTCGCGGACCGCGGCGGGCACCTGTTCAAGGCCAGCCGCGCCGCCGCGGACGAGGAGGGCGACTTTGGGCCCTCGGACGCGGGGCCGCGCACCGACCGCTTCCGGCCGGACAAGGGCTTCGAGGTGCGTGAGCGCGCTTGCGCACCTGCCCGCTTTCGGAAATCGTCGCCCGTGCTGCCTCCCCGCGGAAACGCTGCTGCTGCCGCTGCCGCTGCTGCTGCCGCTCGGTTATCGGTTGTGTTTTCCCCACATCTTGGGGCTTCTGCTGCCGGCCCAAGACCCTGTTCTGCTGGTGCCCATGCCTTCCCCTGCGCTCTCTCGACCGAGCTCCTGCTCCTGCTCGGGCGGCTTCTCAGGTGCTGTCCCGTGCTGCTGCTCGTGCTCCCGCTGCCTCCCTGTACCGCGGCGCAGGGAGCCGAGCCGGCGCCTGGCGGCGCGGCGGCCCGCGGCGGCGGCGGCGGTCGTCTGGAGTTCGAGCGGCAGGCGGCCGCCGCGGCGGAGGAGGCGGACCCGTTCGGCCTGGACCAGTTCCTTTCGGAGGTGAAGGGCGGGGGGCGGGAGCGGGGCGGCCGCAAGGGCAACGCGCTGGATGCCATCGGGCAGCGGGGCGGCATGGCCGCGGCGGGCGGCGGCGCGTCGTTCGAGGACGCGGGCGCTGGCGCGGGGATGGGCCGGCGGATGCAGTTCACGTCGGGGAGCGGGCGCTGAGGGGCCTGCAGCAGCGGACGTGGCGGACGTGGGGGGCCGGAGCTCGGGCTGGAAGGGATGGAAGGGGCGGAACGCAGGACCGGGGAGGGCTGAGTAAGGCTGGAGCCGCGCGCTGTTGTTCGCCGGCGGGCGGATGGAAATATGGACGGACGGAGGGCGGGAAGTTTTTGCGGGGCCCCTGGCTTTCGCGATTTGCAGTGCTGGCACGGGCATGTTTTGCAAAGCGGTGGCGGTGGCTCGCGCGCGTTGGGATGCCGGCTCGCTGGCGGTTGTTGCGTTTGGATGCGTGTTGTGTTACGTGTCATCTGGTTTGGAAGTGCGCAATCCCATATATACCGGAACGACGTTTTCCTTACGAGCCGGGGACCCAAGACTGTTGTGAATACGATTGTGGGTCGGCTGCGAAGAGATGAACCAATGCCGGGTCGGTTTGCGCGTTTCGCGTTATGGTTCAAAGAGTCAAGGTACGGTAGCTGCGAAACGTTTTTTTGAATGCGGCGTGCTGGATGGCGGAAGCGGTGGGGGCCAGCGGTGGTCGCAACCTGGGCCGCCTGCATTTGGGGGATTGGGGGCGTGCGTGGGGCAGTATGTGGATGTGTGGATTGCGTGCTGCTCCGCCCGGCGAATTGTTTCCATTCGTCACCGTAATGTCTTGCGGCATCGGCACACACACACATGCAGGACGGCATCTGTTGCGACTCGCGCCCTTGCCACCAAACGATGGATGGGGGAGGCACAGTGGCGACCGCCGTCAGGTCCCGTGATTTAGACTGGATCCAGTAACTAACTTCCGAAGTTTGGGACTGTCGATGTGCGGCAGGTCTGGTGCACTGCCCAGTGTGCGCCAGCTTTCTTGACAAACAGGGTACCCGAGCCGTGTGTAATCGATATTGCCACTCGGGGCTTGAAGTAAGTGTCAGGAGCAACAGCAGTAGCATCAGTGCAAGTAGCAGCCACTGCTGCAGGTAGGTGCACTCAGCAAAGTGAAGTAAACCCACCAGCCAGTATTATAAAAGACGCAGTTCACATGCTACGTTTACACTTACCGGTACTTGTTGCTACGCTTACACTTTCCTTACATGTTGCTACGTTTACAATTACCTTACATGTTGCTACGTTTACATGTACACATGTCGCACGCTTGACGCCGCTCAGGCATATCACCCAACACCGTACTGGCGTACCCCGCTGTCCTGCCCACCACCGTACAGCCCCTCGCCGCCACCGTCGCCACCACCCAGCGGGCCTCGGCCTCCGTGCACAACTGCCTGCGCCTCCGCCTCGGCCCACCCCTCCTCTTCGCCACTCCCTTTCTCCGGCAGTGCAAGGCCGCTGCCGGCGGGATTTGACGCTCTTTGCCTCCAGCCCTGGCGGCCCTCCTCCTGACCCGCCCAGCCTGTCCCGCCCCCCAACGGCTCCTCCCAATCCCGCTCTTGCCCCCATCGTGGCGACTGATCCCGGCCTCTGTCCCGCTGCCGCTGCTGCTGGCGCCGCTGCGGCTGCAGCACCCGCACCGGCTGCTGCCGCTCCGGGCCCTGCTGCCCCTGCCCCTGTCCCTGCTGCTGGCCCTGCCCCCGCTCCGTCTCCTCTGCCGTGCCTGAGCCCATGAACACATCGTCCACGTAGGCCATCACGCGGCTCTGCTTCAGCCGCAGCATCTTGAGCCGCGCCTGCAGCCCCTCCAACTCCGCCTGGTATCGCAACTGCGCGGCGTCCAGGTCGGCGGCGCAGCGGGCTTCCAGAAAGCCCAGCTGGTGTGGTGTGGTGCGATGTGGTGTGATTACCGTGCGGGACAGCGAGAAGGGGCAGCGGGGAAGGGAAGAAGGGGCGGGGATATGGGGATGGCAGACGGATGAAGAGAGAGGGGTCGCCTTCTGTAGAGGGTTTGAACCTCGGGCGCAGGCTGACGCCGTGGGCACCGGGGGGTAAGAAACACAAAACTGCAGCGATGGAACGGAGGCGACACCGGCGGACGGAACACGGACCGGGTCCGGGCGGCCTCTTGTCACCTCCCCTATTGAGCTATGGCATTGGTCGTCCCAGGGCCCTCACTGTCCATTCCTTGGTTGGGCCCTGCTCCCTTACCGCCGCCCCCAAAGCCAGACCTCCCTTGGCCTTGTCCACCTACCTCTCGCTCGTGCAGCAGTGCCGCCTCTTGCAGCTGTTGAGTCAGCGCCGCCACTCGCGCCGCGCCGTCCTCGGCTGCCGCCGTCGCGGCGGCGGCGCTCCGGTGGGCGTCTTCTGCGGCCGCCTCTGCGGCGGCCCGTGCGGCCTTGTGCGACTCGAGTGCGCTGAGAGGCCGGCCCCGGAAAAGGTCAGGAAGAAAGAACCAGTCAGGAAGAAGTAGTCAGGAAGAAAGGTTGCGTTCTTAATTCAGTGCTCTTCCAAAAGGAGTCGGCGTGTAGTGTATGTGCCCGCCCCGCCACCCGCCCCGCCACACGCCCCGACCCCTATACTCCCCTGCACTCCCATCCCCACCTGCTCATCGCGTCCATCTCCACCTCCACCGCCGCAGCCGCCGTCTGCGCCGCGCTGAGCTGCTGCCGCAGCGCCACACACTCCGCTTGTAGCGAGTCGCGCTCGTCACCCACGTGGTCCAACCGGGCGCGCAGCGACTCCAATGTGGCGGCCTGAGGGCGTGTGTGACCGGGCCGAGACCGAGACGGGTGGGCCCGCAATTGGGAGACACACACGAGCAGGTAGCAGGTAGCAGCAAGCAACGAGAAAGAGAGCGCCGCTCCCGGGTGCCCCGGATTTCTACATTACGCGACGCCGCTCCAACTCCGGGGAGCCTGCGCAGGCGTGCCGAGCCATCATTGGAGCGCCCGCGCCCCAAACCCACCCGGCACCCGCGCGCCGAGACCTCACCGCCCACGTTTGCTTGATTTCTACCCACCCGCTCCCCGTCGTGGGCGACCGCATATTCCTCCAGCTGCTCCGCCTGGGCTGCAAGCCGTTGCCGGCACTCGCACAGCCGGGCCTGGAGCTCCGAGATGGCCGCGTCTGTGCGGGGGGATGGGATGGGAAGGGATGGGGAGGTCAGAGGGAAGCAGGGTTCGTTTCATGGACCCGCAAGGGTGAGGAACTGACGGGATCCTAGCAGAGGAGGCGGCCCTGAAGCCTGCGATTTCTAGATCGCACCGGCCCTCCCCCGCGCCGGCGTAGGTGGCGGCACCAACCATACAACCAACCAACTAACCAACCAACCAACCAACCAACCAACCAATCACCGCTTCACAGGCTCTTACCGTGCTCCTTGGCCACCGTCGCCGCGAGGGAGTCCTTCTCCGCGAGCTGCTGCCGCGCCCGCTGCAGCTCCTGCGTCAGATCCGAAACCTGCAGTACAGAACAACGCGCCGTACGACGCGCCTCCATACGTCATACCATACAACGCGTTTGCAACCTAGAAATCCATCCCGCGGCCTCGACGGCACAGCGCCATTGTAGTACTTCACGGCAGGACAGCCTCAGCTACACAGCCGCCCTCCCCACCACGCCAACGCACCTGCTGCAGGTACTGCTCGCACTTGGCCAGCGCCTCCGCCGCTTGCTCCCCCATACCCTGCAGCTGCTCAGCCAGGGAGCTGGCGCGCCGCTCCGCAGCCTCCGCAGCCACCTGCGTGTGCGTGCGGTGTGCGGTGTGCGTGCGCATCCCAACCATAGAAGTCAGAAAGAGCACGATGCGATGCGTCGCGAGCGCCGATTGGCGTCCTGGGCCCGGCTTTCCCGGGTGAGCGTTTTCCCGACCTGCGTTGCGGCCCCACCGCAGCCGCTCCCGCGCCTACGCTCCGCAGATTCCCCAGTCCCCAACCCACACTGAAGCACGGCACGGCAGCGCACCTGCAGCTCCCCCTCAGCAGCGCCTCTCTGAGCCGCCGCCTCGCGATAGCGCTGCGCCTCCGCCGCCGCCTCCGCCGCCTCCCGCCGCGCCGCCTCCGCGCGCCGCTCCGCCTCCTTCACTGCCGACTCCCACTCCGCCCGCGCCCGCCGCAGCGCCGCCTCCGCCTCCGTCCGCGCTCGCTCCGCCTCCGCCTCGCCCTCCCGCCGCGCCGCCACGACCGCCAGCTCGCCCTCCCGCCGCGCCGCCTCCACAGCCAGCTCCCCGGCCCGCCGCGCGTCGGCCACAGCGCGCTCACACAGCTCCCGCTCCCGCTGGAGAGCCAGCGCGTGGTCCTGAGGAGAAGCGCGGTTAAGGCAGGTTTACCGTATGGGGAGCGCGGTTATGGCAAGGCCAAGGGATTGGGACGCCTGCGGGTGGCAGGCAGTGGGCTTTGGGCAGTCTGGCTGGGCCGCGAGGGGCATCACGCGGTTGCCTCAAGACCCCGTCCGAGCCGCTCCTTGCACACGGCGCGGGGGAAAGAGGGGGCGGCGAGGGGCGGCTGGTGAGGGCGACGAGGAGACTGGCCCCACCTGCAGCTCTCCGCGCAGTGCCGCCACCGCCACCGCCGCCTGTCGGTCGCCCATCTGCCGGCCGCGCTCAAAGGCCGCTGCGGCACGCTGCACCTGCGCCTCCTCAGCCATCTCCTGCGCCGCCTGCAGCCAATCGAAGCGGGACCGGAACGGAACGGAACTGATCGGTGATGCACTTTCCACGGGGGCCGCAAGTCGGACCAGCCTCAGTCCGCGGTGCGCCCCAACCCCCGGGCGAGAACGGCCGAGCGGAAGTGACGCGGCCGGCGTGGGTTCATCTGGGTGCCCGTGGGTGGCTTAGCATTCCAACATTCCCAAGGCGCCAAGCAACCAGCGGTAAAAGAGAACAGCTGTGGAGTCCCCTCAGTACCGTGTGTGCGCCTACTGTTCCCGCGCGTGACCCGGCAGGGGCTGGACGGCCCTTTGGGAAGAGAACGCACGCTGCAAGCAGCGGTAAGAAGCGGCCTGGCATGGGGCCCCGTGGCAAAACGCCTCCCTCGTCTCGCACGGTGATAGGGGACCAGTCCTGCCTGGCTTGGCGTCCGGCGCCGTCCCACAAGCCACAACCAGCCCAACACCAACTCCCAGGGCGCCCGCCTCACTTTTAGCGCCTGCGCCGACTCGAGCTTCACCCGGCCTAGCTCAGTGTTCAGCTCCTCCACCTGCGTGACCAAACAGCAGCAGTAGGGGATGCGAGAGTTACAATGAGGGACCACTAGGGTCCTGCGCTGGCGCATTCTGAGTCAACTCAGAACCTCACGGGCCTGCCGACTGCAGACCAGCACCCTCCCTCCTGTCCGCTCAGTAGTAGTACTGTAGTAGGGAAGCAAATTCAAGACCCCCCCCGCAGGCCGCGGATCAAACGGGATGACGCGCAGACTTGGGGACACCCGCCCACCCGCCCGCCCCACGCCTGCTTTTTCCCCTTTTGCCTTTCCACAACGCCTGAGCTTGCTTGTTTTGGGCTGGCATACGGTACTCCAAGCCCCGCCTTCCTCCCACTCACAGCCATACCTGCGGATGAACCCTCTCTCTCTCCCTCTCTCTCCTCCCCTTACATACACATACACACACCTGCATCTCCAGTCGGGCCTCCACATCCGACAGGCGCTGCACCTCCGTTGCCCGGAGCTCAGCGGTGGCTCGCTCCATCGCCAGCGCGTTCCGCAGATCCTCCTTCACGTCCAGCGCGGACTGAGGTGCGAGAACGACAGCAGCAGCAGCAGCAGAGGTGGCAGCCGCAGAGGTGGCAGAGGTGGCGGACGGGCAGTCGCAGACGGGGCAGGGACAGCAGCACCGCGACGGCGTGAGTAGGGAGCGGACTGCCGGACCCCGGGCAGCCGCGCAAGCAGGAGCACGGCGGCATCAGGCGGCGGCGGCCAGGCGGGTGCAGACGCGAATGGTGATCGTGGTTTTCCAGGTGTGGGACAGGACCCACGACGACCCGAACCCTGGGATACCGGGTACCCACCTGCAACTGCTCCCGGGCGCTGCGAGCCTGCTGCGCCATCACGCGGAGCGCCTGCGGCGGGGGAAGGGGGCGAAACGCACGCGTGTCTCGTGCTGAAGAGGGCCCTCGCATAAGCGCGAGGACCGTCGCGATGAATCGGCCACATACGGTACGCTCGTGCTGGGGGAACCTCGTGTCGTACCTGTGCAGCGCTGCGCAGCGCTGTGCTGCAGAGCTGAACAAAGGCGGCAAGTGTTATACGGACAGCCCAGGCAACATCCAGTGATCCGGTTCCGGAGCGCACCTCGAATGCCGCGACGGCCGCCCTGACATGGTGCTCCGCGGCAGGGTCCGTGTCGGTCGCGGCTGCTGTCATGGCCGCCTCTGACCGGAACTACAGGAGGGCCGTAGGATAAGGGACGGGGGGCGAGTTTGTTGGGGTTTGGCGTGTATGGAACACGACGCGGCATGATGCGCGCGTGGCGTGCTGGCAATCGCGGGAGAAGCCGCAGAGGTGGCGAGAGTTACGACGCAGTGATGGCAGGGGTTCGTGTTGCTGCGAGGGCTACCCTGTAACGCTGTCCATCGTTCTTTCCCTCGCTTCCTATGACCCTATAACACACACGGCTCCTGACGGGAACGGGCGCGGTGACCGCACCGCGGCGTGTCGCACGGGGCGGCGGGGCGGGCGGCATGCCGCACGGGTTTTTCTGACGGGCGTGGCCCCCCGTGCGACCCTCACACCTCCCTGCACAAGCCGCCCTTCTCCCTCCAGACGCCGTAGCCGCATCCCCAAACTCAATCCTCATGGAATCCCCTTCCCCTCCTCTTCCCTCCCACCTTTCGTACCTTGCCCTGCACACCCGCCTCCCGGCTGCCGCCGCCGCCTCCGCGCGCCAGCGCTCCCGGCCGTCCCGCCGGTAGCGGCGGCGGCGAGCCGTGTGACCCACGGCTCGGCCCCACCGCGCCCCGTGCCATGCCCATTCCCGCCACCAGCGCCGGCGCCACGCCCGGGTCCGCCTCCACGTGCCAGCTCAGCAGCGGCTGCATCAGCGACGCGTCCAGCCGCTCCAGCTGGGCGGTGCGCTGCTCCAGGGAGGCCCTGGCGGCCGCCAGCTGCTGCTGCAGGGCGCCCAGCTCCCGGGCCTGGCTGCGGACCTGATCCGCCTGCGGAGCCACTCACGGGAAGGGGGTCAGGGAGTGGAACGCACCCAGGGTCCCAGGCACGAGAAGAGGGAAGCACGGGTGAAGGCAAGGAAGGGAATGACAGCCGCAGTGGAGGGAGAGTTTTACGGTCGCATTATCCAAACACCCCAGCAGAGAGAAGAGGCGCGGGTGAGCTGCTTGAGGGGAAAGTTTAAACGGCCCCCAAATGAAGGGCCAGGTGGTGGTGGTGGTGGTGGTGGTGTCAGGAGTCGTGCACGCTTCGTGCGGTGTGACAGCGTCCGTGTCGGGCAGGTACCTTACCTGGCTGATGAGTGGCACGAACGATCCGATCCAGTGTGGACCCGGGATCAGGTCAGCGGCATTGCATCGGCCAGAGAGCCGGGCAGCGACGTGGAAATCTCACGGTAGCAGGCGGGCAGCGGCCCAGCGAGCGCGCCGCAGCGCCAGCGTCGCCAATGGCGGCCGGGGAAGCACTTCGCGGCCCGCTCCCCCCCATCCGGCCCCTTGCTGCAGCCACCCACCCACGCACCCACCTGCGCCTCCAGCCGCTGCTCGGCCGCCGTGACCTTCTGCTGCGCCCGCTCCGCCACGGTCGCCGCCTGGTTGGCCGCGAGCTGCCAGTGCCGCACCTGCGAGCAACGCAAGTCCGCCCGCATTGCTGGGTTCCGGGTCCGTTCGCTAACGCCGTCTCCGTCTCCGCTGCGCTATCTTATTTTTACCACCCGGACGCACGCATAATGTACATGGCGCCAGACCGATGCCAATAACGCGATAAGCCCAAGTCCCAACTTTCTGTGGTGCTGGTGGAACAGGGGCTGCGCATCGGTGCCCATATTGTGGATTAGTCCGGATCGCTGCGGGTTGAGCACCGCGTGTAAGCTGAAGGAGCATGATCCCGAACCGGACTGCCGGTGCACAAAGCGGGGGAGTCCCTGTCCCTGCTGCTTGGCGGTCGAGTCAGGTCTCTTGGCACCGGCAGCCTCAACACTCAACACCCATCGCCAGGCCGGCGCCGCACCTCATGCGCCAGGGCCTCCTTCTCCCGCGCCAATGTTGCCACGGCCTTTTGAAGCTCCCGCCGCAGCGAAGCAGCCACCTGCGGGCAGCCGGGACTTAGGGTTTTCACAGACGCAAGCGAAACGAGACGGAGCGATGACCTGCCAGTTTGGGATAACGGCATGCAAGTAGTTCCTGAGAGAGGAGACCTTCTGGGAGCAGACCTCTCCCTAGTCCCGCCCTGCCCCCCTGCCCGTGTCTATGTCCGCGGCCTGTGCCCACTTTCCCCCCCCCCCAACTCCCACGCGTTCCCTCGCCCCGGGCCGTTTTTATTACCCCCCAACTCCCACTACCGCGGAATCGCGCCGCGCCGGACCTGCCGCTGCTGCTCCAGCTCCCCTAGCAGCACCGCCTCAGCGCGGCTGGCCCCTGCAGGGAAGGAACGACGCAACGAACAAACAAGGAGAATGAGGAGGAGTAGAGGAGGAGTAGAGGGAAATGATCAAATGAATGGGAGTTGCAGGTGAGCGTGAGAGCGCGGGCAACAACAGACGAAGCCACCGGCATAGAACCGAAGCCCAACGACGGGCGGGGTTCACGGTCGCCTTATGGGCTCACAGCCTCGGCTGCGCTTCCCACCCACCGAGCGCCCACCTGGGCCACCTCTTACCCACCCACCCACCCGAGGGTTTTTCAGCCACCAACTCACCTCCCTGCGCCCTTGCCGCTGCCGCCGTCATCTCCGCCCGGCTGTCGACCAGCAGCTGATGCTTCGCGGCCTCGTTCGTCCGCCGCAACGGACCCAAATCGTTGCAGCAGCCGCATCCCTGGGCCAAAATGGGTCAAAGCATACTTTGGCTCCTTTTGAATAGCGCACTGCACTCGTGCTGCTGCTGCGGCTGCTGACGCCGACGCCGCGCGAGCTGCCGATCGGCCAGCCGCCCATCGGCCCCAGATGGGCCCCAGCTGGCCCCACCCGACGCGCAATCGAACCTAACACACCTGTGCTCGCTGCAGCTCCGTGCCAACGCTGCGCGGCCCCGCGGCCAGACCTGCAGCTGCCGCGTCGGCCCGCTCCTGCTCCCGAGTCACCGCGGCGCTCAGCTCCGAAACCTGCCGTTGGAGCCGCTGGTTCCTGAAATTCGTAATGGAAAGGAGGCAGGGAGGGTATCCAAATCCGAATAGGTCCGGTGCCAAGGCTGGAGCCAAGAGGGAGCCAAGAGGGCGCAGCTGGCGGGGTGGCGCTTTCAAGGTGAGGTCTTTCCTGGTATGCCACGTTGCTATTGCGGCAGTGGGCTCCGGAGACCCTCGGAAGGGTTTCGGAGCCAACCTAGCGGGCCAGCAGCTGGCCGTGTGTTCCCTGCGTTTGAGCTAAGAGTGCCGCCGGGCGCAGCTGTGCCTCGGTCCGCTACCCTGAAACGCGCGCCTTGCCGTCTGCGGGGGCCCGTCGCTCCGGGGCTCAGCCTCCTGCGGCAGGCGCCTGCTCGGCCGCATGTGTGCCCCCACACGCGGCGCCCACCCCTCACCACCGCGGATCAGCCCTACACGGCCCATAACCCCCCAGCCACGCCACATGGGGTACAGCTGGGTCCTCGTCGGCCCGAGCGCCAGGCCCTCCAGCGCACGCGGTTGGACCGAATGCGCCGCTTCCCCTAACAGCACAGGCAGCCCGCGGCCACCGCCGTTTCGCTTACTCCTGCTGCGACGCCTCCAGCTGCGCCTCCAGCTGCTGCAGCCGCCGCTGCTCTCCGAGGCCGCTGCCGAATCCCACATCGCCACCTGGGCGGCTGTGCTGCTGCTGGTTGGGGTGGTGTTGTGAGGCAGGGGCCCAGCCTCGCGGGGGCTCCGCCAACCAGCTGGACTTGCCGCCGCCGGCTGGCAGACCCAGGGGGCCATCCTGCGAGCAGAGCCACATCGTTCGCCGAGGTCGTCAGCCTAAGGTGCGTTAGGGGTGGCGCAGGGTTGCAGCAGCAGCCAAGGCGTGGGCCGGGCCGGGGCTCTGCCTACGCTAGCGTGTACGCACGCCTTGTGTACGCGTGCTTCGCTTCGTTAGTTCGGGAGCGGGGCGAGAAGGGAGTGCGGGCGGCCGCCTTGTGTACGAGATGTTGGCCCGGTGCCCCGCCCCTCAAGCAGCATATGCGAGCTGTTCTTGACGCGGAAGACTGACTGACCGCGTGCGGGGCGTTGACCTCGTCCTGGTATGTTGCTGAGCTGGCAGTCGTGTCTGCAGAACCCAGCAGTGATGCGAGGTTGGTTCACCTCAATGGCAACATGTTACTCAGCTTGCCCTTGCGGAAGGGAGACACAGAAGGCTTGCGGCACATGCGCACCGCTGGCTCCACCAGTGCTGGCGTAGCTGGTAGCGGTATAGTCGCTTCCCTGCTGGTCACCATCAGCCGCGACCGCTTCAAGCACAACTTGCAACTGCTCCAGCAGCGAGGATATCAGCAGCGGATCTAGTTTTCCCCTTTCGTAGCTGTCCAAAGCCCTCGATACAGCGCTGAGCAGCGCCTTCCTGGATTCCTACGCGTGACGGTTATGTTTGTGAGCATCCATGGTTTGACAGCACAAATGGTCATATCGGCCGCACAATTCATGGCAAGGATATATCAAGCGAGCTAATATCTTATCTAACCTCGCTGGTTAGGGCCATGGCAAGTTGTGGTTTACATTTGACAGATAGGTTCCAGAGCGCAAACCCAAGTTAGCATGCAGGCATGCGTATCTGCATGGTAAAAAGTAAGAAGATAGGACTGCTCTATGTTGCCTTATCAGCCGAAGCCGGCTTTGCAGGATGGGTAGTCCAGTCGTTAGTGTTCAGCCTCCAGCTGGAAAGTCGCCGTAACGTACATCTAGCCTCGCTGACCAACTCTGCATCTTCGCTTCTCGTGCTTCAACCATGTAGAGGCCAGCGTGTATATTGTCAATATTTTTCATATACTTATGATAAGCACTTTGGTCTTACAGGAATCGAGGGGGAAGCCACCTGTCTAATAGTGTCGCTTCAGAGGCACGCCTTGGCTAACAGCAATTAATGGCTCAACACATGGCATAAGTTTCACACATAGGAGCAAGCGGCGTGCACGCCACAACAGCGATGCCGCTGCCAGGGCTCCACCCGTCGTGTTCCCTTGCTCACCGCGCACAAGCTCAACGCGCATTAGCATGTTCAAAGTACGTCGTTGTCAATACTAATTATGGGCGGGCATGTCTTGTAGCTGCATTCTGCAACTACATGTTCGCTGCACGTCTCACCCGCAGACCACGGGGCCGGACGTTGGAGCAGATACACATCATAGCCGAGCTGCTCTCATATCAGGTAAGCTGTATAGAGGTAGGGCATTACGTGAGCTGCTGCGCCCCGTTTATAGCGGTTTCATGGGTTGGTGCAGGACACAAGTATGTAGACAGTCCACCATTCCAGCTTGACAGAGCTCCATGAAGCAAATTCACTTGTGCCTTTGCCGTGTCTGGCCCTGCTGCCCGCGCCACTGAGCGGCTCCTGCTTTCAACCCGTATGTCTGGCTTGTCCGACCCTACCTGTAACCCCGAACACGCCAAAACTCGTTTCCACCCCAGGCGGTCTTCCAAGGGGTAGAGCGCGAGGAGCTGCTTGCGGTAGCCTACTTCATAGGTGCGTTTTCGCAGGCAGCCTTCCTCTCGCCACTCACCACGGGCGCTAATCCCCCCCCTATCCTCGCCAATCACATCACCCCTTGCTGCATTCAACCCCCCACCATCGCCCTTACACCCCCTCCAAACCCTCTGTGAACCCCGTCCAGAGTCCAAGCACTCGGAGGCGGGCGAATGCGTGCTGAGCAAGGGCCAGCCGCTGGAGCAGTGGTGTCTGCTGTTCAGCGGTAGCGCCTTGCTCACGCGCTACTCGGCCCAGCGAGGCGCCGAGCAGACCACCACCCCCCTGGGCCCCAATGACTCCTGGAGTGAGGCGGCGCTGCTGCACTCGACACATCCGCGGCGCAGCAGCGTGACGGTGGTGGCGGGTCCGCAGGTGGGGAGGGGCGGGGGAGGTGGTTGGGATGGCAGGGCAGGGCATCGGCCAGATGGCCCGGGGGCGGGGTGGAGGGATGGAGGGGCCTACCTTCGCCGCTCGGTTCGCCGCTCGGTTGCATCGCTGCGGTAGTGCGGGTCTACTCCATTCCTCCCCCGCTGCCCGCCCCCCCCCTTACCGTTCACGGGCTCCCGCCTGTACGTGGATAACCCCCCCCTCATTCGCATTTACCCTCGCAGGGCTGCGTGACCCTGCGGCTGCGCTACAGCGACTACGACGCCATCAACGACATGCGCAACCCGATGCAGCTGCTGCCGCCGGAGGGCACGCAGGGGCCGCTGGCGGTACCGGAGATTGTGAGTGCGCGGCTTACGATGCGGCTCTCGACGCACTCTGACCGTGTGAAGTAGTGGGAGAAGGGGTTCTGACGCGCGTGTGGGAGTGTGTGTGGGAGTGACGGTTCTGATACGTGTATGGAGGGCGGGGTGACCCACGGGTCGGCGCGTGAAGCAAGCGGGCGGGCGGGCGGGCCTCCACCACACCTACTCCCATACTCCCCCTCAGCACACACTCGCCGCCTCGGCTGTTCCGCTGCGGCTCTCCTTAACTACCCCTCACAAACACATACACGATTTGCTGCGGATTTCCCCTGACCCACCCTCACACGCCCCCGCCTCGTCCCGCCTCGCCTCCCAGACCGCTCCCCAGCGTCGCGCCGCCTCCATGGCGCTCCTGTGCTGCTGCCTGCGCCGCCTGGCCTCGGCCCGCCCGCCGGACGCGCGCACGCCGGAGGAGGTTTCGGAGCTTGAGCCCTTCCTGGCATCGCTGCCACCCTACCGGACCTACCCGCCGGAGCTGGTGTCCTGTCTGGCGGCGGCGTGCCGGGCGCAGAGCCTGCCGCCGGGTAGCCTGGTGTACGAACACGGCACGCTGGCGGACGCGCAGGTGCGTGGATGGGTGGGTGAACGGGTGGGTGGGTGAGTGAGTGGATGGGTGGGTGGGTGGGTGCGTCGATGGGTGCGTGCGTGGGTGGGTGGGTTGGTGGATGGGTGGGGAAACGCAAAACTTTAAAGCGACAAGACGCTGGGGCGTGTGTGTGTGTATGCGTGTGCGTGTGTGTGTGTGCAGGTGACGGTGCTATCTGGGGAGGTGCAGCTGCGGCGGCTGGGAGGGCAGCAGGAGGAGGCTGATGGCGACGGCGCCGCCGCCGCGGCGGCGGCGGCCGCGGGGACGTCGGGTGCTGGCGGCAGCGGCGGCGCGGCGGCAACGGCGGCGGGCGGGGCCGCCTTGCGGCCGGTTCCGCCGCCGGGGCAGAAGCCCGGGGCGGCGGGGGGGCAGCCGGAGGAGGCGTCGGGGGACTCGTCGGGCGGGCGGCTCAACTTCCGGGCGCGGTTGAGAAGGGAGCGAGAAGGTGGGGTAAACAAAGCAGATACCGTGGCCGCAAGTGAAAGGGTTTTAGGGTTTTGGGTAGCGAGGGGTTGGGAAGAGGGGATGGGAGAAGGTCTTGATTTGCTGGTCGTCATCTTCTCGGGTCGATTGTCGATTCCTTTGTCGGTTGGGCCGCGCTCCCGACCTCAACAATGTGCCTCCGATGTGCCTCCGCGCAAACGCTTTTGGGACTCCTCTCTCCCCGTCCGTTTTACTGCTGACTCGCGGCTTGGCCTCCGTTTTACGGCTTTCGCTCTCGCCAACAACGCGCCGCAGCGCGCAAGCTCATGCAGCGGCAGCTGGACGAGTACGTGTCGAGAATGGATTCGGAGCACCCCGCCGCCGCCGCCCCCTCCACCTCGCCATCGTCGTCGTCGCCCGACGGAAAGGACGCCAGGTCGACCTCGCCGACTAAGGACCCCACGGGCGTGAGCCCCATGGACTGGACCCGGGTGTTCATGCAGAAGGTGGGTAGATGGCAGAGCGCCTCCCCTCCACTCCACTCCCCTACACTCCACTCTCCAGCCCCCGCCCATCCCCTCCCCTCCACAGCTCCACTCTCCAGCCCCCCGCCCCGAGTGTGACTGTCACTGTCCGACTTTACCCCACCACCAACACCAACACCACCAATACCTGCCAACACTGCCACTACCTCCCTCCACCTCGTCCTCCCCACAGACGAGTCTCACCCTCAGCCCCTCCCTGGGACTGATATGCTCTTAACACCCCAACACACACACACACACACCCGGCTTCGGCCTATACGTGGATAACCCCCCTACACGCACAACCACGCACAAACACACACACACACACACACAAACACACCCACGCGCATCTTCCCCTCTGCCTCCCCGCACCGTTTGCTTCCCTTCAGGCCATGCGGACCGTGGAACCCGTGTGGAAGGCGCTGCACCCCGCGGATAAGGCCCCCCGGAGGCGTCAGGCGGGGCCCGACGGCGCCTTCGACATCCCCCTCGACGGCAGCGAGGGACCCATCACCGGTGGGTCGGCGCCGGGGGGCTCGGCGGCTGCGGCGGGTTTGGGCTCACCGAACCCAGCCGCGGGCCTGAACACCACACACCACTCCCGCGCGCCCCTCCCCACCGCCCCCAACCTGCCTTCCTTTGCCCTTCGCCCATCACCGCTGCGGTCTCTCTCCCTCTCTCTCTCTCCCTCTCTCCCTCACCCACGTTACCGGCGCTTTTCAGCTGGGTAAGGTTACAGGTATGTTCGGTAAATATTGCTGGGTTCTGGGTCCGTTCGCTAACGCCGTCTCCTTCTCCGATGCGAAATTCTCTTTATACCCCTTCCCCCCCTCCGGACTGCCGCCCTCCCCGCCTCAGAGGTGGCCCAGCTGCTGGGTCCCGCCGCTGCCAAGGCCTACTACCGGGGTCTCCAGAGCCAGGGCTACTCGGACTCAGAGTCGCCCTCCTCGTCGCCGCCGGGCGCCAGGGCCAGCGACACGGGCGGCGGCAGCGGTGGTTTCGGAGCAGCGGGCGGCAGCGGCGGTGGCGGCGGCGGCGGCGGCGGCGGCGGCGGCAGGGGGCGGCAGAGCTCCGCTCGGCACCGGTGGCGCAGCTCGATGTTTTCGGTTGACGGGCCGGAGACGCCGAAGGAGCGGACGCTCAGGTGGGGGATAAAAAGTGATACCGCAGCGGAGACGGAGACGGCGTTAGCGAACGGACCCAGAACCCAGTAATACTTACCGAACATATCTGTAACCTTACCGAGCTGAAAATTCGCTGCGACCGCGTCGCCGCCGGGGAGGGGAGGGGGCGGCGAGGGGCGGGGGGGCGCGGGCGGCGGCGGGGGCGGGAGTGGGAGGGGCGCCCACTCGGCTGCGTGGATGTCGGCTGCGTTCTCTCCTGCGCCGTTATTTCATCTATCCGCTCATCTTCCCCCTCATCTTCCTCCTCGCCTTTCCCGCGCGTGCATGTGTCGTACGCTCCGTACAATCGTGCAGGAACATGGCGATGCGCGCGTCGCGGATATACCGGGAGCAGCATGCTCGGTCGCGCGGGTCGGGCTTTGACGCGGACGAGGTGGAGGAGATGTACGGCACGCAGTTTGGGTCGCTGACCCGCGGGTCGGCTGTGGGCGAGCTGTCCACCTTCACGCTGCACAGCACGATGCGCAAGGAGAGCGCGGTGGCGGGTGAGTGAGTGAGTGGGTGAGCGAGTGCGTGAGTGCGTGAGTGGAGGCGGGCGTGTATTTGGGTGAGTGAGTGAGTGAGTGAGTGGAGGCGGGCTTGTTATTGGGTGAGTGAGTGAGTGTGTAAGCGAGTGAGCGACTGCATGAGACAGTCACGAAGCGCGAGAGCGAGCGAGTGCGTGTGTACCCTCGGACCCACACCGCCCCGCCTCCCCACACACCCACGCTCCTGCTCCCCTTCCCGACCTCGCCCCACGCCCTTCCCGTCCCGCGCTCCCTCCCCGCCCCACGCTCTTCCCGCCCCGCCCCGCCACCAGGCCCCGGCGGCTGCGAGATCCTATCCGTGGACTGGGAGGCCTACCAGGCGGGCGTGTTGGCTGCCCGCGCCGCCGTGCTGTCCCGCTCCGCGCCCTTCCTGGGCTCCCTTTCCAAGGAGCACCTGACAGAGCTGGCGGAGATGTGTCTGTGTCTCAGTGTGGACACGGGGACGCTGCTGGCCCGGCAGGGCTGTCCGCTGGAGTGCATGGTGGTGGTGCAGGTGGGGGGGGCTGGAGGTGGAGGTGGAGGGGTGCGTGGGAGGGGAGGGCGGGGGTGGCAGGGGGGCGTCCAGTCCGGGATCCGGAGGGGGGAAAGGGCGGGTTAGGGGTGGAGGTGGAGGCGGGTGGGTGTGTGGGCTTGAGAGGGGGGCGGCGGTGGGGCTGTGGTGGGCAATGGCGGTAGCGCGGGGCAACGCGGTGGTTAAAGGGGCTGCGGATGTTGGCTATGATGGGCGGTGCAGTGGCCGTGTGTGTCTGTGTGTATGTTCAATGGGCAATGATGTGAGTGTGTGAGGGTTTTGGGGCGGGGTGGGCCTGTGATGGCTGCTCGGAGGGGAGCGTGGGTTCGAGCGGGGTGCCGAGCGGGCGGCGCCGCGACTGCCGTGGCTCGCCTCGCCCTCCGACCCATGCGGGCGCCCGCCGCTCGGTTCGCCGCCGGTCTCCCGATCGATCCCGAATGCCTGCAGGAGGGCGAGGTGACGCTTTTCCACGAGCCCAGCGCCGCGCTGCACACCCGCATCTCCACCATCCGCGGCCAGGCGGTCAGCCACAGCCGCAACGGCCGCACCCAGCTGTGGCCCCTCCTCGCCACGCTGAGCTCCACACACCTGCCCGGACTGCCGGCCGCCGCCGCCGCAGGCGGCGGCGGCAGCGTGGCGCCGGCGCCGCCTGCGGCGGCGCCGGCGGCTCCGCAGCCGCCGCCGCAGGCGGCGGCTGCCGCCTCCGGCGGCGCCTCCGGCGCCGCGCCGGCCGCCTCCGGCGGCTCCTTCACGAGCTCTTCTGGAGGAGGTGCGCCGGCGGAGATTACGATCCAGGGACTGCCGCTGGGGGAGATTGGCGTGGGCGGCATCCTAGGCGAAGCCATACTGGGAGCGCGCAGCGCCTCGGGCCGCGGCGTCAAGCCCTCAGACCACCCACACTCGCACTCGCATCACGGCAGTGCGCATGGGCCGGGGCATGGGCTGCACGCCGCCGCCGGCGGCGGCGGCGGCGAGCCGCATCCCCGGATCCCAAGCTCGCAGTCGGTGGCGGCGGCGGTGCTGGCGGCGCCGCCGCCGGGGGTGCCGGAGGGGCCGAAGTGGCCGGCAACGGTGCTGGCGGCGCGTGCCAGCGTTCTGCTCGTGATCCCACGCAGCGTGTTGTTCCTGCCCGAGCTTGATTTCATGCGGAGTGATCTGATCCGCTTCGCGACGGAACGGCGGACGTGGCTGTCGCGGCGGGTGGAGGCGGCCTACCGCGCGGCGGCGGCGCCGCCGACGACGCCGGCGGTCTTCGCCAACGCGCAGCCGCCCCTGCCGCAGGTGCGGCGATCTGGGCTCGGCGACACCGCCGGCGGCGGCGCCGGCGGCGGCGGGCCTTCGCCGCCGCGCGGAGGCAGCTTCCCGCGTCGCGCCGCCTCCGGCGACGCCGCCGCCGCCGCCGCCGCCGGCGGCGAGTCCGCCGCCGGCTCCGGCGCCGCCACTCCCCACTACGCCCTCTCCCGACGTCGCTCCGTGGAGTCTCTTCCGCGATCCAGCAGCCCCGCGCCGGCGGCCGCCGCCGCCACCGCTGCCGTACCCCCTGTCACCACCGCGGCCAGCCTCAGCCTCGGCGGCAGTCGCTCCGTCAACAAATGGGACTTTCTCGATGCGCCCACCATCGGCGGTGGTGGTGCGGCAGTCGGCGTGGAGTCTTCCGCTTCGGTGCTGGGGCCGCCGCTGACGCCCTCCGGCGGTAGCTTCAGCCGCGGCGGCCTCTCCCTACTCGACTCTGCAAACAGCATGGCCTTCCTCGGCGGCGGTGGCGGCGGCGGCGGCCTGGCGCTAACGGGCAGCTTGAGCGTCGCGGCGGCGCCGCGGCGGCGGGGGTCCAGGGACGCCGCCGCCGCCGCCGCCGCCAGCACGCACGGCTCCCTCAGCGGCGGCGCCGCCGGGTTGGACCTTTCGGGCATGTCTGCCGTACAGCAGGCGATGCTGGAGGCGGGGCTGGACCCGCTGCTCTTTGGGCCGGAGGTGTCGCCGTTCAGCGGCGGCGGGCCTCGAGCGCCACGGCTCCGTCATGTCGGGGACGTCCTCCGTAGCGCCGCTGCCGGCGCTGACGCCGCTGGGTTCTAGCGTCGCGGTGCTGCCGCCGCGGGGGCTCGCGCCGCTGGCCGTTGGTGGCGGCAGCGGCGGCGGCGGCGGCAGCGGCAACGGCAGCCCCGCCACGAGCACAGACTTTGAGGCGCTGCGCGCGGCCGGCGTCGCCACACCCTTTCGGTCCCCCAACGCGCTGACGCCGACGAACCGGCGTTCCGCCAACGGCGGGCCCATCCCGCCGTCGCTCTCCATGCCCGTCTCGCTCCTCGATTCGGGGTACGGCAGCGCCGTCGGCGCGATCAGCCCGAGCTCCCCGCTGATATCCTTCCCAAGCGCCGCCGCCAACGCGGTGCTCCGCACCGTGCGCGCCTCGCACTGCGGTACGGCACGGCGCTGTACCGATGCCGACGGCGGCGCCGGCGCCGCCAACGCGGCGGCGCCGCTGCCAGCGACTCCGTCGCCGCGGATTCCGGCGCTGCAGGCCCTCGACGCGCTGGACAACGCCGCCGCCGCCGTCGCGGCGGCGTCGCCGGGTCTGTACGGCGGCCGCAAGAGTCGCGCCAGCTTCACCGGTGGCGTCACGCCGCGCATCGCCAGCGTCGACAGCCTCTGGCCGACCGCCGGGAACCGCGGCGCCTTCCTGAGTAGCTTACGCCGCGCCCCGACGCGCGACGGCGGCGGCGGGGTCGGCGCCAGTGAGCCGCACTTGGCCGTGATGGACGCGGAGGTGGAGGAGGAGGCGGCGCTGGCTCGGTCGTTGGTCCCCAAGAACCAGGCAGGTATGTTTATGGTGCGGGGCGGCACGCCATCCTCGCCCTCCAGGCAGCCGGCGGCGCGGCGGATCGCGGGCTGCTTCTGAGGCTGAGTGATGGTGGCACTGGTGGTACTGGTGGTACTGGCTGGCACTGGCTGTTCATGGGGAGTGAAGTGGAGACTGGGAACTGGGGACTGCGGATTGCTCTGCTGGGTTGGTTGCAATGGAGGGGCGGCGGCGAGGGCGGTCGGCATCATCTGGTCTGGGCCGGAGTGGATTGGGGGGACTGAGCCGGACCGAACTGGGCTGGGACTGGTAGTGAGCTAGGCTGGGCTGGGCTGGAGTGCGCAGATCGGGATTGCCTGGCCTCGTGGAATTTTGGATTGGCCGGCCGGCCGCGGGTGGGCCGGAGGGAGGAGTGGAAGAGAGGTAGAAAGAAAGAGGGAGAGAGAAAGAGAGCAAGAGAGAGAGCGAGGGGGAGAGAGAGAGAGCGCTGTGGAGAGGGGCGCGGAGCGGCGCAGGAGGCCAGAGAGGGACACACATAACGGCAAAGCAGCAAAGCCGCCGCAGGGCCCCGGGCTCTGGTTGGGAATCCCAGCTCCATTCCAATTCCCCGGGGGGGCGGGGACATGGGGGGCAGGGCCGAAGACCCGTTGCCCAGTGGGTTCCCGCCGCTGTGCCTTTGCTTTTCGGAGTTGTGTTGGGGACGCAGAGTTGATGTTGTCAGGGGGGTGGGTGTTGGGTGTCGGCCGGATGCCCGAGGCCGGGCCAATGCGAGGCCGGGCCAATGCGAGGCCGGGCCAATGCGAGGCCGGGCCAATGCGAGGCCGGGCCAATGCGAGGCCGGGCGGACGGTCATCGCGCGAAGCGGCGCGGCACGGAGGCCGGGCGTCCCGGCTCCTGGGCGTCAGCGGGGTTGGGGTTGTGGAATGGGTGTGTGTGCCTGGGGGTTGGTGCCTGGCTGTTGGGATGGCTGCGCCCGCATATATTTCATTTTGGAGAGCGGGAGAGGTAAAGGCAGGGGCCGTGCGCAGCGGCGGACGCGGCGGTTTGGCCTATGGCCGTATCCGCAAGGAGAGTCCGGAGGGACGGAGGGAGGATGTGAGGGAGGATGGGAGGGAGGGGAGGAGGTTTATCCACCAAACGTTATGACACGCATGCTCGACACCCGTGTGCAATAATATGAAACAGATACAGGCGCAGACACACACAGACACAGACACGCACATGAGGCGCGGCGCGTGTGGCGGTGAAGGCTCGGCTCGGCGTGTGGGGCTGCGGAGCACTCCGGTTTAGGTGGAGGCGCCGGGGGCGGGGATTGCTTGAGTTGGATCCCCGAAGGCGCGCGAATGGGGGCTGCAGTCCCCTGCAGTTGATCTAGATCTGGATCCTGGACGTTGTATTGTTGGGACGGAAGTGCCCCATCATGTGTTCCATCCTCGGGGGCGGTGACGGCCCGGTCCCGGTCCCGGTCCCGGGGGCGCATCTGCTCGGGTCCCGGGTGTCGTCCCACGCGCCCACATCCCCAAAGTGAGCGGTTAACAAGCTGGGGAGTGCGTGGGCGCATGGGAGGCCAGGCGCGATGGCTCGGCTGGCTGGCAGGCTGGCGGGTGCCGGGGGGTGCCGGGCAGGGCGGCGGGAGGCGCGGGTGGATCCCCCGCGGGGCAGGGTGCGGGCACAAGAATAAAGGAATGTATGTGTGTGAGCTGGGGGGCGCAGTGATGGGGGCGGCAGGGATGAGTCAGGAGCAGTGAGTACGTGGGTGCGAGGCTCGGAAGGGGCGGCAGCTTGGCCTGGACCGTTGTTGAGTTGGGGAACTGCAGGGGACTTTCCGAAGCGGCGGGACTCGATTTGGGCATATGTGGGTATGTGGGTCTGTCTGTGTGTGAAGGGGAAGAGGTCGACAGATGGCTGTGGTGGCTACGTGAGTTTTTTGGGGGGGAAGCTCGCTGGATGGCTCCTGATTTGTGCTTCTTTGATGCCCCTGTTGACAGTTGACGGTTGACGGTGGCGGCGGCCGCGTGTTTGGTCAAGTGCTGATGCGGACAATCTTGACACGGGGCCAGCAAGTGGGGGCCCCCTCCCCACACACGCATTTTTGACATGTTTGCTTTTTCGCTCCTTCGACATTATCGTAGTCTCTTTCGTTCTTTGCCTCTCCCTCGATTTTCTGTTGCCGGGGGAGCTCGACTCATGCGCACTTCGCCACTAGGGGGGCGGGCTGGCGGGATGGCTGGCAGCCACACCGTGTGACACCCGTTGGAGTCATGGCGGTTGCCGGCGGCGCGCCAACAGCGGCGTTGCACGTCCTGCGCTACCTCTGCCCAGCTGCGGAACGGGCGCACGATGCCACCGACTAAAACATAAGTTTGAGTTTGGCCCGTAGCCCTCTGCTGCCGTAAGGCCCAACAAAAGCGTGGCCCCAACCTGCTTCTGGGAGCAGGGGTGCTCCGTTTCTGTTGGTGGCGGGAAGTTTAGACGTTGGAGATTCGGCTATAACATGCATTGTGTCTTTGTGTGCATCGACAAAGAGAGAGAGAGAGAGAGGCAGTCCGTCAGGCCCCTTGTGATTTGGGCCCCTTGTATTTTGTAGAATGGCGGCCTCTGTCCCGCGTGTCGCCGGTGCAGTAGCGATTGTCGTGGCAGTGGGCTCCGGAACCTGCCGCGAAGAGTCCTTCGAACGTTCGAAGGGTTGAGTCGGCGTGCACCTTCTGCTCGCGGGTGGGTCCACAGGTGGGCCCGCAGGTGGGGGCACCCGCAGACCTGGCAGCAAGCCGCGGGTGGCATTCGGCAGATGTGCCCTCCTCCTCCGCCCCCCCGGAAGCCCCAAGGAAACCGAGGCCGAGACCTCGTACGCAAAGGACCACCAGCGGACCACCAGCCGTCGACCGGCAGAGGCCCTCCTGCCGACAACACGCAAGCCCAGCCCGAAACTGCGCACACGCGAGAACGGCTGGTGCGAGCCTACCGAGCATCCGAGTTCCGCCCTTTCTGGCGGGAATCATTGGTTTGTAAGTTGCTGAAAAAATAACACAACATGTTGCGTCGCAACCCGCCCCTCGACTCGGCTATCCAGATGTCGGCAAGTAGGTGCATCAGACGTTTGTGCACTGATGGAAACAAATCCTATTGAAGTGGCGTTGGCATGATTAGGATGGATTACAGTAGGCAAGGACTGGGAGGCGCAGCGACAATTACTGACAACGGCACGCCACAGCAGCTACAAAACTATGGTTGCGTCTGTCGACAAGGTGCGTCTGTCGAAGTAGAAATATTTTATTACAGGATTTGGGGCAACCAGTTTTAACCTCAGCTCACGAGGTGGAAACTACGATACGTCGATACCGTGGGTTGTTGTAGCGGCAGTTGCTGGTTGTTGCTTTGGATTGGCCTTGCGACAACTGCGATGATAACAAAGTTTTATGAAAATATAGGAGCTTTGGGAACCATTGTTGCAATGCCGGCAGGGGCCGGCACTGATGGGCTGTCACATATTTAAGTCAAAGTAGCAAAGGGAGCGACACACCGATTCGCCATGCAAATGTTACCAAGTCGGCATATTTTTAGTGGGTCTCCGGCAATTCTATGCTATTTGAACGCACTGTGGCAATTGGAGACTTGGAGTGGCATACATCCCGGGGCGCGCGCCGTACGAAAGGGGTGGAATGGCTAGCCAGATGATGACTCTGCGCGTAATGTCGACGTCCAGACTGTCACACATCAAAATTTTAGCTTTATGTAAATAGCATAGTAACAGTATATAGTAAGTCATAACATTTGCAGAGACCCGTTTCGCTCCAGTCGTTTGCACACTTTGACGAGTAGAGCGACAGCCACAGCCGACGAATTGTGCATAATAAATAATAATACAGTTCTAGTATCCTCCCCATCTTGTATTATAACGCTCGTTCCTCCATCTGTCACTTTGACTAAAAAATGGTCTGCCCGACGTGCCATTCCGAGCCCCCGATAACGGTCGTGGTGAGGGATCCTCACATTCAAAATAAGATTGAATGCGTCAATCCATATCTCTTGGGTCAGCCGAACCAGGTGAGCACCGGCGTTCGTCGTCCGCCGATTCCAGCCACTGTGTAACGAAACCAATTCACGGACTATCGTAACTAACCGTTTGTTGCAATCAAGCAATCAAGAAGTCTAACTGCGCCCCACTTACGTCCGACAGGCTCGCCGCATCCGCGATGTTAAGGGCGTGCTCCATAAGTACATAGATGTGGGCGTAAGCCTCTGGGCATACCTGGCTTTTCTGCTGCGGATTCTGCTGCTGGCCCTTAACTGCACCGCTATCTTCTACGCCTTCATAACCTACAAGAGCGATCGCATCAGCGAGTGGAAGTTCGAGATCCCGACGCGCATTGTGGTGTGGGCCGAGTTCGTGGGCATCTGTCTTGCGATGCTCTATATGCTCTGGCGATTCCTTGTGGTGCTTTACAAGGCGGTCAAGGAGCTCGATAGCACCGCGGACAACCTCTATAAACGTAACATGGAGGTATGGTATATGCGTTGCAAAGACATAAGTGTTGTGAGTGAGCAACACTCATATACGAAGAGAAGTCGTAGCAGTCAATACGGCCCATGGAGGGGCCGGGCGCTTTGCTGACTTTAACAGGTTATGAGCCCCGATCGCATGTGCGCGGCTGACCGAGAGGTCGCCGGTTCGATTCCCGCTGGCTGTTGACCAGGGCTGGGGGACCGGGACGAGGCAGCCTGGGGGTGAACGTGAGGACTTATGGAGTGTCGCTCACGGGGGAGTGTTGTGAGTGAGCAACACTCATATACGAAGAGAAGTCGTAGCAGTCAATACGGCCCATGGAGGGGCCGGGCGCTTTGCTGACTTTAACAATAAGCACAATGCTTCCGCACCATTGTCGTTTGTTGTTACCGTACCGTATGATTCCAGATGGTCCGAAGGGCCGTCCAGAGGGCAGAGCCAGCTAGACCTGTACTGCAGCGGGAAACGACCAGGGCGTAATGAAAAGTCCAACAGCCGTACACACTCATATTTCATGCCCCAGATCCGGCCGACCTGCCGCCGGCTTGCTGTTTGATGAATCCCAACAACACATGTGCAAAGTATGCATTGAATCTCCGAACACCCGCAGGTGTGCAAGGCAGTACGGGAATGGTACGAGGCGCTTATGCTGCTGGATTTCAACCTGCTGCTCTGCCTCCGCTACATCAGCCCGCCGGCAGTGATTGCGGCGCTGGGCAAGGCGCGCCAGAGGGTGTACGGAAAGTACGGCACGCGGGTGCACCGAGAAGAGTGAGTACTGCAGCGGCCGATTGACCAACACACCTTAACACCTGCAAGGACTATGACCGCGGCGGGTCGACACTCGGCAGCAGCCGGCCAGCAGCTGCGACCAACTCCTCCGATATCAGCTACCGGTACCGGCGATTGTGTCGCGGCGCCTCGTGTTGGTTGCTGACGCAGGAGATGGCACCGTTGCCGCAGCCCCGTGCAATTCTCGCCCCGCTGAGGTATCTTCTTTTTACCCCCCAAGAAAACCCACCTTGCCAAACCCATCACCTTGCCACCTACACACACAAGCCCAACACGTGTCGCGTTGTCCTCTCTCATTAAACGGCGCGTTTAATTGCTTTATCAACCCCGCTCCGGACCCCGCTTCCTCCGCCCCCCTTCCCGCTCACTCGCTCGCACGCACACACACGTGCAGCTCCTGCACGGACTTTTTCTGCTGCTGCTGCTTCTACGGCCGGCTTGCGCTCTGCACTCTGCTGCAAGGCTCCGTGGTGGTGGTGCTGACGGGCGCGGCGCTGCTGGCCGTGCTCCTCAAAGTGCTGCAGCTACGCTTCCTGGGCACCGTAGAGATCCGCAACTGGAGCATCCCCGAGGTACGACAGTGTACAACACCGTACTGTGTTGGTCTGTACTGTACTGCAACGTTTGTCATAGAATTTCGGGAATCTCTTTGAAGGAAGCGCGGAACCCCGACCTCGACCATGGGGAAACAAACTGTTGACCGCCTCGTGCTGGGCAGCCCGCAAACAATCTTCCTATCCCCGCTCACATTCCCTCCACCCACCCGCACATCCACCTTGCCCGTGGGGTCACACTTCCCCACCCATCTCTTCCCCGCTCGTCCCCAACCCTTTTGTATCCACCCACTTCACGCCCGTCTCGCAGTTGCTGCTGTTCGGTCAATTCGTTGTCAACATGGTTTGGATGGACACGAGGCAGGGCGACCGCCGCAAGGCCAAGCTGGAGTTGCTGTACCACGGGTCGGACGCGGAGGAGTCGAGCGAGGAGCGAGTGGCGCAGAGGATGGTGGACGACGTAAGGTTTCGGGGTTTGGGGAGGTTGTAAGGGACGGGGGAGTCATGCCTCGCCTGAGGTTTGAGTGCAAGGTGCCCGATCGCGTACTATTGGGTTTTAGGGTCAGCTCGGGGGGCTGCCTGTCGGTGGTTCTCGGGACATGGACGACCCGGGATCGGGCCGCTGCCGGAAACGAGGAATTGCGAGTGCCGCTGCGGGGCTGGGCAAGGCGGGGAGTGGTGGGGGGCGCATTGGGCACTTGGTGGTTCGCGCCTGCCGGCAGCAGGCCCTCCTTAAGTCCATACTCCCCCACACGTAACAACCGCAACAACGCCCTTAGTACCTTACCGTATCCCCTCGCCACCACCCAATCCCCTGCCGCACTTGCTCCCTTTCCGTACAGCTGGCGTTAGTCGTACTGCGGTACCACTACAGCCTCATCACGGCGCTCGTCGTACATCACTCAATCACCTCTGAGGACATCAGGTGACTCCAGTTCCAATTCCAGTTTCGTTTCGGGGGGTTTGGAGGCGTCTTGGAAAAGACGGGCATTGTGGTATTGATCTGGTTTGAGGCGTGGATGAGAAGGGCCGAGGGATGAAGGAAGGGGACTGCGGAAAGGCGGGACTGTGGAGTTGAGTTGCTTGCGAGGAGGATTGCCCCTCGGGGGCGGCTGCGATAGAACTCGCTAGGAAGAGCCTGCGCTCTTGCGATTCCTAGAGAGTAGAACATGTACAGAGAGCATTGTCGCCCTCAGTCGCCCCCATACCTCACACAATGCCATCCCCGGCCTACCGTATCTGGCATCACCAGCAAGACACTACCACGGAAACCAATGTCTGCGTGTTCGCCCGTCGGTCCGTCTGTGCCTTTCCGTCTGCACAGCTACATTTACATTGAGGACAACACGGAGGCGGACAGGCCGCGGCACCGAGTGGAGCACCGGGTAGGGTGGGCGGGCGGGCGAGAGAGCGGGGGCGGGGGTTGTTTGGGCGGGCGAGAGAGCGGGGGCGGGTTGCCTTGCGGGTGGGCGGCCCAGCGGACCCGGGCGCATACCGGGGGGGGCCAGCGGCCAGGCCAGGCCGGCAGCGAAGGCAAACAAACACCCAGCGGGTCCTTGCCCCGCCTGCTGTGGCAGGGTCGGGTCACCCGCCGCCCCCCACGGGGCCCGTGAGGGCTGAAAAAGTAAAATAGCATTACGAACCGCAGCGTCCCCTTTGGGAGCTATGTGGAGGGAACCTCGGCGTAATCACCGCCTCCTGCCGCTTTGTCCTCCGCTGTGTGCAGTACGAGCACCAGCAGCCCGCGAACGGCGCCGGAGGAGCACCCGCAGCAGCACCCGCAGTGGCTGTGCCCCCACCGCCCAGGGCCGGCCGCAGCACCGATTGGGCCCGCACCGCCGCCAGCACACACGCCAACACCTACGGTCGGACGTATGCGGGCATGGGCCCAGGGGCCGGCGGCGCCGCCGCCACCGCTGTGGACGGCGGCCAGGTCGTGGTGGAGATGGCACAGGCGCAGGCGCCGCCGCGGGCGCAGGCGCATCGGGGGCCGGCGCCCGTCGCCACCGCCATGGGCGCCGGCAGCGGCGGCGATGTCGGGCCATCGGCGCCACCGTTGGCGCCGCCGTCGGGGCAGTTCCCGTACCCCTTTTACACGCAGGGTCGCGCGGCGGGCGTGCCAGTACGGCAAAACGTGGTTCCGGAGCTCAAGGAGCGGTACGAGCAGAACCTGTACTGCAACCCGCATCGTGGTTGATAACCTCTTGATAACTGTTCGCAACATCGCAAGGCAGGGCAGACGAGCGTCGATGGCGTGGTGGGTTTTGGGAGGCACGTCCTCTGGTAGATTGGGCGGTGCTGCGTTTGTGGGGGAGGGTTGGGGTTTGCCGATCGGAGCTTTTGGCGTCGATGGTTTATCGCCTTGGCGCACTCCGTTGCGTCGGGCGCCTTCTCGGTGAAGACGTTGGGATGGGAGGAGATGGATGTGGTTGGGGGGAGCAACTGAGGCTGGCGTCAGGACGCCGCAAGGCTGTGTGCTGCTGGAATTTATGGCGGTGCTGCTTGGGAAGCGGGAAATGGGTAGCAGGCGTAGTGAAGGAACGGAGGCGGTCTGGGCGGGAAGGGCGGCATGATAGGGCAGGACCCGTAGCTGTGCTCGTAGCGGGAGCTGGTGCGCGGCACCGCTGTGATGGGGCGCGACGTTCGCACCGGTCTTTGGAAATAGATCATGAGGGAGGGAGAATAGGGCACAGCGTTTGTTGCCGCAACGTGAAAAAAAGATGAGGCGGCGCGTGCAAGCTGCGCCAAAGTCACACTTTACGTAACCAATTTGCATGTGTAGGGCACCATCGGTAGTCGCTGCGACATGTGCTGTGGCCAAGCAATTTACACTTTTCAAATGTCCCGTCTTGGGAAGCCTATTCCGTGCCTATTTCCAGTGTTTGACGTCTGCGGACGCGACTCCGACCATTTAATGAGTCATACCGGAGTCGACGGCTGTCGGTACAGGCCTGTACAGGCCGGTAAATCTGAAAACTGACTTTTGTTGGAGCAACCAAGTTTTATGCAGATGTCCGGGTGATTTCAAGCTTCCGGGCTTGAGAATTCGCAGCACGCCACGATGAGCTGTCGAGGCCGACGCAGCTCGTCGGGGTTCGCTTTCGCGCCATTTACGGCAGCGGGAGCCGCCCGCCGTTTTGCGGGGCCGACACGCCAAATTAGCGGTTGGGGCGATGCCATGGTTGTTCCCTTTTCTAAAATGCCATCAAGCGGCATCAATGGTTGTCCGCTGCATCCTTGCATTGCATCGCCCATCCAGTGCGTGTTTGTTTGCCCAAGGTCGTATCGGGATAACGGATCGCGATTAGAGTCGTCTGGAAGCGTCGAAGAGGGGATCTGACCCGTCGAAGCTCGTCAATGGTGGCTGGGAGCGCGCGGCGCGGCGCGGCCGCCACTCCCCCGCAGCCCGGCACACCGCCGCAATGGCCATTACTGCGCTCAGTGCGCGCGAACTGGGGTTACGAGACCCGTGAATTTTCCAGGCCGTGGCCGAGTCTGCTAAGGAGGCGGCCAAGCCTGTCGTGTGAGAGGGTACTGTGAAGGTGCTGTCATGCAAACGGTGCCGCTTGTAAATGATGGTATGGTGCACATGCCGCGGGTCTGCTAGGGCGCCGCAACGTCCCACGCGCCAGCGCTTGATCGTGTGAACTGGACGTGTGCGCGCGACACGCGACTGCCGCACACCCACGTTCGGCACTGCCTGCGAACGTCGATGCCAGCTGTACAATGAGGGTCCTGCGCTGGCGCGTTTTGAGTCAACTTACTGTAGCCCGTTCCACCAAAATACGGAGTGCTGCACGGCAGCGCCTTGCAGTTACGGGCGCTGTCGATGGCTGGCCCGGTGGGCGGCGCGCCGTCGCACACTTGCTCAGTGACATAGCCGCTGGTGGGGGCAGGCACATATACCTTCTAGCACAATGTCCCTTCACCAACGCCGCCCTCGGCTACTTCGCCGTCATTCGTAACCTTACCCCCCCAGACGGGAAGAATTCTTATGACAGAGGAAGAATCCGTTCACCCTTTCACGGGCTCCGGCCTGTATGTGGATAACCCCCTCCCCCAGACCTTCGTAACCAGATTGGCAGATTCCCTGGAAGGCCGGTGAGAGCCACCGCCCACCAGAGCCACAAGGGCGACACCCAAGCAAAATGTCTGCGCGGTGTCGTCCGTTTGGGAGAACAGTGTAACTTGTCGCAGCAAGTGTCCGCGATAGGGTATCCATGGCCACATGGTGAGGTGGTGGCATGTTCGGAGCGCGCGAGCTGGAATCCCACTACAAATTTGATAGCATGAGCCATGGCAGATGCGACGCTGTTACATTTCTGTGGGAGTGACTTTACTTGCAATTTAGGCAAATCAGGATGTCCACGATTTGTCCAACCTCTGCAGCCCGAAACGAAGCACAGCTGGAAATCCAAAGGGTATCACGAGTTAAACGTTATTGAAGCAGATCTCTTGCTTTCATGCGGAATGGCACGCCATCGGTGCTGGGCTATCCCTGTTCGTAACGAAGTTCGCCGCGTCGTTACTCGTTCGCCTCGCGGAACTCTGTCATTTTCGCTCAATGTTGAACTTAGACATTCGAAATATGTAAAGGGAATTTTTGTAATTTTATAAAGGGAACGTGCCCTGAACGTGTTCGGTTGTACGAGACTGCGACTGTCATTCGCAAATTTGAGACGAATCCGGATCGTTGTAGCTGTGCGCTGCGAGTAAACATATAGCTATGGCAAAGTCTGCGCCCGCTCGCCCACAATCCTTGAACGGGTGAATGGCAGGTGCCCAGCGCCGTAGCACTCCCCCCCACCTTCCCGCCCTCTTTCCAACCCCCCCGCGCCGTACAACCACCACGCCGCCCTATTTTGCTATTTAGTATTGGTTCGAAAGCGTTACAGGCACAACACCAAACAACACTCGCTTCATAGAAGTACATATACAAGGACATAGTAAATTTTGACTCGTGAAGCGATTTGACTTCAATTTGAGTTTGCTTCCTCATCACAACATTACGACGCATCATTTAACGAGGAATTTTCATCTTTATTGTGTTGCTGTGATATACTTGGACATTAACGGGATAAGTTTCTATCTCAAGTCACTGGCTCTTACGGCTGTAGCCGTTAACGGGCAAGCTTCGCTTTGCTTATGCGCCCAGCCCTCAAACAAATCTCCAGCAGTGAACATCCTTTTAATATCAATTTTATGACTTGCCGAAGCCCCGCCAAGATGGCGCGCGGCTTGGCCCAAGTTCTGCTGTTGGCGGTCGCGGCGCAAATCGTTTTCGGAGGTGAGCACGCGCAATAACTAATCGTCGCATTCCCCCGCAAAAAATTGCTTGTAATATATGGACATATACCTTATTCCGACGTGTAAAACCGTAACCTCTGCTCGCCCTTCGCCATTCTTTCCCGCCTTTTCGCAGCGGACGTCACACCCGGGAACATTGCCGGGATTAGGGCCGCCCAAACCTTTCCCTGGTGTAAATGCGATGTATACGACTGCGACTGCAGTCCATACAACCTGGTGTATGTCGGCACAACGGTAAGACCACCTCTTCTATCCACCATCGAGCCACCTTTTCGTCTTTCCTGATTATGTCAACGGTGACAACAGCATGAAATATGGCTTAATATACAAATCGCGCAACATACATTTTCCCAATACCTGGGCCAGGCCGCGCGAAGCTGGCCAGCTGCCCCAGAATCGACAGCTGGAGTTGTTTTTTTGAAATTTTCGCGACTGTCCTCCCCCACAGGCCGTCAACGCCACGATTTCTAGGACATGCTTCGACGTCAAGTTCGTTGGCTGCGACACGTCGCGCCAATGCTGCTCCACGCTGCTCCAACTCGTGGACAAGTTCGTATTGGAGACCACTCCGCAGTGCGGCACCAAAGCCAACCTCATCGGCGTCACCATCAACGGCGCCACGCACCTGTCCTGGAATCCCTACTACTACGACGACCCAGGTGAGACCTTCCGCGCAGTTCGGTTTCGAGTCACGACGACTCGCCGTGATGCGCCTCGTCTTGCCGTCCTTCGTCCCTTCCGGCTTCGCATCCCGCCCACCACCTCCTCACCTCCCACGCCGCCCATCATGTCTCGCCATCCTCCCCGTCTCTTTCCCAACGCATCCACCCATACCACGCACACTCTAATCCCTCTCCCACAAGCTTTGCGGCTCCTGAACCGCCGCACCCTTTCCGATTCCGTCCGCGCCCCCTCTTCCGCGCCCCGAAAAAGCAGGTGTCGTGCCTGGCTACGAATTCAAGATTTACAACCTGAGGCGTAATGTCAGCACCTTATCAGGCGCACGTATCTGCGTCACAACCCGCGCGCCCTGCTACACCTTCGCTGACCTCTGCAAGGACTCCTCCAGCTCGGGTGGCTGCAGGTGGGGCAGGGAGAAAGGGGGGGTTATCCACGTATAGGCCGGAGCCCGTAAACGGTACAGAAACAGATAAAGGGAGAAAGGGGGCGGTTGGGGGCCAAGGGTAACAACGATACGCCTCGTTTTGATTCCACCTGATTGGGTTGGATCAGAATGGCAGCTGCTGTGACGTGAAGCCTTCCTGTGATGCGGTGTGCTATGGCGGTGTGGCATGTTATGATGCGTTGAGTACGTGGCCAAATACGCTTCCCCTTGGTGCGTTCTTCCTGTCCTGGGGAACGTCCAATGGCATTGACTTCCATGCAATTGCAACCGCCCCGTAGGTACTCCTTTGCGGAGTCCTCCTCAGCCATCTACTGCCCGGTGTGCGAGCCGCCGCCCCGCTCGCCCTTCCCGCCGTCGCCGCCCCGCTCGACCCGCCCGCCGTCGCCGCCGCCGTCGCCCCCATCCCCCGCACCTCCCTCCCCTCCCCCGCCGCCGTCTCCGAGGCCTCCCTCCCCCGCGCCGCCCTCTCCATCCCCGCTCGACCCGCCGCCGCCGTGCGCCGCCTGCTTCGAAGTCACCATCCTCCCGCCAGCCAACCTCACCGGCCCCCTCTACACATTTGGTTCCGGAGCACCCAACTGCTCCGAAGTCTCTAACGTCATCACCGCCGACATCGCCCTCGCCGCCTCCTTCTACGGCGCCGCCATCTCCGTACCGTTCACGCCGATGTACTGCAACCCGTCGTACAACACAAGTGCCAGCCCCATCCTCTACCCAACCGTCAAGATCTGTGGCTCCTTCGCCTCCGCCGATGAAGCTGCCAAGATGTCGGGCTGGCTGGAGGGCGGCATCTCCGGCCTGCGGCTCTGGGTGTTGACCCTCAAGTCCGGCGGTTGCCTGCCTGGATACGGCTTCAGCGCGCAAGCCAACGGGCTGGCGGGCAACGCCTCCTGCCTCAGCGGCACCTACTCGGAGACCTGCGCCCCGGAGCGGCCGCCCTGGCCTCCGAGGCCGCAGTTGCCGTCGTCACCGTCGTCGCCGGCGCCGTCATCCCCTGCGCCGCCGTCAAACCCGACGTCGCCGTCGAGCCCGACGCTGCCGTTGTCCCCTGAGCCGCCGTCAAACCCGCCGCCGCCGTCAAGCCCGACGCCGCCAGAACCGTCCATGCCCTCGGCGCCGTCGCCTCTGCCGCCGTCGCCGTCGCGCCCTCCGCCACCTCCACCACCGCCGCCACCACCGCCGCCACCGTCTCCGCCTCCACCACCACCGCCTCCGCCGCCGCCGTCACCACCGCCGCCTCCACCACCGCCGCCACCGCCGTCTCCGCCGCCGCCACCACCACCGCCGCCACCACCGTCGCCACCGCCGCCACCACCACCGCCGCCACCACCGTCGCCGCCGCCACCACCGCCGCCACCATTGCCGTATCCACCCTCCCCGCCTCCGCCACCACCACCACCACCACCGCCGCCGCCGCCTCCACCACCGCCGTCGCCGAAGCCACCGTCACCTCCTCCACCCTCCCCAGAACCACCTTCCCCACCGCCTCCATTCCCGCAGCCTCCGTCTCCGCCCCCGCCGTCGCCACTTCCGCCTTCACCGCCGCCTCCCTCCCCGGAACCTCCATCTCCGCCTCCGCCGTCTCCAGAGCCCGCACTGCCCCCACCTGTCTTCCCAATGTCGCCGTCATCGCCTCCACCGGGATATCCATCTCCGCCCCCGTCCTATCCTCTGAACCCGCCCTCATCCCCCAGCCCGCCTTCCCCACCTCCACCGTCCCCCCTGCCGCCCTCACCGCCTCCACCGTCGCCGCTCCCGCCCTCGCCTCCGCCGCCCTCCCCCATCCCGCCCTCATTCCCACCCACGGCTCCATCTCCACCACCGCCGCCTCCGCCTCCACCATCCCCCTCGCTGCCTCCCAACCCGCCGTCGTCGCCCCTGCTCCCGCCGCCGATCGCACCTACTCCGCCGTCCCCGCCGCCCCCATCTCCAGAGCCGCCGTCGCCACCGCCGCCTTCGCCCCTTCCGCCATCCCCACCGCCGCCGTCACCCATGCCGCCGTCGCCACCGCCGCCGTCCCCTTCGCCCCCTTCTCCACCGCCGCCGCTGCCGCCCTCGCCACGCCCGTCCCCTCGTCCCCCTCCTTCCCCCCGGCCTCAGCCCTCCCCCCGCCCTCGTTCCCCAGTGCGGACGCCGCCCCCGCTTCAAAACCCGCCGTCGCCGCGGCCACCATCCTCAGCACCACCCTCCCCTCTTCCTCCTTCCCCACCCCCCCCATCCCCAGCACCACCCTCCCCTCTTCCTCCTTCCCCACTCCCCCCATCCCCAGCACCACCCACCCCCGTCCCTCCTTCCCCGCTCCCGCCGTCGCCTGCTCCTCCGTCGCCTGCTCCTCCGTCGCCACCGCCGCCACCACCCTGTTCCGTCTGCGCCAACGTCTACATCCAGCCCCCCTCAGACCTGCAGGGCCGACCGCTCGTCACCTTTGGCGTCAGCCCGCTGCTGTCCTGCGCCGACCTGGCCGCCTTCATCCTCGCCGACATCAACGCCGCCGCCGTCGCGCACAACGTCTCCATCTCCGTGCCCTTCGCGCTGTCCATGTGCAGTACGGAGTACGACAGTACGACAGTACCGGTGACCATCCCGCAGGTCAAGGTCTGCGGCCAGTTCGCGACCTACGGTGACGGCGAGGCCATGGACGCCTGGCTGAAGGACTACAACTCAACGGGCCTCGTAGCCTGGGCCCAGGCCACTACGGGTGGTGTATGCCTGAACCCACAGGGCAAGCTCTCAGGGTACTCGGTCTACGCAGACTTGTATCCTTCCGGAGACGACTCCTGCCTGTACGGAAGCTTCGAGCAGCATTGTCAAGGTCAGCCGGATCCCTCCCCGCCGTCGCTGCCGCCGGTCTTTAACCCTCCGCCGTCGCCGTTGCCGCCGTCCGTCAACCAGCCCAGCCCGCCGTCGCCGCCGGCGCCGTCGTCGCCGCCGCTTGTGCTTACTCATGCGTGTCAGCAGACGTCCAATGTGCCGTACTCCGTCAGCCCGCTGTACAACTACACCGTTACGGAGGATGGGAACCTGTACACGGCCATGTGCGTGCGGGTTTCGTCGCGCAGCTGCCGGGATGGATACTGCTGCCCGATGGCGTTTGCCAAGGTAAGAAGGCAGCGCGACCTGCGACGACGGGAATCACATGCCTTGCCTATCCGTTCGCGCCCTTCACGTGCTGCCATAGCTGACTCACACGCCCTAGCTGTTCCGCATGCTGCTGTTGCATTGGGCGGCTTCCTTCCGTCCTCGGCTCTGTGCCTATTCAAAGCAGCTGCACTTGAGGAGAGCAGCGATGGGATTCTATCACCTGACTGACTGGGCCCCTCATCTGACTGGTGTAGATCGAAGTCCCCGTGGCGGAGGGCTGCCGCAGCAACCTCAAGCGCCTTCAGATCAACAATGCCCCTCGTGACACGAACTGGGGTGAGAGGCCGGGGGGGCACTACGTTTTACTTGGAATGTCTTTAGGACTGTCAGCAGTACGGGGGTACGGTATCCACCGAACTGTCTACACCGCAATACACAGGGTTCAAAATCTTGGCCGGGGCGGTTTTGACTGTGCCTTGTGTGTTTTTTTTATTTGCAGGACTGAACATGAGGGACCTCAACACCAACAAGACGCTCACTACTATCAAGTTTGTGGAATTGACGTGAGTGTTTTGTGCTATCTGGATATCCACCGAAGGAAAGAAATCCACGGCAGTCCACGGCGCTGCAGCGGCTGCAGCGGCTCATCTCAGTGGCGGACGGCGGTGAATGATTTGCCCTGTGCCCTTTGTCCGTGCATCCGACCGACCCACATTATCATGACGGCCTCCACTTGGGCATCACTTGGGCCGCGTTTCACAACCACCGCAGGAGCATCAACCCCGACGGATCGACCTTCTGCTGGCTGGTCAAGGCCGGCGTGTGCAGCAACCCAGCCAACTTCTGCTACAACGGCTACTGCCAGGCAAGTTTCTTTCCCTGCAGCCCCTGACCACAAATTATTTTTCCGGTGTGATAATTCTACGCATGTGGGCGCCAAGTGCACCGTGTTCTGTCCCCTCCAACTGGGCTTGTAAGCACCGCCAGCCCTGCACAACTGCAACCACCGCCCGCGTTCATGTTTTACCTATGCCACCGCCCTCCCCGCCTGCGTATCGATGTGCTCCCGGCCCCTTTCGCACCCCACAGGTCAGCATCTTCTCCTACCCATCGGCATCCACGCAGAAGTGCTGCCCGGCGACGATAGTGTTCTAAATAGTGGAGTACAAGAGCTCACGGTTCCACATACTTTGAAGAACGCGCCGCATCATTGTGCGGAACTAGCTTAGGCACAAGAGTGTTCAGCGCAGGTTCTGGCAGGATTATCAAATTAGATGCGCCTTTCAAACCTTATGACCCCGTGGGGTATGTTCGGTGTGGGAGGCCGCCGTAGCAGTGCTGCTGCTGATGATTTAGCATGGGTGGCTCAACTGTTGTTTTTGTTTTCATATTCATGACATCATGACATATCATGACCTTGCTCGTTCCCATCTTGTTGCTTTCTGCAACCGCATTCCGGTCGCATGCACTTGACTAGCACATTTATTTTTCACTACGGGATTAGTACTGCGACGAACATACCAATGTACATAAGCTGCCGCATGCCATCCTCACATTGTGTTTGGTGAGTCGGGCCCCTGGGTCGGGCCTGAGTCGGACCGACTGGTGTCAGCTGATGTGTGCCATGAACGATACTGCCGGGAATGAATGGCTGAGGACGATCTTAATCTACAAATTGGACTCGACAACAAAAATCTTTACATCTGTAAGGAACGATGATTACTAAGGAAACCGTTTTGCAAACCGGTTGTTAGCCGTCCAGGCTAGACAAACTGTTCATCCTACCACAGGGGCACTCGCGGAGGGTTGCAAAAGCATTGCAAGCAATCAGGCCCACCAGCACCAAGGCCGCATCGGCACCAGGCCCACCAAACTCCTAGCCTACGCAAGCAGCACCAAGCCCATCCAAACACAAAATATGCCACCAGGCCCGCCAGCACCGTGCAAGGGTCTGGGGTTACAGCCGCCCCCGCGCAGAGTTCGCAACGACCGAGTTAAGCACACACGCGGCCTGCACTCACGAAAGTGACAAAATATTCTTGGGTTTCAGGTTGACATGGCATTACATACAGGCCAACTATGACTTGATCCGGGTTGGCAACGGTGCAGTAGGAAGGGGTTTTATCCCCTCGATGCCGACATTCTTGTGCTTGTCTTGACGCGACTAGCTGACCTCCTCTGTTCCTCAATGGCATCGCCGGACCCACGAGGAATCTTAGCTCGACCAAGTCCCGGAAACAGTACAACAGTGTCTCAGTGTGGTTATGGGACGTTGTGGCACTTACTGCGTTGTCGTCCAGGGAGTTCATGGCTGCATCCATGGCCCCCTCTTGGCGCCGCCTCTCGGGCATCATAGCCCCGAGAGCACCACGAAGGGGGTGGGACTCGGTGGGGTCACGTCGCCCGTTCTTACGGGATTGTGTCGGTCAAGTTGTTTCCTCGCGACCACAGCGCCAGACAACGGAATATTAGCTTAAGGCTGATCTGGATCCTCACTGACTAGGTGGTGTGTCTAGGGCACAGACGTCAACCAGTTGCACCCCGCGTGTTGCTGTTAGGTCTGTTGGTGCGCCTAGTATCGTTGGCTTAGGGTTTGAACGTTAAATATCGGCGGGGGCAACGGTGTGGGCGCCACAAACGACGCCGGTTGAATAGTGTTACGTCCCAACTGCGAATTTCGGGTTTCTACAGTGGGCGTTCTAGTCTGTCCATGAGAAGGAAAAGGGTGGTGGCAGGCATCAACCCAATCGCAGCTCGACAAGAAGCCGGCGTGCCGACAGGCTGTACATGCCGAGGTTCGCCAGTTCGGCCATTTCACAGGGCCCCTCCATGCACCTTTGCTCTCCCCAAAGGATTTCGTCGTCAGCCTGACCCCAAGTGCCGCTGGCTCTTGTTAAACCTACTTGAAATCGAGCAACAATATTTCCCGCGTCGGTTCGTTTGCCAAACGCGACAAACGACCTAGATAAATCACTTCCTCTTAAACTCAGGGCCCTGTCACTTCTCTAGTGGTGACGATGTAGAGTTATCGTGCCTTTGGGCGAAGTGCAAATCGTGTGAACTGCCGTCGCGTTTTAAATGTCTCGCCATTATTACTTAACCCTTAACAAGAAAAATAATGCAGATACATGTGTACTTCTTACATGTAAAAGGTTGTGTACAAACAGCTTCGTGTTTGTCGTACAAACAATTTGATTGCCGCCTGGCACTCGAGGCTGGCTTTATGCATTTCTTTTTGGATGCGTGCATAGGTTTTAGGCCACTGACAGGTTTCGACGTGGGTAACCGTGGGCGAGCATTTTCGAGACCATATATCAGTGGTGTGCCTCATCAGCTCTTGGGCACAAGCATTATCTCCTCTTCTTTCTGGCACCTAACTGTGCTTGCGGGGCATAGGAGCTCAAGTCCCCTCCGCCCTATTTACGGATCAGATGCAGCCGGGGCGGACCTGACCTTTGTGGGCTTTGAATGGTGGACATGGACAGCGATCTTAGGCCCAGCCCTGTCCCCAGGCCCCGCGTTTTCCCGGTAGTGGGAACAGCTCCGGGGCCTCGTTGCGGACATACTCTCACCGCCATTTCGGGGCCGGAGGGCGACCTCTCCAAGGCTAAATTAGTGCTATTTGGTGAGCTTTACCCTCTATTGTTCCCTGCGAGATGGATTTGGATGAAGTTTTGAAACTGCGGGTGTCTCGCGACGCTCCCGCCTCCAGGTGGTGCCACTGCCCTTGAGGGTTCCTCCGGCAAGAGCGAGGGCGCCCAGTCGACACCCGGCTCAGCAGCATCAGGTTTGTAGAGAGCATTCTTGGGGCTGCTGGACTCTGGAGCGAAGGAGTTACGGGTCGGAGGTCTGAAAGGGCGCGCTTTGTTTTGTTTTGCAGGCATCCGCTTGGCGGGGGCCACAAACGACGTGCACATCTTTGACGTGCGCACCGGAAAATGGGAGAAGACCACGCCAGCAGGGGAGCCCCCTTCTCCGCGAGCTGCTCACGCGGCAGCGGCCGTGGGCAATATGGTGGTCATTCAGGTAGGTCGACGCCTTCTTAAGAGCGTCGCCACGATTGCAGTTATAATATGCATTACATGGATATTTGTAATTTCTACTTCAGGGTGGCATCGGTCCGGCCGGCCTAGCTTCGGAAGACCTGCATGTGCTCGACTTCACGGACCCTGACAGGCCACGCTGGCACAGGTATGGTTGTCGGTATCTTTTGTTGATATGCACCGCAACTTATGGGCGCCATCGGACTATAATTGCAGAGTGCTGGTGTCCGGGCCGGGTCCCAGCGCACGCTACGCGCATACGCTGAGCCTGGTTGCGAATCGCTTTCTGGTCGCTATGGGCGGGAACGACGGCAAGTCGACGCTGGGTGACGCTTGGGCCCTTGACACCTCTGAGAAACCGTATGCTTGGCGAAAAATAACGGACGCTGGAGAAATGCCATCACCCAGGTAAGGGTTGTTGGGCAACTATGCCCGGCTCCTCCTGTGCAGCGTGTCGATCCATCGTTGTTAATCCGCAGAATGTACGCAACGGCGGCTGCGCGGAGCGATGGGCTTTTGCTCCTTTGTGGCGGCCGCGACGTGGGCGGCACGCCGCTGGGTGACGCGTACGGATTTGCACGGCACCGGGACGGTCGCTGGGAGTGGCACTCAGCGCCGGGCGCGATGCCGACGGGTCGGTACCAGCACGGGGCAGTCTTCGTCGGCAACCGCTTGCACATCTCGGGCGGGGCGGTCGGTGGCGGCAGGATGGTACGTCGTAACCCAGGACGAAACATTCATGTTTCCTTGCAACACGTTGCGTCTTGCACTGCTGTGCACAGGTACCATGTCACAATGGGTTGCGTATATTCTTGTTGAGTTCCCCTCGTGTCGAGGGCGTTTCCGCTGCCTTGCTGCCATTGGAGTTTCGCCAGCCGAATGACGTGCACGCTCTATCACTATTGAATACCATTCTTCCCAGTCCACTATGGTGACGGTTATCTAACCATTCTTGGATGCCTCATGCGGTACCTCTTGCACTTGCATTATAATGTCTGAAGGTCGATGAGGGGACGTCCACGGTGGTCTTGGACACGACGCATGGATGCTGGGTGACCCCTACCAGCGGAGCTAGCGGCGAGGACTTCACGCGTCGCTGCCGCCATGCCGTGGCCTCTGTCGGGCCATTCGTTTTTATCTACGGAGGCCTGAAGGTGAGCTGGTCCACTGCAGGCATTTGCATGTGGGGTTTGGGGGCTGTGCCCAAGGATTTCCTGGTGTTTGGAAACGGACCACGCAAAGGAGCAGCTACCTCGATCGTTCAGGGCTGCAGTGAGCTTTGCTGGTCTGGGGTGCGTACCGTGGGTTTGAAGCCGCTTCTTACCGTTCCATAAGTGGTTTAGCATGGCTGTGAGCTCACGCGTTTTCCTTCCAGAAGGGGCGCAGGTGAAAGTCTCACTTGGTATTCTTTCATCTTATCCTATATGTTGACCCGGAATCTATTGACGGTTTGTGGTTGAATGAAGGGGTCTCAACTGCTGGACGATCTTCTGGTCGCGGACGACTCGAACGGGACGGAGCTGTCGATCTTCGATCCGCGGTCGTCAGCGTGGCAGCAGTACATGGAGTCTATGCACGGGAATGCTGCCGCCAGCCGCATGCTGGAGAAGGCAGCAGCTGAGGAGGCGGCCGCAGCGGCAGCGCTTAACGTTCGGCGTGTGTCGGCGATGGACGACCTGCGCTGCGTGGACGAGCAGCTGGACGGCTCGGGGGCTGGCGGCGCGGGGGGGTCGCGTGCCTCAGACTCGCCTTCGACAAACCGTTCCTCCAGCCCAGACGTGTCGCTCGGAAAAGACCACGTGCCCGGTACGACGCCGTACACGCCGGATGTGAAGCTGTGGCATCGTGCAGTCGTGGTGCATCAAGAAAACAGCTTGCGGGGCCTGGTCCGGCAGCTATCGATCGACCAGCTGGACAACGAGGGGCGGCGCGTGTCGATTTACGAGAACGGAGGGCCGGCGGGCGCCAAGGAGAAGAGCCCGCTGTTCACCCGTAGCATGTCCGTCACGGTGAGTAGGGCCCTTTCTTGTATGTGTAAAATGGCATGTGGACGCGCCCACGGCGTCGACTGGCTGCTGATTGCGTGTGCAGCCAAATGGATGCTCGTTTTCGTACGTATAACACCTGGTGCACGCATTTCAAACTGACTTATGGGCTGTGCATGTGTGTTGCAGCAGGGTGTACACAAGCGCGTCATCAACGAGCTTCTGCGGCCACGCACATGGAAGGCTCCAGAGGACCGACGCTTCCTGCTGAATGCCAGCGAAATTGAGGAGCTGTGCAATAACGCGGAGCGCATCTTCAGGGAGGAGCCCACTGTGCTGGATGTCCGGGGTGAGTTGAGGTCTATGGGCGGACAGGAGAGGGGCGGCCCGGCTTCCAGCGCCGGCTTTAAATGGGTGGCCATGACATCTGTGATACTCGAAGCTGGAGTCTTGGATCAGACGGTACAACATGGTGAACGAACTTCCTGGATAGCCGTGTGCTGCAGGCAACGCGATGCTCTTTCACGTGCTCATGGGTGTAATGCTCGGCATCCTACTTTTTGCTCATTGCCAACTATCCCTTCCACGCAGCGCCGATCAAGATTTTTGGCGACCTGCACGGGCAGTTTGGCGACCTGATGCGCCTTTTCGAGGAGTACGGCACGCCGTCCACAGCCGGCGATATCACCTACATCGACTACCTGTTCCTGGGCGACTACGTCGACCGCGGTTCGCACTCTCTGGAGACCATCTGCCTGCTGCTCGCGCTAAAGATTGAGCACCCCCGCTCCGTGCACCTCATACGCGGCAACCACGAGGTGAGCCTGACTCAATCGCGGATGCTCGTGTCAGCGCTGACCTCTTTGACCCCCTAAAACCTGTTTTCAACAACCCAAGGCCGTCTTTGCCGTGGCTTTAGAGAGATGTCCCTGCACGGTCGGGCTTCGGATAGCGTGGGCAGCGGTCTCCATGGTGGCGTCACGCGTCACTGGAAGTAACGTATGGTTGTTTCCGGGTGTTGCGGTTCAGGCATGTCCGGGCTGTAATGACAGGGTCGATGTATCATGCTTTCCTCTTCCCCTTGCAGGCCCACGACATTAACGCGCTGTTCGGCTTCCGGCTTGAGTGCCTGGAGCGCCTCGGCGACGAGGCGGGTGTGTTCGTGTGGCGCCGCATTAACGAGCTTTTCAACTATTTGCCCTTGGCGGCGATTATCGAGAGCAAAATCCTTTGCATGCACGGGGGCATCGGGCGCTGCATCCACAAGGTCGATCAGGTACGGAAGCGCTTTGGTCAGTTGCGCAGGCCTCCTTGCCCCTCCAAATGTTTTCGGTCCCCTACGTCCCTCCGCTGCGGTATCGTTTTCATTAGCCCTCCGGTTGTTTGAACAAGCACTTTTTAGCGCTGGACCCCTACGTCTTCTGATGGGGTACGCCCTCGTTCGCTTGCGGTCACGTGCAGGATCCGTGGCTAGGCTTGTTAGCACTCTTGGGGCCTTCATGGCCACATGATATCACTGGGGCAACGCCTGAATTGCTTGCCTAACGGCCGTAACATTACACCTCCGTGCACACTCGCCCAACGTGGGTCCGGCCCGGCCCGGAGTTGCGGTCTGAGCGCATATAAAAGCTTTGCCGCATGCACGTGACCCCGCTGGGCAGATTGCGGAGCTCAAGCGACCAATCACAATGGAGGATGGCGGCCCGGTCCTGATGGACCTGCTCTGGAGCGACCCCACCACGAACGACAGCGTGCAGGGCGTGCAGCCGAGCCCGCGCGGCCCCGGCCTCGTCACCTTCGGCCCGGACCGGGTCAAGGAGTTCTGTAAGGTGGGCTTTCGTTCAGCGGCATCGGGAGGTCTATGTGTTTTGTTGTCTTGCTGTCCCTGGCATTCCCTTTGCCTGGATTCGTTCTCATTATGGCTGCCCTGAAGACGTCTGCGAGCCTTACTGTGGCGCCTTTCGTCATCTGAGAGCTTACCCCGTTCCTCCCTCCGCAGAACAACAACCTGCAGATGATTGTGCGCGCCCACGAGTGCGTCATGGACGGGTTTGAGCGCTTCGCGCAGGGCCATCTGATTACACTTTTCTCCGCGACCAACTACTGCGGCACCGCCGGCAACGCGGGCGCCATCCTTGTGCTCGGGCGCGACCTGGTCATGGTGCCTAAGCTCATCCACCCCCTGCCGCCCAACACGCCGCACACGCCCGATTCGACTGGTGGCCTGGACGAGGACCCGCCAACGCCGCACCCGGCCAACGACACCTGGATGCAGTCCATCAACGATGAGCGTCCACCGACCCCGCCGCGCGGTCGGCCCCACATGGGCTCCTCGCTGGAGTACTTTTGATGACGCCCTGAGGGACGTTGTGCTTCGCTAGCAAGAAGCTGGGCTTCTGGCTGTTGAGAGCTGTGGGAGAAGGGGTACGGAAAACAAGGATGCGGGGGGGAACATGATCGAATGCTGTACAGACTAAGAGATTGCGCCCGAGGGTTGGCCGTCGGCGGTGCTAGCGTGCAGTTGGTGCGAGTGTGGTTGCTGCCCCACTTGTTGCTAGCGTCGCGCTGAGGCGCTACTCGGACGGAAAGGTGAACTGTCATTCGGCAGGGCAGCGACGGATAGCTGCAGATGCGGCGGCACCTGTCACATGACGAGCGCGTGCGAGATGCCTGCTATTTGTCCGGCACGAGAGGCTACGCTGCCCCGCAGTTTGTTGCTGTGATGTCAGGTGCTGCTTCGCCTGAGCTGTCGGATGGTAGAGCCTGTTCGCAATTTGGAGTGACGCGTGGCTGTGGGCACGGTCGCCCAGGAGCCAGTGGTTAGTGTTAACCGCGGTGTCGAGGTGCAAGCATCCCCGCCTGATGCACGTGTTCGCTTTCGTGGGGGCCGTCGCCTGTCCGCAAAGGTTCACGTCAGGGTGGGGGCAGGACTGCAAATAGGGGGCTGGGAGCATAGTAAGGTACAGGGCATGCCTCCAGAGACGTCGGGGTGCCGGACCGGCTTCACGGGGCATTGATGCGTTTGGTGCACAAAGCAGGTTTGCGTTTGGATGCTTCGTATCCGTGCGTCGCTTTTGCTTCTGCTTTTGTTCCTCGCGGCTTCCGGAGGGTGACTGTCGGCGCAGGTCGGGTTTGGGCAGCGAGGATATCCACACAGCAGTGGACTGCAGCAGCTTTACTTCGCAGTCAGTGCAAGAGTGGTTGTTTGGGTTTGGTGGGGTCGACTTGGGCGCGCAGCGTTCTCGCACCTTCGGACAGGGGGCCGTAATGGGGCGGGTTGCATTCCACTGTGTCATTCGGCTGCATGGTAAGCCTGCGGGTACCGGTATGCTTCCTGGGCTGGTGTGATGATATACGGGAGGATCCATGAGGGGCGCAGCCGACATGAAAGGTGCGGGATCGGCCTATTAAGTTTGCCCCTGCGCTTGCTTGTGTGGGGAGTGTTTCTCGCAAGTCACAGCGTTCTGTTGGCTAAGGTTTTCATGCGAGCTTGCTCTGCGTCTTCTTGTTTTTCGCCGTTGCTGCTTAACAAGTCCAAAGAGGACGAGAATGCGGTTCCGGCCGCGGGAAATCGCGGTTGCGTGCAAGGCACTGCGCATTGGTCGTTAAGCACATCTTGCGGCCAAGGCTATGTGACAACTCATTAGCAGCTGTTTTGGGGGGGGGCGGTGACAGGTACTGTCGGGATCGAAGGGTCGCATCGTGGATTTTTGTTTTTGCACGTGGAATGAGGTCCGGCTTTCGGCGTTGACTCCAATCTGCAAGCGCTGCGTTGCCTGTAGGCCTGTAAAATGCCTGTCCATGTTTGACTTGACCGTACACCAATTTTTCGATTTTCCGTTCAGTTATTGGGGCGGCGCCAAGTCCTCTCTCTGCTGGCTCTGACGGATGACGGAGAAAATCCTGTCTGCTACGCAATAAGTCGGGCTCGCCCCTTGTTTTGGCGCCACCAGATATTGGGTACCAGTACAAGGCGCCTGTCGTTCTTCGTCCCATTCGTACGGTTCAAGTTTTAGACATCAGCCACGATCTCAGTCATCTCAGAGCACGTAACAAACGTGCATGCAATGGCAGTGTCGCGTTAAAGCTGACGCGCTGCTGCGGCGGCCCTGTTCGTCAACGCAAGCGTCCAGGAAGGCCACGGGGGGCGACCGTGGTGGCCTACTGTGGCCGTTTGCCTATCTGGCCGACTGCTGGAAGCGGGCGCGCCGCGGTCGCGGATGGATTGGAAATTTCCAAGGATGGCCTGCCTGTAAGAATATAAGTTCAAAGTTCGATGACGCGGCGGTGGGCTTCCAAGGGCGTGACTTCGCGTGTGAACCGTTGTGCGCGAAGCGCCTCCTGTAGTTGTGCCTAATTTTCTTTCTAGCACACGAGACTCTAGGCACGCGGCGCCTGAACACCTCATGTAGGCACGTGCTCAAACGGCTGAAGTGGGCACAAAGGAACTCAGGGGGCATAGGAGGCAGTCCCTCGCTGTCTCAAGGGAACAAGGACGCACTCGCCCGGGGGCGCATGGCCACCGTTAATCAACCGTTGGTGCCCCACCCCCGGTTGTTACGGATACCGCAACACTTGTGCGGAGTGTGTATGCCTAATACGGCACCCAGGACGCGTACTGAGTAATGTGTATACTTTGTACGTAACCCAGGGCGCGGCAGGGTGCGGAATGTGTGCGCTCCGTACGACAGCCAGGGCGCGACACCGCGACAGGCCGCGATTATTAGTCATTTTGACGTGCAGCCTCCTTGACTAGTAACCAAAGCATATTTTCCTCCGAACTGTCGTATAACGGCGATATCAAGTTCCATCGCGTTTCGCGTACTGTGCGCTTGTGCATTGAGGAGCTCTGTCGCTGTTGTGACATTTGAATATTTTAAGCGTCAAACGCTCGCTCTGGAATGGGGCAAACAAGCTGCAAACAGGCACAGTCGAGCCCCAGCGACGATGCAAGTGCACTCCAACTCTCCGTCATCATTCCCGCGCTGGTAAGGCAACAATTCTCTTTCCTCAAATATTTACTCGAGAGGCATTCGAATTTTTAACTGTCACAAGTTTGGTGTTTGCGCCTCGGCAGAACGAGTCGGCATGCATTGCAGCGGCGCTGGCCAGGTATGCACAAGCCACACATGCAAACCTGATTTCCTTAGCTAACTGTCGCTCGCTAAATTTCACTCAATCTATTTGCGTTTCATCATGCGTCCAGCGTCCGGTCGGCAGTGGTGGCGCCCGTGGACGTGCTAGTCGTCGACGGGGGCAGTATGGACGACACGGTGCAAGTAGCACAGCAGCACGGCGCAAAGGTAAACTCCGCCACGGGTGCAACTTCCTTTCCCCGCGCAACAAGACCCAAATTTCCCACCCGCAATCCCAACCAGGCTCGACAAGTATTAGCGTGCAACCCCTACCATCCGCACTCCTGGCACCCTTCCCGCACCGCACCGCCACCGCCCCACCAACCCGCGCATATTCCACCCCCCGCCGCGTGCCGCCCACCTCCTCCAGCTCTCCACCGCGTGCTGACGCGCTGGCAAAGATTCCTGATGCCTTGCCTTCTCGCTGAGACGCGGCGTCTGTTTCCCGCCATTCCACGCCGCAAAACCCCCAGGTAATCCGGGCAGAGCGCGGCCGCGGGCGGCAGATGAACGCGGGGTGGCGATCCGCACGCGGCGACTGGTGTCTCTTCCTCCACAGCGACTCTCAGCTGCCACCACGGTACGACGAGCGCATCGCCGCATCCCTCCGCGCCGCGCAACAGCAGCAACAGCAGCAACAGCAGCAGCAGCAGCAGCGGCGGGGAGCTCGATGGGCTTCGCGTCGTGTCTGCGACGCGGACACGGAGCATGCAGACCGCCTGGCAGCTGGACCGCCCACACCCGCCACAGGCCTTGCCTTCTCCGCCACCACCATCACCACCACCACCGCCTCCCAAGCCTCCCGCGGTGGTTGGTTCCAGCGGTCAACTACCAGCGACGCATCCACGGCCGCGTCCGAAACCTCAGCGGCTTTTCCAGCGGCCGAAGCAACGGCAGCTGGAGCGCAGGGGGCCGTGGGAAGCTGTGATGGCTGCGGCCCTGGCGGCGGAAAGCATCGGGACAGCAGCGGGAAGTGCGGGGGCCGGGGTGGCAGCCCGGGCGCTAGCTGTGCGGGGGAAGTGGAGGCGGAGGTTTGGCGGCGCAGCAGGACGGCGGCGCAGGGCCGTGGCGGCTGGGGCTGCGTCAGGGAACCCGAATTACTGCAGCAGCAACAGCTTCAGAAACAGCAACATCATCAGCAGCAGCAGCAGCAGCAACAGCCAACATGGGGCGCCTTTGCCACCATCCAAACCGACGTGAGTGCAAGCCGGGGACGGGCGGCATGGTCAACTACCTCGCCACAAGGGGCTTGTTGTTCGCATGCCGCGTCACCGGCAAAGCCCTCGCGGCAATGGGCTTTGTCAAAGTTGCGATGCGTGTGTGTTTGTTTGACCTCGCGCCGTCGTCGTCGAAATGACTGATCGGGAATGTGGATCCGGAAATGGTTCCAAGGTGATGTGGAGGTCAGCAAGACACGCCACCCGCACACGGGACCGTCTTCTCTAACCCCAACCCCACCCGCCCAACCCCACCCGCCCAACACGCACACGTAGTTGCGCAACCCGCTGCTGCGGACGCTGCTGTCGACGGGCGTGGAGCTGCGCACGCGGCTGCGACACAGACCGTACGGCGACCAGGCGTTATTCGTACGGCGCGACATCCTCGAGGTGCGACGCAGGGTTCAGGGTGGGCGCTCATCCGGCTATGGGGCCTTCCCCATGTCACCCCATGTCATATGCCCCTGCCACACTGCACGCGCACGCAGGCACACATACACACCAGGCACACCGCCGCATTGCCCGGCCCCTGCCCTCGACTTGCGCTTCGCAGTATGAACCGCTGCTGCTGCTCCCACTGCCTGCGGGTGCGTGCCGCTGCTGCACACGGTCGCCTCCGTCCCACCGCTGCGGTATCACCTTTATCCCCTTTCCTTGACCACTCACGCGCGCCTACAAGCTTTCTCAAGCGGCCCCGGCCCTGCTGCTTCACCTCAGGCCTGCGGGGGCTTCGTGGAGTGGCCACTGCTGGAGGATTTTGAGCTGGTGCAGCGGCTCTCACGGGTAAGGGAAAGGGTGGGAGCAGGCAAGGGTGGGAGACGTGGGGCGTTTCGATGTCGTGAAAGCAAGCGGCCAAGGGTGTGGGTCCTCTGACCCGCGCGCCTGTGTGCTGCTGCGCTAAGGTGTGCACCGCATGTCGCCACCCCTCACGATCGTACACATGGCTTATATGAGTACGGCATCGAACGTGCCGGCCAGCTGGGTGCGGCACCATCTCGGCCGGGGCCCGCAGCGCCTGCACCTCCCCAGCTTCACCGTTCCGCCTCGGCCTGCCTGCCTGGCGGGCTTGCCTGCCCCTGTCATGATGGTGCAGGATCAGCCTCCCGCCCTTGTGGATGCACCAATCGCCACATCCGGCCGCCGCTGGCAGTCGGTGGGCTTCCTGCGCACCACCCTCATTAACCAGGTAGGCACCTGGGGAGGACCTGGGGAGCACCTGGGGTGGACCTGGGGTAGACCTGGATAGGACCTGGGGTTGGCTGCAGAATGTGGTCTGGGCCGTGGTGTAGATGTTATCAAAGGAAGATATTAAAAATATGACATGGTCGTTGGTTTTTGTGGTTTTTCGGTGATACAGTGTAGATGCGGGCATGGGGCTGGGGTGCAGGGCTGCAGGCTTCACCTCGTGCACGGCCAGCTGGCCACCCCGCTGGCATCCTGCTGCTCCTGTACCTCACTAGCACGCTTCCCGAGGACATCTTGCAACCTTCCACTCTCCTCTTTTACCTCCCACCTCGCATGTTTCTGGTGTCCGATTTGCCGGCCTGACCCCACCCCAGGCCATCCTGCTGGCCTACGCGGCGGGTGTCGCTCCGGAGACGCTGGCGAGGTGGTATCGGGACGCGAAGCGGGCAGTTGCCCGCGACTGATTATCGCTGCCCCGCCCTGTAGCCCGCGGGTTGCCGGGGGAGGGCTTGAACGGTGTTGGCGTTGGGGGGCTCGTGTTCCGGCAAAGGCTACCCTCCCGTCCAAGTGCCGGTCGTGTGCCGGAGTTGTGGGGGCTCTTGGATGTTTGAGTTGGAAGTGACCCATGGGGCGTATGGTGTGAGCTTATCTGGCGCGGTATGTGCTGGTCATGGCGACGCAACAGACTTACAGGACTTATGCAGACGAAAGGAGTGGGCTTGTCATTTGCCAGACCATTCTGTCACGACTCCATATGTATTTCGGTCACTCATACGGGTATGACAGAGAGATTGGGTTCATCGGCAGTCCGTAGTCTTGGCATTCGAATCTATTTACAGTGCCGCAGCCCGGTTAGGCCCATCCATTAACGCTTTCAGGAAACGGCTCTGCCGCGCTGTTGCCACAAAAGCAACCGAAAACTGAGTCCAAACTTTGAGAGTGCGCCCGATGCGCGGCCCCCACATGCCACCAACACTCGCTGCTTCCCAGCCTCCCGCGCACCGACACGCGGAAACCAACCGGTCAATTGGAGTCACCCTAAACATCCGCGGATCCCTACCCAAAGCTAAGTAACCTACAGCCGCAGTCAGAAATTCGTCGAACTAGTCAGTCACAGTCAGTCGTTGAGTCATTTTGCGAAAAGGCACACCCCGTCTTTCTTCTGCAGATGCGAGCCGCGCGAGCACTTCCCCCCAAACCGACGCCACCATCAGATGCGTTCGCACCCATGCGCGAGCGCTACAGCTGCATCTGAGATACACGCAGACAGATAACAGGTGTGGCGGCGGTGCCGCACAGGTGGGGGACATCACAGCCGCCGGCCACGCCGCCTCCTCCCATGCGTTGCATCAACCCATGAGGCGAGCAGCCGCAACGGTGTCATCCGTCTGTTTTCAGCGGTCGTCAGTCGTCAATATGTTTATGAAGCCACCCTCCCCGACTCGCAAACCCGCTCGTCACGCACGACTCATCTCTCCACCGCCCGACGCTGCTCACATCGATGCTCAAGCAATCGAAGCAGACGCATAGACGTCGTGTCCGCCCCTGCCACCAAGAGTCCCCGCCGCCGCGCGGATGCGTAGGCAGAGCTCAAGCTCCAAAAACCCCCGGCCGGCAGGAAAGGCTCTCCCTCTCCCTCGAAACCCCTCCACGCACACAAACACGTCCTTGTCAAACATGTTTACGCCGTGGCGACGCGCTCCGAGTTGGCCTTGGAGCCGAACGACACGTCGACCGAGTTGCTGTTGGCCGAGCGCAGCGCGTTGGAGCGGATGAGGCTCGAGACGGTGCGCACCAGCAGCTTCACGTCGTCCAGCGGGTTGCCCGGCACCACAGTCTTGTACAGGTACGAGTCGAACGTCATCTTCTGGACGTAGCTGTCCTCGCACAGCTCGACGAAGGCCTCGCGGGCGGGGTTCGACCTAGGTAGTGCAAGGGAGGAAAGAGGCAAAGGGGAGAGGCTGGTAAAAGGACTGATTCGCGCCCTTAATAATCGACATCTCCGCGGGCTCGGAGCTCTTTCGGTCGCCAACCCCTCGATCCCCCCCCGGTCAACACCGGTCCATGCGCCTACCCCCACACCGCCGCCCGCCTAGTCCCGCATCCCGCAGCAACCCCCTTCCCAATCCGCCCTTCTTCTCTTTCCCTCACCGGTAGAAGACCTTCTGCAGGATGTCCAGGACCTTGTAGGTGGCCCAGTACTTGCGGTCCCACTTGTCCAGGTAGACCCGGATCGCGTCCTCGCCCGCCATCTTGGTGCCGTTGGCCGAGCCCTCCACAATCGCCTCGGCGCACATGCGGCCCGACTTGGCGGCGAAGTAAATGCCCTCACCCGAGCACTTGGTCACGTAGCCGGCGGCATCGCCCACCAGCGCGACGCGGCCCTTGCAGCGGCGCGGGCGCGGGTGCTCCGGAATGGGGTGCGCCTCCACGCGAATGATCTTGCCGCCCTCCGTCTTGACCTTGGCGCGGTCGCGGGTGGCCTGCTGGTACTGCTTGATGGCAGTCTTGTTGACGACGGTGCCGGTGCCGACGGCCACGTGGTCGTACTTGGGGAAGACCTGCGGTGGTTGGGGGTTGGGAGTTGGGGATTGGTGGGTGATGGGGTAGGTGGTGTCGAGGATGAGGTTTTACGCAGTGACAGGGAGACTTGACAACATGCAGACGGCTCCTTACATGCGCCTGCCAATGTCGAACCCCCCTGCTTGTTCGTGTATTATCGGAAAGGGGGTTGTGTCAGCAGATGGGTCGACCAGGGCGCGGGGGTTTTTGCGTGCTTCTCCCTCACCCTCTCCCTCCCTCGCTCGCTGCCGCCCGTCGACGCTGACGTTTGACGTTGCTTAGGCGACGCGACCTACCCAGCCGTAGAAGTCGGGCGACACGTCATCGCCGACGTACATCTCCGCCAGGTTCTCGTAGTACTTCATCTTGTCGTCGGGGATGCGAATGCGCTCCTGGAAAGCAATGGCGTAGTCGTACTCGCCCGCGTCAATCTCCTTGGCCACGCGGCTGTTGGCGCCGTCGGCACCGATGATGATGTCCACCTTTAGGGGGGCGAGAGGAGGAACAATGGGAGGAGTCAACCAAGGGAGGTGTCAAGGACATGTGTGATTGCACAAGGACGTGGATACACATCGTGAATGAGTTGGCGGGACAGCTAACGGGCCGGCAGTTCACGGGACCGGCACTGTATGGCTGTAATTGTACTGGCTGACTGGGTCTAAAAACCCTGGACTTCCGAGTGCACTGAGTTTCGCACTGTCCCGTGACAGTCATCTGAACAACCCAGCCAGCCAACCCACATCAGAACACCCCTTCTCCTCTTCTTGTCCCTACCCAACCTCCTTGGTGAGGGAACCGCGCATGTGGACCCTGGTTGCGCACGCACACCAGGAACTATGCGTAGCAGCCTTCGGCTGGCGCATGGAGCCTGGCCAGGGTTCATCAACCGAAGCGCAGCGACAGGAGCTGCGCCGCACCGGAAGATACTAAGAAACGCTCTGAATGATATGGTGCCATGGTTGTCAAATGCATTTGACATAGGCTGCACACGCCCAGGCATTCATGCGCGTACCAGCCCCAAGCTCCAACCCCCGCCTGGGTCCGGTCGTCCCCTTTCCATTACGTGCTCCGACTGCTCATTCCCCCCTCCCAGTCCCGCGGGTCACTGGGCGTTTCAGCCCCGCCGCTTCTCCTCACCTCCATAGTCGCGGGGACGCCCATCTTGCTGCCGTCGGCGTAGCTGGTGTAGTGGATGGTGAAGGGGCCGTCCGAGCCCTGCTGCTCCGAGCGCATGAACAGGCCGTTCACGATGTTGGCGCCCAGCTTCTGAGCGCGGTTGCGCAGGTAGTCATCAAAGACCTCACGACGGCACATGCCAATCCACTCGGTCTCGCTGAGCGTCTTGCCGACATCGACCTCGCGGTTGGACGGGGAGATCATCTTCATCTTGGTGACCTTGCGGTCAATGATCTCCATCGGCAGATCAAACTCCTCCACCATGCACAGAGGGATGGCGCCACCGCATGGCTGCAAGGCAGATGGGCCGCGGAGGAGCTTGGTTAACGTCGATGGGACGTGTTACAGTCGAGAGCCATACTTGCGCCGGGTCCACAAAGCTACAACCAGATCTTCAATGCCAATTATCAAGAAGAATATCATCTCTATCAAATTCAGTTGGCTGGAAGCTAGATTCATGGGCGGATCTACACAAGGTCTTTCGCCAAAGGGCCATCGAGCCCGCACCTTGCAGTTGTCCAGCTTGCGCTCAATCAGGTAGGTCTCCACGCCGCCCTTCGCCAGAGTCTCAGCAGCGCAAGCACCCGACGGGCCACCGCCGATGACGGCCACGCGCAGCTTGCGGCCCTCCAGGACAGCGCCGTCCCTCATGGCAAAGACGGTCTGGACCGCCCGGGACACACTGCGAGCGCCGCCCATAGCGAACACACGCTGAGGCACAGACACGCCGGCGAAGAGCGAGCTGGAAGTCTGCGCGCCAGCGGCCTTGCGGACGCCGGTCGCCCTGAATGGGGCGACACGGCCCTGGGCCACCTGGCGGGTGGCGACCTTGCCGCTGACCTGGGTGTTCGCGAATGAAGCAGCCATTTTTGTGCTAGTGTGTACCAAAGCTCAGCGTGCGACAACGCAGATATTAGAGCTTGATCAAAATGGGGCCGTACGAACGAGCGCCGTATAATGATCCTCCTCTGCCTCAATGTAATACTAATAGCGGAAAGCAACAGAATATAGGTGTCCTTGTGTTAAAAAAATTCTGTGATCTTGGATTGACAAGGATGGCAATCGGGTTGATTAAAGCGACCGACTCCACGGACCGACCCCTGATGTCCAGTTTGCAGACGCTTTGGGATGCATGCGAGTCAGGCTGGTTACTCTATGGGATGCCTGGAATAGCAGTATGAAATTCAGGAATCGGCAAACAGTGGGCTAAATAACTCTTACTGTGTGTCGACTGCTGTTTACAACCGTAATCTTCGCTTGAAAATTTATGTATCGAGTATGTAATTACAGTCTAACAAACGAAGTGAGAAGTATTGCGCTAGTGCAACCAAGACGCAAGCGAGGCGCAAGAACCGTGGGACTGTGCTGAACTGCTGATGCTGGGCAGGGACTGTGCTGTATCATAGCGTGTCTACACCCAGGAAGAAGGAAGGAAATGGAACCATGCAAGTCACATATGCATGGCTCGCATCTGCTGGCTGGAACGCTGTGAACCTCGACCTGTCGGAAGGGGTCGGAAGCAGGCAAAGTAGCTGAAGGCGACGCACATGTGGCCACCCTTCTGAATCCCTTCTCGTTGCTCCCACAAGATGGTATGACGAGCGGCTGCTTGCAAGGATCCAGACCAACAAAGCTTGGGTGGGCAGTACGGACTTTTAGTCTTACTACAGCCACTGCGTAAGGTGCTATCGCTTAGAAAGCCCTTGACCACAATACTCGCTAAATTGGCGTTAGCGACAAAGCTAGTTGTTCAGTCAGTGCCCACAAGAAGTGACTTCTCAGCCTTGCACGCAGTCGTTTGGAACCGAATTTTCGCTTAAGGACTGCAATTAATATTGTTTTCATCCATTTTAAGGGTAGCCTCAAACTTGCGTTATTAGGTCTTCGCCTCATCAAGCAGCCGCAACCAACCATGCGAAACATTGCAGGAGGAGCGGCGCTGCGGAGCGATGCGCGGGCGGCTTCCACATGCCCCGGCATGAACCGTCGACAAACTTGCACCAGCCGCTGGGGCCTGACGCCGCCGTCGCTGGGGCCCCGCGACGCCTTCACCACCACCACGACCCGTGGCTCCGCCGCCGCGGCGTCGCCCTCGGTGCGTGTCACCGCGGCGCGTCCCCTTCCGACCACACCCGTCAAGCAGTGCCAACCCTCCCCGACCCAAATCGTCCGGCCCCACCTCCACACCTTGCCCGTGCCGGCGCCGCCGCTCGCTCGCCGCCAGTACGGTACGGCCCGCCCGAACCTGTACGGCACCTTGCACCCACAACACCGCACACACAGCACCCACACACCACCTACCGATAACGGTCGCGCCCCCCGCCCCGCCCACATCCCCGCCGGGTCCGGTTTCGCATCCCCGTCACCCCCCTTCCCATCGCTGTGGTATACCTCTTTCCCATCAACCCCCCCCTCCACACATCGTTCCATCCCTGCCGGTCGCCTCCCGCCCGGTCCGGCCCCTACTACCGAAACCCCCCACCAAACGCCCCCAGCCCCTCGCCCCCGCTGCGGTATTTTCTTTTTACCCCCCAGCCACTGACGGCCCGCGGCGCCGCCGGCGAGCCCTCCACCAGCGGTGGTGGCGGCGGCGGTGGCGGCAGCGAGTCTCAGCTCCGTGAGCGGCGGCGGCCCCGCCTGTACCCGGACACCCCCTCCATCAACTGGGACCGCTACTTGCTGCTCATGTACCGGAGGGCGCACGAGGTGGGGCCCAGGGGGGGCAGAGGGGCATGAGGAGGGGGAGGAGGAGGGGGGGGAGGGGGATGGCGGCTGTGGGAGCATCGGGCACCGAATGGGGAGCCAGCGAGAGACACCTGGGAGCCGGCGAACCTGGAGAACGTGTGGACTGGGGGTCGGGCTGTGTGGACTGGGGAGTCAGCGAACCTGAGAATCCGAATGTGTGGAGTGGTGAGTCAGCGAATGGGGACCAGCCTGCGAGTGCCCGGGGGACGAGGCTCGGGGGGCAGGGCGCCGGGAGCGGCCCCGACCCGCGGTTCGTGTGGAGGGCTGAGGCAGGTCAGAGAGGGCAGACGAGTGGGGGGAAGGGGCTCAGCAGCAGTCCCAGGAGGCTGAGGCTGAGGCCGAGGTGGCGGGAAGGGGGAATGGCGGCGCGCCGCACGCGCAGCCGCCCAGCGCCGACATCTATTAATGATGAGTGTGAAGAGCGCTGGCTGTGTTGTGCTGCTGCGCCCCCGCAGGCGGGGCTGGACGAGGACGAGGAGGGCGCTGGCGAGGGGGAGGAGGAGGAGCAGGGGGCGGAGTCGTTTTCTTCGCGGCTGGCGGGCTCGGACCTCAACGCCGCCTACTTTCGCCGCTGGGACGACCCCGCGGTGCACCAGCCGCTGCTGCAGGTGGGGCGCACGTCGCAGCAGCAATCCGGATCCGCATCCGATACGACACGATCCGACATGATCCAGGCAATCCGGATCCGATCCGGGCGCATTCCGGAGGGGGAGCGTGAGACCCGCCACATGCGCCGCGCCTTCCAACCCGCCACCCGCAGGACCGCGTGCTGACCACCGCCTGGCGCGACGCGCTGTCTTCCGCCCCCCCTGGAGCCCTGGAGGGGCGGGTGGTGCTGGACGTGGGCTGCGGTCTGGGCCTGCTGTCCATGCTGGCGGCCAAGGTGAGGCGGCCGTGTGGTGGGGGTGATGGGGGTGGTGGGTGGATGATATGGTCCTGCCGTGTGGGGGTGTGGGCGCTTCGCTCGCTGTCCACACCCTCGCCCCCAGCCCACCCTCCACTCCAACCTCAACTTCAACAACCCCCCATCCCCGCCTGTCCCCCCGCAACCCCCCAGGCCGGGGCCGCCCAGGTGATTGCGGTGGACGGCTCCTCGGGTGCTGTGGACGCCGCGCGCCGCATCATCAAAGCCAACGGCCTCGACGACAAGATCACTGTCGTACACGGTACGTGCGCTTGCCGGTCCCGGTTTCGGAGGCGGCGCGGGCCGACGTGCCGTCCCACCGCCAAGTCCCAGTCCCACCGGCCCCCCCGGCCTCCTCCCTCGCCTGTCGCCCTCACCTCCACCCCCGCCTCCACCGCCCCACGCCTCCACCACCGCCTCTACCGCCCCCGCCCTCCCCCCTCCCCCCTCGCCTCCCCCCCCCTTCAGGCTCCATCGAGGATCTGGAGGAGCTTCCCGGCGGTGTGTCCCCCGGTGGTGTGGACGTGATCCTGTCCAACTGGATGGGTCCGGGGCTGCTGGGGGGCGGCATGATCAACAGCCTGGCCGCGGCGGTCAAGTGGGTGCAGGCTTCTGGGGGAGTGGGGGCTGCTGGGGCGGGGGATGGGGCGGGGTCGCGGGGCTGGCTGTGGTTGCTTGGTTGCTTCCGGGTGGGTGGGTGGGTGGGTGTTGTCCGGTTCCTGCCCGGCACTGCACTGCAAGGGAGAAAGGAGGTCAGGGGCTGGGTCAGGGGCTTAGGGTTTGGGGGGATGTGGGGCCCCGATCCACCGGCTAGCCTGGCGGCTGTCCGGTTGCCTTCCAAGCCCTAATCCCACTGGGTCGCCCTACCAGCCAGCCCGCCGAGAGCAGCAGCAGGCACCTCCTCACGCCCATACCCCGAACCTCACCCAACCCCATTGCTGGGGACTGGGTCCGCTCGCCGACGTCGCCCCCGTTCCTCCGCTGCGGTATCCCTTCTTTATTACCCTCGCAACCCCAATCCCGACCCCAACCCACTCCAACCTGCACTTCTGCACCTCACCCCCACCCCCTCCCCCATCCCCCACCCCCACTCCCAGGCGGTGGCTGCGGCCCGGTGGTCTGGTGCTGCCCGACCGAGTGACTCTGTGGGCTGCGGGGCTGGAGGACCGGGAGGCGCTGCAGGTAGGGTGGCGGCTTCAGAGGGGAGAGGGGGGGGTAAGGAAAACGATACCGCAGCAGAGGCACGTAGGCGACCGAGAGCGGCTGGGGGGGGGGGAGAAGGGGGAGGGACCGGAAGAGGATACCTTCCCAACCCCCCCCCCCCACACACACACCACCACACACACACACACGCACACACACCGTCCCCCACCGGCCTGCCCGCAGGAGGCAAAGGAGTCCTGGAGCCGGGTTGCGGGACTGGACATGTCGGCGGCGCTAGCGCAGGTACGGCAGTACGGCAGTACGGCAGCGGGCATGGGTGAGGGTAAGAGTCCAGCCCCCCATCCGCTCAATTGGACTGTCCCACGTTTGGCCCCTCTCCCTCCTCCCGTCCCTCCGTATCCTATTATTCCGATATACGGGAGCGGGAGCCACATCGAGCCGCACCTCCACGCGCGGCCACTATTTCTGGGGTTACACGCGCTGCCCCTCCCCAGCGCCCCTGTTTACACTGTCACACTTTGCCCTCCGCCCCTCCCCCCGCTCCGCTTCCGCCCCCTCACCCGCTCCTCCTCCCGCCCCCCGGCCCCCTCCCTCCCCCCCCAACACACACATACACACACACGCCCTCCCGCTCCAGGTGATCAAGCACCCCCGCCGCGACGTCCTCACACGCAAGTCCCAGCTGCTGTCCGCCCCCCAGCGCCTGGCCTCCTGGGACACGGCGCAGCTGAGGCCCGAGAGCCTGCTGCAGACAGACCCCGAGGCGGAGGACGAGGGCGAGGACGAGGAGGAGGAGGAGGATAAGGAGGCGGAGCCCTACTACGCGCGCTGCCCCTTCAAGTGGGTTGGGTGTGGTCTGATCTCGTCTGGTGTCGTCTGGTGTCGTTTGGTGTCTTGTCTGGGTAGCAGCCCAGCCCAGCCCAGCTCAGCTCAGCTGCTGCGTGTTGTCTGGCGTCGAGTTGCTGCCGTGTTGCTGCCGTGGCGCTGCCGTGGCGCTGCCTCCACTCCGCCTCGTCGCTTACGTTCCGAAACCAACCTTTTCTTGCCTGTCATGTCGCTGTCCTGTCAGGTTTTCGTCTCTTCGGGACGAGCGGCTGTTCGGTCTGGTGCTGTACTGGGAGGCGATGTGGACGTTTGGGGGAGCGCTGGAGGGTAGGGTCGGGGCGGGTGGGGTGGGGTGGGGCAAGGGGCGACCCGCGGGTCAATCGCGGGGATCGGTCACGGGCTCACGGCGACTCGGGGGGTCGGTCAAGGTGGCTTGGTACGGCAGTCCAAACTAAGCAAGCTGGCGAACCGCAGCAGCAGAATACCGAACCCGGGGGAGGGTCGGAGGGAGGGTCGACGAACGTTATCCGGTGCAGTGCTGCAATGGCGCGCGCGCGAGCCCTCCGCGACTGATCAAAGGCGGCCGTCGGCTCGGTGCCTGGCCCCTCGTGCCCACTCGCGGATATCCCTCATGCCTTCCCCTCTTTGCCGCAACGCTCTGCGTGTCTGTGGTTCAGGCGAGGGCAAGTCGCCGGTTCGATTCTCGACGCACCCGCTTTCCGCCACCACCCACTACCAGCAGCTCATGCTGGACTTCCCCAGGTACGTCTGCGGACAGTGTGATCCACCCAGGCCACCAGGGCCGGTTGACGTTGACGGTTGGTAGTTGCCAGGAAAGGCGGCCTGCCGCCGGTCTGATCTGATTGATTGAACGAATGGATGGAGAAGCGGAGTATCGCCTCACCGGTACCCGGTCGGTGCCGAATTCCGCACCCCGGATGTGTATGTGTGTGTTGCTGTTGCTGTTGCGGTTGTTACGGCGGTCTCCAGACCCCCATCCCACCAGGAGGGCAGAGCAAGTGGACCAGCGGGTCCTTTCGCGCACCGCACCCCACCGCACCGCACCTTGTGTTGCTGTTGGGTGTGTCTCCGTGACTTGCCGCTGTCCCTCACCGCCCCGCGGTACCTGCCGCACTCGCACTCGCACCGTGTCTGTCCGCCGCCCGCCACCCGCCGGTCGTCAACTGCACCGCATCATACTACGCCGCGCCCGCACTCTCGCCCGCACTCCTACCCGCACCCTCGCTCCACCCTGGCTCTCCGCCTCCTGCCTCCCGGTGCCCCCGGCCGCCCGGTGCCCCCGGCCTCCTGCCGCCGTGCCTCCTGCCGCCCGCCCGGTGGTGCCTCCGGCCGCTCAGGACGATGCGGCTGGAAGCGGATGACGAGGTGGCGGGGGAGCTGGTGCTGCGGCCGGGCGCCACCGACCCACGGGACATCGAGCTTCGGCTGCAGGTGTCGGCGGCGGGCGGACAGCCGCTCACGGCGGAGTACCGAGTCTCGCACCTGTCTCAGTGAGGGCGCTCGAGAGCAACGTCCGCTAGGGGAACTGGATCTGGGTCTGGAACTGGATCTGGATTTGAAATTGGTTGCAGCAACCAGCCATGCCAAAACCGGGGAAGGGGGTAGCAGGGGCGCCCGCACCCGACCGCGCTCCCGCTGCCGCAAGCCCACCTGGACAGGACGGCGCGTCCTGCCTCACACCCTGGGGCGGGCCGTGAAGGGATAATGGATCAAACATGAGAACCGCGGCGATGGGGGTGGAGGCGACGCGTGCGAAGGGGGCCAAGCAGTGAGGAAGAAGGTGACTGCGCGGGGGCGGGAGAGAGTAAAACCGGATGTGGCCACTGCGGGGGTGGGGGGCCGTTGCGGCTGGACTGCTGTGGAGGTCCCTGCAGGGTGGGGTGGCGCGTGGACGGCGGGCCTGGGGGGGCTCAGGTCTGCTGGCGGCAGCCTTCCGCTGCCGTGCATTCGCCGCAACGAAGCTGTTGAAGTGGCTGAGCCGGGGAGGAGCACATGGGCGGACGAATGCGGCAGGAGGATGGCGATGATGGGGATGCCTGGCTTCCGCGGGGAGGGCGCTGGCGGCGATCAGCGAGAACGGTGTCGTGGGGAAGCGGCGTGCGTGCGATCGTGCGACCACACAACACGCGAGGCGTCGTGTAATTTCTTTGGCTTGGGAAATTTGCGGAACTTCGCGTTGCCTCTGAGATGTCAGAAACGTTTGACGCTACGATGCAACAAAGGTGCGGCACTCCGGGGTCTGGGCGAAACGGTTCGGGCTTTTGGGTCGTCGTACCTCGAACCACTAACGGACAACGGATGTTGACATTTGCAGCTAGCACGGTAGCGGCTAGCAGGCCTGCAGCATGCTTCGGATGAGGATATTGTAAGAAGCACCTTTTATCATAGTTCCGTTTATGGCCCTGATCGCTAGAAGTGTAGCTGTGCTGACCGCTCAACTGAACTTTTAAACGGCCCAAATTGTAGCTTCAGTGCCCTTCTTCACCAAGTTGTGGCTAGTATGTAGGCCAAGAACCAAGATCGCCTACCGGTCTTGTAGCGAGCGCCAGATACGGCACAAGGGCTTTTGCTTGTTTTCCGAGAGTCTCGAAATAGAAGGCGATGCAAGATGCCTCGGGCCCTCCGGGAGGAGGGCGCGGGGGCAGAGGCCGGGGCGGCCGGGGCGGAGGGCGAACGGGACAGGTCATGTTTGCACGTGGAGGTGGCGGAAACCAACGCCAGGATAACAGTGAGTCTTCCACCAAGCAGCTGGATAAAAATAGAGATTGAAGTGCTCAGCTGCACAGAAGCACTGCCGCGAAATTCCGTTAGCGCAGCTGTCCATCGGCGCCCGCCGGGAAAGCTTGGATAGTTATCCTCTGTAATAGCTTTGGTCGTTGATATTCAGGTAACGGATAGATGTCATGAACGCAGGTGGCCCTGACGTTCCCGGGCCCATGGTACCCGGGGGAGGCCCCATGGAGGGCATGATGGGCTTCGACGGCATGCAGCGTCAGAGGCCCCAGATGCCGGTGCGTGGAGATGAAAAATACCCGCGATGGACCAGCGCGGGGTCAAGTCGCATGCGTCGTGGCGGCCTCGCCCATCCGTGGGCGCCCATCCGGCCCTCACACCCTCACCGGCCTATGCCCATCCTGCCCCATGAGTCCGTCCCTCCACGCGCGCCCCGCCCCGCTGTGGCTTTGCCCCACTCTCACGGGTCCAAAACCCCACTCCCCGTTACCAGTCCATCGACCCCTGCCCCGGGGATAACCCCCCTTTGCTGCGGTATCTCTTTTCCTACCCTCAACCCAATTCGCTGCTGTTCTCCTCAAATGCCCCCCACCCTCTCTCTCTCTCTCTCTCTCTCTCTTCATGGTACAGGGCGGCGGCATGATGTCCATGGACATGAGTCCCGAGATGCTCTTCGGAATGAACCTGGCGGCGGCGGCGGGTGGACAGATGGGCGGTCAGATGGGTGGACAGATGGGCGGACCCATGGCGGGCCACATGGCGGCCATGGGCGCGATGGGGATGGGCATGCCGGACTTTGGGGGCGGCGGTGGCGGCGGCGGCGCGCAAGGTGCGTGTGCGTGCGTACGTGTGCGTGTGCGTGTGTGAGTGCGCCTGGAGTAGGGAGGGCGGCGGGGGCGACCTGGAGCGGCGATCCGGCGGTCGTCCTTCCCGGGCAGGGAGGCCGGGCCGGGCCGAGCGGCTTGGCTTCCTCCCATCCTGCAGAGGCAGGGAGGGCGCCGTGTGCCTCAGGATTCGCCGCACGTGATGTTGGGGCGGCGGCTTGTCGGCGGCTTGTCGTCACAGCGTGTGTCCGCAGCGTGTACCGTATGTGTTGGTCGGCAGACAGCGTGTATGTCCTCTCCACGCGGGTCAACGGAACAGGAGCTCACCTGCTTGCAATGCACTTGTACAGCCACACGGCTGTAAAAGAGGTTCGCTGCGGCGCGTATTTGCTTTCAACCCCTCCCCTCCCAATGGTCACCGGCTGCTTTCCAAAACACATACACACCCGCACGGACGCAGGGTTCATGCAGCAGGGCCGTGGCATGGGGCCCCAGGGCCCCTCCGGCATGATGGGCGGCGGACCCATGGGTCACGGCCACGGGCAGGGGCAAGGCGGACCCATGGGTCACGGGCAGGGAGGCCCGGGGATGGGCCCCGGCGGCCCCGCCGGCGCCATGGGCATGGGAGCCATGGGTCACCATATGGGCCCTATGGGTCCGCTGGGCATGATGGGCCCCGGCGGCGGCGCGCCGGGCGCCATGGGCGGACCCATGGGTCACCACATGGGCCCTATGGGCGGGATGCCACCGGGCGCAATGGCGGGCGGCGGCGGCGGCATGATGGGCGGCGGACCCATGGGTCACCATATGGGCCCCATGGGCAGCGGCCCGGCTGGACCCATGGGTCAGTTGGCGACGGGCGGACGGCCCGGCGGCGGCGGCGGTGGCGGCGGGCCCCCGCCGCCACTCACGAGTAGCGAGAGCACCGCCAATGACTACAGTCAGAATTTCGTGGATACGGGGCTGCGGCCGCAGAATTACCTGAGGGACTCCCAGCTCACGGACAGGTGGGTGATAGGGATTTAGGAAGTAGGGAGTAATCGTTGCGATTTAGGAAGTAGGGAGTAATCGTTGCGTTACGGCTTTTGTTAGTAGTGCGGCAAGTACATACACGACACGTACGACACATACGCCCGTCGTACAGGTACGAGGAGTACCCCAAGCTCAAGGAGCTGATCACGCGCAAGGACCGTCAGGTGGCCTCCTTCGCCACCCCGCCCATGTTTCTGCGGGCGGATCTGCGGCAGCTGAAGCTGAGTCCGGAGACGTTTGGGACCAAGTTTGACGTCATCTTGGTGGACCCGCCCTGGGAGGAGTACGTGCGGAGGGCGCCGGGGCTGGTGAGGAGCGAGGGAGGGGAGGGCAGGGGTGTGGGGCTGGGACTGGGACAGGGGCGGGGAGGAAAGGAGCAAGGAGGGAGGGAGGGAGAGGGGAGGGAGGGAGGAGGGGTCTGGGTATGTTGGGGCGTGGGTGCGGGGTGGTGGCTACCGTATGCATTTGTGCAGTGGAGGTGGAGGTGGAGGTGGAGGTGGTGGTGGAGGTGGAGGTGGGGGCGGGTGCGGGGTGCGGGGCCTGGTGGTGGGTGTGTGGAAGGGGGGTGGGATGCTTCAAGGGTGCGGTAACGGTGGTAGCGCTGACCGCGTTGCGGCGGAACTTACTTTTCCTTCGTGCACCTGGACCTGCACCGCCGCGTCCCGTCCCGTCCCGTCCTGCCCCCGCCTCCACCTCCTCCACCCACTCTCCCCGCCAGCCGGTCAGTTTGCCCCCTCGAAGGACGTGTTCCTCTACCTCCCCCCTTCTCCTTTCCGGACCATCATACTCCTCTCCCCGCCTCCTCCTCCTCCTCCCCCTCCCTTCCGCCTCCTCCTCCTCCCCCCTTCCCCCCAGGTTTCCGACCCCGAGGTGTGGACGTGGCTGGAGATTCAGGCGCTGGAGATTGAGGCCATCGCGGACACGCCCTGCTTCCTGTTCCTGTGGTGCGGGGCGGAGGAGGGGCTGGAGGCGGGCCGGGTGTGCATGCAGGTGAGGGGGCGGAGGAGGGGAGGGGCTGGAGGCGGGGAGGCAGGGAAGCAGGGAAGTGGGGTCGGGGGTGTGACACATGGGGTTCCAAGCGGCTGCCACCGCCGCAAAGCAGCAGCAGTGCAGCGCCATCGCCCAACCTGAAACGGCTGCACTGCACTGCTCGCTCGGTGGCTGCACTGCTGGGTAGCACGTACTCACCCGTATTTCACCCTCCCCCTTACCCCGCTTTGGCCGTTGTTCGGTCGGGTCGGGTCCAGGAGCAGCCCCGGTCGGTCGGTGCCCCGGTGGGGGGCTTGCCCGCATCCCTCCATCCTACACCCCTCCGCCCGCGGTGGTCGTCGCGGACGTCCCATCGCTGCGATTCCACCTCTGTTGCCCCCCGGCCCCCCGCCCCGCCCTCGCCCCCCGGCCCGGCCCCTTTGTTGTCGTCGGCCCTCAGAAGTGGGGTTTCCGTCGGTGCGAGGACATTTGCTGGATCAAGACCAACAAGGAGCAGGGCAAGCGGCCCTACCTCAAGGCCATCAACCAGCACCCGGAGAGCATGCTGGTACACACAAAGGCAAGGTGATTGTGCGTGTGCGTGTGTGTGGGAGGGGGGAGGGTGGGGAGAGGGGTAGGTTGGAAGGGGAGAAGGAATGAGGGGAGGTGGCGGCGGTGTTCGGTGCACACAAAGGCAAGGGCTGCTGCGGCATCTTTCTTCTTTCTTCTTACCCCCCCTTTCCCGCCCATCTCAGGTAACTGCGTTGCGTTCCCTCGTCCCGGGCCGTTTTAATTACCCCCCCAATCCCGCCCCGATCCTCTGCCCCCCTGACTTCCTCTTACCCCCAATCCTGCCCATTCCCGCCCCCATTTCCCCCCCCCCCGCTCACGGGCTCCGGCCTATACCCCCGTGGATAACCGCCCCCCCCCCCCGCTCCTCCATTCTCGCCTTCAGGAGCACTGCCTGATGGGCATCAAGGGCACCGTGCGCCGCGCCACCGACGGCCACATCATCCACACCAATGTGGACACCGACGTCATCGTGTCGGAGGAGCCGGAGCTGGGATCCACACGCAAGCCGGAGGAGCTCTACAGCATCATTGAGCACTTTTGCAACGGCAGGTAAACGGAAGGGGAGGGCGGGAGGGAGGGGGGCAGGGAGGAAGGGAGGAGTATTCTTTCACCTCGCCTGTCTTCCTCTTACGGTACCTCGGTGTGTCTTCCTTTCACCTCGTCTGTCTGTCTTTTCTTTGTGTGTCACCTCGTGTGTCCCTCCTCATCTCCCAAGGCGGCGGCTGGAGCTGTTCGGCGAGGACCACAACATCCGGGACGGCTGGCTCACGGTGGGCCGCTCCCTCACCTCATCCAACTTCTCAGCAAAGGTAGGAAGACAGCCCGTCAGGACGCAAATGTGGTGTGAGGGGCGTGGCGGAGGGATAAAGCGGCACTGTGCCCACCCCATCATCCCACCACCTCCACACCCACCCTCCACACCCACCCTCCACACCCACCCTCCACACCCACACCCACCCTCCACACCCACCCAATCTCTCACTCCCACCCACCCGCCCTCCACCCGCTGCGAAATTCTCTTTATACCACCCCCCTCACGTTCCCTCGCCCCGGGCCGTTCTCGTTACCCCCTCAGGCCTACTCGGAGCACTTCCGCAACCGGGACGGCAGCGTGTGGGTCCAAAACGTGATGGGTCCCAAGCCGCCCCCCGGCTCCGTCATCCTGGTGCCCTCCTCGGACGAGATCGAGGCGCTGAGGCCCAAGTCGCCGCCGGGGCACGGAGGCGGCGGCGGCGGGGGGCACCACGGAGGCAGCAGCATGGGGCACTGAGGCAAGGGCGGCGGCGGGGGGGGGGTGTTGGGAAAAGAAGATATCGCCCTTCCCCTTGAGGGGGATAATTAAAACGGCCCGGGGCGAGGGAACGCAACGCAGTTACCTGGGATATTACCTGAGGGGGAGGGGGGGACGGGGAGGGGGAGGTGTGAGGGGAGGGGAGCGGCGAGGAAGATGGATGCGCAGCGGAGGAGCCGGGGCGGCGGCTGCGTGCGTGCGTTGGCGAAGGACGGACTGACCCCTAGCTGGAGAATGCGGTGAGGTGAGGGGGTGGGACTTGTTGGGGGGCCTAGGATTGTGACACGGATTGCGCGTTCTCGGGGTGACGACGGATCGCCCGCAAGGCCACCACGCCTGTGCTGCTGGCCGAAAGGTGCGTTGTTGAGGGGTTAGGAGGAGCACGGGAGGGTGTGTATTGGCGTGATTGTGTGTGGGCCGGGGTGGGATTGGGGGGGTGGATGCGGAGCGGTGCGTGCCTGGCTTCTGAGTTCTGACTGCGTCTGCTGTGACCCTGCCGATACCTGCCGGACGGTAATGAAGGAAGGGGACAGCGGCGCACAGTGCTTGAGGAGAGGTGCGGGAGCAGGTGACATCCCGCTTGGTAGAGCTGGATTGGACGAGCTGGCTTGGATATGCGGCGGTCACCTGCTCCCGCATGCCCCACCCTCCATGTAAAGCTGGCGTAGTGTGTGCGTCCCGTAGTGTGTGTGCGCGCGCGCGTGTGTGTGTTGTTACGGTGCATATATGCCGGGCCTGATGCTGGTGGCCAGTGGACGCTGTCTGCCAGCGCTCCGCCAAGGAACGCTATCCGGCCCCCAACGCCAAGACTGCCAAAGCACGTTTCCCTTCGGGAGGGGGGGGCAGGAGTGTGGGGGGGGGGCCGTGTGGTTGTGGTTGTGTGTGTGAGTCTGTGTGTGGGTGTGTGCGTGTCTTCACTCTTCAAGCACGGGGCAGCACCCCCGGGTCCCACTGACCCGCTTCACCGTTTGGATGGGGACCCAAAACGAATCACAAATTTTAGGATTTACAAGAGGATCACCGGCGCACGTCACGCCGGGTGTTGGGACAACACCTCCCGGTCTGTGTTGGGACAGCACCGACCTTCCCCCCCCCCCCCTTCAGCGGGAGGGACCTCCTTTGTCTGTGACCCGTGGGTCGCTTAACAAACGATTCCTCGAGGCACTGCAGGCCGCTGCGCGACCGACGGACTGCCGCAGCCACAAAAGCTCTGCACCGCCTCCCAGCATCACCCTTTCGCGCGGCAACCACCACCACCACCACCAGTACGATGCTGCTCCTGCTCCCCACCCAATACTTGAATGCGCCCCGAACACTCGTGTGTACGGTATGTATGGGGGGGCTGTGTGTTTGGGGGGGGGGTGACGGGTTAACGAATCGCCCGCGCGTACTGCGGCGGGCAGCGCACTTCCGCGAGACCCAGCTCCTTAGCCGCTCGGAGGGGCCAGTGCGGCTCCCGAAGCATCACCCGGCCCAGGAAGATGGCATCGGCAGCGCCTGGGAGGGGGTGGGGTGGGGTGGGGTGGGGGTTGGGCCCAGCCGGTCGGGGGTTATTGGGAGTGGCAGGGCGCAGGAGACGGGGGGATGCGGGTTGCCCTGGAGGAGGCGCGTGGCGTGAGTACCAGGAAGGACCGGGGTTGAGAGTCTGCCCGTGCCCTCGTCGCCCCCGTCACCCCCGCCTGGGTCCGTTCGCTAACTCCCGCTCTCCGTCCCTTCGCTGCGGCACCGTATCTTCTTTCCTAACCTCACCTCACCTCACCGCGCGGCACCACCTCAACCGCCCGCCGGCAACACCTCCCCCTCCACCGTCGCCCCAACCGAAGCCCGGACTTGCCCCCACATCCCTTCCCTGCCTCCACGGTGTTCCTCCGGGCTGCGGTTTCTTCTCCTATTCCTGTTACTTTTCCGTTCACGGGCTCCGGCCTATGCGTGGATAACCCCTTCCCGCCCGCCCGCGTCCTCACCTTCCCGCAAAATGTCCTCCGCCGACTGGGGTTCGGTAATGAGCCCCACGGCGCCCGTCGGCACACCCGTCCCCGATCGGATCAACTCCGACATCGGCACCTGTCGTTGTTCCAGAGGCGGGCGGGGGGCACGGACAGGGGCCACGGAAGGAGGGACATCGCTGCTGCCGTGTACCGTGATGGGAGATATAAAGACAATTCCGCAGCGGAGAAGGGGGTGGGGTGGGTGGGGGGAAGGGGGTGGTGGGGGGGGGGGAGTTGGTACCATGCTACCATCACCCACATCGCTCACTCCACAGACGCCCCAATGTACGACGCAGCCCAAAGCAGCCCTCCGAGGCTCTCACAACGGACGACGGACCCTGCCCTCCCTTCCACCCACCCCACCCACCCCACCCCACCCCACCCTCTCCCTTGGCATGCCCCCCTCCCTGGTGGGAGGGCCCCGGCCCCGGCCCCGTACGGGCCCCGGCCTATACGTGGATAACCCCTCCCTGGTGGCAGCATATCACTCCCTGGATCCTGGGAGGCTTACCTGGTAGCCCGGACAATTCAACGCCGCCGGGGGCGGTCGCGCCAGTGTCCCGCCACCGGACACATCCACCAGGTCCACCGACCCGCGGGTCGCCAGCCCCCGCACCAGGTCCAGGCTCTGATACGGGTTCCAGCTGGGGCCGTCCTGCGGCTCGGCCCAGTCTTGTCGTCGTCGCGGTTGGGGATGAAGGGCGGGGAAGACGGGGAGGGGACGACGGGGAAGGGGGAGGGGACGACGGGGAGGGGGAGGGGATTATTCGCGTATCGGCCAGGAGCCCGTGAACGGTGGCCTATCAGTCTATGGTATCAGAAGGATCCTTCGCACAGGAAGGGGGAGGGGAAAAAAAAAGAAAATACCGCAGCACAGACGGAGACGGCGAGAGGGAGGGGGGGGGGAAAAGGCGCGAAGGACATCAGGAGGGGGAAGTAGGAAACACGGGTACCGTATACAGCGACCAACCAACCAACCAACCAGGCAATGGAGGCGGGCCTTAGGCCCTTAGGGCCTTAGGCAGGGAGCCGGGCCGCCGAGCACCGCCAAGTCGCCGACTGGCCTCCCTGGAGAGGCCCTACAGGTACCTCCGCCGCCCTCGCACTCCCTTCCCACGCTCTGAACACCCCTTCCCCCCATCCCCCCCCCCCGGCAGGTCCCCATCATGCATTACCCCGCACCCCGCCAAGCTTTCCCCCTTGTCTCGCTCTCGGCCCCTCCTCCCCTCCCGGCCCTCCCCCCTAGAAACACACACACAAACACACACACACAAACAACACACACACACATAAGCAGCCGCCCAGCAGCCCCAGCCCCGTTCGGCGTTCGCTCACCTGTTACTGAGAGGCGCACCAGCAGCGGCAGCTCATCCGGAATGACGGCGCGCACCGCCTCCGCAACCTGCAGCGGCAACCGCATGCGGTTCGCCAACGACCCGCCGTACTGGTCGGTACGGCGGTTGGAGATGGGGCTGAGGAACTGGTGCAGCAGGTAGCCGTGCGCCATGTGGAGCTCGATGACCTGAGGAGGGCGGTTAACGGTTGGTTGCGGTAGTTAGGAGCAGCTAGTTGACGGTTGGTCGGTTGGCTGGTTGGCGGTTGGTGCCGTGCATACGGGCAGCAGCCTGTAACGAACTAACGGCGAAGCAGCAAGCAGCAGACTGATCGACACAGGCGATGGGTGGGCGGGCACGGACAGGCGGCAAAGAAAAAACAACAACAAAACAGGTAAATGGTGGGTGGAGTGGTCAACAGCGGCCCGCACGATGAGATGACCTGGCATGGCGGTGCGTGTCGTACTCGTCGCCGTACAACGCCGTACCTGGAAGCCTGCGCGCAGGGCCCTCTTGGTCCCCTCTGCGAACGCTTCAATGACGGCCTCTATGTCCTCCAGAGTCATCTCCCGGGGGGTCTACAGCGGCAGGCGGGCGGGCAGGCGGGCGGGTAGGCACTAGGCAGGCGGGCGGTTGTGACTTGTGGGTGGGTGGGTGGGTGGGCGTTCGATACCCTCACCCCCCCTGCCTGCACCGCCCCCCGACCCTCCCATTTTGTGTGAGACCTGAGACCAGCGGCAGCGGCAGCAGGTCCCTGACAGAGTACCGGTAGCCCCCCGAGCCCCTCCGCCGCCCCCCCTGCTTGCTGACTGCCGTACCTGGAAGCCCGGCGCAAAGGGGACGGGGCTGGGCCCCACCACCCGCCAGGCGCGGGGGTCCTTCCTCGGCTGCGCCCCCGGGGAGTGACGTGAAGTGACGTGGCGGGCAGATGACGTGGCGGGCAGTAGTCGGGGCGAACGGAGCGATGGGGCAGAAGGTAGGAAACAGCAGCACGAGCGTCAAGGCACGGCACGCGGCGCGAGGAAAGCGGCGCAGGGGGCGAACAGGGAGGGAGGCGGTCGCCGGCCGATGTGGAGATCTCCGGAGGTGGTTGGAGGCACCTTTGGAGGAGGCAAGGAACGAACGAACAAACGAACGCGAGGCAACCAAAGCTCAGGCTGCCTTCCTCCCTTTCCGCCCCCCTTTCCACCCCAGTCGTCCGTTAAACCCCGCCCGCTCCTTTACCCCGCCCGGACAGCCCCCTCCCCTCCCCTCCCCTCCCCTCCCCTCCCAACCCTTCGAGCCCTCGCTGCGGCTCTTCTTCATCCTCCCACCAGCCCCCCCCTCCCCCCTCTCCCACCAGCCCCCCCCTCCCCCCTCTCCCACCAGCCCCCCCCTCCCCCCTCTCCCACCAGCCCCCCCTCCCCCCTCTCCCACCAGCCCCCCCTCCCCCCTCTCCCACCAGCCCCCCCCTCCCCCCTCTCCCACCAGCCCCCCCCTCCCCCCTCTCCCACCAGCCCCCCCTCCCCCCTCTCCCACCAGCCCCCCCTCCCCCCTCTCCCACCAGCCCCCCCTCCCCCCTCTCCCACCAGCCCCCCCTCCCCCCTCTCCCACCAGCCGCCCGCCGCCCGGCCGCCCAGCCGCCCAGCCGCCCAGCCGCCCAGCCGCCCAGCCGACCAGCCGCCCAGCCGCCCAGCCGCCCCGCCGCCCAGCCGCCCAGCCGCCCCGCCGCCCCGCCGCCCCGCCGCCCCGCCGCCCCGCCGCCCAGCCGCCCAGCCGCCCAGCAGCCCAGCCGCCCAGCCGCCCAGCCGCCCAGCCGCCCAGCCGCCCAGCCGCCCAGCCGCGCACCCGCCCAGCCGCCCAGCCGCCCAGCCGCCCAGCCGCCCAGCCGCCCAGCCGCCCAGCCGCCCAGCCGCCCCGCCGCCCAGCCGCCCAGCCGCCCAGCCGCCCAGCCGCCCAGCCGCCCCGCCGCCCCGCCGCCCAGCCGCCCAGCCGCCCAGCCCCCCAGCCGCCCAGCCGCCCAGCCGCCCAGCCGCCCAGCCGCCCAGCCGCCCAGCCGCGCAGCCGCCCAGCCGCCCAGCCGCCCAGCCGCCCAGCCGCCCAGCCGCCCAGCCGCCCAGCCGCCCAGCCGCCCCCCCGCCCAGCCGCCCAGCCGCCCAGCCGCCCAGCCGCCCAGCCGCCCAGCAGCCCCGCCGCCCAGCCGCCCAGCCGCCCCGCCGCCCAGCCGCCCAGCCGCCCCGCCGCCCCGCCGCCCCGCCGCCCCGCCGCCCCGCCGCCCAGCCGCCCAGCCGCCCAGCCGCCCAGCCGCCCAGCCGCCCAGCCGCCCAGCCGCCCAGCCGCCCAGCCGCCCAGCCGCCCAGCCGCCCAGCCGCGCAGCCGCCCAGCCGCCCAGCCGCCCCGCCGCCCCGCCGCCCCGCCGCCCCCCCGCCCAGCCGCCCAGCCGCCCAGCCGCCCCGCCGCCCAGCCGCCCCGCCGCCCAGCCGCCCAGCCGCCCAGCCGCCCAGCCGCCCAGCCGCCCAGCCGCCCAGCCGCCCAGCCGCCCAGCCGCCCAGCCGCCCAGCCGCCCAGCCGCCCAGCCGCCCAGCCGCCCAGCCGCCCAGCCGCCCAGCCGCCCCGCCACCCCGCCGCCCAGCCGCCCCGCCGCCTCCGCCCAGCCGCCCCGCCGGGCCCCCGCCCGGCCGCCCAGCCGCCCCCCCGCCCAGCCGCCCAGCCGCCCAGCCGCCCCGCCGCCCAGCCGCCCAGCCGCCCCGCCGCCCAGCCGCCCCGCCGCCCCGCCGCCCAGCCGCCCCGCCGCCCAGCCGCCCAGCCGCCCCGCCGCCCAGCCGCCCAGCCGCCCCGCCGCCCAGCCGCCCCGCCGCCCAGCCGCCCAGCCGCCCAGCCGCCCAGCCGCCCAGCCGCCCAGCCGCCCAGCCGCCCAGCCGCCCAGCCGCCCAGCCGCCCCGCCGCCCAGCCGCCCCGCCGCCCAGCCGCCCCGCCGCCCAGCCACCCAGCCGCCCAGCCGCCCCGCCGCCCAGCCGCCCCGCCGCCCCGCCGCCCAGCCGCCCAGCCGCCCAGCCGCCCCGCCGCCCCGCCGCCCAGCCGCCCCGCCCCCCAGCCGCCCAGCCGCCCTGCCGCCCAGCCGCCCAGCCGCCCAGCCGCCCAGCCGCCCAGCCGCCCAGCCGCCCAGCCGCCCAGCCGCCCAGCCGCCCAGCCGCCCAGCCGCCCAGCCGCCCAGCCGCCCAGCCGCCCAGCCGCCCAGCCGCCCAGCCGCCCAGCCGCCCAGCCGCCCAGCCGCCCAGCCGCCCAGCCGCCCAGCCGCCCCGCCGCCCAGCCGCCCAGCCGCCCAGCCGCCCAGCCGCCCAGCCGCCCAGCCGCCCAGCCGCCCAGCCGCCCAGCCGCCCAGCCGCCCAGCCGCCCAGCCGCCCAGCCGCCCAGCCGCCCAGCCGCCCAGCCGCCCAGCCGCCCAGCCGCCCCGCCGCCCAGCCGCCCCGCCGCCCAGCCGCCCAGCCGCCCCGCCGCCCAGCCTCCCCGCCGCCCAGCCGCCCCGCCGCCCAGCCGCCCCGCCGCCCCGCCGCCCCGCCGCCCCGCCGCCCAGCCGCCCCGCCGCCCCGCCGCCCAGCCGCCCCGCCGCCCAGCCGCCCAGCCGCCCCGCCGCCCAGCCGCCCCGCCGCCCCGCCGCCCAGCCGCCCCGCCGCCCCGCCGCCCAGCCCCCCAGCCGCCCAGCCGCCCCGCCGCCCAGCCGCCCAGCCGCCCAGCCGCCCCGCCGCCCAGCCGCCCCGCCGCCCAGCCGCCCCGCCGCCCAGCCGCCCCGCCGCCCAGCCGCCCCGCCGCCCAGCCGCCCCGCCGCCCCGCCGCCCCGCCGCCCCGCCGCCCAGCCGCCCAGCCGCCCAGCCGCCCCGCCGCCCCGCCGCCCCGCCGCCCCGCCGCCCCGCCGCCCAGCCGCCCCGCCGCCCAGCCGCCCCGCCGCCCCGCCGCCCCGCCGCCCAGCCGCCCCGCCGCCCAGCCGCCCAGCCGCCCAGCCGCCCAGCCGCCCAGCCGCCCAGCCGCCCAGCCGCCCAGCCGCCCAGCCGCCCAGCCGCCCAGCCGCCCAGCCGCCCAGCCGCCCAGCCGCCCAGCCGCCCAGCCGCCCAGCCGCCCAGCCGCCCAGCCGCCCAGCCGCCCAGCCGCCCAGCCGCCCAGCCGCCCAGCCGCCCAGCCGCCCAGCCGCCCAGCCGCCCAGCCGCCCAGCCGCCCAGCCGCCCAGCCGCCCAGCCGCCCAGCCGCCCAGCCGCCCAGCCGCCCAGCCGCCCAGCCGCCCAGCCGCCCAGCCGCCCAGCCGCCCAGCCGCCCAGCCGCCCAGCCGCCCAGCCGCCCAGCCGCCCAGCCGCCCAGCCGCCCAGCCGCCCAGCCGCCCAGCCGCCCAGCCGCCCAGCCGCCCAGCCGCCCAGCCGCCCAGCCGCCCAGCCGCCCAGCCGCCCAGCCGCCCAGCCGCCCAGCCGCCCAGCCGCCCAGCCGCCCAGCCGCCCAGCCGCCCAGCCGCCCAGCCGCCCAGCCGCCCAGCCGCCCAGCCGCCCAGCCGCCCAGCCGCCCAGCCGCCCAGCCGCCCAGCCGCCCAGCCGCCCAGCCGCCCAGCCGCCCAGCCGCCCAGCCGCCCAGCCGCCCAGCCGCCCAGCCGCCCAGCCGCCCAGCCGCCCAGCCGCCCAGCCGCCCAGCCGCCCAGCCGCCCAGCCGCCCAGCCGCCCAGCCGCCCAGCCGCCCAGCCGCCCAGCCGCCCAGCCGCCCAGCCGCCCAGCCGCCCAGCCGCCCAGCCGCCCAGCCGCCCAGCCGCCCAGCCGCCCAGCCGCCCAGCCGCCCAGCCGCCCAGCCGCCCAGCCGCCCAGCCGCCCAGCCGCCCAGCCGCCCAGCCGCCCAGCCGCCCAGCCGCCCAGCCGCCCAGCCGCCCAGCCGCCCAGCCGCCCAGCCGCCCAGCCGCCCAGCCGCCCAGCCGCCCAGCCGCCCAGCCGCCCAGCCGCCCAGCCGCCCAGCCGCCCAGCCGCCCAGCCGCCCAGCCGCCCAGCCGCCCAGCCGCCCAGCCGCCCAGCCGCCCAGCCGCCCAGCCGCCCAGCCGCCCAGCCGCCCAGCCGCCCAGCCGCCCAGCCGCCCAGCCGCCCAGCCGCCCAGCCGCCCAGCCGCCCAGCCGCCCAGCCGCCCAGCCGCCCAGCCGCCCAGCCGCCCAGCCGCCCAGCCGCCCAGCCGCCCAGCCGCCCAGCCGCCCAGCCGCCCAGCCGCCCAGCCGCCCAGCCGCCCAGCCGCCCAGCCGCCCAGCCGCCCAGCCGCCCAGCCGCCCAGCCGCCCAGCCGCCCAGCCACCCGCCCAGCCACCCACCCAGCCACCCACCCAGCCACCCACCCAGCCACCCACCCCCCCACCCCCCCAGCCACCCACCCAGCCACCCACCCAGCCACCCACCCAGCCACCCACCCAGCCACCCACCCAGCCACCCACCCAGCCGGCCACCCAGCCACCCAGCCACCCACCCAGCCACCCACCCAGCCACCCACCCAGCCACCCTCCCAGCCACCCACCCAGCCACCCACCCAGCCACCCACCCAGCCACCCACCCAGCCACCCTCCCAGCCACCCACCCAGCCACCCACCCAGCCACCCACCCAGCCACCCACCCAGCCACCCACCCAGCCACCCACCCAGCCACCCACCCAGCCACCCACCCAGCCACCCACCCAGCCACCCACCCAGCCACCCACCCAGCCACCCACCCAGCCACCCACCCAGCCACCCACCCACCCACCCACCCACCCACCCAGCCACCCACCCACCCACCCACCCACCCACCCACCCACCCACCCACCCACCCACCCACCCACCCACCCACCCACCCACCCACCCACCCACCCACCCACCCACCCACCCACCCACCCACCCACCCACCCACCCACCCACCCACCCACCCACCCACCCACCCACCCACCCACCCACCCACCCACCCACCCACCCACCCACCCACCCACCCACCCACCCACCCACCCACCCACCCACCCACCCACCCACCCACCCACCCACCCACCCACCCACCCACCCACCCACCCACCCACCCACCCACCCACCCACCCACCCACCCACCCACCCACCCACCCACCCACCCACCCACCCACCCACCCACCCACCCACCCACCCACCCACCCACCCACCCACCCACCCACCCACCCACCCACCCACCCACCCACCCACCCACCCACCCACCCACCCACCCACCCACCCACCCACCCACCCACCCACCCACCCACCCACCCACCCACCCACCCACCCACCCACCCACCCACCCACCCACCCACCCACCCACCCACCCACCCACCCACCCACCCACCCACCCACCCACCCACCCACCCACCCACCCACCCACCCACCCACCCACCCACCCACCCACCCACCCACCCACCCACCCACCCACCCACCCACCCACCCACCCACCCACCCACCCACCCACCCACCCACCCACCCACCCACCCACCCACCCACCCACCCACCCACCCACCCACCCACCCACCCACCCACCCACCCACCCACCCACCCACCCACCCACCCACCCACCCACCCACCCACCCACCCACCCACCCACCCACCCACCCACCCACCCACCCACCCACCCACCCACCCACCCACCCACCCACCCACCCACCCACCCACCCACCCACCCACCCACCCACCCACCCACCCACCCACCCCACCCACCCACCCACCCACCCCCCACCCACCCACCCACCCACCCACCCACCCACCCACCCACCCCCCACCCACCCACCCACCCACCCACCCCACCCACCCCCCACCCCCCCACCCAGCCACCCACCCACCCATCACACCCACCCACCCACCCACCCCCCCACCCACCCACCCACCCACCCACCCAGCCACCCACCCACGCACCCAGCCACCCAGCCCCCCACCCAGCCACCCACACCCCCCCCCCCCCCCCCCCCACCCCCCCACCCACCCCCCCCCACCCACCCACCCACCCCCCCACCCACCCACCACCCACCCACCCCCCCCCCCCCCCACCCACCCCCCCCCTACCCCACCCAACCACCCACCCACCCCCCCCCCCCCCCCCCCACCCACCCCCCCCCCCCCAACCCCCCCACCCCGCCCCCCACCCACCCACCCAGCCACCCACCCAGCCACCCCCCCCCCCACCCACCCCCCACCCACCCGCCCCCCCCCACCCACCCACCCACCCCACCCACCCACCCACCCACCCACCCCACCCACCCACCCACCCACCCACCCACCCACCCAACCACCCACCCACCCACCCACCCACCCACCCACCCACCCACCCACCCACCCACCCACCCACCCACCCACCCACCCACCCACCCACCCACCCACCCACCCACCCACCCACCCACCCACCCACCCACCCACCCACCCACCCACCCACCCACCCACCCACCCACCCACCCACCCACCCACCCACCCACCCACCCACCCACCCACCCACCCACCCACCCACCCACCCACCCACCCACCCACCCACCCACCCACCCACCCACCCACCCACCCACCCACCCACCCACCCACCCACCCACCCACCCACCCACCCACCCACCCACCCACCCACCCACCCACCCACCCACCCACCCACCCACCCACCCACCCACCCACCCACCCACCCACCCACCCACCCACCCACCCACCCACCCACCCACCCACCCACCCACCCACCCACCCACCCACCCACCCACCCACCCACCCACCCACCCACCCACCCACCCACCCACCCACCCACCCACCCACCCACCCACCCACCCACCCACCCACCCACCCACCCACCCACCCACCCACCCACCCACCCACCCACCCACCCACCCACCCACCCACCCACCCACCCACCCACCCACCCACCCACCCACCCACCCACCCACCCACCCACCCACCCACCCACCCACCCACCCACCCACCCACCCACCCACCCACCCACCCACCCACCCACCCACCCACCCACCCACCCACCCACCCACCCACCCACCCACCCACCCACCCACCCACCCACCCACCCACCCACCCACCCACCCACCCACCCACCCACCCACCCACCCACCCACCCACCCACCCACCCACCCACCCACCCACCCACCCACCCACCCACCCACCCACCCACCCACCCACCCACCCACCCACCCACCCACCCACCCACCCACCCACCCACCCACCCACCCACCCACCCACCCACCCACCCACCCCACCCACCCACCCACCCACCCACCCACCCACCCACCCACCCACCCACCCACCCACCCACCCACCCACCCACCCACCCACCCACCCACCCACCCACCCACCCACCCACCCACCCACCCACCCACCCACCCACCCACCCACCCACCCACCCACCCACCCACCCACCCACCCACCCACCCACCCACCCACCCACCCACCCACCCACCCACCCACCCACCCACCCACCCACCCACCCACCCACCCACCCACCCACCCACCCACCCACCCACCCACCCACCCACCCACCCACCCACCCACCCACCCACCCACCCACCCACCCACCCACCCACCCACCCACCCACCCACCCACCCACCCACCCACCCACCCACCCACCCACCCACCCACCCACCCACCCACCCACCCACCCACCCACCCACCCACCCACCCACCCACCCACCCACCCACCCACCCACCCACCCACCCACCCACCCACCCACCCACCCACCCACCCACCCACCCACCCACCCACCCACCCACCCACCCACCCACCCACCCACCCACCCACCCACCCACCCACCCACCCACCCACCCACCCACCCACCCACCCACCCACCCACCCACCCACCCACCCACCCACCCACCCACCCACCCACCCACCCACCCACCCACCCACCCACCCACCCACCCACCCACCCACCCACCCACCCACCCACCCACCCACCCACCCACCCACCCACCCACCCACCCACCCACCCACCCACCCACCCACCCACCCACCCACCCACCCACCCACCCACCCACCCACCCACCCACCCACCCACCCACCCACCCACCCACCCACCCACCCACCCACCCACCCACCCACCCACCCACCCACCCACCCACCCACCCACCCACCCACCCACCCACCCACCCACCCACCCACCCACCCACCCACCCACCCACCCACCCACCCACCCACCCACCCACCCACCCACCCACCCACCCACCCACCCACCCACCCACCCACCCACCCACCCACCCACCCACCCACCCACCCACCCACCCACCCACCCACCCACCCACCCACCCACCCACCCACCCACCCACCCACCCACCCACCCACCCACCCACCCACCCACCCACCCACCCACCCACCCACCCACCCACCCACCCACCCACCCACCCAGCCAGACACCCCGGTGGGCTCTGTCGGGTCCTGTTCGCCAACATGTCGCCCCGATCGTCTTGCTGCAGTTTACCTTTCTCACCCATCCATCCATACACCAATCCTCCACCCCCCCAAAACCCTACATCACCCCCACCCCCCCAAAACCCCACATCCCGCCCCACCCCCCCAAAACCCCACATCCCGCCCCACCGCGGGCATCACGGCAGTGGCCTCCACCATCACGAGCTCGCACCCGCCTGCAAGGCATAGGGCCCAGGCAGCCAGCCGCGTCAGCCAGCCGTGGGGCCGGGAGTCCCCACCGCGGCGGGGGCGAGGGCGAAACGAGACGCGGCGAGGATGTACGGCGGGCGGGTACGGCAACTCGGGAAGGCAAAGGCGCGCAGGACATCCGTGACGCCCGCCCGGCCGCTTGCACGGACATACCCTAAAACCCCTGTAGACATCACCAATGAATTGCCAGAGCGTATCTAAATGCTCTACATTAACCTTACCCTCTTTCCCTTCAAACTAGCAGTAACTGCTGTTGCTGTTACTGCTGCTGGCCTTCCGTCACCCCCTACCGTTCACAGGCCTCGCGGCCTACACGGTGCGTAGTTGAGCCCCTCCCAGGAGCCCCGAAACGACTTGACTTCGCTAGCTTTCCACCCTCTCACCCCCTCCCTGGACGCACCTGCCGCCCGCGCCCCCAAATGCACCAGATGCCACTGGTTGGGCAGCCCCTTGCTATCCGCGGAGTACATGCACATCGGAGACAAGAAGATGCGGTTGGGGATGACCAAGCCGCGCAGTTGAATGGGCTGGAACAGCGCTGGCGCGCCGGGCTTGTGTGGAGGTGGCGGGGGCGGGGGCGGCGCCGCGGCTCGGACCGAGGCGCATCGCAACCGAGAGGAGCCTGTTACGCGGCCCGTCGTCGACATGGCCTTTCGTTGAGCGGCTAAGTGACCAATGGAGGTTGCTTGGTTGGAAAGCAGATTGTGTGGAGGAGTTCGACTGCAAGAGGACAGGTGTCGGAGACACGATGGGAAAGGGGCCGACAGATGTTGCCCGCGCGTTAATAGTCACTTGGCAGGAATGGCCTGCACTACGTATGTGAGCAAGAGTACAATGTCGCAATGTGCTGTCAATTAAATTGTCGCAGCTTATGTCAAAGAGGCCCCTGACCAGCTTACGGTACGCACTCCGGTTACGATGTTTACCTGTCGACCGCCGTAAGTGACCGCCGGGCACCGGGCGCTATGGTTGCGACCATTTTCATAAATTGCCGTTCTCCTTGACACACCAATACTTTGTGTGCGCCGTCTGGTATACTGTCAGGGCTGCGCCCCAAGGACTCGTGGATAGCTTTAGAGAGCGCTATAAACTATTGTCACTGCAGAATCATCTAACAAGAGATAACTCCAAGATAAGCAGCAAGCAAGTGCCTGTTCGCTCGATACACGGTGACGTCTGACGTGTTTACGGCATCAGTTAACCAACCGCCATTTCCTAACCAACGATAACGAACGGGACGAATCACGCTAAGGCGCCAACACCAACTTCGCCAATATGTAGATACATATCAACGAATTGCCACTGCCTTTCAGTTGTGGTGTTCTGGGGAGTCGAGCAACAGGTGTCGAACGTTCCCTCTCATTGCGTTTAGCGTCCTCAGTTACTCACACGATGACTCGTGTAGTCCTTTTGGGTGCCACCGGAATGGTGGGCCAGGGCGTGCTTCGCGAAGCTTTGCTCGATACCAGTGTCACAAGCATTTTGTCCATTGGAAGGCGACCATGCGGCAAGGAAGACCCAAAGCTCAAAGAGGCTGTCCTCAAGGACCCGTCCGACCTCAGTTCGGTGAAAGAAGAACTGGCAAATGTCGATGCCTGCCTCTACTGCTTGGGCGTCTCGGCAGCCGGCATGAGCGAGAAGGACTACATCGCGGTCACAAAGGACATGACGCTCCGAGTCTTCGATTCACTGCTGGCGCAAAATCCCGCCGTGCGCTTCCTCTACGTCTCCGGGGACGGCGCGGATGCGGGCTCCAGCTTGATGTGGGCGCGCATCAAAGGCGAGACGGAGAATGCGGTAAGCTCAGCCCGGCAGAACCCTTTTGCGCGCCTTCACCCCACGCAGCGTCAGATGCGGAACGCACCGGTCCTCCTCTGGAACCTCCACCGGAAGGCATCTCGGGTTGGCCTGCGGTTTGGGACTGTTTGGAGCGGACACCTCTCAATACCCGACGCACCGCAGTGGCTCGACAATGCCAGGCCGGATGGCCCGCCGGCTCTTAACCCCCCCTGGAGCCCACTACCGCAGCGTTCAGCCGTACACCCAGCGCTGCTTTGACCGACAGTGCTGCCCAAGTAACCCAAAGCAAAACCATCCCCCGTCCCCGCCCCCTCCCCCTCCGGGCTGCCGATGCCCCCATGCCGCTCGCACCGCACAGCTGCTGGCCCGCTCCCCCGAGGGCGCCTTCGCGTTCCGACCGGGCCTCATCGAGCCGCGCCACGGCATCAAGGGCCAGCAATCGCTGCTGTACAAACTGTTGTACGCCGCCGCGCCGGCGCTGCGCGGCCTGAGGCTTCCGGTGACGGATACGCAGGCGGTGGGGCGGGCGATGCTGGCTTTGGCCAAGCGCGGCAGCGACAAGAAGATCCTCAACAACGCCGACATAAACCGGCTGGCGGCAGCGGCGAGCCGGCGACGACAGCGAGCGCGTGATGGGAAGTAAAGGGAAGTAAAGAAAAGACGAACCGCGGCGAAGGAGGACTCGAACGCGTGATGTGTTGAGAGGGTGTTGGGATTTGGGTTATGGCAACAAAACCGGAACGACGACTTGGCGATTGGCTTGGTGGGTGGGCCAGTGTGGGCCCCGGGTGGGTGGGCGCCTAGCGTCCAATGGCTGGATTAGGGAGATTTGCGCGCGGAAGGCGCGTGCCTGGTCGAGACCAACCGTAATGCTTTACGGCCGGTGCTCGTAGTCAATGCTTCGTGCACCTAAAACAATTTTATGGCCATTTTGTCTACATCTATCATTTACAACATTTTCTGACCTCTGGTCCCATGGAAGGTTTGTTACTCTGGTACCTATCAGCCCAGCCACCGTATAAAGAAGATGAGTGTCCCGCGGGTCAGCGGTATGACGGGTCGCGGCTGGCTCTTACACGAGACGTGCGAGCCGACGGACGAATGCGTATGTTGTTCATTGTATCAATGGCCTTCAATGTCCTTCAACCAGCACTGCATGGCATGCCAAACGGCCGGACCGAGGTGCGAATCCCCTTTTGAGAATTTATGAGACATCACATTGTTATTCGAGGGGGTGGAACCCCCAGGAACCCCTAGCGTACGGTCGCGTAACCCCCATCACTTAATACATTTGTGTGAGGTCTACTTCAATGACATACTTGCGCGCTCGTGGCGCTCAATAATTGCAGGGTTCCGGGCTGTGGACCGACAACGACGCATCCCATAATGCGGCACCAAAATCCATTGGCCGTGTAACATACTTGTTTAAAAGGAGCCCTTTTATGCGTGGATATTAAATCTGCCATACTGAAGAAGTTATTCGTCTGTACTTTTCTCGGTGTCGGCGGCAGTTCGGCAGCGCTCTGTCAGTTTCAACCATCAGCTACGCTCTGCACATGTTTGTGCGTACTACTACTTTTTCCTTGATTTGCACAGGGCGTAAGGCACTTTTTTTCAGCTTGCTTACAAGGATGATGGACAACTCCATCGGGGCTTCCTCCGGCTGGATACGCGCTCGCCACGCTTGTCATTCGATTGTAGGAACAGGGCTAGATTTCAGCTAGCTTCAGACTAGTCATGCGTGCAGTGGACTGCTGTGTGAGAGCGCTTTGCAGTGGGTGCATTGCGCGGCGGGCGGGTATTTAGTGACAGCTGTGACCAAGGTGACTAGCTTTCAAAGAGCAACAAAGGCGCATATGACAGCGGCCGGTCGTGCGGCGCCGCTCCGTGTCACTTCTGAGCCACAATGTGCGTCGCAAACGATGGACCCATGGGTCGCCAAGCCTCACCCCCTATCCACGAACGCGTCCACGCGCGTGACCATGGGCCATGAGGCAAATAACGACGGCCATCACTCTTGAAAGCAAAATGCGAGGGCGGCAGGGCGCGTGTGTCCTGCAGAACGTGGTTGCACCCATAGCTAGCAGATCCGGGCCAGATTAGATCATTCTCTGCATAGCCCCATATGCCCCATATACCGGGCAGCCCCGGCCCTGAATGCCCCATATGCCCCATATGCCCCATATGCCAGCAGCCCCATATACCGGGCAGCCCCGGCCCTGAACCGTAACCGTCCTGGCCCCCACCACGGATGCGCGTAATCCAAAGCCGCCAGTTTCATTACCGGGCCCCCACCAACACCGTAAGGCGTTTGGAGGAACCCGTGTCTCAATGCATCATCCATGCGGGCACGCAACACCACCCATGCTAGGGTGCAACAACAGTACAACACCCATGCCATGCAGTCAGCTACGCCGATGGCAGCCGCTTGAAAATGTACGCCGTGAACTTGCGACCGCTGCCCGACATGCCCAAGCCTGTGCACACCGCAACGAGGACCAAATCACGGAATCCAGCATCCACGATGGACTCCTGCATGTTGACCTCGCTGTGCTGTACGAAGGCAAGGCCCTGCGCATGTGCAAGTAAGCATGCGATACTCGTCAGTACAAGCATTCAGGGGCGCGTCAGTAACAGTATGCGCCGTACAAACCTTGAGATCCTTGCTGGCGTTGACCTTGGCAGCAAGCTCCTCCCGGTCATCCGGTGTCCATCCCTCCCAGAAAGTGTAGAGATGTGTCGAACCATCGAAGCAATCCGGAGGCAGCTCGGCGACCGATGCGTGCTGGACTCTGGGCCACCATGATGCCAGGTAACGAGCAGCTAGTTTACCTGCACGACAAAAACGCATACCGAGGACTAAACCACGTGGCTGGTCACATCAATAGTGAGGGATTAGTTATACTTACCGTGAGATTTGAGAAAGGATCTGCATAAGGTCTTGCAGCAGGCGCCCACGGCCTGTGATGCCCTGCCAGCATCCAGTTCGAACCCCCAGGCGCGTCGCAGTCCGAGTAGAACTGCGTGCACCAGCGCCCGACCAAGCCCAGCGCCGGGGTCCACAAGCACGCTGTACGAGCACATGCCGGTGAGGAGTACGAGGAGCGCGAAAACGGTGGAGATGCCCTTGCAGGCCAACGTGCCGTACAGACCGGGTCCACCGTTGGCACCGCCACCCAGCCGGTTCTGCACGGTTAAACGCTCAAAACATTTAGTTTCGAGTGCGGTGGAAGTCGTGCCCAAGTTTAGCTCTACACCCAGTGACATACCTCCATGTGTGGCCATCTTGAGTGCACAGCTTGGATGGCCTCGCTTGCGGGTTTCAACACCTTGGGCGCGAGCACTTCTGCACGTCAACGTTTGAAACGTACAGCAACCAGGTCCCTTCGGGGTTCACAGCCACCAACTAGGAACACGACTTACCCCCAACGAGCTGGTAGCTTGCAGTTATGAGCAGGTCCGCGTTGCTGCCGATAGCCGACAGCCGTACGACCCCGTCGCTGTCAAGAAGCTGACTGAGCAGAGCCTGCACACCAGCCGCTGGAGTGCCGGCCGTTGCCTGAGGGTTGGAACCGGGATAGGGTGAGAAGAATTGCCCAGACTGTAAGAGGAGCCAACACCTAAGTACCTATGTGCCCACCCACCCACGCAAACCGAACGCTACACCGATGCGACACTGGCATGACCCAAGCGCCCTACTGGCCCGTGCCGTCTCACCTGCACGCGTGGGGACGTGTCCGCGGCCTGCGCACCAGCAGCCCCGCCCGCCCCATGCTCGTCCGCCGCAGCCGCTGGGGGGAAGTGCAGCTCGCCATCCACGCCCCGCGCTAGGTCAGGCGGCGCCTCCGTCCCTCCCGCCGCGGCAGCCGGCTCCTACGTTATGCGAGTTGGAGCGGGGGCGCGAGAGTCGCGTCACGTTGGGCCCGCAGGGAGGGAGGGTAGCTACTAGTCAGGGCTGGGCCCAAACAGTCGCAGGCGCCATCGTAGCCGTGAACGTTCTTTCAGGAGCACGGCGGCTACACTGGTGCTACACTGTTACTGGACCGCGCCTCGACAGGCACCCGCGACCGCACATCGGCGCTTGCGGCTGCATCAGGAGAGGGATTGTGCACGCTTCTAGCGCAGGAGAGGCACGAAGCCTGCCCGAGATTGGTTAGCATGACCCAAGCGCCCTGCTGGCCCGTGCCGTCTCACCTGCACGCGTGGGGACGTGTCCGCGGCCTGCGCACCGGCAGCCCCGCCCGCCCCATGCTCGTCCGCCGCAGCCGCTGGGGGGAAGTGCAGCTCGCCATCCACGCCCCGCGCTAGGTCAGGCGGCGCCTCCGTCCCTCCCGCCGCGGCAGCCGGCTCCTACGTTATGCAAGTTGGAGCGGGGGCGCGAGAGTCGCGTCACGTTGGGCCCGCAGGGAGGGAGGGTAGCTACTAGTCAGGGCTGGGCCCAAACAGTCGCAGGCGCCATCGTAGCCGTGAACGTTCTTTCAGGAGCACGGCGGCTACACTGGTGCTACACTGTTACTGGACCGGGAGGGAGGGTAGCTACTAGTACAGCCGCAGGCGCCATCGTAGCCGCGAAGTTTCCTTTCCCATCAGCAGGAAACCTATCGTGACCTTGACCCTTTTCCCCGGGCTTGACCCCGGGCTGTGCCCACCTATCCACGCAAACCGAACGCTACACCGATGCGACACTGGCATGACCCAAGCGCCCTGCTGGCCCGTGCCGTCTCACCTGCACGCGTGGGGACGTGTCCGCGGCCTGCGCACCGGCAGCCCCGCCCGCCCCATGCTCGTCCGCCGCAGCCGCTGGGGGGAAGTGCAGCTCGCCATCCACGCCCCGCGCTAGGTCAGGCGGCGCCTCCGTCCCTCCCGCCGCGGCAGCCGGCTCCTACGTTATGCGAGTTGGAGCGGGGGCGCGAGAGTCGTGTCACGTTGGGCCCGCAGGGAGGGAGGGTAGCTACTAGTCAGGACTGGGCCCAAACAGTCGCAGGCGCCATCGTAGCCGTGAACGTTCTTTCAGGAGCACGGCGGCTACACTGGTGCTACACTGTTACTGGACCGCGCCTCGACAGGCACCCGCGACCGCACATCGGCGCTTGCGGCTGCATCAGGAGAGGGATTGTGCACGCTTCTAGCGCAGGAGAGGCACGAAGCCTGCCCGAGATTGGTTAGCATGACCCAAGCGCCCTGCTGGCCCGTGCCGTCTCACCTGCACGCGTGGGGACGTGTCCGCGGCCTGCGCACCGGCAGCCCCGCCCGCCCCATGCTCGTCCGCCGCAGCCGCTGGGGGGAAGTGCAGCTCGCCATCCACGCCCCGCGCTAGGTCAGGCGGCGCCTCCGTCCCTCCCGCCGCGGCAGCCGGCTCCTACGTTATGCAAGTTGGAGCGGGGGCGCGAGAGTCGCGTCACGTTGGGCCCGCAGGGAGGGAGGGTAGCTACTAGTCAGGGCTGGGCCCAAACAGTCGCAGGCGCCATCGTAGCCGTGAACGTTCTTTCAGGAGCACGGCGGCTACACTGGTGCTACACTGTTACTGGACCGCGCCTCGACAGGCACCCGCGACCGCACATCGGCGCTTGCGGCTGCATCAGGAGAGGGATTGTGCACGCTTCTAGCGCAGGAGAGGCACGAAGCCTGCCCGAGATTGGTTAGCATGACCCAAGCGCCCTGCTGGCCCGTGCCGTCTCACCTGCACGCGTGGGGACGTGTCCGCGGCCTGCGCACCAGCAGCCCCGCCCGCCCCATGCTCGTCCGCCGCAGCCGCTGGGGGGAAGTGCAGCTCGCCATCCACGCCCCGCGCTAGGTCAGGCGGCGCCTCCGTCCCTCCCGCCGCGGCAGCCGGCTCCTACGTTATGCGAGTTGGAGCGGGGGCGCGAGAGTCGCGTCACGTTGGGCCCGCAGGGAGGGAGGGTAGCTACTAGTCAGGGCTGGGCCCAAACAGTCGCAGGCGCCATCGTAGCCGTGAACGTTCTTTCAGGAGCACGGCGGCTACACTGGTGCTACACTGTTACTGGACCGGGAGGGAGGGTAGCTACTAGTACAGCCGCAGGCGCCATCGTAGCCGCGAAGTTTCCTTTCCCATCAGCAGGAAACCTATCGTGACCTTGACCCTTTTCCCCGGGCTTGACCCCGGGCTGTGCCCACCTATCCACGCAAACCGAACGCTACACCGATGCGACACTGGCATGACCCAAGCGCCCTGCTGGCCCGTGCCGTCTCACCTGCACGCGTGGGGACGTGTCCGCGGCCTGCGCACCAGCAGCCCCGCCCGCCCCATGCTCGTCCGCCGCAGCCGCTGGGGGGAAGTGCAGCTCGCCATCCACGCCCCGCGCTAGGTCAGGCGGCGCCTCCGTCCCTCCCGCCGCGGCAGCCGGCTCCTACGTTATGCGAGTTGGAGCGGGGGCGCGAGAGTCGTGTCACGTTGGGCCCGCAGGGAGGGAGGGTAGCTACTAGTCAGGGCTGGGCCCAAACAGTCGCAGGCGCCATCGTAGCCGTGAACGTTCTTTCAGGAGCACGGCGGCTACACTGGTGCTACACTGTTACTGGACCGCGCCTCGACAGGCACCCGCGACCGTACATCGGCGCTTGCGGCTGCATCAGGAGGGGGATTGTGCACGCTTCTAGCGCAGGAGAGGCACGAAGCCTGCCCAAGATTGGTTAGCATGACCCAAGCGCCCTGCTGGCCCGTGCCGTCTCACCTGCACGCGTGGGGACGTGTCCGCGGCCTGCGCACCAGCAGCCCCGCCCGCCCCATGCTCGTCCGCCGCAGCCGCTGGGGGGAAGTGCAGCTCGCCATCCACGCCCCGCGCTAGGTCAGGCGGCGCCTCCGTCCCTCCCGCCGCGGCAGCCGGCTCCTACGTTATGCGAGTTGGAGCGGGGGCGCGAGAGTCGTGTCACGTTGGGCCCGCAGGGAGGGAGGGTAGCTACTAGTCAGGGCTGGGCCCAAACAGTCGCAGGCGCCATCGTAGCCGTGAACGTTCTTTCAGGAGCACGGCGGCTACACTGGTGCTACACTGTTACTGGACCGCGCCTCGACAGGCACCCGTGACCGCACATCGGCGCTTGCGGCTGCATCAGGAGAGGGATTGTGCACGCCTCTAGCGCAGGAGAGGCACGAAGCCTGCCCGAGATTGGTTAGCATGACCCAAGCGCCCTGCTGGCCCGTGCCGTCTCACCTGCACGCGTGGGGACGTGTCCGCGGCCTGCGCACCAGCAGCCCCGCCCGCCCCATGCTCGTCCGCCGCAGCCGCTGGGGGGAAGTGCAGCTCGCCATCCACGCCCCGCGCTAGGTCAGGCGGCGCCTCCGTCCCTCCCGCCGCGGCAGCCGGCTCCTACGTTATGCGAGTTGGAGCGGGGGCGCGAGAGTCGCGTCACGTTGGGCCCGCAGGGAGGGAGGGTAGCTACTAGTCAGGGCTGGGCCCAAACAGTCGCAGGCGCCATCGTAGCCGTGAACGTTCTTTCAGGAGCACGGCGGCTACACTGGTGCTACACTGTTACTGGACCGCGCCTCGACAGGCACCCGCGACCGTACATCGGCGCCTGCGGCTGCATCAGGAGAGGATCGGACCGCATCCAGAGCGCACGGCGTAGCAATGGCTGGCTGCCGCTTCTTACCTGAACGCGTGGAGACGCGTCCGCGGATTGCAAAGCCGCCCCAGCCTCGCTCGCCACAGCGTCACCCGCCACAGCCGCTGGCGAGGAGGGCAGCCGCCCCCCGGCCGTGCCAAGCCGGGACCGGCCTCGAGACCTGCTGGCCGGCTTTGGGCGGAGGGGCAGTGGTGCCGCGGCCGCCTGTGAGCGGGTAGTCGCCTTCGCACGGCGGCCTTCCGGCTGGGCCTGTGTGTACCACGGGCAAAAAAGGCTCAGCCCAGCAGATGGGGGACCGTCCTTGCTTCTTGGCATTGCCAGGGCATCGCCGGTGCTGAGTCGTGCGCAAGGCTGAGGGGTTGCCGCTTCACCGCAGACTGGCTGCCAGCTCTCAAGGAATGTTGCAACGATGCTAGAGGGGATGTGCTGGGCTTGCGCACGCTTCTAGCGCCGGAGAGTCACGAAGCCTGCCCGAGATTAGTGACCCTGATCCTTTTCCCCCGGCCTGTGCCCACCTATCCACGCAACCCGAACGCTACACCGATGCGACACTGGCATGACACAAGCGCCCTGCTGGCCCGTGCCGTCTCACCTGCACGCGTGGGGACGTGTCCGCGGCCTGCGCACCAGCAGCCCCGCCCGCCCCATGCTCGTCCGCCGCAGCCGCTGGGGGGAAGTGCAGCTCGCCATCCACGCCCCGCGCTAGGTCAGGCGGCGCCTCCGTCCCTCCCGCCGCGGCAGCCGGCTCCTACGTTATGCGAGTTGGAGCGGGGGCGCGAGAGTCGTGTCACGTTGGGCCCGCAGGGAGGGAGGGTAGCTACTAGTCAGGGCTGGGCCCAAACAGTCGCAGGCGCCATCGTAGCCGTGAACGTTCTTTCAGGAGCACGGCGGCTACACTGGTGCTACACTGTTACTGGACCGCGCCTCGACAGGCACCCGTGACCGCACATCGGCGCTTGCGGCTGCATCAGGAGAGGGATTGTGCACGCCTCTAGCGCAGGAGAGGCACGAAGCCTGCCCGAGATTGGTTAGCATGACCCAAGCGCCCTGCTGGCCCGTGCCGTCTCACCTGCACGCGTGGGGACGTGTCCGCGGCCTGCGCACCAGCAGCCCCGCCCGCCCCATGCTCGTCCGCCGCAGCCGCTGGGGGGAAGTGCAGCTCGCCATCCACGCCCCGCGCTAGGTCAGGCGGCGCCTCCGTCCCTCCCGCCGCGGCAGCCGGCTCCTACGTTATGCGAGTTGGAGCGGGGGCGCGAGAGTCGCGTCACGTTGGGCCCGCAGGGAGGGAGGGTAGCTACTAGTCAGGGCTGGGCCCAAACAGTCGCAGGCGCCATCGTAGCCGTGAACGTTCTTTCAGGAGCACGGCGGCTACACTGGTGCTACACTGTTACTGGACCGCGCCTCGACAGGCACCCGCGACCGTACATCGGCGCCTGCGGCTGCATCAGGAGAGGATCGGACCGCATCCAGAGCGCACGGCGTAGCAATGGCTGGCTGCCGCTTCTTACCTGAACGCGTGGAGACGCGTCCGCGGATTGCAAAGCCGCCCCAGCCTCGCTCGCCACAGCGTCACCCGCCACAGCCGCTGGCGAGGAGGGCAGCCGCCCCCCGGCCGTGCCAAGCCGGGACCGGCCTCGAGACCTGCTGGCCGGCTTTGGGCGGAGGGGCAGTGGTGCCGCGGCCGCCTGTGAGCGGGTAGTCGCCCTCGCACGGCGGCCTTCCGGCTGGGCCTGAGTGTACCACGGGCAAAAAAGGCTCAGCCCAGCAGATGGGGGACCGTCCTTGCTTCTTGGCATTGCCAGGGCATCGCCGGTGCTGAGTCGTGCGCAAGGCTGAGGGGTTGCCGCTTCACCGCAGACTGGCTGCCAGCTCTCAAGGAATGTTGCAACGATGCTAGAGGGGATGTGCTGGGCTTGCGCACGCTTCTAGCGCCGGAGAGTCACGAAGCCTGCCCGAGATTAGTGACCCTGACCCTTTTCCCCCGGGCTGTGCCCACCCACCCACGCAACCCGAACGCTACACCGATGCGACACTGGCATGACACAAGCGCCCTGCTGGCCCGTGCAGTCTTACCTGCACGTGTGGGGACGTGTCCGCGGCCTGCGCACCAGCAGCCCCGCCCGCCCCAGCCTCGTCCGCCGCAGCTGTTGGGGGGAAGTGCAGCTCGCCATCCACGCCCCGCGCTAGGTCAGGCGGCGCCTCCGTCCCTCCCGCCGCGGCAGCCGGCTCCTACGTTATGCGAGTTGGAGCGGGGGCGCGAGAGTCGTGTCACGTTGGGCCCGCAGGGAGGGAGGGTAGCTACTAGTCAGGGCTGGGCCCAAACAGTCGCAGGCGCCATCGTAGCCGTGAACGTTCTTTCAGGAGCACGGCGGCTACACTGGTGCTACACTGTTACTGGACCGCGCCTCGACAGGCACCCGCGACCGTACATCGGCGCTTGCGGCTGCATCAGGAGGGGGATTGTGCACGCTTCTAGCGCAGGAGAGGCACGAAGCCTGCCCAAGATTGGTTAGCATGACCCAAGCGCCCTGCTGGCCCGTGCCGTCTCACCTGCACGCGTGGGGACGTGTCCGCGGCCTGCGCACCAGCAGCCCCGCCCGCCCCATGCTCGTCCGCCGCAGCCGCTGGGGGGAAGTGCAGCTCGCCATCCACGCCCCGCGCTAGGTCAGGCGGCGCCTCCGTCCCTCCCGCCGCGGCAGCCGGCTCCTACGTTATGCGAGTTGGAGCGGGGGCGCGAGAGTCGTGTCACGTTGGGCCCGCAGGGAGGGAGGGTAGCTACTAGTCAGGGCTGGGCCCAAACAGTCGCAGGCGCCATCGTAGCCGTGAACGTTCTTTCAGGAGCACGGCGGCTACACTGGTGCTACACTGTTACTGGACCGCGCCTCGACAGGCACCCGTGACCGCACATCGGCGCTTGCGGCTGCATCAGGAGAGGGATTGTGCACGCCTCTAGCGCAGGAGAGGCACGAAGCCTGCCCGAGATTGGTTAGCATGACCCAAGCGCCCTGCTGGCCCGTGCCGTCTCACCTGCACGCGTGGGGACGTGTCCGCGGCCTGCGCACCAGCAGACCCGCCCGCCCCATGCTCGTCCGCCGCAGCCGCTGGGGGGAAGTGCAGCTCGCCATCCACGCCCCGCGCTAGGTCAGGCGGCGCCTCCGTCCCTCCCGCCGCGGCAGCCGGCTCCTACGTTATGCGAGTTGGAGCGGGGGCGCGAGAGTCGCGTCACGTTGGGCCCGCAGGGAGGGAGGGTAGCTACTAGTCAGGGCTGGGCCCAAACAGTCGCAGGCGCCATCGTAGCCGTGAACGTTCTTTCAGGAGCACGGCGGCTACACTGGTGCTACACTGTTACTGGACCGCGCCTCGACAGGCACCCGCGACCGTACATCGGCGCCTGCGGCTGCATCAGGAGAGGATCGGACCGCATCCAGAGCGCACGGCGTAGCAATGGCTGGCTGCCGCTTCTTACCTGAACGCGTGGAGACGCGTCCGCGGATTGCAAAGCCGCCCCAGCCTCGCTCGCCACAGCGTCACCCGCCACAGCCGCTGGCGAGGAGGGCAGCCGCCCCCCGGCCGTGCCAAGCCGGGACCGGCCTCGAGACCTGCTGGCCGGCTTTGGGCGGAGGGGCAGTGGTGCCGCGGCCGCCTGTGAGCGGGTAGTCGCCTTCGCACGGCGGCCTTCCGGCTGGGCCTGTGTGTACCACGGGCAAAAAAGGCTCAGCCCAGCAGATGGGGGACCGTCCTTGCTTCTTGGCATTGCCAGGGCATCGCCGGTGCTGAGTCGTGCGCAAGGCTGAGGGGTTGCCGCTTCACCGCAGACTGGCTGCCAGCTCTCAAGGAATGTTGCAACGATGCTAGAGGGGATGTGCTGGGCTTGCGCACGCTTCTAGCGCCGGAGAGTCACGAAGCCTGCCCGAGATTAGTGACCCTGATCCTTTTCCCCCGGCCTGTGCCCACCTATCCACGCAACCCGAACGCTACACCGATGCGACACTGGCATGACACAAGCGCCCTGCTGGCCCGTGCCGTCTCACCTGCACGCGTGGGGACGTGTCCGCGGCCTGCGCACCAGCAGCCCCGCCCGCCCCATGCTCGTCCGCCGCAGCCGCTGGGGGGAAGTGCAGCTCGCCATCCACGCCCCGCGCTAGGTCAGGCGGCGCCTCCGTCCCTCCCGCCGCGGCAGCCGGCTCCTACGTTATGCGAGTTGGAGCGGGGGCGCGAGAGTCGTGTCACGTTGGGCCCGCAGGGAGGGAGGGTAGCTACTAGTCAGGGCTGGGCCCAAACAGTCGCAGGCGCCATCGTAGCCGTGAACGTTCTTTCAGGAGCACGGCGGCTACACTGGTGCTACACTGTTACTGGACCGCGCCTCGACAGGCACCCGTGACCGCACATCGGCGCTTGCGGCTGCATCAGGAGAGGGATTGTGCACGCCTCTAGCGCAGGAGAGGCACGAAGCCTGCCCGAGATTGGTTAGCATGACCCAAGCGCCCTGCTGGCCCGTGCCGTCTCACCTGCACGCGTGGGGACGTGTCCGCGGCCTGCGCACCAGCAGCCCCGCCCGCCCCATGCTCGTCCGCCGCAGCCGCTGGGGGGAAGTGCAGCTCGCCATCCACGCCCCGCGCTAGGTCAGGCGGCGCCTCCGTCCCTCCCGCCGCGGCAGCCGGCTCCTACGTTATGCAAGTTGGAGCGGGGGCGCGAGAGTCGCGTCACGTTGGGCCCGCAGGGAGGGAGGGTAGCTACTAGTCAGGGCTGGGCCCAAACAGTCGCAGGCGCCATCGTAGCCGTGAACGTTCTTTCAGGAGCACGGCGGCTACACTGGTGCTACACTGTTACTGGACCGCGCCTCGACAGGCACCCGCGACCGTACATCGGCGCCTGCGGCTGCATCAGGAGAGGATCGGACCGCATCCAGAGCGCACGGCGTAGCAATGGCTGGCTGCCGCTTCTTACCTGAACGCGTGGAGACGCGTCCGCGGATTGCAAAGCCGCCCCAGCCTCGCTCGCCACAGCGTCACCCGCCACAGCCGCTGGCGAGGAGGGCAGCCGCCCCCCGGCCGTGCCAAGCCGGGACCGGCCTCGAGACCTGCTGGCCGGCTTTGGGCGGAGGGGCAGTGGTGCCGCGGCCGCCTGTGAGCGGGTAGTCGCCCTCGCACGGCGGCCTTCCGGCTGGGCCTGAGTGTACCACGGGCAAAAAAGGCTCAGCCCAGCAGATGGGGGACCGTCCTTGCTTCTTGGCATTGCCAGGGCATCGCCGGTGCTGAGTCGTGCGCAAGGCTGAGGGGTTGCCGCTTCACCGCAGACTGGCTGCCAGCTCTCAAGGAATGTTGCAACGATGCTAGAGGGGATGTGCTGGGCTTGCGCACGCTTCTAGCGCCGGAGAGTCACGAAGCCTGCCCGAGATTAGTGACCCTGACCCTTTTCCCCCGGGCTGTGCCCACCCACCCACGCAACCCGAACGCTACACCGATGCGACACTGGCATGACACAAGCGCCCTGCTGGCCCGTGCAGTCTTACCTGCACGTGTGGGGACGTGTCCGCGGCCTGCGCACCAGCAGCCCCGCCCGCCCCAGCCTCGTCCGCCGCAGCTGTTGGGGGGAAGTGCAGCTCGCCATCCACGCCCCGCGCTAGGTCAGGCGGCGCCTCCGTCCCTCCCGCCGCGGCAGCCGGCTCCTACGTTATGCGAGTTGGAGCGGGGGCGCGAGAGTCGCGTCACGTTGGGCCCGCAGGGAGGGAGGGTAGCTACTAGTCAGGGCTGGGCCCAAACAGTCGCAGGCGCCATCGTAGCCGTGAACGTTCTTTCAGGAGCACGGCGGCTACACTGGTGCTACACCAATAGCGACTCCGGTCCCAGCAGCTCTTTCCCCTAAACCTCCACCATCATCCGCCACGTCACCGCGGCCAGCGTCATCATCGCCGTCAGTGTCCGCGCCATCCTGGGCCACGTCCACTGCTGCGGCAGCGGCGGAACGCTGCTGCCGGCCCTCCCTCGTCCTCCCGTAGTTGCGCCGCTGAACAGCACCCGCCTGGAGCCGCTCGATGAAGGTGAGCGCTTTCCCACTAGTAGCAACGGCGCTGCGGCTGCCGTACATCGCAACCTCAGTTTCCGTAAGCTTGTACACCGTCGGGTACTCCAGCATGTCTTTCATGATCTCCATGGACCTAGAAACAGCAACAGAAATGAACAGGTACCCCTCAATGTGACCCCTGGGTCCACAATTCGCATTATTTGCACCCTTTCAGGCTTTGACAGGAACATCTCCCAATTGTGCATTGCACAGTTAGTAACTCAACAGTTTATATGAATTCTTACTTGGACCAGTAAGTAGGGAAAGTGTTCTTAACCTCGGGCTGCATGGCAGACAGCCTGTCGACGATGTTGATGATAAAGCGCCTGCGCCACGCATGCTCCGACTTGTTGTAACCGTCCCTGCTGACCTCGGCGTAGTCCAGGCCCAACACCAAGCAGACCATTTTCTCCGCCGACCGGAGGTCCTCCTCCGCCGCCGACTCACCGGCTGCAGCACGTTTGGCCAGATTATTAAGGACGCGTGCCGTGACTGCGAACTGCTTGGGCCTGTGCGCATGGTAGGTATAGGGTACAAAAGACAGGACGGCTTTAATTAAGTAGCGGGAAGTGGTTGCGTGGACGCATGCTATCATGGGGACACTGTTGTTGACGTAAGGAGTTCCCAAGCACGGAAAGTGATATGTGTTCGCTACGCTCCGTCTAATTGATGCCAGCGCTTAATAGTGGGAGAGCGGCCCGCCAAAGTACAAGGGGAGGGGTAGCTTACGCCGGCGGAGAAAAGCTCCAGTTACCACACGGCATCTGCTTGTAGGGGTACAGCTCAGCGATGGACGAGATCGACACCGCTGGATTCTCTGGCGGCTCGGCCACATACGTGGGCGGCGTAATTAGGCGTTGCGCGACCCGGTCCCTGCAATTTTACGCGCCGCCATGGAGGACACGCAGCAGTAGTTACCAAGAGGCTGCGACATGAATGCCTCCCAAACGGTCTTAAGCATTGGCGTAAAATGCCTGCTTAATGCACATGCGGCTAAATGTCGCGCATGCCTGATAACGCAGTCTCCGCACACAGAAGATTTAATTTTCAGACTCGCACACTACACGGCCCGCCAGCGTCGCTATAATAGGTAAATCCCTATTTACTGCGTGACTTGTCATGACTAAATAGTTATAATAAATATAATACTTACAATAATAGTAGAAATAAATACAATAATAATAATAATAATAATAATAATAATAATAATAATAATAATAATAATAATAATATCATTGGAGCAGGAGAGGTGGGGTGTCGGGTTGCCCCCATCCCAGGCCGCCCCCGCTACCGTTATGATTTCCTAAATAATTACTAGCTAGCCGGCCGCAAAGATTGTGACGCGTCTCGAACGAATTCAAATACCTTGTTGGGGATAACACACGTGCACCAGTCGGGCCCATGCCACGCCCACGCTTTGCCGGCCCACGGGTCCGCCTTGCTGGTGCTGCTGAGGACTGACGCGTCGACTTTCGCTGCGCGTTAGAGCCACCCCGGCGGCCAGCCCGACCCCTGCTTGCTGGCTTACGGCCCCGCACACCACAGCCGGTGTCGTCGCTGCAGTCGTCACCACCATCGCTACTTGTGATACCGCTGTCACTGCTGCTGCCGCTTGGTGAGTACGTAGCGTCAGTGGCATCTTTACGCCCCCGTTTTGAGGCCTGCCGCTGCCGCACTGCACCGCATGGTGACTGCCGTATGCCTGTCTGCGGTTCGTCAGGGTCGGGAGGCGGTGGAGGGACAGGAGCAGCTGCAGTGTCGGTTGGAGCACCAGCCACACCGTGGGATCCAGCCAAGCGCCCACCAGCAGACGATCTGCCCACAAGTCGGTGGAGGAGCACTTCACTGAGGCTGACTGACGGCGCGTGTGATGATGCTTGCGGCTTTAAGAATAGGGGCAAGCAGACGATGGTGCCATCCGGATTAGCAGACAGGAGTACCTTGGGCGATGCGCTGTCGAGGAACCCAGTTGGCATCACATCGTAGCCAGCAACGAGACGAAAGCCACCCATTTTGCACCCCTGCTGGTGAAGGTTGAGGTGAAGCGGCTTGCATTGCGACGTGCTTGCCCCAAATTCCAAGCACGCAGGTGGCTGGTAGGGCATGTCGACTGTGAATGGCTCGCTGAAGCCAGGATACAACCAAACTGAAGAAGGCTGCACCAGGTGCAATGCCAGTTCCTGTTGCCGCATCTGGGAGACAGCCACGGTTGCGACACGCACCGCTGTGCAGAGGCCGATGGATGTTTGCAGTTCCGGAAGGTCCTCCACTGCATAGCCATTCGAAGATGAGGAAGATGCGAAGACAAACACCCAGTAAATTTTGATACAGGCAGCGAGTACACAGAAGATTGAGGACGAAAACGCAGGGCATCCCTCTATTAATCCCGCTATCCGCTACCCAATTGCATTCACCCCTCGAACAGGCACGGGCCCATCCAACCAATACAACTTTTAGTGGCTGTATACCTCACCGTTCAGCTTTCCGGAGATCAAAGCCCTCCACGCTGGTGAAGTCCTCTCATTGTCCAGGACCATCTCCGAGAGGTAGCCATCAGAATGCACAAGGTGCGCCATCGACACACGCAAGCCATCGGGCTCAACTCCAGCTGCAAGAGCTATGCAAGGGACTATGCCCTGCACGGGGAAGGCGCTGCCTGCCTCGAAGACCCGCCCCACCAGCTGCGCCAAGAACCCCTTGTCCTGCTGTTGGTGTGCAGGTGGCTGCCATAGAACACTGCCCTGCTGCACCCTGGCTGACGCGCCGTGCCGCTCGACTAGAGCGATCCACTGCTGGAACCAAGATCTGTCGAGGTAGGTGCGGAGATGCTTCGCCGCTGCTTGCTGGAGGCGAGGGAGGTGAGTCAGGCCTTGCAAATCCAACACACCACCGCCAGACACGCCGCCAAGCTGGGGTTTCAGCCTGCTGCGCACGTGGAAGGCCTCCGCCGCGTAGGATGCGAACCACTCCTCGTCATCACCATGCCATAGCCCCTGGGGAGGCAGGCAAGAGGGCGGCAAGGGGATGGGAACCACGGAACAGCGGGGGCGGAAAAGGGTGCGCGTGTAAGTATGAAACGCACCGCGCAAGCTCGCACACAACGCGTTGTTGTTCCACGCGGCCCAAAGACATAACATATATGTCTTTGTGCAGGAAAACCCACCTTCCGCTTCAAGAATGTCACTTGCACCAGGACATGGAGCAAATTGGCGCGAAAGGTGAACTTCTGGCCGTTGCATGTGCAGCTACACTGTGTTGTATAGTCTGCGTTGCTGCCAGGAGCACAGCGCTTGTCGAAAACAAACGCCCGGAGGAACGCCGACGCAAGTCCTTTCCCGATGCCCTCGTCAATAAGGAACTCCTGTAGCTCACTCTCCAATGGTATATGGTTATGATCGATGCCACAAGAACTACAGTGTCTACCAGGAAGGAGACCCCCCAAGTATAGACAGCTTTGCGTAGTCATCGGGCGTATAGTCCATAACCGCCGCCCCAAAATAGCGTAGCGAGAAAGAAATCTTTACAACATATTGTTTCGTGCTTGTTTCAAAGGGAAATGCGATCCCGCTGGTGCCAAAGTTTACTTGTTGTGTCAAGAGTGGCCAGGTGGTACGAAATCCAGGCTCGTTGGCATCAGGGATGTTACCATCTATTGATTGGTCTATGAAGATATGGGAAACGTGATGCCTGTAGGTAGTGTGAGGACCGTATTTGGCCCGGAACCCTTTGGACGCCGATGCCTAACAAAATACGGCGTTCCGGGCCGTACTCGTCGGGGTTCCGGGGGGTTCCACCACCATGGATATCCTAATGGTATGGCAGGCTGCATGGGCCTCCTGTGACATAAGTGGTATACAGCATGCGCTCCTCTCCTAATCGCTAGGACACTTCTAGTCCCCTTTCCAGAAAGCTGGCTGTTGTGAGTGAGCAACACTCATATACGAAGAGAAGTCGTAGCAGTCAATACGGCCCATGGAGGGGCCGGGCGCTTTGCTGACTTCCACAGGTTATGAGCCCCGATCGCATGTGCGCGGCTGACCGAGAGGTCGCCGATTCGATTCCCGCTGGCTGTTGACCAGGGCTGGGGGACCGGGACGAGGCAGCCTGGGGGAGAACGTGAGGACTTATGGGGTGTCGCTCACGGGGGAGTGTTGTGAGTGAGCAACACTCATATACGAAGAGAAGTCGTAGCAGTCAATACGGCCCATGGAGGGGCCGGGCGCTTTGCTGACTTCAACACTGGCCGCCATGGTTAGATTCCCGCAGTAAGGCTTGCCCCCATAAGCTCGATAGGGCGCTGTGGCCCCGCAAGCACGATCTAATCAACTAACCAACCCCATATCGCTATGTACAAATATGTATATGCGAAATAATTGGGCAGGATTGCTGCCATAGACCGCCCAGTATGAAGGAAGCGGTTTTCCCTAAACCGTACATGAACGGTTCCGGAGCGCTATGATAGGTGTTATGCGGGCTGTTCACACCAAAACATTCACTTTAGGCATTTGCATTTTTGTCCAGAATTGTTCAAAAAATGCAGACGATTAGCGGTCGCTCGCTGGCGGGGCGCAGCAGCCACGTTGCGCGTGTTTCGCAGCGGGTAGGAATTAGTCGACGACGTCGATGGCATGTGTCTGACGTAGTTTTATTAGGTATAGATACGCCTTGTTTGTGGAAATTCCCCCTGGCGTGTCGGCGGGGGGAATCATCGCTCGTCGTCCGCTTAGTGGTCGCCGTTGAGCGGTGGTTGCCTTTCCTAAAATTATAAGTAATCGAACTTCTAGTAAATGATCGGATATTTAAAAAATGCAGGCGCGCAAGGCGTGTGTGGTTCGCGCCGCTGCGGCAGTGGAGGAGAAGGCTGTCGGCACTGCTTGGCAATTCACCCAGCCAGCTGGTAAGGGAAGCGAACCAGATCAGCACGGTACAAGGCGCGTGCGAGTCGAAGCGGTATTACCGCAGGTCATGAGTCGCTCGCCGACCGAACCCACTCTTTGTTGCCGTTACGAACCTGCACGCATGGCCATCCCTCTCGCAGGAAAGGGCCTTGGCTGGTACACCGGCGCCGAGGATGGCTACCTGTACGTGGACCAGCTGCGCGTTGAGGACATCCGCAAGCAGGTGCGCATGGCCTGTGCGTAGCACCCGTCACAGGCGTCCGAAGCCAGAGGGGCTCAATGCCTGAACTGTTCCGACGATATACTGATTACACGCGCCCTGGGGGAAATACCACTGCCAAGTCAAGCCCTAAGACACCCCGTGGCCCGTGCCGCTTGCCCTCACGCGACCCTGCCACACACCGTCTCACACGCGCCCAAATATCCTCATCTTGGCTGGAGATCCAGTCTCCCTCACCTCGCAACACACGCCTTGCAGGTCCCCGAGTCGCCGTTCTACCTGTACTCGAAGAACCGCATCATGCACAACTACCAGGCCTACAAGGGGGCGCTGGAGGGCCTCAACTCGCTGCCCTGCTACGCGGTCAAGGCCAACAACAACCTCATCATCATGAAGGAGCTGGCGGCCGCTGGTTCCGGAGCGGTGCTGGTGAGCGGCAACGAGCTCAAGATGGCCATGGCGGCGGGCTTCGACCCCAGCCGGTAGGCCCGTGGGCGCGGCGGGCGGTGACGAGGAGGGGGAGCGAGCGCTTGGGCAGGAGCCCTGGGCGGGGTTCCTGGGACCCGGGGAAAGGACCGCGCGGTTGGGAACTTGGGATGTGTGTGGAGTCAGACGGGCTGGACTTGAAGTGGCGATGTGGGTCGGGAAGTGGGTCGCTGTCTTCCAAGCCCCAAGCCCCGGGCTGTACCGTAACTTATTAAGCCGCAACCAAGGAGCGGCTGTCACGGACAGCCCGGGTACACGAATTTGGCTTGTTACCCGACAAACCTACGACATGGTACCAACTCGTTGACGCATCCGGGGCCCTTCCTTTAGCGCGTGTCTCTTATATCTCGCCCGCTCCCTCGTTGGCTGACACGCCCTCCCTCTCGCTCGCTGACGCGGTCGCTGGCTCACAGCACCATCTTCAACGGCAACGGAAAGCTGCCCTGGGAGCTGGAGCTGGCGGCGGAGAAGGGCGTGCTCATCAACATCGACTCGGAGTTTGACCTGGAGGTACGAATGCCGTACGGGCGCTCAAAACTGACCGCATGGCGGCACGGGGCATTGCACGACCTGGCGGGCAAGGGTGTTTTAGGCATCGCGGGGGAGGAGGAGGAGGAGTTGGGCTCCGGGACATCGCAGCGGTGCGGTTGGTTGGGCGCCCCCCGGGGATGTGGGTGTACGGCCTCCCGGGTTGACCCACCCACCCAGGCAGCGGCCTCGGTCCTCCGCGGGGCCATCGTGCATCGGTACGGTCTGTTGCAAGGCCCCCGCGCGAAGCTCTGGCGAGATCGGGGCAGCCCCCTGGGGCCTTGGTTCCGCGGCCCGGCAAGAGCTGAAAAGCCGTGCGCCCCTGGGATGGGGCGCAGCGTGGCCTTGGGGCCTTCTATCCCGGGATGGCGCGAAGCGCCAGCGCGTCAACGACTTCGTCGTCGAGGCCGCAGTTTCGGACTACTCTCGGGGACTGGCACGATTTGGGTCTCTCGCCGCCTTACGCACGTGGCTGGGCCTTTATGCAAGGTCGGCCCGGCCCCGGTCGGTGTCACACACACACACGCATACGGGCCGCAGCCAACCAACGAACCCCGGGGGCGTGCCGCAAGGATAACGGGACGACCGCGCCCACGGGGTCGCGCGAGTTGCGGCCGGAGTGCGGTGTACTCGCGCGGCGGGATACGGTAGTTCCGCTCCGGGTACCTGTACGCAACCACTACTGACGAATGCTGGAGCGCGACCAACGGGCGCGCGGGGGTCTTCATGGAACTCCGAAGCTGTCACAAACAGCCGCGCACAAAGATGCGCTACGGGCTGATGTATCTATGGCGCAGCTGGCTTGCAGCCGGCAGCCGCGGCCTTGCCAGCTGGCTTGCAGCCGCGGGTCCATTCAGCTCTCGACTGACTGCAGCTGGCGCGCACAGCAAGGCCCTCGGCTGCGGCCTTGGCTGGTCGGTGGTGGTGTGCTCCCGGAAGGCCCATTCATGTTTCATTCGCTTGGGCCCCGTTGTCATGCCCTCCGGCATGGCGGGGCCCCTGCCCAGCCGCCTGGCCCTACAACGGTTCCCTTGCTTCTGCCGACCCTGGGTCTGTTTGCCACTGTTGCCTCCCTCCTTTCGCTGCTGTTTGTAACCCTGAACCCCCGCCACAGAACATCGCCGCGGCCGCTCGCAAGACGGGCAAGAAGGTCAAGGTGCTGCTGCGCATCAACCCCGACGTGGACCCACAGGTACGGCATTACGACAGTACGACACGGATTGGGATTTGGGGGCAGATCCAGTTAGGTGGAGCCACTTGGGTATAGACACTCCGCCGCACCCGTCGCTGCCGGCCAGGCAGCAGGAAGCCAGCGGCAGGGAGGGGCAGGATGGAGGGCGGGAGGCGCCATGATCCGCGCCAGCCCGGAGTGTGGCCTAAGGCCGCCCTTGTGCTTAAGCCGCCGGCCTCAAGTGCCATGCCCTTTGTTGGACATGAGGGCAAAGCAGGGCAATGCATGGGGTAATAGCAGGCGGCCCAAAGCCCCCTCCCTGAGCCTGTATTGACCTTGGTTTCGGCGCCGGTTTCGGGGCCGGCGCCTCCGTCCGCAGGTGCACCCGTACGTGTCCACCGGTCTGGCCGGCTCCAAGTTCGGCATCCGCAACAGCCACATCCAGGCGAGTGCTGGTACCGGTACCAGTGCCGGGGCACCAGCGTACCCAGCGACCCGCGGGTCGCTATCGGCTTCCTTGAGGAGTGTTCTTAATAGGCCGCGGCCGATGAAGGCGGCTGGGCCTGGCCTCGCGTGCTGGGACCAGTGGGCCCTGTGAAAGGGGCGTTGGACTCAACGTGTGAATGGACAGTGACAACGGAGCCCAATGCCCGCGAGCTGTTGCGCCACAACATACTTATGATTGTACCTTACCATGTGGAGGGTTGCCGTACCCGTACTGCCAACCGCCGGCCTGATGTGCTCCTGCCTGGGTCGTCGGCTCGCCCCTCCCTGCAGTGGTTCCTGGACGCCATCCGCGCGGAGCCCCTCCTGGAGCTGGTGGGCGTGCACAGCCACCTGGGCTCCACCATCACCAAGGTGGGAACTGGGACTGGGGAGGGACGGGAAGGGCGGCGTGGTAGGGTGGGTGTGTGTGTTTGTCGGTGCGTATACCGGTATGTGCTTTGGTAGAAGAGAAGAGAGAACGAAGCATAAAGAATGAGAATGATTTGAGGCCACGGTAGTGGTCGAGGTAAAATAAAAGGAATGAAGAGGAGAACAAGAGCGCCGCGGTGACGGAGCAGAAGCCGCGAGCCAACGGAGCACAGTATGTGTGTTGTTGTTGTGCGTGCTCGTCTGGAGAGAGGTGAAGGTGGGTCAAGGCCGGGTGGGTGAACAAGTACGGTACCGTATGTGAACACGGCCGCTCGCAGCGCTGTCTTTCCACGCAGCTCCTTCCTTGTTCTCGTCTCGTAACGCGTCATGTGCCACGCGGCGGCGGTGCCGGGCGGCGGGTCACACATCGCACTCGCAGGTGAACATTTTCCGCGACGCCGCCGTCATCATGTGCGACTTCATCAAGATGATCCGCGCGGAGGGCTTCCAGCTGCAGTACCTCAACATTGGCGGCGGCCTGGGCATTGACTACAGCCACCAGGGCCAGGTGCGGCGCTCTGATACGGCCTGATGCTGTGGCGCTCTGATGCTGCGGCCTGGTGATGCGGCCTGATGTTGCCGCCTGAGGCGGGCCTAATGCTGCCCGCTGCGGTCTACTTTGGTGCCCACTGCTGCTGCTGCGGCGGCGGCGGTTCCTGCGTTCTGTTGCGGTCTGCTGGCTTCCGTGTGGTGTCGGCTGAACATGGGGTGGCGGGGAACCAGGCGCGTGCGGCCAAGAGAGGGTGTTCAGACGGCGCTCGGTCGGCCGCTTCGCTTGTTCATTCGGACGTTTTTTTACTGTTCTCAAACCCGCCTGCTCCTCCCTGCCGCCGGTCCTCATTCAAAGCTTCCCGCCCGCTGCCCCCCGTCCTCCGGCCCTCCGCAACCCCCCGCTCCAGGTCCTGCCCACGCCCACCGACCTGATTGACACGGTTCGTGACATCGTCAAGGAGCTGGGTCTGACGCTGGTCATTGAGCCGGGTCGGTCCATGGTGGCCACCTCGTGTGCACTGGTCAACACGGTGACGGGTGAGTGGCGGCAGCAGGGGCGGCGGCAGGGTGGGGTGGGGACGTGGGGTGGGGCAGGGCGGGGCGGCAGGGTTGTTGTGGAAAGCTGCAGCGTTTTGAAACCCGAAAACCCGAAGTGAAGGGAAGCAAGGACCATCTGACGGGGGGAAGGGCGATGCGGTTGGATGGATGGTGGGATGGCGGTTGGATGGTCGGTTGGGCACAGCGGTGCCGCCTCAACTTTTCGCTGGGCTTGCAGACCACAATCCGCTTTTGCGGTACCGTATACGCATGTGCACATCGGGAACCGTTATTGGACTGGACGGGCAAACTTCCTGCTACTGTAACTGCTCGACCCGGCGGCGTCTTTCCCGAAATCCAAAGCACGACCGCCCGTCCACACACGTTTTTTTCACCGCGCTCTCCCCTTTCCCTTTCCCCAGGCGTCAAGACCAACGGCAACAAGCACTTCATCGTCATCGACGGCTCCATGGCCACCCTCATCCGCCCCTCGCTCTACGGCGCGTACCAGCACATCGAGCTCACCAAGCCCAGCAACGCGCCGCAGGAGGTGCGTGGTGTCGCGCACCGCATCACCTGGCGCCGCGTCTCGCTGGGAAGCAGCGACAGGGGCGCAGAGGCAGGGGGGTTACAGGGTCATGGCGCCCGGTCCTCCTCACTGCCAATCACCTCCCCGGCTTCCCACCCACCTCCATCGGGCGCCCCGCTCCCCTCAAGTACCCCGCTGCACGCTCCCTTCGCCGCGATTCTCCTTTACGACCTCCTCCCTTTTAATCACCGCCAAGGCACCAAGGCTGAGCCCGAGTTGACCTCTTCCCAACCCGACCCTCGCATCTCCTCGCATCCCCGCAGGTGTTCGACGTGGTTGGCCCCATCTGCGAGAGCGGCGACTACCTGGGCAAGGACCGGCAGCTGCCCACCCCCGAGAAGGGCGACGGACTGGTGGTCCACGACGCCGGCGCCTACTGCATGTCCATGGCCTCCAACTACAACCTCAAGATGCGCCCCGCCGAGTACCTGGTGGAGGAGGGGCGGCTGCGCAAGGTCCGCCACGAGGAGACGCTGGAGCACCACATGGCGGTGTTTGAGGGGCTGTAGAGCTGTAGTGGAGACGGGGAGACGGGGATGGAGTAGAGCGGAGATCGGGGATGGAGGAGAGGGGAGACGGGGCGGGGAGCGAGGAATAATGGATTAGAGCGGAGGCGGGGCGGAGGGAGAAGGAGTGTGGGGCGTGCCGCGGCGGGGATGAGGCACTTGGCGAGTGTGTTTCTCGGTGGTTTCATGTTTCCCCTTCCGCCTGGTTCCCCTGGGTGTTTGCAGGGGTTGGGGCGGTTGGCGGCAGGGTTTGTGAGTTATTTTTGGGGGGTAAGCCATAATCGTGCGGTAGTGTGGAGGAGTGATGTCCTTGCAGTGACGTGGTGGGGTTGGAGGCCGGCGTTGGTTAACACTGGTCGCGAGCCTCACCAGCCCGCGTTGCCGATACGGTGCCCCAAGCCACAGACACATTGCAAGGGCCTGGCTTTCAACTGCCGGAATGCGAAACACCGTTATTTGTGCGCGCATGCTTGCGTGCGGGAGGACATGTGTGATGTACTGGTATGATGGTGCGCGTGGTTTCAGTTCAGCCGGTTGGGGCGTTGTGGCCCGGCCACGGTCGTCGTGGTGGCCAGCCACTGCAGCGGCAATCGCGTTACGGTACAGCATATTAGCGTATTTCTGCCTCGAAGGTGCATTCGCGCGTCCGCTGCGGTGATGTGTGCCGTAGTTACGTGGATTGTTTTGTGGACGGAGACGCGGCTGGCTCACGTGGCCCCCAATTTCATGATTTGCATGGAAGGACCAGGCCGTGTGCCCCCCATTTCCTTCCCTTGTGAAACTCTGGACGTGCGGAGTCTGGCAGAGGTCGGCAGGGGGTGCGGCTGCTGCGGGACTGGCCGCAGTGCCGGCAGCCAAAGTTCGCCAACAGCCTGCAACTGCGGCTGGGTTCTGAGCGGAGGAATGCGACGGAAAGGAAGTGCTGAAGCAGTGTGCAAGGCGCAACTCCCTTTTGACACCAGGATTTATGCGTTCTCTGCCGTTTTTGACTCCTGATGAAAACGTTCTGGGCGCAGCGCACCCCGCATGAGGTAAAGCAACTGGTTCCTTCGGCGGCCCCACGCGGGGTAAAACGGAAAAGTGCGAGGAGACACTAGAGGCGCCGTGCAACGCCTATGGGAAAGCTTGGCAGAAATTCGGCGGAACTGCAACCGAAAATCAGCTTTTGCTCCCAAGCCCCAACCACCTTGCCGTTGTGTAACCGTTGTACCGGCACCCTATTGGAGTACCTTAGGTAAACGCGGGTGTCTTGGTTCACTGAAAGGAGTATGAACGTTCATCTGAACCTGCACTGAACGCTGACCGTGGACGTTCAGTGAAGGTTCACCGTTCGCCGTTCAGATTAATTAATTACAGAGGAGCTGGATAACAGCTACTTAGTGCGATCGCACGACTCTGTGGGTCTAATGTTCAATAGAACATCTAGACCAGGCCACTAACCGTTCGGGCCGTTCAGGCCCTTGTACTGCAAGCAAAGCGAAATTAACGTCCTTTTGTGCTTTTGACTTATGAATAGCTGCCTAAGTGACCAAAGCTTCTGGGGCACTTATAACGAACCGATACAAGGTCAAGCAGTTGTGTGAATACCTTTTATGTGCGCGGGAACAGCGCTGGAGCATGCATGCCGTACTATTTTGCGAAATAGGACGACCTACAAGCGCACCTCTGGCTGCCCCGCTGAGCCTCGAATCGGACAAATACCAGGCCCACCAGCTGTAAGCGCATTTTGGCCATAGCAATACACGGACATTAAGTTGAGACATTTACGACATCACGATGGTATTCGCTTAATTTTGCCAACTTGCTTGACCCTTGCGAAACATCTTTTAGCGCTCCCACAAAGGGCAGTTAAAGCCTGTATATTTATTGCATTTATTGCATACTAGGTGTCATTTGCGAACAGCCGGTGTCATTCGCCGCACCACGATGCGGCGTTGAAAGTCCGCAAAACAGCCCTCGTAGCTTCAACCCAATTCAAAACGAATACAATGGGCGGTGTTTCTGGCGACCAGCCACAAAACGACAACCCTTCGGCAGCAGCCGCGCCTCCACCCAGTCTAGAGGAGCAATTGCTGTCGGCGGCGGCCGCTGGCGACGCCGATGAGGTGGCGCGCTTGATAGAGCTTGACGCTGATGTAGACTACCAGGACGACGAGGGCGTGAGCCCGTTGATGAAGGCCGCTGAGGGCGGTCACACGGCGGTGCTGGCAGCGCTGCTGCAGTCGGGCGCACCTTGGAACGCACAGGACAAGAATGGCTACTGTGCGGGTGCGTACGGCAAATCGTACAGCCATCGGGTGGTCCGCGTGGGACGAGCAGCGCGTACGGCGTGACGCAACGGGGCGGCGGGGCTGGGGTTTCCAAGCGAGACGGTGGCGCAAGCTCACGTGCGCTGTCCAACAGTCCGGCCCTACTCCACTTGCATATTCCACAGCGCCCACAGCGCCCGAAATGGACCGTCAACCCCCCATTGTTGCACCGACACCGGCGCAACTTCCGGGCGTTTCCCGCGGGTGGGCCTGCGGGTCTGATTGGCATCGTGGATTCGTGGTCCGTTCCCATGCGAGCTGTTTTCTGCGTCGCTCCGCGCCGCACCCGCCCACCGGCCCGCCTGCCCGCCCGCCCCACCAACTGTGTGTACGACGCCGTACAGGGGAGTACGCCATGGGCTCGGGGCAGCAGGAGGCGGTGGACCTGCTCCTGGATTTTGCCGTACAAGCGGAGCTGGTGCTGGGGGCGCTGCAGAGGTGCGATCTGCGATACAGTCAGCCCCAAAGGAGGGCGGCCAGCGGGGGGGGGCGGGGGCACTGCGCTGCGCTGCGCTGTGCTGTGCTGCGGTGCTGTGCTGTGCTGTGCGGTGCGGTGCTGAGAGGGACTGGCTCTGGATGCCGGAGGGCAGCAGCGGCGCGACGGAGCCACGGATCAGGAAAACCACGGATGCGGGCTGACCGACCCATGGGTCCTTCGCGCCTCGTGGGACGTGATCACGTGCGGTCCGTGTCCCAGCGCTCCCGGTCTGCGCCCGGCATATGGGTTCCTGCCCACCCCTCCCCTCCCTCGCCCGTCGCCCCCCAGGCGTATGCAGGCGGGTTCCTCCTCCGGCCCCTCGGCCGCCAACTCTGATTACCTGAGTCAGAAGCTGGTGTACCGGGGGGAGCAACTGCTGGATGCGGAGGGTGGGTTTAGGGTTTACGGTTTTAGGGTTTTAGAGCTTCCGCGTGCTGCGTGCGGTGTGCTGTGTGAACAGATACTCTGTGTCGTCGTGCTGCGTGCTGAGATACGGTACAGTGCGCAGACCAGCTGTGTACATGCGGATGGGGTGTGCACACAGGCAGGGTGGGCGGAGCGCGGAGAGGGAGAGGGAGGGGGTGGTAATGCAGTCCGCAAAGCCGCAGCGAGGGAGTGGTTGGCGATGTTGGCGTTAACGAACTGAGGGGGGAGGGCGGGAGGGAGGGAGGGAGGGAGGGTGGTTGATTAGATACGGTACCGTAGAGACAGTTCGCGTTTTGACCAGTCCTCCGCTGACTTGGGGTTGGCGAAAGGAAGGCGGTCCCCAACCCCCGATCCACCCTCACTCGGCTCCTCAGGCGAGGCGGTGATGATGGGCTGGGAGCGGCCCCTCATGATTCGCCACGCGCAGCTCATCTGCCCGGGGGCCCGGGGGGACGAGCACCTGCAGGAGGCGGAGGCGGCGCAGGATCAGGAGCAGATCGGGGGGCAAGAGCGGGCGGCCGGGGATGCAGCGGGGGCGGGGACGGAGGTGGAGGTGGCGCTGGTGGTGGGAGATCAGCCGCCGTCGGCGTTGGCGGCCGCGGTGGCGGCGGATATGGTGGCGGCGGCGGCGGCGGATGCAGCAGCGGCGGCGGCGGCGACTGCTGAGGGGAGCGGGCAGGGCGCCGGAGGGCCGCAGCGGCGGCGGAATGGCGGCGGCGGCGGCCGGGTGCTGAATGTGGGCTTTGGTCTGGGAATCGTGGACGAGGCCATACAGGTACGGCATGTTGTCGCATCGTGCCGTACTGTACTGCGCTGTACTGTGGGAGGAACGAGGAAGAGGTGCGCGTGCACGTCCATGTGTCTTGTAGTGAAGAGGTGCCTCCCTCTGCCGCCCTCCCTCCCGGGTTTCTCCCCCCTCCCTCCCTCCCCCACCCCGCCTTCCCCCCGGGGTGAGCCCCGCAGTCGCACAACCCCGAGCGGCACACCATTGTGGAGGCCCACCCGGATGTGTACGACCATATGGTACGACAAGGCTGGGCGGCGCGGCCCGGCGTGCGCATCTTGCGGGGCCGCTGGCAGGACGTCCTGCCTGAGCTCTTAGCGGAGGCGCCGTACGACGGAATCTTCTTCGACACGTACGGTAAGAATATGTACGGCGTGCGTGTATGGTACGGTGTGGTAATGCCGTACGTGTTGCCGGATGGCTGGCGGTGGGTTCATGCGCTTGCTTCCCCTCCCCTCCCCCCTCCCCAGGCGAGTACTACGAGGAGATGCGCGACTTCCACATCCAGCTCCCCCACCTGCTGGCCCGCGACGGCGTCTACTCGTTCTTCAACGGCCTCGCATCGGACAACATCTTTTTCCACATGGTCTACTGCAGGTGGGGCTGGGCTGGGCTGGGTGGGGCCTGGGCTGGGCTGGGTGGGGCCTGGGCTGGGCTGGGTGGGGCCTGGGCTGGGCTGGGTGGGGCCTGGGCTGGGCTGGGTGGGGCGTGGGCTGGGCTGGGTGGGGCGTGGGCTGGGCTGTGTTGGGCTGGGCTGGGTGGTTTGTTTTCTGGAGGTGCAACGCGATATTGGTACTGGTTGCAGCAACCAGTCTCCTGCATATCGACCCAGGAGGTCGATACGTAAAAACCCTCGAGACCATACGAACCACACGAAGGAGCGTACCGTAATGGGGGAAATGGGGCTTTAGGGTCCGGGGCTCGCCTTGGCCCAAAATTTAACGAGACACGCTCTGTGCGGTGCGGTACGGTACCGGTACGGCACCGGGGTGCGGATCAATCCCACGCAGGCTGATCTCCCTGGAGCTGGCTTCCAAGGGCCTTACGGTGGAGTACGAGCCGCTGGCGGTTGGCGCCCTGGGCGACGAGGTGTGGCAGGGCGTGCGCTCAAAGTACTGGCACTTTGAGACGTACTTTTTGCCGCGAGTCACGCACTCGGACCCCTTGGACTGTGTGGAGGAGGGGGAGGAGGGGGCGGGGGCGGCGGCGGAGGCCGGGGAGGAAGAAGCAGGGTCGGGTTCGGCCGGCGGCGCGGGCGCGGGTGGAGGTGCGGAGAAGGAGGAGGCAGATGAGGAGGGGAAAGGGGAGGACGGGCGGGCCGGGTAGGCGGGCTGATGGGAGCGGGAAGGTGCGAGGGAGGTGATGGTGGTGGTGGTTGTGGTGGGAGTTGAATAGGGTGAGTTGAGGAATGTGGTTGGTGGTGAGGTGAGCGGGCGGCTGGGGAGCTGGGCTCGGGGGGCCGGACTGATCGGGCTGGGGTGTCTGAGGGCTGGACTCGTTCGCGGCTGGGATTATAAGTGCCGTACCCCAAGGCACGGCGCCGTTCCTCTGGCCGTGTGGTGACGGATGTGGTGAGCATGATGGGTCTGAAGGCCCGTGCAAGGAATGCGTGCTTGAAGGGCACGTTGCAAACAATGAATCCGAAGGGCCCAGAGGAAGGGTTACTGTACGAAGCAGGAAACTGGTCACCCGCGAACCGCGCACAGGCCTCACACCTCAGTGGCGTGCGCCGTGCGTGTGTGTGCCCAGTCAAGCGTCAACGCCTTGCCGGCGCGGCGGGCCCCCTCAAGTACCGACGGTCCCTCACAAAGGACAACTCCTCACCTACTAGCGTCCCCGATTGCGGCCTGCACGGCTCGACATGTCTTCCTATCCTAACCACTTGACGTTCTCCATGGGCCGTACGACGTGTCAGTTGGTACGTGCAACTTGGGAAACAAGACGTCATTCGAACTCGAATGCTGTCAGAATAAACGGAGTTCGTTAGGTAGGAATTATATCTGTGAACGACGTATTATAAATCTTTGGCGGCCAGTTGGCGGTATTGGCGCGAATCCTGTAAGGATGGGAGCCCTAACCAGCGTCCTCGACGGGCTATTCCTAGCTTACTTTATCATCCACGTTCCTACCACGATTCTGGTAGACAGCCAAAGCGGTGCGTGTCGTCATCGCGTCGATACTGAACGTTGTTGAACGCTCTTCCTTGCGATGACTACCAAGCTTGCGCCATACGTGTTGAGCACACTTCATAGTGAACTTAGGCGACCAGATTTCTGGTACCGGCCGACGTTACTCACATCAACCGCCTTGCCGTGAACGCTCTCCGCGAACGACGTGCTCTGTGCCCGCAGTGGTCCCAGCGCAGTATTTCCCAGGCTGGGCAAAGGATCTGCTCCAGTGGCACATCAAGACGAATGGTGACCACCTGGTAAGGGCTGCGCGGTTGGTCTTTACTACTGCGGTGGCGATGGGTGGGAAGGGAAGGCACACCGAACCTCGCGTCAGCGAGCACCACAGGGGTTGGGAAAGGTGGCACTAATATTTGCAGGATAGATGCCGGTGGGTATCGAAGAAGATACCGCAGCGGAGCGTGCCGGTGGGGTCGGGGGCGTCCGGCATCATCCGTGCTGCAGCTGGGGGGAGCAAATATTCTGCGAACAGCACGCAGTGCCCTCAAACAAAACTGTTGTGAGGGCGCAGCAAACAAACTGGGTCGGCAGCAAATAATAAGCGCAGCCCAGGTGCTGCCGAGTTTCCGCCCGCATGGGAGTGCACACTCACAATGGAGATACTTGCGAATATCCATGCAACCGCAGGCGGATCCAATGTTTCTGCGTTGCCGCGAACTGCACGGGCCTATGGCCGTGCCGTGCTCAACTGATTACTCCTTTAAGAGGGAAATCTGAAATCATGTCCCACCGCTGCCGTACCTTGCCGTGCCCTGTTGTCGTACATTTCCAACCGCAGGTATCGACCAACCCACTCTGGTTTGTGTCCATGGTCTTCTGCGAGTGCTTCGTGCAGCTGCCGTTCTTCTTCGTCGCGGCGTACGCTTTCATCAAGCGCCGTAACTGGATCCGGATTCCGTGCATCATATACGGCGCCCACGTGGCTACTACCATGGTGCCGATCTTGACCGAGATCCTGTTCAGCCCCGCAGCCGGGCCCAAGAGAGTGACGCTGGCGCTCATCTACCTGCCGTATCTTATCGTACCGCTACTCCTTGTCGTACGCATGGCCGTGGTGGCGCAGCCCTTCGGCCCAGCAAGCAGTGGCCGCAAGAAGGGCGGCAAGCGCAAGGCGCAGTGATGCGGCCGCGTGGGCGGGTCGTGGGCGGGATGGGACGAGGCAGTGGAAGCGCCGAGGGGTGAGGGTAGTCGCCGGGCGGCAGAGGGACTAACAGCCTCGCGGCATGGGCGATATCGAGTTCGCCGCTGTTGTGTACTGAAGTGTTGCCGAATTACATGGCCAGGTTGTTTGCGGCGACTTTACGTGCTTGTAACCCTTGTCAAGAACCATCGTCAGGGGATCAGCCACCCTGACTTGCACAGGGAATGTGGCGATCACTTTACCGCTCTCAATCGACCTAATCAGCAAATCAGCCTAATCATCTGAAACACGGCTCCGCGCAGAAGCCGGCATGTTCCTGGAGCGCTGGAGGGCTACCTGGGCTGTTCGCCTCCGAAAGGCTGACTGGGCTGACTGCGCAATCATCATTTTGTTTTGTTTGGAAAAGGCAATCCGGCGGATGATGACTTGATGAGGTCGCGCGCAGATCCGCTGCGCCTGTCCTTCCCGAATTCCTCGTATTGCAAACCACGACGCTGTGCCCCGGCTGCGATCTGCAGCGGGAGTTGTACTTGCAGGGATCACGGCTGGGCAGCAAAGGTCCGCAGTCCTCGGCTGTGGTTGCGCCGGCGGGCGCGCCTGTGGACGGTTGTCCTGCCGCGTTGCGCCTGGCGGGCAAGCCCTGCGTAACTTGAACACCAGCACAAGGCGACGTGAACTTGCTCCTTCACGCCGAGGCCACGGTTTCCAGTCCGCTCCAAATCTGAGTAGCAATTCTCCATGACAATATCAAAGGTATTCTTGCTAACGTGTAGCTCAAACTGAGCCTGTACCGAGCGTCGTCCCACGTACGTGTCAATACATGCTGAAGTGGGCTCCGTGCGAATACGCTTGGCCCGGTTCTTTGGGTAATAGCGTCGTAGAGGAAGGGGAATAAGTCCCAGCACATTATCACCGCCATCGTCGTCATTGTCGCTGTCCGATTAGACCTCCGGGACCAAGGCGGCCGTCTGGACAAGCATGAAGTACCCGGCTATAGCACAAATAAGCAGTGTGAACATCTGAAGTCTGTATTAGTGCAAGGTTATAAGCAGGGCGATGGCGTGCTGGTTTGTGGGAGCCATTTCGATAGTGACTTTGCTTCGAGGTGCCAATAGCCCTGACGAGCTGTCCTTGTTTTGTAATATAGTTACACATAAATGCTTTATCATAAGCAGTTGCTGCAAAGTTATGTTGGTACCGGTCTGGTTTCTTGGCGTTCCGCGCGTTCATAGAAACAGCGATTGTACGGGCTCTGCCCGTGTTCTACGTACGAGGTAAAAGTACCCGAAACCAAAAGTCATAGAAACACGGCAAACACCCCTAATGGGCCTAATGGGTGTCAGCACTGGTGGAGCTCGTTAGCTAAAATTATATATCTGTGAACGGCCAGATCAGATCATTGGCCACCAGTTGGCGGTATAGGCGCGAATCCTGTAAGGATGGGAGCCCTAACCAGCGTCCTCGACGCGCTATTCCTAGCTTACTTGATCAGCCACATCCCGATCACGATTCTCGTAGACAGCCAAATCGGTGCGTGTCATCTATCGTAGCGTCTACTGAACACTGATAATGCTTTCCCTACCGGTGACTACCGCGATTGCGCCATCTGTAATGAACACACTTTTTACTGAATTTACGAGACCTAATTTCCGGTGCCGGCCGACGTTACTCACATCAACCGCCTTGCCGTGAACGCTCTCGCGAACGTGCTCTGTGCCCGCAGTGGTCCCAGCGCAGTACTACCCAGGCTGGGCAAAGGATCTGCTCCAATGGCACATCAAGACGAATGAAGACCACCTGGTAAGGGCTGCGCGGTTAAAGGGCGCCAGCGGGCACCATAGGCACCACAGGGGTTGGGATGGGTGGCATCGATATTTGCAGGATAGGATTGGGAGCATAGGGAAGGCACGGGGGCCGGGATAGGAGGAAGTGGGATCGGGAGGGTGCCGGTGGTTGTCAAAGAAGACACCGCAGCGGAGCGTGCCGGTGGGGTCGGGGGCGTTCGGCAGCATCCGGGTTGCAGCTGGGGGGAGCAAATATCCTGCGAACGGCATGCAGTGCCCTCAAAAAATGTTGTGAGAGCGCAGCAAACAATCTGGGTCGGCAGGAAATAATCTGGGTCGGCAGCAAACAATGGTGCCGCCGAGTTTGTGCCCGCGTTGAAGTGTCCCTACACGCACAATGGAGATACTTGCGAATTTCCATGCAATCGCAGGCGGGTCGAATGTTTCTGCGTGGGCGCGAACTGCACGGGCCTATGGCCGTGCCGTGCTCAACTGATAACTCCTTTATGAGGGAAATCGTATGCCGCTACCGTACCTTACCGCACCCTGTCGTCGTACATTTCCCGCCGCAGATATCCACCAACCCACTCTGGTACTCGTCCATGGTCTTCTGCGAGTGCGTCCTGCAGCTGCCGTTCTTCTTCATCGCGGCGTACGCTTTCATCAAGCGCCGTAACTGGATCCGGATTCCGGGCATCATATACGGCGCCCACGTGGTTACTACCATGGTGCCGATCTTGACCGAGATCCTGTTCAGCCCCGCAGCCGGGCCCAAGAGAGTGTCGCTGGCGCTCATCTACCTGCCGTATCTGATCGTACCACTACTCCTTGTCGTACGCATGGCCGTGGTGGCGCAGCCCTTCGGCGCAAGCAGCGGCCGTAAAAAGGGCGGCAAGCGCAAGGCGCAATGATGCGGCCGCGTGGGATGGGACTTAGGGTGGGATGGGACGGGGCAGTGGAGGAGCCGAGGAGTGAGGGTAGCGGCAGTAGCAGGGGTGTGGCAGGGCCAGCTAGTGCTTCTGGGGGGTCAAAGGCCCACTAATGCGACTGGCGACTGGTTTCCGTTCTGGCCATTGGGAAGTAGAAAATGATACCGCAGCGAAGACGAGGACGGCGTTAGCGAACGGACCCTGAACCCAGTAATACTTACCGAACATACCTGTGACCTTACCGAGCTGAAAAGACGCCATTGGGGAGCTTCGGGCCTCTTTGTTTGGGAGCCTGTTTGTGGTGCATCGCGGGCAGGGGGTCTCCAGCGAGGCGGTCGATGATGTGCGTGCAAAGTGGATTCGGTTGCACGGCATCATTTTGCGAGGTGCTCGAGGCATTTCTCAAAACATTGGTTGTTTGCGAGGTACCCATTCGAGTTTTTCTGGCACTTTGCGAGGACCCAGACAATGAATTGTTTATTCACAAGTTGGTGTGAGAACAGGTGACGTAGCCGCGCCTCAACCCATTGAGAATTTTGACGGCTTGCGCCTATCCTGACTCGGCACTGGATGTCAGTGACCCATGGGTCGAAGGTCGGATTATTTGCCGGAGAAACATGCTATGCACGCACCCAGGCCATACGAACATACCGATCATCCTAAAGCATAATGACATACCTACACTTTATCAACTGCAGGCCGTTACACGATGGCAGGCTGCCGGGTCGCAGTCACAACCTTCACAATTTTGCTCTGGCGTTCGTTTCTAACCCAGCAGCATGAGATACCCTCATTCTCATAACAGGCCAGGGTAATGAAGAAAGATTTTGTTCTCCTGTGCTTTTGATACCGGTATGCAAGGCGTCTTTTTCCGTTCATGTGTTGGATACGGCCCATACAGGCGGTCAGTTCGGACACACCCCAACAACCAAAGTCGTCATGATCCCTCCACAAAGGCTCCTGTACGCATTTGCCAACAAATGAACCTGATCCATGGCGGCCCAGCATGTCAATCGCCACCTCCTGGAAGCGCTACCCCTGTTTGCGTCAGCAAAGCACGCAGACTGCTTTATTATCTTCTATCTGGATGCCGATAAAACAGATGCCGAGAACACGCGAGGAAAGCGGCTCCGGCTGGCAAACGGCTCCGCGCTGCCCTTGCCGCCAAAAGTCGTCTTTGGCGATCCGCTGCCTGCGCACCGCTGGGTTCTGGAGGCTGCATCAGTTTTCTTCCAAGCTCAGGTTAGCAGAGCACCAACAAAAAGGTGCTAACATCGGGTCAAAGCAAAGGAGAGCTCACGCGCTTGTCACGCCGCGACCTAAAAGTTTGCCTGGGCGTCTGCTTGGACTGGCACTTGCTGCCGAGACGGGCTCGTTCCTCGATGCTTAGGAATGTGATTTCCAGCAACTGACCGCCCTTATTTTTTTGCCATCATAGGAGCGCTGGGCCAACAACGGCCCGAGCGGCCGCCCTGAGCTGCGGATCCCGCTGGGCAGTGAGGACGAAGCCGCCGGTGCGCGCGCGGCGATCGAGTTCGCTTACACCGGCAGGGTGAAGAGCGTCAGCGGCGTGCGGGCCGTGCTGGAGACGCGGTGGCAGGCCCAGGTCCTGGAGATCAGAGACTGCGCGCAGGTGTGCGATGAGGCCCTGCAGCGCATCCTGGATGATGATGGGGCCGCGGCGGGAGCGGCAGCGGGCCCCAGCAGCGGCGCCGGGGGCGTCGCCAGCACGCAGCAGCAGCAGCCTCCGGTTCTGCAGCTCTACGCGTGCGAGGAGCTGTGGCCAAACCCCGCGGCCGAGCCCAGCTTCGCGGCTGTCTTACAACAGGCCGCTTCCAAGCTCGTGGCGCACTTTGGCGACGCGCTCAGGACGATCTGCACGTCGTCACTGCGGGCGCAGCTCCTGGGTCTGCCGCCCACCGGCCTGCGGGCGCTGCTGGGTTCCAACGGCTTCGGCTCCGACGACGAGGCCAGCGTCCTGGCGCTGCTGGCGACCTGGATCAAGCGCAATTACGACGACACGGACGAGCAGGTCCGCCAGCAGCTGTGCCGTACAGTACGGCTTGCCCAGGTGGCCACGCCGTACCGTGACGTGGTCGTGCCGGTGCTGGCAACCGATTATGAGATCAATCCGCAAAGGCCCGCAGGCTGGTTTCCGCTCGGAAGCACGGACGCCAGCTACGTCACCGGCTTCGCGAAGCTGACCGACCCTGAACGGCGCAGGTTACTGGCGTGCCAGAGGAACGACCCGTGGGTCATCGGCTCAGGCCGCCTGCTGGATCTCACCCCGCGCCCGCAGTGCATCCCGCCCGAGGGCCTCACCTTCTCCTGGAGTCTCGACCAGCAGGACCTGCTGAGCCACCTGCAGGCGCTGAAGCCCGGACGCGAGCCCAAGGTTGTCCAGTTGACGTTCGACCAGGTCGGCGGCCCCTACATCCTGAGCCGCGGGTTCGAGTGGGGCCTCGGCATTCAGCTCACCGCGGCGGCGCCGGGACACAGGCCGCCGGCCGCGGGGCTGTCCCTGGTCTGCCACCTGCCTGCCGCGTTCCGCGTGAGCGGGTCGCGGCTGCGTGCCGCGAAGCGCTTCTCGGCGTGCGTGCCCGTCGACGCACGTGTGACGGTGCGGCGCTGGCAGCAGCGGAGGGACGGCGGCGGCGACGCGGCGGCGGCGGCGGCGGACGTGACTGTGAGCTGGGGCGGTGCGACGGACACCGTCGTGGTGGGCTTCGGCTGCGCTTTGTCGGACGTGCTGCCCCTATTGCAACAGCCCGGGGAGGGCGGCGGCGGCGACGGCGCGACTGCTGCCACCAGCAGTAGCGGCGCAGCGGCCAGCGGCGGCGGCGGCAGCGCCAACGCCGCTGCAGGCGGTAGCGTTGAGACGGATGCCGGTAGCGGCGGCGGCGGCGGCAGCACCACGGTGGGAGGGGGCGACGGCGGCGACGACCCGCTGGCGGCCTGGGGCGAGTACCTCAGGGATGGCAAGATCAGGGGGAACCTCACAATAATGCGGCCGCCGCAGCGGAGTGCGCCGGCGGAGGCGAAACAAGCCACAGCGCGGGTCGTGGGAAACGGATGAGCATGTGGCTGTTGTGGCAAGGTCATGGAGTGTTTGCATCGGAGTGGTGCGGACAGGCGGCGCGGATGATGGGAGGGGTCGGGGCGGCTTTGCTTACTTGTGGGGCCACATGAGGCAGTGTCTGGTCGCCAAATGGCGCGATCCCGCGTCCGCGCCGCTATGACCAGAACGTCATAGGAATGGAAAGGAGAGAACGAACCGTTTCACAGTAGACCCAAAAAGATGACTGGCGCGAACCGCAAATGACACTGCCGCGGCCGAAGCCCAAATCGCGGGCCTAAACGAGCATGGTGTGTGCAATAACCAAGGCAAGCGACGTTCAAACAACCCCTGCCCCCCGAGCTTGAATGGACCGGGGGCGACAGACTCTGCGCTTCCCGGCACAGACGACACCGTTTCCAACAACCCTCATTGTCCAGGCCTCCCCGGACGAGCCAACAATCGAGCAGAACTTGGAAAGTAAAATGAGTAGAGACCGCCGCGGTACCCACAGCACACAGGGAGGCGGCGCGTGTCGTTCAAAAAACATTTATTTTTGTAAGGCCCAAGAGGAAACATTCGTATTGAATTCCTTCAACAAAACTTCGTCGGTTGCTACGATTGTGTGGGATGAGACGAGTCGAGAGCTCGAGGCGCTTGACCCGCGTATCTGGCCCCTCAATGGTAGCTGGCCCCCGGAGCGCGGCTCCCGAGGCCGCCCCCCGGGTCGCCTCTCACCTGCCTGCCTGAAGCAAAGCGAATCATCATTGCACAGGCGCATGTTACGAAATTCAGCCTCATGCAAGTCGACGTTGGAAGGTAGCTTTTAGCTCACGCCTCGCGCCCGCAAACCTTCCGCCCAGTGGCAGCAAAGCCAGGTCGCGTTCCCACCCGACGTGTGATCACCTCCTTTGTTACCTACCGTACCCGAGAGATGGTCAAGCAAGCGCCGCCATACAAAAAGGCGCCTCCGGCAGTATCAGCCCCCACCCTTTATTCAACCAAACGCACCCGGCCAGAAACCCGGGGCGGGCAGCGACCAGTTAAGGCCCCCACTGCCGCCCTCAAGAGCCGCCACCGGGCACCCCCATGCCGGCCGTCGGCGCCGCGACGTGCGCCTGCAGCAGCCCCTGCCCCTGCGCCCCCTGGCTCGCAGCCGCCCCGGCCGCTCCGGTGCCCCCCGCCGTGTCGAACAGCATCTCCATGGCGGAGCCCAGCTGGCTCAGCATGTCGGACGCCACCATGGCGCGCTTGCGCGCCGCAAAGGCGTAGGCCGCCGCCGTCCTCGTCACCAGACAGGCGCCGTAGGAGGCTAGGACCATGGGGTTGATCTCCGGCAGGATGACCACCTCCACCTCCGCGGACTGCCGGGCGCTGTCCAGAAACGCCAGCGTCCAGGAGATGAAGGTGGCGATGGTGCCCGCGAGGATGTCGCCCTGGCTGCCGCAGCGCTTGGCGCCTGGGCGAGAGGGGAGCAGGGCAGAGGACACGAACCCTAAACACCCGTGGGCGGGACTGAACCTGCGGCACCGGCTGGCTGGATGACGGTGCGGCTGGATGGGACTACCGGTATGGGAGGTTTGGCCAGAACGCCAGTGGCTCGCAGCGGCGGGGGCCGGCAGGGACGGAGAGCAAGGAGGTGGCGGACGCGGGCCAGCAAGCGCCAGCGCTCGGCGGAAGGCAGGCGGGGGGTCGGGTACAGCGACATGTGCGCCCGGGGGCCATAGGGCCCTGCAGACGCTTCATTCGCTCTTACGCGGACTTTGCCTCATGACGAAACCCACGCGGAAGTCCTGCACGGTAGCTTGTTCTGAAGCGTCCGGACACAAACAGACACAGCGCGGCACTAACGCGGCGGCACAGTGCACACGCAAGTGCAGAGTGCGGGTATCGACGCCGCTCCCACGCACCTCCGCTGGCGTTGCAGATCATGGTCACCTTGCCATCACAGATTGCGTCCACTGGGCCCTTGGACACCAGCGTGGGGCCCCGCAGGTGCGCGGTGACCTCCAGCAGCTTGGAGGAGCGGTCGTTGTTGGGGCCGTGCAGGCTGACACCCATGGTGGAGGCCAGCCGCCGGAACTCGTTCAGGTTGGGCGTCAGGACGCAGTTGGTGTAGCCTGGACAGCGACAGGCGACCGGGACCGTGAGGGCAGGGACAGGGGCAGGTACAGCGACAGAGGCAGGGGATGTAGGAGGTGCGGGGCCAGGGGCAGGGACAGTGATGGCGGGCCGGCGATGAAGGTATATGTGAAGGCGTGGCAGTGGTTGCCGGGAAAGGGGGCTGGGCCTACTGGGGTGGAAGTGGGCTGGAAAGAGCAGCAGCAGCAGCCGGGCCAGTTTCATCACCGCATGTCGCGACGGGAAACGGCGTCGGTGTCTGTTTCGCGAGCGACTTCGGCAGCAGGGTGCCGACGGAGTCAGCCCCACGAACCAGCCCGAGCCAGATTGATGCCTCCCAACACCCACCCGCGACCAGCTCCGGCTCCCGGGCCACCAGGAACAGTCCGTCGCCGTCCAGCACCATTGGCATCTTGGCCGCCTTGGCGCGCAGGATGACCGAGCGGGCAATGTCCAGCAGCAGCGGATCGCGCCCCAGCCCCGGTCCCACGACCAGGCAGTCCAGCCGATTGAACCAGCTCTCAACCTCCGCCGTGGCCTCTGCGACGTGCGCTGCCGCCGCCGCGGTCTGGGCGGCTACGTCCGCCTGATCGCCGGGCACCAAGGGGATCGAGGACATCGCGGCCGGTGCGCCCGCTGCTGAGGCCAGCTGCGATGTAGATGCCGCCTGCGGCGACGGTCCAACGCGCAGGATGCGGGAATGGCGCATGAGGTCCCGGACAAGATAAGAGGCAGGCGCTTGCTGTCGTGAGCAGGCGCAAGCATGCCTTGAGCACAGCTCTGGGCTTATGGGCGCAGGTGCTGCCAGTTTGGCAGCAAGGAAAGATATGAGAGGTTTGCCGTCCGCGAAATGGGCGTGGCGGTTCAGGTGTCCCCATCCCCAGGCAACGGAAAGACACCGCAGCTCAGCGGGCACAGCCAGAGGCAGCACGTCTCACGGAAACCGCTGCACCACATACGGTCGTACAGAAACGAATCAGGTTTGCTAGCTTGCGGTTGGGCAGCGTCAGCAGCCAGCAAACCTACCTTGACTTGCTGCAGCAAGTCCGACCGTTGCAGGAAATACGGATGCACGAGGAGGTCGGGGCTGTACTGCTTAATAATGGGGGCAGCACTTGTCGAGCAGAAGACGTGAGACAAGTCCGCCCCCGCCTGCAACAGAGAAGGCCAGCAACGGATGTCAACTGCACGGCAAGCTGCCCGGTGCCCAGCACGGGGCCAGAGCATCGGATGAACCATGTGCGGCACTGCTTAAGTGCGGTTAGGCGGGGCTACGATTCGCGGCCAGCTGGTCGCGGCTGCTCTCCGCCTAAAACGGGTGTGGTCAACGTTGGCGCTCTCATGGGTTTCAGGATTGCCCCCGCACCCCCAGAGCGTATAAGTGATGTTCAGGTACGGGGCTATGCAACCCGATGAACGAGACGCCGGCGAGCCCCGCGCGCGAGCTACTGCTGGTGGGCGGGGAAAGCTGCTTACCGCCAAGGCAGCAAAGGCTGCGAAGTACGGCGCACCCGTGTATTCATAGCATCCACCCAACACAGCAATCTTTCCCGACTGTCCCTTGAAGCGATCATCTACAGCAGACAGCAATGTGTTAGGGTTAGTAGCCGGCTGCAAGTAACGGCTCAGGCAGTCTGTGTTTTCGCACCTGTTAATGTTGGTACAATCCGTCGCACTTCAGATCGAATTTCATCGCTCATCATCGCATTTTCGGGCCTCGTTCCATCGGCACTCAAGTTCCGAGTCGCCGTCCTGGAGCCTATACCCTACACACTGCGAAATAAATTACTGAGATTCATGTCGGCTTGCCATACAACACGTCAGCGCTGAAGTGTACCGTTCGGTTATCGCCGATTCCGCCACGAGGAGCCGAATTCATTTTCCAAGCTAGACGGCACCAGATAATATGCGGTTATTGAGGTTAATACTGGGCTCTGGCGTAGAACAGAGAGCGAAATAATTGAGGCAGTCTTGAGGAACAGAATAATTGAGGCAGTCTCGAGGAAAGCGAGCAAGTCGTCATCTGGCACGTTATCGAAGCATAGTATAGTCTTCTGTGGTATCCGTCAGCGTATGTGTGTCTTTACGTACACGTTGTAGCGAAATAACCTCAAAGAAACCCAAAAACATTTGGGTGGGTACGGCAACGTCCGACCCGGAACAGAGAACAGGGGGTTCAGGGCCAGAAACCGGGGTACAGCGCTACAGCCCAGGTTTACATGAGAAATTTGGATCTCAGCTTTTGCAGAAGTAAACCACGCTTCAGGTGCGCATTTCTTGGCACCGCCCCACCAGCCGAAGGACACGGGAGTACACGAGCAGTTGCTCCTGGACCCAATCGACAAGCCAGGACTCCGCAGCTGCACCCGGCACGCAAAAGGAGCTCGAGGAATTCAAGTCCGGCAACGGCATGCCGGACGGCGGCGGCCCCAAGCCCGGGATCCCTGCGGCCCGTAACGAGGCCTCAACCCCAAGCCACGAAAAAGCCAGTTCGACCGCAGCAACACACAACTTGATAGACATTCGCTGTCTCACGAAACGCCTGCCGTGTCTCGACACGGCCTGGGCCGGTCCTACGACTTGAGCGGCTTGTCCCGCGAAGCACCTGTCCTGCCGGCGCCACCTTGCCCCGCCCCGCCATTGCCCCCGGCGCCTCCTCCAGCTCCACCGCCGGCCGTGCTGCCACCACTGGTAGCAGGCGCAGCAGCACCACTGCCCCCGCCCCCGCCACCGCCCATTCGAGCCTCCGCCGCCAGCGCCGCCGCCACGCTTGGCGGCTGCGCCGGCGCGCTCGAGGCCGCGCCTCCGCCGGCCCCCAGCGTCCTGCCCTTCCCAGCAAACGTCCCTCGGCCCTGACCTGCACCTCCCCCCGCCGCCTCCAGATCGCCTCCGGCCGCCCCGTCCGAGCCTCCGCCGCCGCCGCCGCCTGCCTCGCCCCCGCCGCTCCGCAGCAGCTGCCCTAACCTGCCGCCAAACCAACCTAGCCGGCTGCCGCCGCTGCCGCCGAGCCCTGAACCGCCGCCGCCGCCGCCGATGCCGCGGGCCGTGTCGTACGTGGTGTACGGCAATGCGGAGCTGGGCGAGAGGATGAAACTAGGCAGTCGTACACAGCGCGCCAGGGGGAAGCTCTGCTCCAGCCAAACGGTGGCAGAGCGGGACAGAGCCAGGGGCCGCAGGTAGCCCCACACCCACAGCTGGCCCACCTGCAGGGCGGTGAGAGCGCGTGAGGAACTTGGAACTTCAACATGATGCGATGCATTGATGTGCCGCGCTGCATTTTTCTAGTGTGATATCCTGCGAAAAACGCAGAACTGTAACCTGCGATCCTGACAGGGACCTGCGCATCTCCGTGTTATCCCGTGTCAGAGCGGGGCAGCCTAAGCACCTGCGGCGGCTTAGGGCGTTGCGCCATCACGACATGGTGCGGCACACCGCACGGCACAGCCCAGCATGTCGAGTAGCACGCCAACCGCAAGGTCGCTTTAACCAGGTCAGATGCCAGACACCGGCAGCCCTTCCCGCCTGCCCAGCCCCCATCGACCCGTGGGTCGCTGCGACCACGGACCACCCCAATCGAACCCAACCCAAGTACTCAACCCTAACTTGGCTTGGTTACCCAACCCAACCACACTTGGGCTCGGTTGCCCCATCCTGCCCACCCGACCGTGCCCAGCCGCACACAAAGGCCCCACCCACCCACCAGCAGCCCCGCCAGGTGACCCAGGAACGACGCCTGCGGCACCAGCAGCTGGCAGAAGATGAGCAGCGCCCAGGGGTACCAGGCGGCGGGCACTTGGAAGAGGCCGAAGATGTTGCGCTGGCTGGAGGCGCTGAGGGCGGTCTCCCACACCACCAGACCAAAGATGACCCCGGAGAAGCCCATGGCGCCCGTGTACAGGGCGTCAGGGACCAAGCCGCTGTGCGATAGCACACACAGCGTCGGCGGGCGGAGCGACCAAGGGGTGGTGGGAGGGAGGGGGTTAGAAGACGCAGGAAGGGAGGGAGTGTCAGGGGGCAGGAGGATGGGGCGTAGGAGGGAACGGACACGGACACGGCCCCTGTCGCCGTTTTATCCACCAAACCGCTGCGGAGAGCCGCAGCCGCTGCGGCTCTTCTTTCCTCCTGCCGCCCCGGTAGGACCCACATCCCTGCACCACCTGGTGCACCCACCCACCCACCTGGCGGCCAGAAGCACCGACAGCGCCACGTACAGTGCGGCCCCCAGCAGACAGCTCATCAGCAGGAAGTAAAGCAGCTGTGGGGACGGAGGGGAGGGGTGGGTGAGCGCGTCGCTCGGGTGGGCGGGCGGGAGTGAGGGCGGCAATGGGAGGGAGGGAGGGAGGGTGGCAATGGGAGGGAGGGAGGGAGGGAGGGAGGGAGGGAGGGAGGGAGGGAGGGAGGGAGGGAGGGAGGGAGGGAGGGAGGGAGGGAGGGAGGGAGGAGGGGCATCGGGAAAGCCTCAATGGAACATGGGGGCGGGACATCGTGCGCCCTGCCAAGCTTCCCCGTCCCCACCCCCGACCTGAGCCAGCCGCTCGTGCCGCGCCCCTCGCCCCTCACCTCCTCAGGACGTTCTTTCACTTCGCCTCCGACCCTCGCGCGAGTGAGCCCCCGACCCGCGCCCAAATTGGCTCCTGACCCACGCCCAGTCCATGCTCCTCCCCGTCTCGTGTCCTTTACTATGATCCGCCCTATACTAGGCCCCAGCGGCCCACGCCCCCAGGCCCCCCTTTTCGGCGCCCCCCCCCCGCCAGCAGCTGCCCCACCTGCAGAGTGCCCACAGCCCGCTCCAGACTGGTGGCCATTGGCACGAAGGCGAGCATGTTGAAGGTGACGTGCAGCAGCCCGCCGTGGATGAGCGCGGAGCTGAGCAGCCGGTACACTGGGGGCAGCGGGCAGGGGGGGGCAGCGGCAGCGGGGCAGCGGCAGCGGCAGGGGGAGAGGGACACAGGTGGAAGAAGGAAGGACGGCGACGGACCGCGGCCAAGTACCGTAACCAGCGGGGGCGAGAGCCAGAAGCGAGAAGGGGAAGGGGGCGAGGTGTAAGGGTTTTAGGAAGGAGGAGTGTGGGGGTGCGTGTGGAAAGAGGTGGAGAAGCGAGCTGTGTGGGAAGGGCACAGTAGGCAGGGGGAGGGGGTGGCCAAGGAAGGCGAGGGAGCACGGAAGGGAGCCAGACGGCGCGGTGCGGGGGCGGGTTTGTGCGCGAAAGCGAGCGTTCAGCATTTCTTCCGTCTTTCGATTCGACCCATGTGCCCTCCTGCCCGCTCCCGCAGCGCTGCGCGGGGTGATCTGCCGTCACGTTGGCGAACTCGCGTGCGCGGCCCCGTCCGCATGATACCCCTCATGATGCCCTCGCGGGCGATGCCCCACCTTGGTAGTCGTACAGTACGGCATGCGGCACCAGAGATACGGCATGCGCCTGCGGGCCGTACCAGCCGGTGAAGAGCTGCACCACGAAGATCCCCACGATAAGCGAGAACGTGCCCCTGCCGCGGCAAGTCGTCGTGCCGTCGGTTGTGGGGGGCGGGGGGAGGGCGGGATAAGCTAGGAGCACCCCAACGAAACAGACCGAGGCGACCGAGGCGGAAGGGCGCGGAGAAACTAGAACGAAACGAACTTCATGCGTCATGCCTCCAACTTGGTACCGCAGGTGTGCCCGCGTTGTGTGGCTGGGCACGAATCTGACTGGACCTAACAAACGCTAGCTTGGAGGGTTCGTTACGGCAGGCGGCGCCCGCCAGAACCATCGCTAGGGCCGGGGCTCGAATGGCGTTGGGAGAAGAAGCGCAGCGCATGGCGTTGGGCCGCGAGCCCTGACAGGGCCCAGCATGGCCGGACAGAAGCGGGGCAGCGCCTGGCAGTATCGATGCGACATGGCGGCCCCGGCGCCCGGCTGCACCCTTGCTACCGGCCCAGGCTTACTTAGTGCATAGGGGTAGTCCACTGTACCAAGACTGAACGACCCCCAACAGGGAGGGCCCCCCCTGCGTGCCAAAAGTGTAGCGTGAGCTGTTGACCGCCAACCAACCGGTGCTTGCGGCGTGATAAGAGGGCCAGGTGTCACGATCAGAACAGCCCCTGTTCAATTCAGCCTTACTTGACCAGCGCTCGCCATCGACATTGGTGTTGAATTGTGCACTTCACCGAATGTCAAGCAGCGGTCCGGCGTCCGCCTTTCCGCATCACATCATAGACATGCTGACCAAATGGCTATCAAAATACTCTTTGCTTGAAAGCAATGCCCGCTAGCAAAGCCGAAGTTACCCAACGTGCTTCAACATGTGATCAGAGACCTAGTCCACCGCAAGTATTATGTTTGAACAGAAGGAATTATATGGCTGGCGTCTAGAGACATCACGATATCACCGCATACTGCAGCAGTTAACCCCAAGCGTATGGGGTTGCACTGGACAACGGCACCAGCGCATATTGAAATCGTACTCCGCCGTACTGACCACCCAAATCTGGCCAAGGAGACGGCTAAGAGACTCAGACGGCCTTGGTAAGGCAGCACCGTCTAAGCTCTAGCAGCACGCTCCGGCGAAGCTGTGCTGCTGGAGCACTCAGAACAAAGCAGTAGCCACGCACCGGCCATTGGAAAAGCTTAGTGTTTTCAGTCACCATGGGAGCTTCTGAGAGTTTACGGATGAGGAGGAGGTTGGATGGGGTGGGAGGGTATGAGGGTGAGATAGTAAGTGGTTGGGACACGCCGTAAGCGGCGTACGATTTTACGAACACTCATCTCTCACACCTTGGACCCGCGACTTCATTCTTGACCCCTCGGCACACCCGGGCACGTGTGCACAGCATTGCGAGGACATCCCTTTGCCAGCCATATTGACATCATCAACAAAGCTGGAGGATATCTGTACTATTTCCTTGACATTTGCGCACCTTCCCATTCGCCAGCTTGTACGACTTTCCGTGAGGCCGAGAAACATTTTACAGCAGATTTACTACGTCGGTATATTCCTTGTCGTTTTGTTTTTGTGGAGAACTTGGCGAGCACTCGTTCAGGATCGCCACCATCATTCGGCGGCTGACCGCTCCCCCTTTTGAGCACCAAAGAGGCGAAAATGAGCAGCGAGCAGTTCGTCGTGAGGGCCGCGCCGCTGAGCAACAACGTTGCGTTTGTAACGCGCACAAGCGATGATGCGCCAAACGCCTCGGCTGCCCGCGGTGCTCAAGTGCCCGGCTTTGGGACGGAAGCCGAAGCTGCGCTGGCTGACCAACCTTGCACTCTCAAAGGCCTGTCTGGAGGGCTGGCAGCTGGTGTCCTGGGCTTCGTCTTCGGATTCGTCCCCAGCATGTTTCGGCACCGCAGTCTCCGGATGCTTCACGTGTGGGGAGGAGAAGGACTGGCCAGCGCAAAAGCGTTTGCTGTCATGTGAGTACGTAATTAAAGGCCAGCCTGGGACTTTCTCGGATTTGCCTAATCGCGTTCGCGGCCCGAGTCTATCTGCAACTGTCGCCCACAAAATGCCTTTTCACTGCCTCCTCTGAGACCGCTGTCAACCTGATTGTAACAACCTTTGCAGGAGTGGCATCTATACGACTGTGCAGTGCCTTTGCGAGCGCATACGTCAGCAGGACGATGGCATCAACCGCCTCATTGCCGGAGGCGCGTCGGGCGTGGCGATTGCCTGGCGATCGGGCCTGGTCGGCGCCCTGCAATCGGGAGTTCTGCTCGCGGTGGTGTCTTGGATCTTTGACTTTGGCAGCGGTTCTCCCGCCAAGGCGTCCACCCTCGGCTGCTCGTCGGGCGCCTGCAGCGGTGGCGTCTGCCGCCTTGTCAGCTGCAGCCAGGATACGGGCGCAGACGATGCCGCCGAGCGGCGCCGGCGCGCCCCTCTCCATTTGCGGCTCGGTGGGGGAGCGGGTTGGGGCGCGGGCGTCCCGGACCCGGTCCAGGTCCTGCGCACCCCGGTGGTCATGTGGATGGGCCCAATTGTCAACCGCGCCTACTTCTCACAGCCAGCCCTGTCGGTGCACGCCTGAGCGCACGCAGCAGAACGACGCAGGTGTGCGGCGTTTGGCTGCTACATGGGCTTACGTTTACGTTTGATCTGCCGGACTTGAGGCGGCTTCGAGTTCTCGTGCTGAGTGTTGCTGTTTTTTTTGGTGTCTTCTGCGCGTTATACGACGGAGTGCGTCGCCTGGTGCGGCTGTGTACATTCTAGCGGCGGCTGGAAGCGACGGCTCCGCTCTCTGTATGTGTACTTGACCTTTGAATGCCTTTTGTTGCGAATGGAGCAAGACAGTGTGGGAAAAAGCCGCGGGGGCGTCAACCGCGACTTTGATGCAATTGCTTGAGGAGACAGGTGGCGCGACGCGCTGAGAGGGGGGCGACGTCAACCGCCTCGGAGGAGGATTGGCGCTGGTTGGGGCTGATGCCATTTGCTGCGCGCCGAGCGCTTCGGAGGTAGCCCTTCTACCGACCCGACGGCAACCAATCCACAACATAATAAGCCCCTTCCTTCCTTGGTGACTTTAGTTCTGCAAGCAAGCGCGACCACGGGCTGCTATATCACGCGGTATACAGCCCGCCCGTCTTAAGGCCCTGTAGGGTCCCCGTATAAATGCGGCGGCAAATGGCACGCCGGGGCTCGACTCGCGGCCCTTGCGGGCACCAAGTTTGTGGCACTGCGGCCGCTGCCGCTCTCCACCGTTGTCGTTGTGGGGTCGGTTGCGTTTCGCGATGTCTGCGCCTGTCCTGTGACTTCCTGCTCCCCTGGGCTAGCTTGCTTGCTGCCGGGCCGGGCTCTTGGAGCCGCCACGGCTTTTGAGCATCCGTGCTTCTTCGTTATTTTTTGGGGAGGTGGCGCGTGTCGGCCTCACTCAGTGCCCTCAGGGCGCATGAGCGCAGTTCCCCGACACGCGGCGTGGGCCGCCGGTAGTATGTCTGGAGGTGCGTCGGTGGTACATTCAATGGTGCGCCTGTCCAGGGCTCAGTGTTTCGCCCAGGTGGGGGAGAGGGGTTGCGCCATGTATGCGGCTCGAGAACTCGTCAGTCAGGGCGCAAGCGCAGCCGCCGCTGGCGTGGCTCGCGTCTGGGGGCGTCATGCCGTGTAGCAGTGCGCAAATGTTTGCGCAAATGTTTGCGAGCTGCGTAGGTTTCAGTTTGGGGCGGCTGGATTGTGGGCCGCTCGGGCGTTTCCTAGCGTGCAAGTTTAATATGAATGGCAGGAGGAGCGTCCTCACCGCGAAGACGGCCGTTGTCTTGAAATATGTTGTTGTTGTTGATTCGGATTCGCGCGCTGTGGGGAGAGATGGGCGGGGTTGGCTTTGCGTGGCTTTCCACGGCGGGAGAGCTGCGTGTTCAGGGCCCTGGCGGGCGTTCCGTTGCTGGCCCTAGACTACGCAGCGAGGCGGCGGCTGTACTAGAGGTGAAGGCGAAGCAGTAGGATACATTTGCGGTTCCATGTTTGGAGCTCGCTGCGTGGAGGTTCCACTCGTGGGGCAGCGCGCGGGAAACGGTTTGTTGCCATATCTCATAGAAGTAGGCGGTGGATAGGGAGGACGTGGGGTGGGGCAGGGGTGCAGTAGATTCGGTTTAGGCGTATCTCAGGTGAAGTCCTCGTCAGGCGCACCAAAGCGCTTGTTGTCGTCGTTTCCTTCGCTACGCTTATTAAATAGGGTCGTAGGGGTTGCGAGAGCGCGCCGCTGGAGTGGCTGCGAGCATTCGGTTGTTTCGTTCGCATACGGTTGCGGTTCGGTTGGTCGGTTGCGCTGGTATTTGCTTGGTACGGTCTGTAGCCCACCTAGCTTTGCGTGCTGTCAGGGAAGCGTTGCGCGGTCGATAAAACACAAAGAGTCTTGAAGGGCGGCTGGTAGTGGGGTACGGTAGTTGTAGCGCAGCCTTTTTCCACGCAGTACGCTGAGTCTCTCAGGGAATCGCTCAGTCTGTAGATGGGTTGTCAGGAGTGCGAATTTGGGGCGCTTGATTTGTGGAGCGGATTGTCCCGGGTATGATTTGGGCTGTCTGCGGTTCTGTACTTTATACTACGGCGCACGTCACCAGGTTGATTTTAGTCATAGCCCAGGCGGCATCTGGCATCTTTGCACCTCACGGTAACGGATTCACATTGGAACCTGGCCACGTCCCTGGGCCGGGGGTGGGAGTTTGCGTTGCGTTTATACGCGTTGACATGTTCCAGAAGCAAAACAGCAGTTGCACTGCCATTGGCAAGGAAATAAGGACACGTGCAGCGGAAAGTGATGTACAAGTTTGCGTGGGCTGTCGCACGCCATCAGTTGTGTCGCACATCGGCCAGCACAACAGCGCGATTCTCACGCAAATCAAATCGCATTGCCCTGAAGCCCAATAGTCCTCTAATCAGAAGCTTCAGCCCTGACTTGGTCAGACCAGGTCAAGCCTGTCGATCAACGCACAAGCATTGGGGTGGCCGGTGGCCGGGCTCCACCACGAGAGAGAAATACACGGGGGGCGCAGACACCAACCCCAGGGGCACCGCCCCCGTGTGAACCCGGGAATGCTGCAACTGCATCATGTCCTTCATGTGTTCATGTCATGTCTGGCCCGCTCCCCAAACTCCCGATGCCAGCGCGCAGGGGGCAGGCCACGCACGGCGCACACCCCCCGCGGCCTGCCTGTCCAGTCCAAGCAATCAAAAGCGCCACAGTTGCACTACGACCCGTCACTCACCGGCGGCCTCCGTGAGCCCTCAGTTCCCGTACTGCTGTCTACTGCAGCACCCCAGGTCCCAACTAAGCAACAGCACCACCACCCCTGTAACCCACCAGGCCATCCAAGGCTCGCCATGCGCGATTCGCGGCGCGACAAAACCACCGTCGCACTCGAGTCGAGCGCGCGTCAAGGCCGCTCTAACGCAACGGGAACCAAAAGCCGCCAGGTGCGGCATCCCCGACGCCAAGGTCACCGAGTTCGCGGGTTTTAGGCCGAACCCGTGGTACGAGACCCCAGGCAGCGCTCTCAAAACCCGCAAAACTCACATCACACACATAGACAAACACACCCAACATCCAAAACGAGCAAAAGCAGTGCTGTCATCCACATTTTCACCGTCACGCGCGCAAGGAAATGCGGGGGCATGCAGGCGAGGGTGAAAAAAAACGGTCAGCAGTGGGGGTAAGGTACAAGCCAAAAGAGAACAGTCACCGAAGTCAAAAGGCGCGCCAGCCAGCACGGCAGGGCAGGACATGCCGACACAACAGCCGGAGCAAGGCAAGGCAAGGCAAGCCCAGGAATCCAAGCCGGTCTGACCCCTGGGCGGACTGGCGCACCCAGCTGCCCATACCGGCTGGCGCCGCGGGAAGCGTCTTCCGTACAGTTTCCGTACACCAGCGACGTCACAGCCGCGGTTGGCGGTTGGCAGTGTGTTCAACAGACGCGGGTGCCGTACATTCGGCACTCGGGGGCAAGTACTTTCAGCAACCACCGCCCCCTACGCATGGCCAGACACACACACACACACCTACATACCTACATACATACACACGCACATACACGCGCGCACCCACGCACGTGTGTTCCCCCTCACAACATTTCTAATCGCAAATCCTCACATACACACGCTCTTGTTCCATACATAGCTGGCCCCCGTTGGGTCTACTCTTCTGGAGCCTGGAGCCCGCTGTAACAACACCACACGTGACGCGAGAAAACGCATCAAGTACGGCAAGAGGATCCAGTGCATGCAGAGTCAGATCCACACCAGCGGATCCAGATGCATGCAGATCCATACACGATCCATAAAAGATCCACCGCCGGGGTTTCCCAAATCCCAACACCCCCACGGGCAGAGCCATCAAAAAGCCATTATTGGAAAATAAAACTGCGGCCGAAACTGTGGCCGCCGCTCCGAAACCAGTGACCAGTGCCACCAGCGCCTGTCTCGGCGCTCAATCGAGCCATCAGGAATGCATGCGCAGCGCAGCGGCCACCAGAGGGCGAGAGGCTCGCCCACACAAGTGCACAGCAGCCCGGCGACAATCAGCACACATACACACACGCACACATACACACACACACCTTCGGCCGCGGCCCCAAGCCACTTACCCCCCGCCTCGCAGCCTGCCCTTGACCTTCCTCCTTCCTTCCCTTTTCCCCTTTTATGTTTTATCATTCCCGCCTCCCCGGCCGGCCGCAACGACCAACGCGCCCAACGCTTCGATCGCACCTTCGCCCTTCTCCCACGCGGCGTAATCACTATTCCTTCCGCTTCTCCATTTGATCCCCTCCCGCTTCCTCTCCCGCTTCCTCTCCCTCTTTCTCTCCCTCACCACAGCGCCCCGCAAACCCCCGCATCGAGGCCGGACCGGCCCCCTCACCTCACCTAGTGGTCTGACAAGCCTTCGAGAACCAACCATCACCTTCCCCCTTTAAACCCCCACGCACACTCACGCACGCAACCATACGCGCACCCACGTCCCACGGCAGCCCCTGGCGCCATCCCAAGCCATGGGGTCACACTCCCTCCCCCAACGCATTTCCCAGCGATTGCGATTGCATCCGGACACATCCGTCGCAAGCCACGAGCTGCAGCTTGATCCCCACCCGCCACCTGCCCACCACCGACGCTGCACCCCACCGGTTGGTGTAGGTGCTCCACTCTCGACCCCGGTTCCGCTCTCGGGGGTGTCCCTGCGGTTCCCGGTACCCCCTCCCCACCCCCCACCCCCCCACCACTCACCCACTTGCCGCCCTCGCCAACCCGCAAGGACTCAGCCTCCCCGGCCGTCGCGAGGTAGCGAGAAGCGCTGTACAACCATGTTTATGCTTTGCCGTGATTGTTGTTATTATTGTTGCTGTTGCTGTGCCATGACCGATGGAAACCCCCCCCTCGTTCCTGCGCCTCAGTGCCCGCCTCTTCATCAGTAAAGAGGGACGACCTCGTCATCAGTAAAGAGGACCATCGAGAGACACATACATACACACATGACAGGTGACGCACACGCACACACGAAAGTCACATACACACACAGGCGTGAAGTGGTGAAGCCACGAGATAGTGGCGGTGTCAGCAGCAGTCAAAAACCTAAAACCCTAAACCCTAAAACCCTAATCCTCCCTCTCTCCCCCAACCATCTCGGTGGAACTGCAGCCGCGGCAGCTCCCGCTCCCGCTGCTGCTGCTGATGCAGCTGCTGCCCCCAGGTGCTTCTCAGCCACAGTCGTGTAACCCCCAACGCATTGCATGTTGAAATGTGCATAAATTCCTGTACAACAACATGCCGTACAACGGTCCAACCGAATTGTACAGAGCGCGCGCTGCGCGGCCGCTGCGCTGTACAATCACCCAACACGATGCACCACAAACCCGTCCCGTCCCCCACAACACGCCGCGCCGCGCCGCGCCCAGCTTGGGGTTCAGGCTTTGCGAGCGTTTCCGAAAACTGTCCGTCTTATCGGTGCTTTCCCCAGCCGCTGCTGAGGTCTGCCGTTTGCGCTCTCAATGTAACGTCATCCTCATCTGACGGGAAACATCATCTGACAGGACACATTATCATTAATCGCAGCGCAACGAAGAAACCGCAATGAATGAATCCGCAGGCGCGACGTTCGCCGTCGTCACCGGGGTGAACGCGTGCCGCTCCGCCCGCCGGCCCCCTGAATGTAAGCGGAAACGTATCGGTTGTTCAGAACACTGGTGGTCTTGGCTCGGACAAGCAGCAGTTCCAAGTCGGCGGCGCTCATGGGTGACCCCGAGGTGCTGCCCTGCCGCCGTGTGGCGCCGAACCGCGCCCCGCGAGCCGCAGCCGTAACCCCGCCGCCGCCACCGCCGCCGCCGGATGAGAGCCCTTTGCCGCCGCCGGCGTCGACTAGGTACGGCGAAACAGCGGTGTTGGCCGCGTCCTGCCCAGACTCGGTGCTGGTGCCGCCGCCGCTGGTGTTTCCGTACTGCATTGTAAGGCTTGGCGTCGGCGCCAGCGCGCCCTGGCCGTGGCCGTGGCCCGTCAGGTGCGCGGAGGAGCTCACGCCGCCGCTGGCGGCGGCGGCGGCGGCGGCGGCGCCGCCGCCGCCCTGCAGTCCAGTTCGATGGGCGGCACTGAAGGAACCCGCGCCCTTCGCCGCCGCCGCCGCCGCCGCCGGTGCTGAGGGTTTACTATGAACCTGCGGACTCAGCTCTCCACAGCTGAAGGACCGCCGGAGGCCGCCTCCGCCGTCGCCGTCGTCACCGTCATCGGAAGCTTCCGGGCTGTTCACGCCTCCGCCTCCGCCTCCGCCAGCGGCACGGCGGGCGGCCCCCTGCCGACACGGCGTCGCCGCCCTCCCGCTGCCGCCGCTGCCGCCGCCGCCACGCGGCGGCGCTCTGGGCCTACTAGGCGTACCGTCGTACACCGCCTCATCGGCACAGCCACCGCCGCCGCCTCGTCGATTAGGCTGTTGCCGCTGCGCAGTGCGGCTCCGAAGCCAGGGGTCGTTGTCGCGCCGGCGGCCGCCGCCGCCGCCGCCACCGGCGGCCTCGCAGTTGCTCGTACTGCTCCTGACGCCGCCGCCGCCGCCGGCACCGGCTGAGTTGCCTGATTTGGACGACCAGCGCTCTTGCAGGTGCTGGTGTTGATGTTGGTGGTGGGCCGGTGCGGTGCCCAGCCGTGTCTGCGGGTGCGATTTGCTGGTGGAAAGCGGCCGCAGCGTCCCTAACAGTTGGTTGCCTCGAGGGTGAGGCTGCTGCTGCTGCACGGCTGTGTCAGTCGTTACCGACGAGGACGGCTGTAGCTGCTGCAGCTGCAGGTCTGCTGCCGGCAGCGAGCGCGCCGACGGCATGTTACCGACCCGCGGGTCATCTGCGTTGCCGTACATGTCCGACTGGCAGTGGTGGTTGTGGTGGTGGCTGTCGTTGCTGTCGTCAGAATGTTCCAACTGCCCCGCGGCGGCCGCCATGCCGTACCCAAGTCCTAGACCGAGTGTCAGCCCACCACCACCACCACCACCGCCGGTGGATCGCCCTAGCTGGCCGCTGCTGCTTACGCTTAGGTAACCCCCGCTGCCTGATTCGAAGCCCACTGGCGGCGGCCCCGCGCTCTCCACGCTCCCCTCACTCGACAGTTGTCGTGACGATCCCAATGGCGCCGCCGACGCGCGTCGCTGCTGCAGTACCGTACGAGCAGCGCTGCCGCTGCAGTGCCCGTGCCCGTGCCCGCCGCAGCCCGCCAGCACGGAAGCCATGGTGGGCGGTGCCGGGAAGGGCGGGATGTGATGTTGGTTAGCGGTTGGTGGTTGGTAACCGTTGCTGCGCCCGCCGGAGGAGGAAGACGGGGAAATGGGGCTCGCGGGCGCGCCGCCCACGGACGTCTGCCGCTCCGAAACCCCGCTTCGAGACCGCGACCTCGCGCGCAGATCACTGCCCGGCCTGCGTGCCCCACGGAGCGGCAGGGAGGGTAGCGTTCGGGAATTCAGAGGTTTTCAGGGTTTTCAGGGTTTCTTAGGGCTTCTTAGGATTTTAGAGGGAGTCTGGCAGGGTTCCCACGCGCCCATGCGCCCACGCCATGGACGTATGGGGTCAAAAGGGCGCTGTGGCGACTTCTCATCTCCGCCGTATCGGGGACCCCCCCCCCAAGGGCCTCCCGGCGCACAGCCGCCCTCCCGGCGGCTCACTCGCGCCGTACTTTCCGTACCTTGGCGGCTTGCCCCGTGGGGCGTCGTACGATGAGGAAGTCCCGGACCGCGGCAACGTGGTGGGACCGCTGCCCGGCGAGCCCGAGCCAGCGGACAAATTGCCCGGGGCTGAGAGGTGGTGGTGGTGGCTGTCACGGCTGTCACGGCCGGCCTCCCAACCAGGAGCCGCCGGCGCCGTCGGGCCGTCGGCGTCGCTGCTGCCGTCCTCCCCCGCCACCGCCGCCGCCGCCGCGGCGGCGGCGGCGGAGGCGCGTTTTGACGTCGTCGTCAGGCCGCTGCGGCGGCGCTGCGCGGAGAGCGCCCCCGGTCGCGCCGGCAAGTGCCCGGACAGCACGTGGCTGTGGGCATAGGTGTAGCTGTGGCCGGTGTTGGGCCCTATGACGGCGGAGGGCGGCCGCGCCGCAAGGCCCAATTGGTGGCCCGACATTGCGAGGAGGGAGACCTCCCGTCGACGGGCGCACCAGGGGCACTGGCAGCGCTGCTGGGGGTACATATCCGCGGCGGTCTGCGGGGGGCGCGAGCGAAGGGTATCGATGAGATTTCCTCTTCCCTAAACGAACCGGTGTATAGTGTGTGCGTGCATGTGTGTGCGTGTCTTGTGTGTGTATGTGTGTGTCTGTGCGTGCGTGCGTGTGTGCGTGTGTGTGTGTGTGTTGGGCGTTCTGGTCGAGGCACGCGTGCGGTTGTTGGTCGAGGCATGTGGGGTAAGTGGGGGTGCGAGGACGCGCATGTGAAGTTCGAAGGGCACAGTAGTGTGCGATACAAGCTCTGTCCTTTGATCGTGATTGTAAATGTGAGTGTGAGTGTGGAATACGGTACTCACTCCACAGTGTAACTAACTGATCGGATGTGGAATACTCACTCCACACTGTAACTAACTGATCGGATGTGGAATACTCACTCCACACTGTAGCCTACTGATCGGATGTGCATACCATTCAGTAAGCTACGCGCAGATCGAACACTATGGAGCGTCGAACGTCGAACGTCGAAGATCAAAGACACACCTGGAGGATTCGGTAGTAGCGCTTTCGATCCGCGTCACTGGCCGTCGGAAACACCATTTTAAAACCGCTGGAGAGTCCAGAGTCCGAGCCGCCGCCGCTGCCGTTGCTGCTGAAGCTCAGCGATCGCTTCGTCCCAGCGCCGGCGGAGGTGGCGCCGCCGCTGCCGTACTGCCGACCGCGAGGCGAGGAAGCGCCGGCGGCGCCACTCGAGGCGGGCCGGCCGTAGCCGTTACGGCCGCCACTGCCACCGCCGCCGCAGCTGGCGGCGGCGCCGCCGCCCCAGACATGCCCCCCCGCCGCCAGGAGCGAAGTGGTGCTCGCGGAGATCTCCTCCATTGCAGCCGCGGCGGCCTGGGGGCAAGGGGGAGGGGCAGAACCGACAGGCCGTTTTCGTCACGCCTTGAGCGCGGCTAAAACCGCAGGGACCTGCCCCAAGCCCCACAAAATCCAAAGAGCACGGGAGTCTGAAACCCCAAAACCCTAAACCCCAAAGGCCGACCTGAGCAACACGACCCGGAGACAAGCCGCGCGGCGGCGGCCCCGCGCCCCGGCCCCGAAACTCGTCCAGCTCGTCCAACGGCCCCCACCTGGAGCTGCCGGCTGCGTGGGAGGGCGCTCTGCGCCCGCCGCGTAACCGTCCCAACCGAATTGTACGACAAGCCGTTGGCAGCGGCGCCGCCACCTGCAGCTGACGCAGCGGAGTTGATGACACCGCCCGGGGAGCTGTAGAGCCGTTCGTTCTGCGCGCGCGCCTCCGCCTGCGGGGAAGGTGTGGGGTGTGACAGGGGTGTGACGGAAGAGTAAGGAAAAAAAGATACCGCAGCGGAGGAACGGAGACGGAGGGGTGGAGGTTGCGGGTAGAGGGGGTGCAAAGACGAGCGAGGAGTGCCCCCAGGACATATTCCAAGATCCAGGATCCAAGGAACAGGACCCAAGATCTGTGCATCCGACCCCATCCGGCCCCAACAACCAGGGCCCCTCAGCAAGCGCCCCCATGCCATCCCTGCCCCCAGTACGACAAGTGCGGTACGGCACCTCGAGAAAGTTCCGTCGCGCCTCGGGCTGCTGCCCGAGCGTCTGCAGCACCCGGGCTAGCATCTCGCCCTTGACCGCCCGGTCGAGTCTGGGGGAGGCGCGGAGGGAGGCGCGGAGGAAGTGGGGAGGGAGGCGAGGAGGGAGGTGGGGAGAGAGGCGAGGAGGGAGTTGGGGAGGGAGCTAAGGACTGTGATGGAGGGAGGTGGAGAGGGAGGGAGGAAGGGAGCAAAGGAGGGAGGGAGAGCGGGAGGAAAGGAGGGAGGGAGGAAGGGAGCAAGGAGGGATGGAAGCAGGGAGGAGGGAGGCAGGAAAGGACAACCACATCCTCACCCACCCACACACACACACATACCTCGAGTCACTGGCGAAGGACGGCGAGTGGTTGACCTCCAGCAGCCAGGGCTGCAGCTGTGTGTCGAACAAAATGTCGAATCCCAGGAGCTCAAAGCAAAGCGAGGGGGGGCAACCGCAAGGGGAGGTGGGGTCGGAGCAGCAGCTGTTGGAGGCGGCGGAGGCGGCGGAGGTGACGTGGTCCAGGGAGGGGTAGGAGCAGGGCGGCGGGCAGGCGGCGGCGGTGGTGGTGGAGAGGGAGGTGTGGTAGGTGTGGGCGAGCATGGGCTGGATCGCCATGACGGTCTTGGTCACAACGTCGGCTGAGGAGGAGGAGGAGGCCAGGAGGGGAGGCGGAGGAGGGGGCCAGGAGGGGGAGGGGGGTCGGGGACAGGGGCGGGAACATGAGAATGTGTGTGGTGTGTGGTGTGTGTGGTGTGTGGGTGTGTGTGTGTGTGTGTGTGTGAGAGAGAGAGGGAGGGAGGGAGAGACAGGGCGGAGGTGGGTGTATCCGCGGATATAGGCCGGAGCCCGGGGGACGGTCAATACGTAATGCGTAAGGAAGTGGAGGCTTTCCCAGGAGGAGAAGGTGGGTGTCAGGGAGTGACCCCCACCGGGGAGGAGGTAGGGGAGACGGAGGAGGTGGGGGTAGAGGAGGTAAGAGGGATGCTTCGGGCCGGCGGGTGGGTGGGTGTGACGGTGCCCCAACCCACCCAAGATCCCGCGTCTCTGCGCCAGCCCGCATGGTCCAGTGCTCCCTCCAGCTTGCGCCTCGGGTCCAACCCACCCACCCACCCACCCACCCGCCCAGGTAACTGCGTTGCGTTCCCTCGTCCTGGGCCGTTTTCTTTTACCCACCCACCTACTCTGTTACCCACCCACCCACCACTCCCGCCAATGGACCCCACCCACCTATGGCCCCCTGCAGCTTCTCCTGCGTAGTGCCGTACTGCGCCGCCAACTGCGCCAGTACGGCAGACATGGGCCGCTTGCTGCCGCCGCCGGCGGGTGCCGTATCCGCCGACACGAACCCGGCGGCGGCCTTATTGACGGCGTAGTTGGTGAGGTGCATGGTGGTGGATCGGAGGTTGGAGGGGCTGGGGGCCTTGTACGGCTCCGTGGCCAGGCGCGCAAGGCCCTCGTCGTACAGATGGATCCGGAGCGGATCCACCGAGGCCACCAGCGCGTACACGCGCAGATCGAATTTGAAGCCGTCCAGCAACAGCGGGCTGGATACGTAAGCCTTGTGTTGTGGAGAGAGGTGGGGGAGAGAGAGGCGGTTTGGGCGAAATGGTCGGGGTCGAGCAGTTTAGGGTTTGGAAGAAAGGTGGGTTTTGGGGAGAGGGGGCTGAGGGAGTTTTGGAAGGGATTTGGGTTTTGGGTTTTAGGATGTTTTAGGGTTCTTTTAGGGTTTCTTGCCGCCCTTCCCTCCCCAACCACCCCCCGGGGCCTCAGTCCCGGCTCCTTCGCCGCAATTCACACTCCAACCCAACCCAACCCATCCCAACCCAACCCGCCGCGTGGGTCCTACCTCCGCCTTCGCTAACCTGGCCTCCGACCCCTCCGCCGCCGCACGCGGTCTCTCCTTTCCTACGCCTGGCCCCCCACCCCCCCGCCACCGCCACCCCTGCCCCCTGTTACCCCCCCGCCCCCACCGCCACCCCTGCCTCCCCACCTGCGCCACGCAGCTCCCCACGTCCCCCGCCTCTGCCAGCTGGTGCGGGTACTGCACCAGCGCAATGCCCCGCCCCTGCGTCCCCGCACTGGGCTTCAAGATGAATGTCGACACGCCCGCAGCCGCATCCCCAGGCCCCGCTGCTCCTGCCCCGCCGCCGCCGCCGCCGCCGCCTGCGGCCGCCGCCGCGGCCGCGTCTGCTCGCGCCCTGTTCCTCTTGAGCGCCGCCATCAGATCGTCCAATTGGTCCGGCAGGACGAGACTGATGGGAAGGAGGTGGATGGGTGGCAACGTTGGGACCACGGGAAGCAAAACGTTGCGGGGCGACGAGGGTGCAGTTCGGTTCCGCGCAGTTCGGTTCAGCAAGCGGATCCAAGGGCTCCGCGCCCCCCGCCCCGCACCCCGCGCCCCGCACCCCGCGGCCCGCACCCCACACCCCGCGCCCCACACCCCGCGGTGGGTCTCACGCTCTCACCTGGTGGGATAGAAGCGGTACTCTGCGGGCAGTCGGGCGGCCATTCGGGCCATGTGGCGGGAGAGGGCGGCCTTGCGGCAGATCTCCAACATGCCGGGGAAGTGGTTGAGGCGCTGGAAGGGAAGCAGCCGCTGGACCCGGTCCGAGGAAACCTGTGCGGGTGTGTGTGGGTGTGTGGGGGGGTTCGGGGAGGGAGGGGGCTATCCAGAGGGCGTAGAGGAGAGGGGCCGGAAGGGGCGGGAGGGGCTGGAAGGTGGACGCTCGGCAACCCACCCACCCACCCGTGAGGAGCCACGCCGCCCTGGTCGCACGCACCCACACCCACACCCACCCGCCTACACACGCACGCACCCTCCCTGCAAGACCCACCGACAAGTCGCTCCAAAACAGGTCCCACAGTTCCGCCTGGGATCCACAGTCGCAGTCCGCCGGTTGCCGCCACGAGCGAGAGAGGCGCAGAGGTGAGCCATCGCCACAGCCGCCATGGCCACACCGCCGTAGCCGTCGTCGGGGCCGCCGGGAGCCGCCAGTACGGGCAAAGACGTACGGCACACGGGGCGACACGCAGGCAACAACCGTCAGCGCACTCAAGACGGGACTTGTTGGCAGCATTGGGGGGTTATCCAGTTAGACCGGAGCCCGATTGGACGGGCCCTAGGTCTAGCAGTTCTAGATCGGTCGAGTGTGTTCGTGACCTTAGCGGCGGCTCAGCGGTCCATGTAAGCTGGTGGATTCATACCCCCCTCGTGTCCTTTCCCCCATCCTGTCATCCTGCCATCCTCGCGTCCGTCCGTGCCCGCAAATGCAACAACGCCGGCAAGCGCTGTCATGCAGTCGAGTCCCCCGTGACGAGTCTCCGAAACCAACAGCCACGGGCATTGCGGCGCCCGACCCCAACAGCCCCACCGCCCCCCACCCGCCCGTGCCCTTGTAACCCCCGGTGCTCCTCCACAAACGCAAAACTCTCGACCCTCCCTGACCCTCCGCCCCTTTCGCATTCGCCCCACCCCCGGCTCACATCGTCCTCCACCACCTCGTACCCCAGCCGCTCCGCCGCCTCCCGCACCAGCGGATACTTGCATGCAGACAAGTTGACCAGTAGCGCATGTCGAGCCTCCCTGGATCGAGCCCCCGGTTGTGGGAGGTTTTAGGGTGGTTTTAGGGTTACGATATGCCGGATCGGAAGGGGGGCGGTTGCGCAGCGGTACAAGTGCAGGGAGAGGGAGTCGAGAGAGGCAGTGAGGTCCCCGCAACAGTGGGAACATGCCTTCACACGTTGCTCGCCGCATGCCGGGGGGGGTCGCGGTTTGTTAGGTCGTCGATTGGAGGGAGGGGAGGACGCTGAGGAGGCGGGTGGCGGGCGGAGAGGGTGGCTGGAGGAGGGTTCCTCGGTGACTGGGTAGGACCCCGGAGGAGGACGCGGGAAAGATGGGAACAGCGGCGAAAGGAGGAGGCATAGTTCGGGAGCAGCAGCATATGAGGTCGGGGTGCGCGCTCTGTCGTTGCGCCGGGAAAAACCATCCCGGTACGGTGGGTGAATGTACGGAGTGTGTCACAACGGTCAGACGGGCGCGCTGGAAGAGGCTCCGACGGGTCGTAGCTGGTGGGCGGAGATCCAAACGTTCGACGAGCGTAGCCACAAGCAAGTGTGAAGGAGCTCCGAGGTAAGGCGGTCGGGTAAGGGCATAAAGTGAACGTCACGAGTCTACGAAGACCGGGACGCGCGGGAATCGGAAGACGATATTTGGCAGTGGGCATTCAAATTGCCAACACGACTGCCGGCATAAGTTATACGTGTTTCGAGCTATCTGTGTTCCGATGAACAATAGCAGACGCTGCCGGCAACGGGCGCACAGTCGCGCCACGGGCAACTTTTAGCACAGCATGCCCTGTCCCCGTTTGCCAACTCAATTCTCGTATATATGGTTCTCGTCGTTTTCACACGTTCTCACCTAGCCTTCTTGCCGCCGCTCATGATTTATAGTTCGAGGCCACCTCAACGCCCGGATACGTGGGCTCCACACGCTGAGGCTTAACATAGGGTTAAAGTTGCATGCATTTTATAATTGAAAAGCCGAGCGGTGGTGTATGTACTCAAGCTCTAAACGACAAGTAGATTTCAAGGCCAAACTAGCGTTGCTGCAGTTGTATCATTGAAAGTGTTTCATCTACATGAATGGTTGAATTGTAGACGGCGAGTCTGGCCTGGTCGACAAAACTCTGGGACTATGTACGGCCTTCCAACAGACATTGTCGCTGAATGTCCGCGGACACACCAAAAATCAGATACTACTCTTGTCATATGTTGCATAATCAGAGTTGACCCAGATGTTTTGACCCGCATTGCAAGGCTGTGGCCCGGACCGTCGCAACCACAAAAAGCTGCCACGACATACATTATTTGGGCGGGTTAGGCCTGCAGGGCCGCGGTTACCAGCATTATGTTGTGAGACGAAATGAACTTATTAGCTCAAGAGCACCACCGCGCGGCCGGCCCAGCGCTCGCAGCTGTCCAAGCAGCCAGCAGCCGTGGGGGCGGATGTGTGCCAATTCGGTTACGTGGGCCTGAATCTGTTGCCTCGTTGATACTTCGTGCCTATGCCCCAAGGGGCGGAGCCAGCGGACCGGGCACTCGCAGCCATCCGCTGCGTGCGGCTTGCATAGCCACGGCAGCGTTCAGCCAGACTGTGAAGCTGGAAGGTGTGGACGCGGAGGCAAATTCTGGGAGCTTTGCTCGTCGGCCGCAGCCGCTCTTGGCGGCACAGGACGACGTGCGGGCTATCCAAGCCAGGCTAAAGTCCGGAGCATCAAAGGACGCCTTTGCTGGGCAGTGCAACCAGGCGCTTCAAGGTTGGTGTTTGAACATGCGGAAGAGGGGTGGACGTGCACCGTGGTAGCTTACCAATTTGTGGACGTTCTGCCGCCGGGCACCCTTGCGTGCAACTTGTTGGCGTCACGTGTAAGACTAATTCAATCTGGGCAATTGGCATGCCATTAGTTGCCTATTATCGCAGCTGTCGAGTTATCCTTGCATCGCACGGTGAACGGCCACTGTGTTGCCTCCAACGTCCAGCGCTGTCCCTACCTCAAAACGCCCAACAATACTATCGAGTGTCCCCTGATCCACAGCACTCTGTGCAGCTGGAGAGCGATGGAGCGATGTCAAGCAGGCATACAGCGATTTCCACTCGGCGGGCATCCGGCTGGGCCTGGACACTTACCGCACGCTTGTTACCGCTGCTATCGAGGTAAGCGCGCATAGGACAGCCGTAGTATTAGGGTGCTGGGTCAGGCCGCATCGCATTTCGGTTGCCTCGCCTAGTGCGTCCGGGGCGCGCACAGCTGGTGGTTCAGGTTCACGCCCTCTGCCAAAACTGCGTCGAGTATTAAGCCATCACCATCACCACCAGTACCACCAACACCACCGCCACCTCCACGACCACCATCGCCCCTGCCTGCCACCACCATCAACGCCACAACCACCACCACCACCATCCAGCACCACCGCCACGAGGCGCCCTTTGCTCCCACGCTGCTCCACAAACAATCCGTGGTGGTGATCGGCCCATTGCTCACCAGCTGCGCACATCACCCCCCTTGCACTCCCAGAATACAACACACACAACCCAACCCCAAAACCCTACGTCCCCGAACTCTCTTGCACCCACACGCACAAACGCCCTCCCCCAGGCCAAGCAGGGCATGGCCGTTGTGGAGTTGATGCAGCACCAGGAGCAGCTGTACGGCCCCGCGCCGATGCCCGTGTACTGCTCGGTGATCAGCCGCCTGCTCAAGAGCCCGGGCCGCGGCACGCCGGCGCTGCAGGCCGCCTATGCGGTCTGGCGGATGCTGCGGGCGGCGGGGCACAAACTGGACGCGCCGGCGTACCGGACGGGTGAGCGACGATTCAACGACGATGCATGATGGATATAAAATGCGGGAGATGAAATGGAGATGCATTGCGACGCGTTGTGGCCCTCCCTTCCCCTCCCCTCTGCTCCCCCAGGCATGAACCTGTGTGTGGAGATGGGTCAGATCGGGGAGGCGCGGCGGCTAATGGACGCAATGCGCGCCGCCGGGCACCGCCCCGGCTGGGGCGCCTACCACATCCTCATCAAGTACTATGCGCAGCGGGGGGACATGGACGGCGCGCGGAAGATGTTTGCCCAGCTGCGGGCGTACTCGGGGGACCGACCGCTGGGTGAGGAGCGCGGGCTGGGACGGCGTGGCGGGGTCTGGGTTGTGGAGCGCCGGCGTGCTCGGAGGACTGGGGGCTCGGGTCGGCGATCGCAAGCTGTCAATAGTCCCTCGGGGGCGCATTCCGCGAGGGGCGGCCAGGCCGGCTCGCCGGCGGGTGGCGGGTGACGGGTGCATGGCCGCTGGGGAAGGGGTGCCAAGCCCCTGGTGGCCCTCCTCGCGGCTGATCATCGGCGAGCGACCAAGCCGCCCGAATGTTTCGCCTGCTGCCCGCGCAGAGATCTCGGCGTATAACATCCTGCTCAGCGGCTTTGTACGGCTGGGCGATCTGATGATGGCGCGTGCCGTACTGGATAAGGCTCGGCGGGAGGGCGCCTCGCCTGACGCCTTCACCTACAGCTGCTACGCCTCGGGTCTGGCGGCGGCGGGGCGACTGGACGAAGCGGAGGCGCTGCTCTCGGAGATGGCGGCGGAGGGCCTGCCCCCCAGCCCAGTGGTGTACGGCGCCGTACTGGACGGCTGCGCGCGGCTGAGCGTGAGTACAGAGGTGCCGATGTGTTGGGGGTTGGAGGATACGGGCATGGAGGTCATGGGTTGTGAGGTCACGATCGGGACACGGAGATGGGGCCGAGCTGGGGCTGGGCTGGCTTTGGGGAGGAGAGGGTGCGTGGGGTTGTGGTAGTGGTGAGGGCGGATGCTGGTGGGGACTTGGGGATCCGGCTCAGAAGATTCTTCCGCTGGGGGCGCGAGTGAAGGGCCGGGTGAAGGGCGTGCGTCCACCACGAAATGTAGGATGCCGACACGCGCTCCGAAAGCACCTGGCCACGCGTTCGTGTCGCGGCCCTATGGTTTCGCACGGGTGCAATACCAGGCAACAGGCCGCAGCGCGGGGACACTTCCCAGCCTGGCAGGCTAGCGACATCGACGCAGCCAGGCGGTGGTTCGCCCCGAGCGCGACACGCCGTGTTGTGACAAAACACACCGTTTTATGAAAAACACAATAATGTACTCGGAAGTTCAGTCGGCCGGGTATGTATGCAACCGACGCCAGCGCTCTAAAGCACCTGGCTGCGCGCTGTGATCGCGGTCATGGTTTCGCACGGGCGCCAGATCAGGCAACACTGCCGGCGCAGCGGCTCTGTCCCAGCCTGGCCATCACGAGCGGCGCCACCCGCCGGCCGGCGGCTGTGCCCCGCGCTACACCTTTTGCAGGTTCCTCCGCGCTTCATCCGCGTTTCGTTGCTGGCGGCGGGCTGATTGCTGGAGCTTTCGGACGGCATGTTTTACCCATTCGGCATATCATATCCCGCTCTTGCCCGCCTCGCCTTCTCGTCTCGTCTGGTCGCGCAGGATTGGGCAAGAGCGGAACACCTGCTCGCTCGTATGCGAGCCGACGGCCTCCGGCCGAACGTCGCGCACTACAACATGCTCGTGCGTGGCCGCTGCTACAGCGTCGGCCACGGCGCACTGGCCACGGCCAGCCACGGCAGCGGCGGCGGAGCCGCCGCCGGCGCCGGGTCGCCCAGCGGCGGCTCCGCCGCCGGCGGCAGCGGTCACGTGGAGGCGCTAATGGCGGAGATGCGCGCCGCCGGGCTGCGGCCCGACGCGGTGACGTACGGCACGCTCGTCCATGCTGCCGTACGCAGCGGCAGCATCGATGCGGCCCTTGAGGTGCTGGCGGCGATGCGGGTGGAGGGCGTGCAGCCGGATGGTGCCATATTCACCAGCCTCATGAAGCTGTTCAGGACGCAGGGCAGGCAGGCGCAGGTGGGTGCGGGTGCGTGAGAGGGTGGGGTAAAAGGCGAGCGCGGGCGCGTGAGCGTGGGCACGTGGGTGCTCCCGTCATCAGGATCGCCGTCTGCAGTCCTGGCCCCACGAGGGAGGGATCTCGTGCTGCCGGGGTATCGCTGTCTGCAGTCCTGCGTCCAGTCCAGGTTGTCGCGCCAACGGAGAGGGAAACTAGAAACCCTTGTCTCTGGGCACGCGCACCACGCATTGCGGGACCAAGTATTGCTCATGCCGTCATCAGCGGCCGCCATACAATATCTAGAAGAGCTGCCCCCACAGTCCACGTGTGCGGCCCAGAGTGACCCGTGGGTCAGCAGATCATCGCCAGGTGTCCACCTGACCCACGAGTCGCTGCCGCCCACACCCTCCCTTCCTTGATCCATCCTTTTCTCCAGCTCTCCATCCCGCTCTCTACATCCCTGTCATGTGTGCCTCCCTCCCTCCCTTCCCTCCATCCATCCCTCTCTGCCTCCCTCCCTCCCTCCCTCCCTGGCAGGCGCTGGAGTTCTTCCAGCAGATGTCCAGCAGCCGCTCCGCCGCGGTGGACCTGAAGGCGATGAGCTGCCTGGTGGCGGTGCACGCGAGCGCGGGACAGATGGCGGAGGCGGAGGAGGCGCAGCGGAGGGCCAACGCGCTAGCGGCGGAGCAGGGCAGGCCGCCGCCCGTGGAGGCGGCGTATGCGCTGCTGCAGGTGAGGGAGTGGTACAGATGAAACCGCAGCGATGGTACGGAGGCGACGGCGACATCTTGGGGAGGGCTGGGAGTTTGATGTTCAGCCCGTCCGTGGGTGAGCAAGTGGCTGCACACGTAGGGCCGCGTGTATGTGATGGCTTGTGTGTTTGGTGTGTATGGGGGCGGCGGTTCGCAAGCACGTCCCTATCCCATCATCTCCTCCCCGCCCGTCCTTCTTCCCCTGCACGCCCCCATTCAGGGCTACGGCCGGCAGCGCCACCTTCGCGCCGCGCTGCTGGCCTTCCGCCGCTTCCTGGCCGCCGGCGGGCGGCCGCACCGCAAGATGTGCGAGTTCACGTACCGGCTGTGCCTGGCGCACTTTGACTTTGGGTCGGCGGCCCAGGTGCTGCGGGCGATGCGGCTGATGCGTGGACTGGAGCTACGGGAGGCGCTGTACCGGCAGCAGTGGGAGGATGCGCAGCGGCGGCTGCAGGTCGGTCTGGGGGGGGTCCGTGCTGGACTGCGCCAGGAGTCGGGGCGGGGCGGGGCGGGAGATAAGGGCCCGGAACGGAGCCCGGAAGCAGCTCGAATGAAGAGCTCTTTACTTGATGTATGCTGTGGCCTGTGTCTGCGGTCCTGTTCAAACCAAACCATTTCGCGAATGCCGACGTGAGTACATCTTGTCCGTGTGTGCATGTGTTGCATGGTTTGGAAGTGCGTTGACCCATGCCCGAAAAATTGAATCGACAATGTGCTCCCCCGTCCTCCCTGGGTGCCGTGCGACGACGTGCTCTGTGCAGGCCCGGCGCCAGTCCGCCAGCGGCGGCAGCAGCAGCAGCAGAGAGTCGTCCGGTGCCGCCACCGAGAAGTGGAAGTGGTGGTTTGGGCTGCCCAACAATTACTACAGCACGGAGTGGAAGTGACGGGAATGCGTGCCATGTCCCGGCGCGTGTGGGTCCCAGAGCGTGGCGTCGTGATGCGGCGAAGGGACATCCCGCGGCCTCGTTCGCCCGCGTTCGCGTGTCACGGCGCGGTGCCGCCGCCGCCGCCGCGTCGCCAGCGGAAGGTATCCTTGCTTGTGTGGCGCAGGTGCAGACCGGCTGGCAGGCGCCGACACATCGGCGGCGGTCATGCCGCATGTCGAGGTCAACCCGCCGCCGCCGCGTCTCTCGCGTCGCGTGCCGCTTCGCGGGGGATGGAAGTAAAGGAGTTTCTGGTGGGAGGCCGCTGATGCGGCGGCGCCGCGCCTAACGGAGATGCGGTCTCTGCCGCCACACAACGTCCTCTCAGGGGGGCCGAAACGGCGGCGGCGCAGCGGATAGCCACACCCACTGGCGGCTGCATGTGCGTGTGCGGTGTGGGTTGCCTTTGCCTTCCACTCTTGCATGCGTTGAGAGCTAACCCGCGCATGCGCCGGGTTGGTATCGCGGGAACGGGGATGTATGGCGGCACGCATGGCGGCGGGGTTGCAGGTGCATTTGCACGACTTTGCGCTGCCATCTGTGCCGTACTCTTGTCGTATTCGTGAGGGGCATGCGGCGGCCCTGCCCGAGGTTTTATCGCAGTGAGCTCGTCGCAGAGACCGTCATCGGGGTTAGATAGGCGTTCTGTAGGCGGTTCGGAGTGCAATGTTCCTTTTAAATTATGAAGAGGGATAGAGAGAAAGACGAGAGGTGGAAGGAGAGAAGTTGATGCAAGGGAAGGCAAGAGAAAGAAGAGAGAGAGGTCCGTCCTGGCCGGCGCGTGGCCCTATGGGTAGAGACGTGAGCTTCTTGCTCGGCGTTGATGCAGGGTCGGCACGGAGATCGCCACAGCCCTGGCTGGGACGTTTGCTGCGCTGTGTCCCACCTGCTGAACCCGGACCCGGCGTGCGGGTTGCCGCGGCTCATCCCAATCAATGGGCGCTTTGTCCCTTCCTGCTGAACCCGGACCCCCGATATGGCAGCTGGCCGGCGTGCGGGTTGCCGCGGCTCATCCCAATTAATGGGTTTTTTTGGAGTTCGCCTCTTCCCCCAAATGTGGTGTCGAGGTCGCCCAGGGGCCCTCGCTCATCGGGCGGGTGATTCCATACCATGATGAGAGGCTTTGCTTCTCTTAATTTAACAGCAGTTAAATTGCTGTCATCGATCAGTTTTGAGGGAGGAGGTGGTGATGTTGCTGCCGTAGGGGGTGAAGCAGCGCTGCATTATTATTGCTTTCGGCGGGGAAGTGGGGTTTAGGTTTCGGTGACCTTTGATGGTCGTATGTGTGGCGCGTGGGAGCCGTACAAGCTTGCCCCGCTGCGAAGTTGGGAGGCGCGCGGGTGGCTGCCTGGCGGCGGCGACAAGATGCAGGTAACGGTATTGTGGGGTAGCCTAGGTGTTGCAATTGATGCTGCTGGGCCAGGCTGGGCTTCCACTTTTCTCTGGGTAGCTCAGGGGTAGCTTCGTAGTATACCAGGCAGGGCTGTGTGATGGCAGTTGCCGTACGCGCCGGCAGCTGCTGGATGCGGAATTGCGGATGTGAATGCGTGGGGGCGGCTGCGACTCGTCCGAACCTCACGCAGGGAACGCACCAGGCAGGCAGGTCAGCTGTGTGTAACATGGGTGGTTGCGTACGGTAACAAGTGTTAGGCCTCGGTTCTGCTACCTACGCTGGTAGGAGACGTAATCCCCGGGGGGCATGCCGTACTGATCGAAAATGTTTTTGGGGTCCTCCTGACGTATGGTGACCTGGATTCTTGCCGGTCCGTGCAACACCGCTGGCGGCTGAGGGGGCCAGAGGCCGTGCTTCAGCCATACCAGGGAGATGCCAGGTATGTCCCGACAGGTCCCGATGCCGGAAACTGCCGGAACCACGAGAACCGGGTCAGCGGACAGCAGGTCCGCCTTCACAATGCGTCGAAAGTCCAAACTACCGAAATACTAGTTGGATGACTGAAAATGGGCAACCAAAGACGGCGAACCGCGCCTGTTCGCGCGGATTCCTTGTTCGAAGGCTGATCGTTCTGCCAAGCGTCGAGAACAAACGTTGACTGAACGTTTCGCTACAGCGATCGTCTAGGAACCTATCTTTCTCCGTTATCTTCACAACGTTCACATAAGTTCAGAGGAACCGCAAAGAAACCCGCGTTCACTCGCGTATAGGTAGGTTGACTGGGTTCACATCCCGTTCACATCATCGTTTGGCCCGTCAGAGGCCACCCATTACTCGATCTGGCAGCCCATCACCCCGATAGCTTGATTGTAAAACATCAATACAATACAATCATAGAGGTCCACAATTATTCCTTCCGGCTTGAAGGATTGAGCAAAAAGCCGACGAGGAGCGCCCGCTAATCGAGTACCTCGGGTAAACGCGGGTTTCTTCGTTCACTGAAAGGAGAATGAACGTTCACTGAACCTGCACTGAACGCTCACCGTGAACGTTCAGTGAAGGTTCACCGTTCAGGCCCTTGTACTGCAAGCAAAGCGAAATCAACGTCCTTTTGTGCTTTTTAGTAGCTGCCTAAGTGACCAAAGCTGCTGGGGCACATATAATGAACCGATACAAGGCCAAGCAGTTATGTGAATACCTTTTATGTGCGCGGGAACAGCGCTGGAGCATGCGTGCCGTACTATTTTCCGAAATAGTACGACCTACAAGCGCACCGGTCCCTCACCATGATTCGGCACTCCCGAATGAATTTCTCTGCCGGCTAGTTCTGCATAAAGTCAACATGGATCTTGACAAGGCGCTGCTGCTTCTCGACAAGCATTGACCGGCCGTGAATCCTCAGACAAATTACTTCGTCGGGTCCGGCATTTCGTTTGATGCACCTGCAGCTGCGGCCATGATTGCATATTTGGAAGACGGGAGTACCATTTACGTCGGCCACCTGGCGGACGCACTGTGCCAACTCCTAGCGATATTCACAGACGCGAAGAAATCCCCGGATGGCAGCATGTATCTCCAGGATGCGGCCTGTAAATCCGCTGACTCTGCCCGTGAGGTCCTGTTCGCACAAGCTCGTGAAGCCCTGCTGGTGAAAAACGGTAGGCTCGGCGGGTATGAAGATCTCATGGAGACACCGTCGGTCGATACGAACTCTAACGTGACATGCTGTAATCCTTAGGGTTTAGGGTTTTCGGTCAATGAACGCCGCCCGCTCCACGGCGGCGCACGAGTGGCTGCTGGAGTGCGCGACTGTGCCTGCTCGGGAACCCATCACCCTGCCGGGGCGCACAGAGTCGGCGTGGCTGCCGGGGCTGGCGACCCGGCCGCAGCGTGAAGCCGTTCCGCTTGCTGTGGCTTTTGCGGCACCACCCCCGTCGGCGCCGTCGAGCTGAGCGATTGTGCGTGTTTGTGCGATTGTGCGTGTGCGTGTGTGTACGGTGCAGTTGGGGGCACGCGACACGGGCGGGGCAAGGCGGGGGAGCCCGCCGACACCCCTGTACATGGGTGCACGCAGTGCCACACAACATCCCCCACTTCCCCGGCTGCTTAGGGGGCTCGGCGACCGGTTAATGCGGGCCGGCGCCCGCACGCCGCGGTTATTCGGGGTGCTACACAAGTGCAAAGGGTGGTGGGGCGTAACGTACGGCTTTGACGAACGTTCACTGAACATTCAGTGAACGTTCCCCGTGACTGTTTGCTGAACATTCAGTGAACGTTCAGCGAACAGTCACCACTCGTTCACGTCGTGAACGGAAACACCCGCACTTACACTAAGTAGTGGCTACCTCAACGCCGGCAGCGTTGAAAAGATGGAAGGGACAGCCGTATCCTTCAAAGTGAAGGGACAAACGAAACAACGCTCAAATAACGCGACCGTAATAAGATGTGCACCGATTAGGAGAAGCCAGGAGGGAACGTGGCATGGCGTCCTTCTGTGGGAACTGCCAGCTTGCAAGCGGCAATGCCGATATGACTCTCAAGCCTCAAGTGGAATACGTGGGTGTGACGTAGTAATGAATATAATATTATGTAAACAAGTTTCGGAAATAGCAAGTACGGGGACGAAACGCTTTCCAGCTGCCACGGGAAAGGCCAGCGATTGGAGGGCGAGGGATCCAAGCTTTGGCCTATAAAATTAAAAATTCAGGCACACAGATTTTATTATATATTTTATATCGTAAACTGCAGCGGAGCTTTATAAGAACGTCTTGTAGTCTTCTGTGACCTTTCGTCGGAAATGAATTTTGACAACCACGGCAGCGCGGATTAATCTGGCTGATTTTGATTGCGCACCGGTATATATACACTGCCTTAACTGGGCCATACCACGACAATAACGCACATTTCCATAATTTTGGAGGACGTCGGTAGCAGCAGGCGGCCTCGTGTCACCAAGCTATTTCAACACACTACTCTGTGACCTGCTCCTAGGAATTACTGGGAAAATATTCAGCAATTTCTGAGTGAAGTGCTGTCGGAGGTCGCCGCAAATGCAGACCTCGCCCAGCCGCCCTCCGCCACCTTCCACGCCCCACTCCCCTGAACCATTCCCTCCGTATCTGCCTTCGAGCCCCCAACCACCGTCTGAGCCACAGCCCCCTGAATCATTTCCTCCATATCTGCCTTCAACCCCTTCATTACCGTCAGCACCGGAGGCCCCTATCATCATACAGCAAGCCGTCACCGGCTTGCAACCACCGCCACGCCTGCGCGCGCAAACTGCACCATCACTACCTCCGCCACTGTTGCCAACGGTGCCGCCGACGATACCGTCTGCGGCACCTCGACCACACAATGAAGTCATGCTGCCTGTAATGATTGGCGCCGCTACGGGGGCCGGCTTGCTGCTGCTGTCCCTATCGGTGATCGCTGTCATCCTGCACCGCAGAAATGATTTAAGGCTATGTGGCTTCTATGGATGCGTTTGCATCTTCATATTCGGAAACAAGGTATTGTCATCAGTTTGTACATACATGGAACATTATTAGTAACAGATACTGAGCTAGCTACTCACATGCAACCTCAGACAGGCCAGGGCAGCAGGCGTTTTTCTACCGGTATATATACATCGGGTTTTATATATGCATAGGGTTATGTATATGTACCGAGTGCGCTGCTGCTGCAACGGCCCAGTCATCATCGATCTGTATCATTGAACTGTTCTTTACAGTTCACGAACGTGTGTCTGCCTTTGTCCTTGATAGTGCTCTCTAGAACATCAATAGTCATAATCCCAGGAAACCCGAATCCTAACGCTGTATGTTGTATTCCCTGTTTGTTGCCGCGCGCCGGTACGCGCGCCCCCGATCCCCCGCCCCGCCGCCACCCTCCCCAGACGCAACGGCTGAACCTGGGAACGCCGCCGCCGCCGGCAGTCGGGCTCCGAACCCACTGGAACCCAGCTGCGGCACCCATCGTCGGTGCTGGCGAGGAGCTGCCGCAGGGTAGTGGTAGCAGCAGCAGCCGCAGCCGCCGCCAGCAGAGGTACAAGTACGCAATGTCAGCACCAGATCTCAACACCACTGGAACAGCCGCCCTTGCCAGCAGAAGTCGAGGTATCGGAGCGGCTGTCGCTGCTGCTGGCGCCAGCCACCGACCGATGGGCGACATCCCGCGAACTGCCGCCCCCACAGCCGAGCTGGGAGATCCTTACGCCTCACCCCCGCGGATACCCGTGTCCGCATCGCAGCTGTCCCCCGGCATGGGCGCCCCGGACTGGTGGTTTCGGAGAGCTTCACATATTGATGCCATCCACGCCGCCGGTGGCAGCACCGGCGGTATGGCCAAGTTACCCAGGCAGCTGCCGAAGCTCACCGCAAGCCGTGCCTCGCATCCCCAAAATTTGGGGCCTGAGGGCGCCGATGGGGAGGATCCGGAGCAAGACGACGCAGCGGAGCGCCGAGTGGCGGCGACGCCCGCGGGAGCGGCCAAGGCAGCGGCGCTGGCGCTGCAGCCGGTAGGTCTAAAACTCGGTATATGTGTGCACCGATGCTTGCCGATAAAATGAGCCAGACATCCATTCGCAGCGCTGCCACGCACCGCCAGTAATCGTGCAGACATGTAGCAACGTAGTAGGCAAGCGTGGTAGCCCGTCCATCCCTGCAGCTTGTGATATATATACCGCAAGAGCTGTTCGCATATATATGTATATGTCTGCGTAGCTCTGCTTTCGTCTCAAGGTTTCGAACGTAGGAAATCGTTCGCGCTATTGTTGTACTAAACCCTTAAACCCTTAAAAACACAACAAGATTAGCAGTGGATTGACGTCGAATACGTTTCATTAATCTGCCATTCCTGTCCCGAGTGCAAACCTTCTAAGCTCCAGATCTATCTATCAGTTCAGATAGACCTTAGCTAGTCTACCTTGCGGTCAGACCTCTTGGAAATTCGTTTATCAAGATCAATCTTTAACTTTCAATCCTGATTTTGGTCGCAGAGCCTTGCCATATCCCTTGGAGACGAGTTATGAGCACTTTGGTAAGAAATTGGTTACTGCAATCTATGGAGCATGGAATTGATGCTCACGACTTACGTTTAATTACTGGGGTGGTATCAATATAATGATTCTATTCTCTGCAAAAGGTACAGTGTGCTTGATAAGTAGGGATCAAGTCTGCGGGCCTTCTAACCTTACAATGAACATTGGCTGTCAACTACTGTAATGGTAACACAACGAGCCTTATATCAAATGACATGATTTTGAATTCTCTATTCTGATTTTAACGCTATCGCACTGCCTCCATGTGGCCACAGCCCTGCGTGTCAGTACTGCGCTGCCGGAACACTGCCGGAAGTACGTTGAATACGGCGCCGCGTCTCACACGTCAACTCTTCTCCCGCCGCAGGAAGGTGTAAAGCTGCATACGGGCGGCCAAGATCTCGCCAAGATGCTTAGCTTGCGAGTTGCTGAATCACGGGGCGATGCGTGACGGGGTATTATGATCAACGAAGGGCGGGTCACCGCGTTAGTTGGAGTCGCCAGGAGTCGCGTTGGGCCCGACCGCGGTTGCATCGTCTGCCACGCTTATGGGCACAAAAAGGCCTATCCTGCGCAATGCACCTATATCACGCACAACGGGCCTGCTCCTTTGTATCGGTCGTCTTCACCGCAACTGCGCAACATCGACGGTGTGCGAATTTGTGAAGCACGCTGGAGTGTGGTGGTCTCAGCAGCAGCCAGACCTTGCTTTGGATGAGAACGTAAGCAACAAAACTAGTGTGATAAATGGGCATTATGGTGCGCCTCGTTCTATTTGTGCGTCGTGCGCGCCACCACGACGTCGATTAGACTTCTGACCGCACGCAACGCTGCGGCGTCAATCCAAGCAAAGGTGGTGAGGAAACAACTTGGCATACGTTAATTTTAGACTGTTGAGTGGCATATTGTTTATGAGCAGTCCTTCCAGCATGGACGAAGGCGGTGCATATTGTGGCGATGCTGCCTGATGCTGCTGTGGCGCGCCCAGCTAGCTTCACCTGCCGGCACTTTGGTAGTCAAGCGTATAGAATACCCTGAATTTGCTTTTTTTATAGCAATCGTTCCGACAGTGCTTTTTTAGGAACCTTTGCACGGCGGCGATGTCCACGCAGTGCTCAGGTAGCGACCTTTCACTTGCCGCAATTGCCGCAGCTCAGCTACGGATATCGCCCCAGCATGCAGCTCCATAGCCTCTCTCCTTCACAGAGGACCTATCTTTTGGCGAAGGGTCATGCCTTTGTGTAGTGGAGTACTGACTGACCCACTTGTAACAACGATTGGCTACCAACTAAGACTCGAGTCTCAGCAGCGTGCTGCGTAATTGGCAGCCATGGTCGATTGAGTACGTTTTATATAGCATGAGCAACGAGCACAAGAAGCGCATAGGAAACTCCGTTAGACTTCGGAGCGGTGAGTCGGCAATACGTACATCGAAAAATGCACGCCAATGCACATACAAAGCTTCTTCCATATATTGTTATACACGCTTTGCTTTAGAAAAGGTAGTAATCCACTAAGAAGGACTGGTTTCGGGAGAAAAACAAGCTAGTTTCCACCTGGGCGTGAAACGGCTTACAACAGTGCATTCCCGGGATATGATTTGAGCCTGGGGACATTTTGATCTGAGCCTGGGGACCTTAAGGTGTGATCCGCTTGCGTTCCCAACAGCGCTGAGCCGATGAGGTATGCTCAGGAGGTGCTTGGATTGGCATCGCTCATGCACTTGTAGGATATCAGGATGGAGGTGATCGCATGACAGTCGTGCAGCGCTGATATCGGATTCCTGCTGAGTTTAGTATCAATGGCAGTACCTGGGCGAAGTGCCGACGTCCGTGAATCAGCAGAGCCTTTGGCAACTCTCTGCCTAGTATCATGCGTAAACGTATACCTGAATGTGTGGTCTGTCTTGTTACTGGTCCTACCGTTGGGCTTACCGCTGCGGCCGCGTGTTAAAACCAAGCATATCTGCACCGCGGACGATCATCCCACTCTGTGCAGGTTGCCGTTGGGGTTTGGAGCTTGGACGCTTCCACGGGCCCTTCCGGAACCACGACATCCGGCTTGCCCTAGCTTCTAGCCGAGTCGGACGGAACTCGTTGAAAGAACCCACGGCACTTGAGCCCCGCTCCTGTCGCGAGAATCGGGGGCCCGGTCATGTGGGCCCGGTCGGCCGGCGCACACATCGCCAGTGCCGCAACGGACCGCCATAACACGCTCTTTCCGCTGCCCTGCTCCTGCGGGTACCGGGACTGCCACCCAGCGTAGCGTGCACGCGCAGACGCGCAGCCAGCTCCTTGCTGAGGCCACCCCGAACGAAGGCATCCAGCGCACGTCGGCGGTGCAGATGCACACGTCGGCGGACGCAGCGTCTCCGCACGCGGCGGCGCAACTCCAGCCCGACGGCGACGGCGCGTGTTCGCCGCAGAAGCTGTACGACAGTACGCAGCTGGGGCCCATCGCGTCACTGACGGAATCGGAGGAGGACCAATTCCGACGGTTGGAAGAAGAGATCCTGGCCGCGGCGGCGGAGAACGCCGCCGCCGGGCCCGCCAGGGCCGCGGCGGGCGCCAGGTCCGCCGCCGCGGCGGCAGCGCTGCTGCGCCGCGGCTGCCGCGACCGCCGCTGGAAGCAACGCGTCCTGGCCGTCGCTGCCTTCAAAATGGCGGGTCAGCACCGGCGAATCTTCGAAGAGGATATCCTCTCCGTCGCGGCCAGCATATGTAGCGACATGGGCAGCATGGCATCGGGGAGCTACAGCCTCGACGAATCGTTGTTGCAGCCGCAACAGCTGAGGCAACTCTCCCAGAACGCCTCTGACGGGCCCGGCGGCGGCGGCGGCGGCTCCTCGGCAGCGCCGGGGCACGGCCGCTGGAGCGCGCCGGTGTATGCGCGCAGCCGCGGCGTGTTTACGGAGGAGGACGAGGACGTGATGAGTTTGATTGTGGGTCAAGTGCAGGGGCCGCCGTCGTAGAGGCACCGCGCGTACCCCGCTGCCATCGCAGCGGTCCTCACACGAGTTCGCGGGGAATGGAGAGAGTTTTGGCCATCGGGACTGCAAGTAGCCGTCGCGCCTAAGGTATCCAAGATGCTGTGGAGGGAATTCAATCAGCAGGGCGAGCTGCTGGATGGCTCGTTATGAGTACTGCGGGGTTTGTGTCGACTGCGGGGCATTGAACTCGGAAGCGAGCGTCAAAAGGGAGGAACCTTTCCTCTTGTCTGATCTCTAGGGCTTGGGAGAGAGCCCGGAGGTGGGTAACCAGCAAAAGGGGTTTTCGCGTTCCAGAGCAGATATTTCGCAGATATTTTTTTGTCGTTTGGCCCATGTCGTCATCACGGCCCCACCAACGCAGGTCGGCTGCGGGCCCATGCTCATAAAGAAAGCCATGGGCTGGTGGGGCGTTTATGTAGTAGCGCTATTGGCGATTCTGGCAACAGCAGCGTCAGGGGCACACCATCCGTGTGCCATGCTGCCACCTGTGTTGCGAACTTGCGATTCGTGTGTAGGGTTTGCAGACGGCCGGGCGGCGCAGGCAGGGTCCGCACTGGGATGAAGGTCCGTTATCCGTTATCCTTGCGACTCTTCAATTGTTTTTAGCAGATTTTTAGCAGATTCGGTTAGAGACGGGGTTACGGCTGAGCAATTAGCAATTGCACATAGTTGCGTGGGGATACATAGCGGGGCTCCTGCCTGGGGTTCATGAAGCCCGACCGGCCTAACTGCTACCTGCAGAGGCCTTTCGCCCCGGAGGACCATATCTGGCCCCACAGACACGCCGCCAACCCGGCGGACACTGCTTCTTAGTACGGTATCGCAGCGATGACTGCATGATGTGCTGCGATATGGGTTACGTGGGTCTCGTAGAGCGGCGGTGGATGCGGTAGTGGGCCCATGGCTCTGGCGGACAGAAGCGTAGCCGGTGGGCAGCCCGCCGGAGGTGAGTGTGTGCCAATGCACCCGAGGCCTCCGGCAATAACCCGGTACACCCGTGGCCTTAACAGAAAGCCCGATGCGCCATAGAGGCCTGCGAGCTGTTCCCGTGCTTAGCTGTCTGTGTGGTTTGTGGGCCGGCACCTGGTTGTTGTGATGTGCTCGGTGTGATTGATTGGGTGAGTCATGCGAGCAGTGTTGCTGGTTCGCTCTTTGCTGCGAGGCTTTTTTGGTGACGTGTCCGTGTACAGTATGACGTCTGACGAGGTACGACGCTATGAGATGGCGGGCAACGCGCAACGCGCTTGATGGATCCCACATTACATTGTGCACTGCAGCACTGCTTAAGCCATTGGCCACACTAACTAGAAAAAAGGCGGATTGGTTTTTTTTATCAGCTTTGCCCCAACATCAAGGGCCAGGAGACCGACGTCGTTTTCTTGTCACAAATGTGGTCAGGGGCCCGCTGAATGTCGTACTGCTTAAGGAGTGAAGGTATCGGTAGCTAGCCAGCAGTTACACAACCGTGGTTACGGTTATGCCCATGGTAGCCCGTGGTCTACAGCTATGTGCGTAGCCCGAGCCCGGGCGTCTGAATGGAGGGGCTGCGGTGCTATTTTTGGTGTTACGGTATTACAGATGTGGGTCTCCGAGGGGAGGCACCGCTGCGTGGCGCCGCACGCATATCGATTGTGTGTTTGCTGTTGGGCGGATGGCACGATATTCCCTTTTCACCGCCAGGCGAGCCGCGAGGGGACGCGGGCCGCGTTCGGCTGCAGCACAGCGATGCAGCAGCTCGGAGCGGAGCGGTCCGACGATGGTGGGTACTGGGTCGAATTCTACGTATCGCATAGCCAGCTGCTTCGGTGGCTGCAGAGGTGGCTACTGACGTGGCTGCTGTTGTGGCTGCTGTGGTGTCGATTGCTCCCTTCAATCAATCCCAACCAGGCGGGCCTTGATCCATTGTCCAGGTGGACGGCCCGGTGGGCTGTAGCGGCCAGGGTACCCATCCCACGGGTCCAAAAGTAAGGAAGGCCTGCCCGCCGATCGTCGGTGGTTTGTCTTTTGGAGATGGGGCGGACCTGGCAGCGGCTGTCATATGCCGCGATCGCGCGCAGCGCCAGCCGGCCGGCCGGCCTGTTTGGTCGTGCGTGCGCGCTGTGCTGTGTTTGGTCGTGCGTGCCTGTTTGGTCGTGCGTGCGGGGATCTCAGGAGGGGGCTCGGCTCTTCCCACCCCTCCGGATCAGCGCGCGGCTGCGTGTGGTAACTCGACCTTTTTGGGTGTATTAAATAACGGCTCATTCATTCCATACGGTAACTCGGATGTGCAACTTTGGGCCTCAGCAGAGGAAGAGGACTCACCTTACCATTACCGGTACCGGACCTCCGAGATGCGTGCCGCCGCCGGTATTGCTTGGCGGTGGTGGGGAGGGGTGGGGCAGTAGGGTGATTACCGCAGCGGAGAGACGGAGAGGGACGGCGGCGGCGGCGACGGTGGACCGGAGCTGTCGGTAGGGTCAGGAACAGACGGCAGGAACAGACGGAGCGGGCTGCGATTTTGTGTGCCCCGTCGTGGTGGTGTGTAGAGACGTCTTCTGCTGCTGCGGCCCCAGTGCTCCGGGCTGAATGAGTGCGCCGATGCGAAGCTACGGGTGCACCTACCCTACTGTAAGTGTGCCGGAAGGTGCCGGACGCCGTGAAACGACCAGCTATCATTTTGTCAGGCACATTTGGATGCTAACGTTCTAACTCGTCATCATCCTTACAATTTCAAGGTGTTATGCAAAGAGTAAATTGAGCGTCGCAGTGATGAACGCGCTCGGCCGCTCGGTCGTTTTTTTTGCGTGTCGTTTTTTTATGCGCACGTCCCGCGAAGCTCGCCGCGACTGACGCGGCCAGCCAGCATCACATCTCGTCACGTCGTCGGCCAGCAAACGCCAGCCATCAACTGGGCACATTGTTGGTCTAAAGCAGCCGATACCGATAATCACAACCAGCAGACAGTGCACCATCGAAGATACTTTCTCTACATGAAATGGGCTATCTACTTGAAGCTCGGAAACACGCTTTCTGCAAATCTACGGAAGACAACACCAACCCGTTCAACATGCACACGCAATCTTAGTCTTCACCAGCGCACCGGACAACCCTGGACAACCACCGCATATGTACTCCACCGTCCACCCCGATCCAAGCGCTGACGCTCCCACAAAACACAATAGTGGGTCAATGTGATTCTTTGGCGCTCGTCGGAAGATGAGAATATGAAACCTCGCTTAGGTAAGGCAGGTCAGATGGACATGCAGTCTCCTTAGGATACCTATGTCGTACTATGTTGTACGCAATCGCATCGCCGAGTACGGAAATTGACCAACTGCGCAGACCAACTGGCCCAGCCGCCGCTAATGCCCTTAGCCCACATCACCCGTCTCTCTGCTGCCCTGGCTGCCTTCGGTTCAGAGCACCAAGGGCCAGCTGGCCCCCCCCCGTTGGCTCTACGGTCTCGTGAGGTTGGATCAAAACAGACACTGGTTCAACCATCACCACCACCACCACCACCACAACAACAACCCGTCTTCGGCACGCCCTTCGCTCTAATGTACGCTGCATGGCAACGGACGGTAGGTGTGTAGAACCCCTGCCCCCTGGCCCCCCGTCTTCCCTCGGAAATCAAAACAGCGCAACACGCACAGCACGCGCCTCACAGCGCACAGACGAGTGCCGTACCGGCCACCGGCTCGCGCACGTTGTACGAATTCAAATTATGCACGAGTGTACAGCATTATTTTTCTTTGTACTGCATGCCATGGAAATAAAGGCCACAATCCGCGGATGCAACAGTGCGTCAGCCGCCCTCAACACAATCGGCCAAGAATAGGGCTGGTTGACTGTCCGGGCAAACGGGGGTTCAATCCAACGGTACCCGTGGCGATTGGGCGTTGGAATGCCTTCAGCGAAAACGGTCGCGTTAGTTTGCCTTGGGCGGCGTCAAATGTCGCTGGTGGTGCGAACACGGCAGATCAGATCCGTTGTACGGATTTGATCTTCTACCGTCGAGAGATTCGGCAAGAGATGGCCGTTCTCGTCCAACGGTATGTTCGAGCGCAGTCTATTATTTGTGGCCGCCGCTTCCCATGCTTTTCGCCCTCCGTAATCTCACGTGCCAAGCCGTACACTCCCTCCGTACACTCCGCACATCAAGCCGTCTTGTCCCTCCATCACGGCGGCCGCACCAGGCGAGAATTCCACCCCAGCTGGGGTGTACGACACTGCCCCTCATTAAGCCGGGAAGGGAGCCATGCCTACACCAGGATCAAGATCTGGATCAAGATCAGGATCAAGATCTGGCCCCACATGCCAGCGCATGATTTCCACGACACCACTCCCCCATGTGTTGAAACAAGCGCCTCGGTACCCGCGCCCCCTCCCAGGTTGACAACCCCGAAAGGTTCGCGTACCAACCTCCGGATCCATCAACCGCCCCAACGGTCTGATCTCCCAGCCTCCAACAGGCACACCGCCGCAAACACGCGGTCCCGCAAACACAATCCACAACGCACGCCGCTCCCAGTTCCAATTCCTCGGCTATTTGCACCTCAACCCGCCACGCAAGTAGCTGGCACGTGGCAAACCCCCATTCGCCCCCCCTCGCTTCAACCCGTGCCATTGCCATTGCCGCTGCTGCAGCTTCCACTCGCACTTCCGCTCCGGCCTCTGTCTGCCTACCTAACCTAGCCTTCCAACTGCCGTACTGAGCCGTACGACCCCGCAACCGACAGCAATCCCGGTCCCATGCTGCCCCAGCCGTCGATCTGCTCCGCTGCGCTTCCCAGGAAACCTCTAACGTGAAGCCGCTCTCCCTCTCAAGCTCTCCCACTCGTTACCCTCCTCCGACAAAGCATGGAAATGGACCCGTATCTTGCACGACGGCGGCCGCGCCATGACCCATGGGTCATTCTTTTCTCATTCAGGCGCTCGTCACCGGCAGCCAGGCGAACGGCGCGTCCGCGGAGGCGGGCAACACCATGGAGCTTCGGTTGGTGGTGAGCGCGTCAGCGACGTTGAAGCTGGAGGTGACGCCGTCCCAGATGGTCTGTGTCGCGAGGGGGTTCCACTGCTGGCCCAGCGCCACCCACTCGATGACGTACAGCTGGAACACGCCCGGCGGGAAGCGCGTGACGTAGGGCGCGTAGTTGAAGGTGGAAGGCCCCCCGGGCTGGAAATACACGCGGACGCCGGCGAGGTGCTGGAAGATGGGCCCGCCCAGGACCTGCGCCCCGGTGAGGCCGCGGGCGAGGCTGGCGTTCCAGTAGGTGTAGCAGCGGATGTGCCACACGGGCCAGGTGACGTTGCCGGGGCCGTAGAGGTCCTGGAGGGGTGTGGAGGCGGCGGGAAGGGAAAGCGGGGGGGGGGAAGGAAGGGGTGGAGGATGAGGGCAGGCGAAGCGGAGGAGGAGAAAGGGCAGACGGAGACGGAGGAGGAGGGCGGGGGGTTGGTTGCCGTTTTGGTTGCCAAAAGGGCGGCTGGCTTGTTTGTTTGTTTGGTGTGGTTTGGTTATTTGGTGATTGCCCGCCGCCAGGTGCGAATGTAAGGACCAGGTAACTACGGGTCAGATGCAGCCTCCCGATGGTGGGTCTGGTCAAAACCAACGCAACGGGCGATGGTGGTGCGCTCACCTCCAGTCTGGTCTGCATGCGGCACTCGCTGCCGGTTCTGTATCCGGACGGGCAGTCGCGTGGGTACATCCAGGTAAGCGTCGGCGGCGTGCCGAATGCTGGCGTGGTTCCGAGCGCCGAAACGGACAAGCTGCCGGGCCAGGCGTCGCATCGGAAACCTCGGGGCAGGGCAGCGACGGTGCTGGTGGCGGGCGCCCAGAAGAAGTTGGTGGCCAGGCTGCGCATTTGGCGGAATGTACAGGAAGTGTGTTTGGGGGAGAAGGGAGGAACACGTAAGAATATAAGAATGACGCGTTATGTGAGAGTGTGTGTAGTTGGGGCTTTGTAGGGTTGCGGGTTGGCGGTGGGTGATGAAGAGAGCGAGAGGGAGGAGGAAGAAGGTTGGGGGGAGGTGCTTTTGGCGTGGCTGGGATGTGCAGAGAGAGAGAGAGGCAATGGAAGGCCACGTGGCCGGCTCCTCAAAGCCGGCGTGTTTACACAGCTCGATAAGGGCAGCACAGTGAAGAAACAGAATTTTGCAACATTCCTGGAAACACGGATGCATACTTGCATAGACGGACGGTCGCAACTGCAAGGCGCAAGGTGGCGGCGTGAAGTACTTCTGCTGCCCCCTTTCCCTCCACTCCGCTGGTCGCCCCACTGTTTGATTTTTTGGGTTTAGGCTTGTTTTCTCAATGAAAAGGATGTGCTTGTCGTACACTGTCCTACCTGCCAGTCATCGAAGTGTACTGCCCCGAGGTACCGGTGGGTACGGCCGTTCCCGTACAGGTTGCCCAGGTGAGTCCCACGGGGTTTGACACGTTCATCTGTCCAAGCAAAACAGGAAACGAACACAAGTTACACATACACATGTCACGCAGACATATTTGCATACGTATACACATACATACATACATAACATGTGCGGAGTCGCGGGAACGGGCCACAGGGGGCAGGGAGGGCAGCTGAGGCGGTTGGGAAGAACCCAAAGTTCAAAGCCGGCCTCGTGCACATCGCGAGTAGGGCAGCCGGGTGTGCAGTTCGCTAGCGGTGTAGATGAGGGAAGGAAGGTGCGTGGACGCCGTGATCTTTTGGAGACAGGTGAAGAAGGAGAAGAAGAAGGAGAAGGAGAAGCAATCACCCACCCGGGCCGCGAAGTAAAAGTAGATCTCGTGGGCGGTGTTGTTCTGGAGCGTTATGCAAGGCGACACGATCATGAGCTGTGTCTCAGACTGAAAGTCAAACACGAGCTGGTCGTTGACGTAGAGCCGGCTGTGGGGGCCCTGAAGCCGGAAGCTGATGCCGGTGGAGAAGTTCAGCGGTCGGAGGTTGGCGCGCGCGTAGCCGTACACAACGGTATTGCCGTTGGATGGCGCGCTGGTGCCGTTGTACAGGGCGTTGCGCAGCTGCGCGGGGGCGGGGGCGGGAGGGATAGGGCATAGGGGCCAGGTGGTGCAGTGCGGATTGCCGGTTAGTTGCACTATCTCTGAGCCGGGACGGACAACAAAGCCAGGTCAGGGCAGCACGGTATGGACAGGCAATCCCCTGGGCTTTTTGTAAGCCGATTTCAGTCATAGGGTAGGAAAGCAGGACTGCGGCGCTGTGCAGTCCTCTGGGCGGACCTCAAGCCAACAAACCACGTGTCATTTCAGCGGGGTGGGACGTGGGAGCCTGGGGGCCTGGGACCTGGGAGGGGCTGCGAAGTAACGAACCCCACAACCTGCCAAGGGCGCTGGCGCCCCCAAGCCCCAACCCACTCACGTCCGTGCCCGTTGGAAAGTTGAAATCGGACACCATGGTTTGCAGACCCCGGTACAGCCAGGGGTCCTTGTTCTTCACGAAGAAGCCGCGCTGGTCGGGGTCACTGAAGGTGCCGAAACTGGCCGTCTCGTTCCACACCACATGCCACATCGCCGGCCTGTTTGGAGGGAAGGGGGGCAGCGGTCCAGGGGCGGCAGTTGGCGCGTTCAGCATGAGGTGCGGAGCAGAAAGCGCCTAGGGGTTCGTGATAGCACCTGAAAATTGTTTCTTTGGTTCCTCTCCTGACAATTCCTGACAGCGAGAAGACAGTATCTGATATCCATGGCCACCGCAATCCAGCGACTTCGGAGCCGCGCGTTTAATGAGGAAGACAAGCGTCTGCACTCTGCAGCCGACACCGTCGTTCGGAGGGCAGGAGGGCACGAGTGGGTGTACGACGACCTGGAATAATACGAACAAACCAGTGTACGACCTGGAATGCGTCGCTCCCCCACCTGGGAGTGGCGCCGGGGTCGTAGTAGCGCCTGCTGGGCGGCGTATCGTGCAGCACCCTGCTAAAGGGAGGGCTGATCCAAGTGGCGGGACTGCCCGGGGTCTGCCAGAGGAAGTTGATGAGGGAGCTGCCGCTCTCGGGGTACATCCACAGCGTCATGTTGTAGAAGCCTAATTAGGACACAGGGGGAGGGAGGGGCCGAGGGTGACGGGCCACGACGCTTGCTTGATCAGGCAAGGTGGTGAGAGGCAGGGTGACGGGGAAGACAGACGGGGTGAGGGAGGCACCGCAGCGGGGGGCCTCATCCCAGGCGCGCTTTGGGGGGATGGGGCCGTTGACGCGTTGCCTACAGCGTGCTTTCCCAACACAGCACCAAAGCCCTCAAAAGGCCGCAACTTGCAAGGACCTCCCTTCGATTCGTCGGGAAGAAGCGAAGAACGGCGAGGTGACGGCCCTCATCACGGCACCAAAGCCCTCAGCCCCTGCAAGAGGAACCCCTCAGCCCCTGCAAGAGGAACCCCTCAGCCCCTGCAAGAGGAACCCCTCAGCCCCTGCAAGAGGAACCCCTCAGCCCCTGCAAGAGGAACCCCTCAGCCCCTGCATGAGGAACCCCTCAGCCCCTGCAAGAGGAACCCCTCAGCCCCTGCAAGAGGAACCCCTCAGCCCCTGCAAGAGGAACCCCTCAGCCCCTGCAAGAGGAACCCCTCAGCCCCTGCAAGAGGAACCCCTCAGCCCCTGCAGTACCTCCAACCTCCAACCCGTGTAAAATAAAAGTCCGAAGCTCCGAACTCCCGATTCCGACCGACCTACCCACGTCCGGAAAGATCAAGTCCACGGTGCCCACGGTGCTGCTCGCCTGGTTCCACACCAACGGATTTTCACCAACGATCAACTGCCAACGGCTCGGCGATATGGCGGTGGCCCTGTACTGGATCGAATACATTCCGGGGGTGTCGATCCGTGCCATAGCGGTCGCCATCATCACGTAATCGGTGGCCGGGTAGCGCAGGATGTTGAAGTTGGTGGTGGGCTGGTTCTGTGTGGGTGGGTGGAGAGAGCAAGGAAAAGGGGGATGTAGAGAGCACGACAAGGGGGATGTCAGGGCGTGGAGGAGATTTGGGGCGTGGAGAAGGGTCTTGGGGGGAGGGGATGGGGAGTTTCGGGCCGTTCGTGAGAGGCGGGGAGTGGCCATTTACGATAGTTGCGCGGGAGATGGGGATGGGGTTTGGTCTCTCTTTCGATTCCCCCTTTCGATTGCCTCTTTCGATGCTCTCGGAATTCTCTCAGAATGGACTGGAGAGGGGCCGAAGGGTGGACCTGCTACTGCTCGGCACCCGCTGCTGCCAGCGCCACGTCCCCTCACCACCCCAGCGGGCTCTGTTTCGACCCCACACGTGCGCTGCCACAAGCCCCAAGTCCTCCACACAGCCCTGCGACCCCAGCAAGCAGGGCGAGCCCAAGCCCAAGTGTGCCCGGCCACCGCTCCCTCCCCCTTCCACGTGCTTCGGACCCCTGCGCTGCCCTGCCTGCAAAACGTGCTTCTTCGGAAAAACAAAGTAAAACCAAAATACACAAATGTGGACGCATACGAGCTGTCCGCTGTCTCTGTTTGCTGTTGCTGCGGCGAGCGGTTCATTGTGTCGCTGTGTCGCCCGCCCCCCGCCCCCCCATGTGTCGACGCACCCGCACGTAGAAGTCGGCGAATTCGTAGTTGCGATCGGACCAATCGAAGCGTCCGTCCGTGTACACGCCGCGGGCCCACGTGTACTCCCAGCCCTGGAACACGACGGAGGCCGCCACGCTCTCAAAGGTGCGAGCCCGCTTGACCACTGGGCGGGGCGGCCAAGGGAGCGGCGAGTAGCGGGATAAGCGGATAACAGATTTGGTTTAGCGGGCTAGAAAACAATTTTTATATTTAAGTAATATTCTTTGTAAAAACATTATTTGACAGCGAAGTAACCGCAGCGCGGCCGACCGACGCCCTGCAGGAGCGGCTGATGTGTCACGGGCAAGATCGGGCGAGTCGCAAATCGCCTAATCGCCACACTCACACGCCCGACAAACGGCAGGAACATATGGATTATGGACGCCTACGTGGGGGCGGTGCGGTGCAGGCTTTGCTGGGGAGGAGCCAGCGCAGCAACGGCGGCGGTGCTGCGGCGGCACCGAGGGCCGGCGCCGCTGGGGCGGGGACGGCTGCGCCGCCGCGCCACGGTCGACAGCTCGATTACTCGCCCACTCACTCACCGGTTCGGTTGTTGCGCGCAAGCGTGAGTGCAGCCGCCACAGCATTGCCCACATTCAGTCGACGGGTGCTGCGGAACGACGGGACGTTTGTGCCCTGGGAAGTTCGAGGATGGGCCACCAGGGAGGGAGGGAGGGACGGAGGAAGGGTGGCATGGAGGGGCAAAGGGAGGGAGGAAGGACGCGGCCATCGTCAAGTCTCAGAATACAGGTGGAGGTGGAGGTGAGGAGGTACCTCTTGTGCAGTTGCCACCGTGGCCGCCGTCATACCCCCCCCCCCGCCAACGCCAACGCCGCCATTCGCAGCCGCGGCTGCCACCGCCTCCCTCTCACCGCCGCGGCGGTGTCCTTCCTACCTGCATGCTGGGCATCTCGTCACCGCTGGTCATCAGAATGTTCTTGATGAGAGCCGGGGTCTGGGAGGTGGCGCGTCTGCAGGGCACCGGGATGGCAAGCCGCCACAGGGCAGCAGCAGCGGCGGTGTCGGGGGGCCGGGAAAGGGCGCGATAAGACGAGTTGAGGCGGCGAAAGGAACCAAGCGAGCAGCCGGCTCAAGAGGGAAGAGAGTACGCAGGCATTGGCCGCCAGCTTGGAAAGAAGAGATGGTGTGGGAGAGGCAGGTGCCATGCACTGGGGGAAGGAGCTGCATAGGCGAGTTGTTGTGGCGGATTTATACGGAGTCCAGGCCCTGCCAGCGGTTTCGTTTTCCTCCGTACACACATGGTACCAGCCTCCTCAGCCCAAAGCTCACCATTGCCGGCAGCCTCCTAGCTGCAATTCCCCAGGAATCGGCCCCACCCACTTTGCAACCCCCAACCGCACGCTCCACTCACGTCTGTCCTCCCAACGCCGCTAGCACCAGACCCGCCGCGGCGGCCGTCATGGGGGTCGAGAACGAAGTTCCCGAGACGATGCCGTAATAACCGTCTGTTGGGGGGGTCAGGCGGTGGGAAAGAAGATCAGGAATTCGGATGAGGTGGGGGATGTGGTTGTGAGGTGAGAGATAAACGGAAAAGGAACCGCAGCGATAGAACGGAGGCCGACGCAGGCAAATGCATATGTTGGGGGCCGAGCAGAGCCGTGCATAGCCAGGTGTAAGACCGCCGGCATCAAAGCTGTCGCATCCATAGCTTTGGACATCGAGATCTGCCAGAGGCATATTCGTTATTTGGGGCATTCGTGCTGTGACTTGGAGCACGCCAGCTTATGGTGAGGCAATCGAGAAGAAGAGCTGGCGGGAGAAACGGGGGAGACAGAGGAGTGTCGGCAAGCGGGAGAGATGGGTCAGTGAGGGCAACCCGACCTGGACCACCCAGGCCTCTGACCCACGGGTCATTTCGTTCGCCCAGACTCACTGAAGGGCGTGTCGGTGGTGTAGATGTTCATGCCCGGCGCGCCCATGTCCACCGAGTTGGGCCCGTAGTTGGTCCCCATGTCCTGGTTCATCAGGTAGGTGTAGAAGATGGTGTCGTTGGCGGTGGTGCCGCCCACGCACAGCACATTGGGTGCGTCGACCATGCAGGGCGAGTAGGTGAAGTTCGCGGCGCGCCAGTTTTCCAGGTTGGTCCACTCATTGCCTTGGTAATGAGGGGAGGGAGGGACGCAGTTGGGGTAATGGGTGCCGAATGAAAGTGAGATCCGAGGACCCCAGCAAGAAGCGAGCGATGGGAGATACCGTAAGGGAGGAGGAGTTGGCGGAGGGCGAGCGCGGAGGGATCCTGGCAGCGGGTCCTGGGCCGAGGAAGGGCGTAGACGGCTAATACAGGTTGCTTTCCTTGGCTCCTTTCACCCTGAGTGGTCCTTATCTCTCTCTGAACTCCCTCTGCTGTGGGTGCTCTCGCTGCCCGGATGTTCCCTGCCCCTAAGTTTGGCCGGTCCGGTCCGGGTCGTGCCTCCTGCCACCCCAGCCAAGCTCCTTAGCCCCTCTTCTCCCCTCCGCGCTTTGCCCTCAGCCCCCACCTGCAGCGGCGATGAACAACGCATTGCTGTACTTCAGGAAGAGGGTCCGATAGGCCGACGCGGCGTTGTCCAGGGAGGGCTTGTTGAAGGCCTGTTGGGGGAGGGGGTGGCGTGGACCGTGGAGTAGAAGAGGGTGGACCCGACGGAGCTCGGTCTTTCCCTCGCCTGCGTTGGCTAGTATGGCTACAGTGTAACTCATGGCCTTCCTTAAATATCATTACGCCTCACGCCTCACGATTCATCAGTCTGTGCATCCCTCCCCTTTCCGCCCTCCCGCTCGCGGCGGCGGCTGTGGGCGCGACGCCCATGCGACAGGGGCAGCGGCGCCGCGCGCTTGCCACAGCGGCAGTTGCGCGCGCTTGTGGCATCACACCCACCGTCATGCTGCTCTTGGCATTGGCCCCAAAGCTCATGGAGAAGATGCGAGCGCCTTTGTTGTAGGCGTAATCGACGGCCCGCACAACGTCGGAGAACGCGTATGGCGGGTTCGCAGGGTCGAAACTCTCGTCTGTCACCTGAAAGTCACACAAAAAATAAATATATTGGTATTCGAATTTTGCAAAAAGTGTGTTGACAAATGCCACAGGGATCTTGAGAGGGCTGCTGACGAATGCGTGACTAAGGGACAAAGGGACAAAGGGGCTTGGATCGGCTGTCACGTCTGTAACCCAATATGCTTTTGCATTTAAAACCAGAAATAGGGAAATAAATCTCTGAATTCAGACATGAATCTCAGGCTTTATGGAATTGTGCATGAAGCCGAACGGAACGCGAGCGGCTTCGCCGTCTGTCAAGTGCCCGCCGCGATTTTGCAACTTGCCCATCCCTTCGGACTAGTAAATAACTTCATGTTTATGTTCATGCAGCAATGTCATAAGCGGGCTTGCGACTTGCAATACGCCCGTGCGCACACAACCACTGCCGCGAAAATCAATGATTCATCCAGGCAGACAGACATTATTATTGCACGCGCCCAACCCTACGGCCGCCACCGCAGCTTCACACCGTCACACATCCCCAAGCCCCAAAACCTGCCTTAAGAATCATTTGCCGAAGGTTGGGCGCCACGCCTGCAAGCCCAATGCCGTTGTTTGGCGCCGCGCCAATGATGCCGGCGATCTTTGTGCCATGCGAGGTTCGATCGATGATGCCGTTCCAAGTGGAGGTATTGCGGCCGATGCCGCAGCGCGACACGTTGTTACTGCCGCTGCCGATGTATGTCGGAGAGCACTGAACGGTTGAGAAGCAGGCGCCGTAGAAATCGTCGATGAAAGCTGTGGGTTGGGGAGAGGGCCGGGGGCGCGGCAGGGAGGCAGGGCGCCGCCCGGGTCAATCAGCGAGTTGTAATGTGCTCATTGGTGCTCATTGGTGTTGCGAAGGTGATCCTGACTACCCAAGTCAGCTGAACTTCTACTGCTACGGTTGGGCTGAAGCAATCCACGCCGCCCAGCTGATTCCATGCTTCATCGGCTCGCGCCGTCGCGCCAGCCGTCCGCAGCCGTCCAGATGAAGATGAAAAGGGCCCGTGGGCCACACAAAGTGAGGCCCCAGTCCAGGCCCGTCCAGTTCAGGCCGGGGGTATGATAACTGGGACCCGCCGTCCACAGCCGGCCCAACGTTTCTGAGCGGTTAAGGCATACTGTAACAACATCAGAGATGGTATGGCATGCCACGGCAGCCAGACAGAAGCACGGGGGGAGGCGAGTAGTGTGCAGCATGGGATGGAACCGGGGTTGTGCGGGCGTGGAAGCCCTGGGACACTCCTTCCGGGGGGTTCTTAGAGCTCTTAGGGCGACTCACTGTTGTTGTCGTTGTCGGCCAGATCGTCGTCGATTTCGTCGGGGTTGTTCCAGAAGGATCCGATCAGGTCGGGGTGGCTGGTCACAACGCCGCTGTCCGTCACCGCGATCACCACATCGCTCACTGCGACACTCAAACCACACAAGAGGGGGAGGGAGAGGGAGAGGGAGCACGGCGGGGCGGAAACAGGGAACCAGGGCGGAAACAGGGCACCAGCTTCATGGCGTGCCATTACGTGTGCCATTACGTGCGTGTCAATTGCGATCTAAGCTGTGTTGTGCAATGGAGGGGGCCGGAGGCGAAGGACAAGGCGAGGTATCCGCGCGCAGGTACCTGATAAGGTAAGCAGAGCACGCACAACCCCCCAAGCGGCGGTTTCGGGGCTGCAGGCGCGGAGCATCAGCACCCCGGTCGGGGAGAGCACACCGGACAGGGGCTTGCCCGGGCGATTCCCGGGACGATATCGTCCCCCGCGACCCAGCGAAGCGGCTACTCGCCCCCGAGTGCGTCTCAATGCTGGTGATGTCCGTGTGCCGTTTGCCCTCTTCTCTCTCCCTCTCTCATGGTTTGTCTTCGGCCCCCCTCCCTCCAGGTGATGCCAAGTCGCCAACCCTGCTAGAACGCCCGTCCGCCTGCCGCTTCTCCACTTCATTTAGGTACCCTGCTCCCGCCGTCCTTCTGCCCACAGGAGGCGCCGCGGCGCTCGCGGCATTGTCCACGCAACACCGGTCAGCCGGCCTAGCTGCCGTCGCCGCCCCGCGCCGCTCTGCCCCGTGCCCCTTCGCCCTTCGCCCGCCGGCTGCTGCGCCCCCAACCCGCCAGCCTACATCGCCCTTCCCACAGCCTTCGAGGCTGCAGGGTACGCAACACCCTGCGCGCGGTTGCGAGGGCTGAGGAGCCCGCGCCGCCGCCAGCCCCCCGCCGCCGGCCCCCCCGCCGCCGCCACCGCCGATGGGCCACTCACTCTGCCGCTGCGGGTTTGAGATGTTGATTCCCAACAGCTGCCAGGCCCCCGTAACGTTTATCTGGTTGAACCAGTAAGCGCTTGCAAGCCCCGGGTCGTTGAGCCCCGCGGCGCCGCCCCCCGACGTCTGCTGGAGCCTGTACGACAGGGTACGGCAAGGTACGACAGCGTCATACTTTAGCTCAACAAATTGGCCAAAGGGAGCTGTACTGCAAAGCCAGCGGACGGCTGGCTATTGCCTCACGGCGACGAACGGTGCGACGGGGGTCTACAGGGGCTGAGCCAGGGAGGTAAGGACCCCGTGGCGCGTGTTGGAACGTGCCATATCAAGCCGGACTGCCGGAGGGGAAGCGAATGGCGTGGCCCGGCCTGCCCTATGCGACGCCGCCCGCCATTCCCGGTTTGTGGTGCGAGCTTACCGGCGACCGCTGCTGGCTCCAGTCTTCCCGCCGAGGATCGTGAGAGGCGCCGTCAGCACAAAATCGCGTACGATGAACTCCAGGTCTGCGTTTGTGGGAAATCCCCCAGGAGAGTGTTTCGAGAGCCGAGCGAGGGGGGCTTGCGCTGTTCGAGGGTGGCAGGTACAATACGGTAGCAGCGGTTGAGGGCAGCTAGGTATGCAAATTGTTGGCCGACGCACCTGTACGCTTGTTTACTTCCTTAATTATTGCTTCCAAGATGACGGAGTTGCTGGCTTCTAGGATTTGCAGGTTTGACAATGCCATTTGGACCCTAGATGTGTAACTCTGCAGGAGTTTCGGAACCAAGCTCGCGATGTCGAGGTCGTTGTTGAAAGATAGCACGAGTCGTAAAGGTGCATCTTTGTAAAGGGGATCGCTTGGCGCCTGCAAGGCAGCGAGCGGCGGGGTTGCTTTAGTGTGACGCGGACTTGACACGTCGCGAGTAACTGGCGCCGCAAAGCGTACACGTGCAGTAGGTGGGACGCGGGCTCGCGAACCTAGAAAATTTTGCAAATACGTTACATACGCTCATTCGGTGTACGCATACGAGTGTCTTTTGACTGCGTACCTCCTGCTTCTTGGGCGGGCAGCCGTGGACGGAACAGGTAACTGGCACGACAATCACCGTAATTATGCCCAAAATTAGAAATGTTATACTGACAGAAGCAATAACCGGATGTCGTCGCATCTGTGGACGCGTGCAGTGGACTCCAGTCAACGCAAACGATTGGCTTTAGCAGGAGCCAACCTCACGTGTCGCCGCTGCGTGGTATCTAGCTGCAAAATATTTTGCAACTTTACTTCGCCTGGTCACTTACCCATCCCGAACAGCCTCGGCGCTCGTCAGCGAACTCAAGAGGGCCATCGTCACCGCCGGGGGCAACGGAGCCCTTCCACCAAGTCATGCTGCTGCGAAAGATACTAGTGTCACCAGAAATATTCAAGTTCTGAAGGCAGATAGGTTGGCGATGCGGGATAGGTTACGTCGGGCCGCCGAGCTAGCAGCGCTTGCGTCTTAATAATTTGCGAGTGTTGATAATAGTCACCGAACGGACGCTATTTTATAAATATCATTTCCAGTGCATTCAAGCTTCTGAGCAGTTATGAGGGCAATAGCCGGCTGCCCGGCCCGTTCTCCCTGTACGACGGCGACCGTTTTCCTAAAACGCAACGCAACCCTCCGCGCGATCTGCCCTCAGGGACTACACAATCGGCTGAATGTTAAGCAACGCCAATTCGCCATAAACCGCGCACCTTCGCGTGTCCAAGTCACGGCCGTGAAGTGAAAAGCCATTACAATGCCAAGTGCGTGCACGCGCGCGCGCGAGAGAGAGCGAGCGCGGCGAAGTCATGTGGCGCCGCCGACCCACCGCACCCCGCCACCTCACAAAATGCCGCAATTCACACCACCGCCTCAGAACTGGAATGCAGGCGGCGCGACCCGCCCACCACCCCCGCGCGCCGGCCCCGCGTTCCGGTAATACGGTCGCACAGCCTGCACTCGAACAGCCCGCCCTCCAACCTCACCACCCTAAACAGGCTACCCCAACAGCGCGCCCCAACACCACAACCCCAATACCACACCTCATCCAATCATCCATTCATCCATCCATCTGCCCAGACAACCCAACCCCGCCGTGCGCCCGTCTACCTGCCCCCCCCCGCCCGCCCACCATCCAAGAAGACACCAGCCAGCGATAACACCGCAGTGGGCGAGCAGCCGCCCGCCCAGAGCGCAGCTCCCACCCGCCACGCAAAACAGCCCTTCCCCGCCACATCCACACCTATACTGCCGGCGCTGCCCCCGACGCCCCAGGCCCCGAACCACCCGCCGACCCTGACCCCGACCCCGACCCCGCCGCCTGCCGCTCCCGCGCCTCCTCCCTCCGCTGCTCCTCCTTGGCAGCCGCCAGCGCCACTCGCTGCTCCGCCAGTACCAGCTGAGGATCAAAGCCGAGCAGCTCCGCCGCCACCTCCGCGCCCTCCTCGTACAGTTGGGCAAGAAGGTGGAACATCATCTGACGCTCCGAAACCGAGCTGCGGTCGCGCAGGGAGGAGGCCACCGCCTCCACCTGTGGAGGTAGGAGGGAGGAGGGGGTTATCCACGTATAGGCCGGAGCCCGTGAGGAGGGAGGAGGGAGGGGATCTTCAGCGCTGTGTAGCCCTCGCACTCCCCGCTGCGCTGTCTAATGTCTAAAGCAAAGGAAAGCTCTCACCCTCACGCACGCACACACACACGCGCGCACACACATAAGCGACTGCGTACAGCTGTATATGTGTGCAGTCGTCTGCGCAAAACGCACTGCAGCGCCCCGCCCCCAGTTCCCCGCAGTTCCCCGCTGCTCCCCCGCTGCCCACCTGCACCGCCCCCGGCTGCAGCACGGGCAGCAGTTCCAACAGACTAGCCATGCGGGCCAGGGCGTACACCGCCTCAGAGGTGTTGCCGGAGCGAAGGCAGGTCACAGCCTGCGGGGGAGGAGGGGAGGGGGCGAGGGGGCGAGGGGGCGAGGGATGACGGATGAGGTGCGGTGGGGTGAGGTGAAGTGAGGTGGGAGGTGAAGTGAGGTGAGGTGAGGTGAGGTGGGGGACAAGACAGGACAGGCCGTGACAGGACATGCCTGGACAGGACAAGACAGGACAGGACAAGACAGGACAGGACACAGGACACTCGAGACGCCACTCACGTCCAGCAGCCTCGCCCGCACGGCTGACGCCGCCACCGCCGCCACGATGCCAACCGCCCGCGCGTCCTCCATGCCCAGGTCCGCCGCCACCCCCGCCACCCAGCGCGGCGGGCTGACCTCCCCTAGCGGGCTGGTGTTGCGGCTCTGCGCCGCCTCCGCCGCCGCCTCCACCGCCGCACGGTACACGGCGTCGCGGCCGCCAACAGTCTTGGGCTTGACGCTCACGTGGCCGTCCTGGAGTTGGTTGGAAACTTGGTTAATTGGTTGGTGTAGTTGGTTGGTGAAGTTGGTTGTGACGGGCCCCATTGTACCCCAACGCGCCATCCCCGTCTCTCCCGCCAACCCCCGGCCCCCAGCCCCACCTGACACGCACTCCTCAGCGCCCGAATGTCCTCAAGCTCGAAATCCCGCCCCGCCATCTTGGCTCCCTCCAGCCGCGACATCAGCCTCGCAGCCTCCTCCGCTCGCGCCGCCTTCTTGGCAGCTGAGGCGTACAGCACCGGCGGCGGATCCCACCAGTCAGGCAGCGAGAAGGCGGCGCCGGAGGAAGAGGAGGAGGCGGTTTCGGAGCCGCCGCCGGTGAGGGCGGGGGCGGTGCGGGCGGCGGCGGCAAAGGACGCCAGCCGCTCAAACTCCTCATCCTGAGGGAGGGGAGGGCCACCACCCGCGACCAACGGCGGGAGGCAGGACGAGGGCCGGGCGGGAACCGGGTGACGGGAGGGGGTCAGGGAGTGATATGCTCCTTTATATACGGTAAGAAAGAGTCACTGCGGGGGGGGGGCAGAGAACAACCAGCCGGAATACCCACACCCACACCCACCCTAACCCTAAAAACCCACCTTAAGAGATCGGCCAGCCTTCTCCGAGAGGCCGCTGGCGGAAGAGGGCCCCGCGAAGGAGGCGCTGTCGGGAACCCAAACCTGCGGGGGCACGAGATCGGGGCCGGGGTGGGGGCGAGGTCGGGGCCGGGGGCCGGGGACGAGGACGGTTGAGGAAGGGGGCCGGGCGACGTGGTGAGAGAGCGGCAGGCGCGTCCGATCCGGTCTCAGGCTGTTCGCCCGAGAGGATGAGAGAGTGTGTGTGCGTGTGCTTGTAGACGGGAGTCCTGCACGGGTCGCGGAGGATTAAAAACGACCCATGGGTCTCGGTGAGGGCACCGGCCTCAGCCACCGACCCGTGGGTCAGCGGCCCGGACTGCTCCGAAAGCGCCTCTTGCCGCACTGCACCGCCGCAACGTCCACCCAGCCAGCCAACCACACGCACGCACGCCGACCGACCCAACCAGCTCCACATCAACACACACGCATACCTTGCGCCCGCCCAGCGACCTGTCGTACACCCATTTCCCGCCCGCCGGCCGGCGGCTGGGTCCGCTGGTTAGCCACGTCAGCAGCCTGCTGCGGTACGCCGCCACCAGCGCGCCCAGTATCGCGGCCCACACCACCAGGGGCGCAAAGTCGGTGCCCCGGACCACCAGCTTGAAGGGCAGACCGCCCGTCTTCGCCGCCTCGTGCTCCCGGATCATGATCTGGGGGTTGTACGGCACGGGTACGACAGAGGCGTACACACGACAGGCGCGGCGGCGGGGGTACCGTATGTTGGAGGGGTGATGATACACCGTGTGGTTGTGGTGCTGTGCGCGACACCGTATGGGTTGTGGCGGCGCGTGCCTGGTATACCATATACCCTGATACCCTGGTATACGGTACCCTTACAGTTGAATAACAATTCCGGATTGCTGCCTCCATCAGCCGTATAGTGGCACCCCTCGGCCAGTGCCAGACTGCCAGGGCCATCGCCAGCAGAAATTGCCAGTTCCAGCATTCCGCTTTTCAAAAACCATTTAGTGCCAGCCCGATGCCTGCACGTCCCTTCCCCTCTCAGAGGCCGAGCGCGCACCCGGCACAATCCCTTGCTGTTGGGTTGGGAGGAGAGCGCGGGCGCGACCCCGCCCCCGCCCCCGAGCGCGCACATCCACTATCCACATCCACATCCGCATCCGGTCGCGTACCTCCTCCGCCCTCCGCTTGAGCGCCTCCTCATCCTGACGGATCCGCCTCTCATCCGCCTGCACCGCGTTGCGAGTTGGCGGGTGGTGGGCAGATCGGGAGAAGGGTGTCTGTCCTCTGTCGCCGGCCCGCCCCTTGTTCGTCCGTCCGTCCGTCCACATCCCGCTTATCCCCCATTCATCCATCCGCCCATCAGCGTCATGTCTGCGTCCGCGTCCGCGTCGTCGTCGTCCCTCCTTCCGTCCACTCCCCCGGGGATGCTGGGGATGAGGCTGGGGTCCCTGGGATGACGCTGGCTGACATGCGGTGTATGCCAGGTGTGGACTCGGCCTTTTTGATGTACACGCTCCGCCGAAACCACCCCAGCCCGAACCCCAACCCCAACCACCCCAGTCATTGCACGCCAAGCACGTATAGCGGGTAGCGGCGGCACCTCCACGCAAGTCGGGCGCACCTCGCGCTGCTCCGCCAGGCGTATCCTGGCCAGGCGCGCCTCCTCCTGCCGCTGCTCGCGAGCGCTCTCCTGCTCCTGCGCATCGCAACGGGATGGGATGGCACCCGGGCTGTAATGCAGGCCACCCGTTGTATCGCAAGCGGGGTTAAATGTTAAATGTTGTTAAGGATACACGATTGACCTGTGCAGTTGGATAGGGGCAGGAGTATGCCTACACATCCCTGCGCTTGGAATCGAGAGCGCGGTATGCAAGCATAGCCGGAGTACCCCCAAAGGAGCTCCCACCTCAACAATCTCCTCGGCCCAAGTGGACGTGAAGCGCTCCCCCATGCGACGATAGTGCCTGCGAGGCTTCCATGGCCGGTCTTCGGCCCTTGCGGCGCTGCCACTGAAAGCGATATGGTAGACAACAGCTGTTGCTGCTAAAAGTTTTGAAGCTTTGCCCAATTGGGAAATTTGCGTCTGCGATAAGCCCGAGTCCGGTCGAGCATCTGTGCTGTCGGCGAGCCGTCCGCTTCCACTCGGTTCGTCGCTGTTGCAATTGGGATGTGATGAACGGACTACCCATGACAGCCTCCTTCGGCTTGCAACCGGATGACAGCACTTCGATCGCTGCGGCAGAAGCTGACTTGTTCCAGCCATTGCCGTTGCCCTATCTAGCAGCGCCCCGCGCCTGTATGTTGAATGCGTAGTAGTTTACATTCATGACGGGGCGATTTGACCAACATGGAAACTCACTGTAACGGTTCCGTACAGCTATTAACCACCGCTACCGGCTCTACTTACGTACTTAGGGTAAGCGCGGGTGTTTCCGTTCACGACGTGAACGACTGGTGACTGTTCGCTGAACGTTCACTGATTGTTCAGCGAACAGTCACGGGGAACGTTCACTGAATGTTCAGTGATCGTTCGTCAAAGCCCGGTGGCCGACGTCAATGGTACTCCCGTCTTCCAAATACGCAAGCATGGCCGCAGCTGCAGGTGCATCAAACGAAATGCCGGACCCGGCGAAATAAATTGTCTGATGATGCACGGCCGGCCAATGCTTGTCGAGAAGCAGCAGCGCCTTGTCAAAATCCATGTTGACTTTATGCAGAACTAGCCGGCAGAGAATCTCATTCGGGAGTGCCGACCGTGGTGAGGGACCGGTGCGCGCTTGTAGGTCGTACTATTTCGCAGAATAGTACGGCACGCATGCTCCAGCACTGTTCCCGCACACATAAAAGGTATTCACATGACTGCTTGGCATTGTATCAGTTCGTTCTATGTGCCCCAGCTTTGGTCACTTAGGCAGCTATTCATAAGTCAAAAGCACAAAAGGACGTTAATTTCGCTTTGCTTTCAGTACAAGGGCCTGAACGGTGAACGGTGAACCTTCACTGAACGTTCACGGTGAGCGTTCAGTGCAGGTTCAGTGAACGTTCATTCTCCTTTTAGCGAACGAAGAAATCCGCGAGGTGCAGTGCTGCGGTCTCCTCAACACCGTTGCGGGAGTCGCAGCTACATGGGAGAACAAGTGGCCACAAGTGGCGCTCGTCCAGATCGAACCAGATGCAGTGACTCCCATCGAAATCGACACCGGAAATCGGCATGCTCGGGCCACACCAGCCGCAGGCCCACAGTAGCAGGCAGAGGAAGCGCAACACATCCTCTGAATATATACAACGCGTGCACGGCGTAACACCGAGCAGACAAAAAGAAAACTCAGCCGATCGAAAAGGAGACGCAAGAGTTTGCTGAGCCTCCGCGCTGTCTGCGGTGACATTACTTGGGAGGAGCCTTACCCTAGCGTAAGAGGTAATTGATATTCCAACCGCAACTGGACGTGTCAACACCGCCGTACAGCGCCATCACCCGTCCATTTGCTCGTCCTGCTCGTCCAACGCAATCTCGTTGTCATCCTGCGGCGCAGCACCGGCCCCGCCTCCACCTCCCGCCTCCTCTTCCCGCGCCGCCTGCGCCCTGGCCCCCGCCGCCGACCCCAGCCCCAGCCCCGAGGACCTTCCAACCCCCAACCCCTGGCCGCTCTCCCCAACCCCCACACCCACAGCCCCCGCTCCACCCCCTCCTCCCGCTCCGATCCCTGCCCCACCACTATCCAACCCCCCGCCCGCCCCCGCCCCGGCACCGTTGCCGCCCTCCCCGCTGCCTCCACCGACCCGTGGGTCGCTTCCCGCGCCACCTCCCTCCTCCTCCTCATCCAGCGAGATCTCGTTCTCATCACCCGCCGCCGCCGGCAGCGGCGCAGACCGCTCGGCCCGGCCCGTGCCTCCCGCACCTTCCACCTCTGCTGCCCCTGCCGCTGTCCCTGCCAGCGCCTTCCCTGGACCGAGCCCCGTTGCGGACTGGCCGGAACTGGCACCCGGCCCAGCCGTCCGGGATCCCGACAGCTGCACCTGGCTCAGGCCGACGGCGCCCCGCTGGTCACCATCGGACCTCTGTCGCTTGAAGGGCGGGCCCTCGGCGGCGGCGGCGGACCCACACGGTCTCCCTGACGCAGTTGCCCCTCCTCCTCCTGCTGCTGCTGGTGCTGCTGCTGCCGCCGCCTTCGGGGCAGCGGCGGGGGCATGCCCCTGCAGCCCCTGTGCTAGTTGAGGCGGAGGCTGAGGGTGAGGATGCGGGAGCTGCTGCGCAGCCGCGCCCGCAGCTGACCGACCCATCGGTCTCCCGCCGTCGGTCGCCGCCGCTGCCGCCGCCGGCGGCGGCAGCGCCTGCCCGGCGCCCGACGCGCCCTGTTGCTGCTGCCCTGAAGCGCCGCCATGGCACCCAGCTCCACCGTTCGGCGCCGCGCCCGCATCCGGGCCCGGACCTGCCGCCGCCGCCGGCGGCGGCGCCGCCGCCGCCACTGGGTGTGTCGCGTAGGCGGATGGCGGCGGGTATGCCGCCGCCTCGTGCGGCATCGCCACGATGAATACGGGGTACTCGATGACGATTCGGTTGGCTAGCATGACGGAGAGGGGCTGGGAGGTGTCGATGGGGAAGAAGGAAGGCTGGTGGGCCTGAGGAGCGGGGCGCAGATGGGGAGGGAGGGGCGATACAGACGATACAGACGACATCGCAGCGAAGAAGGGAACGGGGAGGATGGGGGGCGGTGAAAAAGGAACGAAAAATCGCAAGCAAACCCAGTAAGGAGGATGGGGGAGGCGTGTCGAAGACTTCCCGGACAAATGCACACGACACATGACACACGTCCAGAGCTCTACAGGTCGGGCGACCAGCGCTTCCGGGATCCTACCAGTCCCCTAAATCCCAACCCTAACCCACCGACCCGCCCTCCTGAAAAACCCAATCAACCCTAAAACCCAACACTAAACCCTGAACCACCGGCCCGCCGACCCACCGGCGTCTTCTCTCGCCGCATGAACACGCGGAGCTGATCCAGACCGGCCTTTGCGTAGCGTATCAGGGGGATGTAGTTGGGCGCGGGGTGGCGCAAGTGAGCAGACAGGACCTGCGTCGGCAGTGTGGTGGGACCGGGGGGTTAGGAGAGGTGAGCCCCAAACGGTGAGAGCGGGGGCAAGGGAGGGGGCGGGGGCCCAAGGGTAATGGAGGTGGGGGCCGGACTCGTTGCCGTACTGCAGTACTGCAGTACTGTCGTACTCACATCCTTGATGATTGCGTGCTCGTCCACATGCTCGTCCACGCATTCGATGCCCGCGCCGGGGAAGCGCCACTCCACCCGCCAGCGCAACGTACGGCTGGGCCCGTCGTACCGTGTCGTATTGGCCTTCCGCTTGGCCATACCTGCAACGCCGCACCCAGGCCGGCCGCACACGTCATCACAGATTGCCCCGCACACAGCATCACATAATGACCGCTCACTGCTACTCCGTCGGGCGGTGCGCAGCCACCTAACCACCAACCACCCAACCGCCAACTACCTTACCCACCCGGCGCCATGGTGAGCAACTTGACCCCCCGGCGGTTGGCCTGGTACACCAGATTGGCGAGATAGGGCGGCAGCTCCGGACGGGGGGCGGGCGGCCGGCAGCGCCGAGCCACGTCTTCCACCCGACCAATCTCCTCCAACAGCCGAAAATCTGCGAGCGAGATGAGGGAGAGTGTGTGTATGTGTATGCGCGCGCGTCTGCGTGTGTGTATATGTGTATACGTGTATATATGCGTCCGTGTATGCGTATGTGCGTGTGTGTGTATGTGTCGTGTGCATGTACCGGTATCTGCGTGTGTGTACCGTATATGTTGTGTGCCTGTGTGCCTCTGTGTGTGTTACTGGATACGAAAACACTTTTATTGTTCATCGTGTCATCGTCATGTGCGCAACGCCTCATGGACGTTGGTCGCAGTAAAAACCAAAGGCGAAATCCGGATCTGGATCCGGATCTGGATCCGGGGGAGATCGCGGCGATCAGGCGTCCGGAAAGGACGCACGAAGATACCGTACGCGAGGGAAGTCCTCCCTTTGGGTCAACCTCAGCCTCTACAGCCAACTATTCGGAACTCGCCTACGTTGACCAACCCCCCACCGGCCGGCCGCCTACCCGACAACAGCGCGCGGTCGTCAAACTCCTGCATCGGTACGAATGCCGTACGGTCCCGCTGCCCGCTGCAGCCGCTCTCGGCCTTGTGCGCCCGCACGCACGTCAGGCTGCAGCTGCGCCGCTGGCAGCCCGGGCAGCGGTACTTGGACGCCGCCGCGCCGCATTGCTCGCACATCGACGGCGGGGGCATGTTTTTGGCACTCCCCTCACAGGCCTCGTCGCCGCTGTCGGCGGCGTCGGCGTCAGCGCCGGGAGGGGTCGCTGTGGCGGGTTTGGCAGCGGCGCCGGTCTGTTGCCGTGCCGGTGGCGCGGCGGCGGGGGCTGCTGCTGGCGTGGGGGCTCCTGAGGGGGTTTGGGTTGGTTGAGGGCGCCGTGGCGGTGTGGGCGGCAAGGCTTAGTAATGCGCGCGGACCGGGGAGGGTAGAAATGTCGGCGTCGGGGTAAGGGATAGGGGCCTGTACAGTGATGGCCTCCCAGCAGCTCATGCCGTTTGTGCTGTTCCCATCGCAAGTAGGTCATGCCGGCGGCTGCCGGAACCAGCCGCCGAGATGGCGAACGAAAGCTCAAAATTCTCGCAAGATTTCGGCCCTATGGCCTTACCAGCAGTAAGGACTTCCATGGTTTCAGGACGGAAACTGTGCGTGCCCGTCTCCGTCAAACAAGCCCCGTTGTCGGTTAGAATGGCAGGGTGGAGCAGGAGCGCCGGAACCTTGACGACATCGCTTTATATTGAAAGTATTCGCCACACGCCAGAATTACACTTGCGACTTTGACTTGACTCCGCGGAATTTTGATTCTGCCGGAAAAGTACGGCGTGCGGGCGTCAGGTCTTTGGCCGCGTTGACAGCGCCTTGCGAGCGTCAATGTATCGCCTGGGGAATTCGTTTCATTTATAATTGCTCTTGTGAGCATCCACTTGCCGAGGGTTCGCTGTGCATCATATAGGAGGAATTGGGCAGACGCCCCGCTGACAGAATGCTGCAGCTACACATTACACCAAATGGCACGTTGTTAAGGGCATCAAGGTCCCGAGCTGGGGTCGGCGCGCCTGGCCTTGCATGCACGCCCAGGTGCGGGCATCGCACTTGCGGCCCTCGCAAAGTCAACCAGCGGAGCAATATCTCAACATCCCTTGCGACAATCGCTTGCAATCCAAACAGAGGCCCCGCGCGCGCCTGTGGTGCGCCCGTTCTCAGACTTTCCCGGTGCAACACCCGACTTTCGAAAGCCGTGCTTGCACACGAGGGGTGTGCAACCTTTGCCGCCCCTATCCCAAGCAGGCTTCTCGCCCCTTCCTTACAGGCCATTTCCTCCACTCATCTTTTGTTTGTCATCCCATGAGATGCCAACGCACATGTACCCTGGGTCAGCACAACACCACCCCTTGTGCCCTTCGCCAGAACGGCCGCCAGCATCGTTCCCGCCCTTCCCAAATGCGCCTATAGGCGAGGTCCACGGCCGTGGAACTGTGGGGAATTGCAACCGCAATCTCAGTTCCAACCGCTCGCGCACAGCCGCCGGGGTCGGCGGCTGGTGGCGGCTGCTGGCGAGGAGTCCGGCCAGGTACGGCGCCTGACCCGGATCTGGATCTGGATCTGATCTGGTCGGATCTCTGGACAGCGACGGATCCCAGGTCACGGATGGGTCCAATTGTTTGTGCTAAAATGCGTCAGTGTGTAGTTCGTCCGCCCTGCGGGGATTTTCCCGCCCGCCGCGGCCAACACCTTCGGCCGCCGTCGCCATCGGTCGCCTACGTATCGTTATCAATGCCCGCCTCGGCCATCCCCCGCCGCAGGGTGTGCCAGCGACGCCGTCGACTGAGCCGCGGCCGCAGGTCCCGGACACGGCCCCCCCACCGACCCAGGGGTCGGCCGGAGGCGGGTCGCCGCCCTCGTCCTCGTCTCCGCCGCCTCCCCCGCCTGAGGAGCTCCAGTTCAAAGTGGATAATGAGGGCAACGTGCAGCTGCCAAAGGTACAGAGTCGCGGCTGGGGATGGACCGTTGATCTTACCGTTGATCTTACCGTTGATCTTAACCACCCCGCCCAACGCAACGCCCCGCATACACCTACGCGCCGCGCGTCACACCGCCCCAAACCCAATACGCCAATACGCCAATACGGTGCCGCCGATCACGTTTTCCCTGTAACCCCCGGTGACCCCGCAGGATGTCATCGACAAGCTCAAGTCGTCCGTGTTTGGGTTCGACACGTTTTGGGTGACATCGGTGGATAATTACGGCCACGACGGCGTGGTGTTCAAGGGCAACGTCCGCGGCCGCGACCCGGCGGTGTCGTACCAAAAGATGCGCGACCGGCTGCAGGTAACCGAACCGATTGGCGATTGCTGTCTTCCTCCTGTAAACGTAAAATAATCCTCTTTGGGATCTATTGCGGAATCGGCTCATTCAAACCAATCCAATGGTCGTACTGGTCCTCCGCTTCCCTCACTGCTCCCACCCCCCTCAACCCCCACCACCACCACCCAAACCCGGGTGATTGCGGGGTCCTGGGTCCGCTCGCAGACGTCGCCTCCGTCCCTCATCCCCTGCGGTATCCCTTCTTATCACCCTTCTTATCACCCTTCTTATCACCCTTCTTATCACCCTTCTTATCACCCTTCTTATCACCCTTCTTATCACCCTTCTTATCACCCTTCTTATCACCCTTCTTATCACCCTTCTTATCACCCTTCTTATCACCCTTCTTATCACCCTTCTTATCACCCTTTCTTATCACCCTTCTTATCACCCTTTCTTATCACCCTTCTTATCACCCTTCTTATCACCCTTCTTATCACCCTTTCTTATCACCCTTCTTATCACCCTTTCTTATCACCCTTCTTATCACCCTTCTTATCACCCTTTCTTATCACCCTTTCTTATCACCCTTTCTTATCACCCTTCTTATCACCCTTTCTTATCACCCTTCTTATCACCCTTTCTTATCACCCTTCTTATCACCCTTCTTATCACCCTTCTTATCACCCTTCTTACCACTCTTCTCATCACCCTTCTTACCACCCCCCTCCGCCACCAGTCCGCCTTCTCGGGGGCCTACCAGCTGTTCCTCCTGGAGGATAAGGACGAGAAACCCACCGTGGTGGTGCTGCCGCAGGTGTGTGTGTATGTCGTATGTGTATGTGTATGTGTGTGTGTGTGTGGGAGGGGGTGGCGGGGGGTAATTAAAACGGCCCGGGACGAGGGAACGCAACGCAGTTACCTGGGATGTTACCTGAGGGGGGGGTGTTTAGGGGTAAGACTCTTATGACAGTCCCAAGTAGGGGGCATGATGACGTGCTGACAGACGTAGTGGGGCAGGGGTGTGGTGCCCGGGTGTGTCTGCTTTTGGAGTGTGCCCGGGCGAGTGTGTGTGTGTGTCTGTGTGTGCCTGGGTCGCTGGGTGTGTCCGTGTGTGTCCTGCTCACCTCTTCAACTGCCGCTGCCCTGACGTCCGTCTCCGACCCACAGGGCCGAGGCCTCGACACCCAAATCAGCCGATTTACAGAGGTACGACAAACGGTACTTCACGGCATTACCGAACACGGTTGTTGCCACGCTTGCTGCCACGCCCGCAACCAGTGCGCAGTCAGTCTCTCAGACTCTTCCTCAAACCCGGGTTATGGCCTATGGGTGGCTGGGTGGGTGGGTGGGTTGGGGAATCCACCGCCCGCCAGCTCCACGGCTCGCGGACGTGCTCGTCATGAAGCCTGGCACCCCGCCACCCACGCCCCTCCCCCTTCTGATACGTTACCGTTCACGGGCTCCGGCCTATACGTGGATAACCCCCGCACAAGGCACAACGCAGCCACTTCTGTCTTAACCACCACCCCTTCCTCCCTCTGCCTTCGCTGTGCGGTTCACTCTTCATACGTGTACCTTTCTTCCCCCCTCCGTTCGTCCTTGCAAATTCACTGTTCAAATCCCCTCCTCCGTCCCCCCTCCGTCCCTCCGTCCCCCCTCCGTCCCTCCGTCCCCCCTCCGTCCCCCCTCGTCTCCAGATCTGGCTGGCGTCTCTGTTCGCGCTGGTCACCGCCGTCACCAGCTTCAACTCCGCCGGGGTGCCGCTGCTGGAGTTCTTCATCGCACCCTTCACAACAACCATCACACAGCAGGTGGGGGGGCGTACGACACCGTTTACTGCACCCGTACATGTACCCGCACACTGCAGTAGCCGTGTATGCCGTAGTCTGCCTGCCGTACTGAACTGCGCGCGGCGCCGTTGTCCCAAACCCCGCAACACGCCGCCGCTGCTCACGACCACCGAAGCCGCACTGGATGTCCTGTCTTTAGGTGTCTTTAGGTGTCTTTAGGGTGACTCTTCGTTGGTGCCCTCTGCCTTGTTGCCTCTTCCGGCTGCGACCGCGGTAGCGCGATGCCTGCCGCTGCCGCTGATGCCGCTGATGCCTTCCGCTGATGCCTTCCGCCGGCTGCTGCCACCCACCTGGCGCTGATGCCGGTGGCCGCTGCCACTACCGGTGGCCACTGCTGCCTGACGCCGCTGATGCCTGACGCTGCCACTGCCGTTGACCGCTGCTGCCTGCTGCCGCTGCTGCCTTGCGCCGCCGATGCCTGACGCTGGTACTGCCGTTCACCGCTGGCCGCTGATACGGTATCCGCCCGCAACCGCCCTGGTGACCACACGTGTGTCTGCAGGACTTTGTTGATGCCCTCCCTGGAGTGCTGGCGTTCTTCTTCGCGCTGGGTGCGTGTGCGTGTATGCGTGCGTGTGTATGCGTGCGTGTGTGTGTATGCGTGCGTGTGTGTGTGTCCGCATGTGTGTGCGTGCGTGCGCATGCCATGTGCGTGGGATTGATGGCCTGGGGTGTGGAGATGTGGGGTGTCGGGGGGTGGAGGTGCATCGGCAACGGGGCGCGCTCCTGATGCGTTGCGTGTGGAGACGGGTCGGAACTCGGAAAGAGCCAACCCTATTCCAACATCACCACCAACACCACCACCACGCGCCACCATCGACACCTCTCCACCCTCCCCCTCACGCCTGCCCTCCACCCCCTCCCCCTCTCCGACCCCCCCCCTCCCACACAGGCTCCCACGACTTCGCTCACTACATGGCCGCCCGGCGTCACGGCCTGGAGCTGTACCTGCCCTTCTACATCCCCGCCGGGTTCGGTCTGCTGGGCAGCTTCGGGAGCATCACCCGGGTAGGGGGGTTGGGTGGGGGTGGGGTGGAGTGGGGTGGGGTGGGGTGGGGTGGGGTGGGGTGGGGTGGGTGCGTTGGGTTTTCAAGAAGCGAAGCAAGGCGAAGCGAAGCGAAGCGCTCGGCGGTTCGGCCTATCCTTCCCCACCCTTTTTGACCCTTTATTCCCTCTCTGGCCCCCCATAGACCTCTTTTTCCTGATGCACTGAGGACCCCACCCAACCCAACCCCACCTCCACCCAACCCAATCCCCACCCGCCTCACCCCCACCCCACCCGCAGGTTCGCAACTTTGTGCCCAACCGTGAGGCGCTGCTAGACCTGGCCGTGTCGGGTCCACTGCTGGGCTGCTCCGTGTCGGGGGCGATGCTGCTGGCGGGCTTCGTGCTCACCGCCGCGGGGGTGACCAGCGTGGGTGAGTGGGGAGTGAGGGGGGAGTGAAGTGGGGTGGGTGAAGGAGGCACGCCCAATTTGACCCCCTTTGCCTGACCCCCCTGTCCGCTGCGGTATCTTCTTTTTTACCCCTTACCCGACCCTGTACCGTGACCCTTGCCCCGTCAAACGCGTCCTCCTCTCCACTCCTCTCCACTCCTCTCCGCTCCGCTCCACTCCGCTCCAGGGTTGGACACTCCCGCCTTGGCTGACAGCACGTTGGTTGCGCTGATGGCGGGGCTGTTCGTGGGGCCAGACGGCTTGTCGCAGCCGGTCACGGAGGTGGGTGGGTGGGGTCAATAAGATTTGATTACTGCGCGCAGCGGTTGGGTGGCTGGCTGGCTGGCCTTCTCTTCCCCTCACACCCAACCACACACCCACACCCCGCTCCACCCCCACAGGTCAACTTTCTGGTGTTGGCCGGCTGGGCTGGCCTCATCGCCAACGCGCTCAACCTCATCCCCGCGGGCGAGCTGGACGGTGCCAAGGCGGTTCTTGGCTGCTGGGGCCGCCGCACCGCCTCCGCCGTGTCGGTGTTCACCACGGGGGCACTGGGCTTCTCGGCAATCACGGGCAACGCGCTGTCCCTCTACTGGGTGCGAGAGGGAGGGAGGGAGGGAGGGCGGGAGGGTGAATAATAAACACGTATTATATAATAAATAAATAAATTATTAAATTATTTATATTTGTATTATATAAATAATTAAAATATCCTAGAGGGAGGGAGGGAGGGAGGCAGGGTGGGCGGGAGGGAGGGCGTGAGGGTGTTTCTGTCTCTGGCATCCGTCACCCCTTCCCCTCACATCGGTGACATCACATCACACCTGTGTCGCCCTTCCCGGTTCCCGCCGCCTTTGCTTTCCTTTCTTAACTGCGGTGTGTTTGCCCGCCACGGGTCGCGCGGCTGGCTGGCTGGCTGGCTGGTGCGTTGCAGGTGCTTCTGCTGCTGTTCCTGCAGCGCGGCCCCATCACGCCCTGCTACGAGGAGCTGTCGCCACCCAAGAGTGAGACCAACCGCAAGGCGGCTCTGGCGCTGTTGGGCTTCTCGCTGCTGGTGCTGGTGCCCTTCCCCATTGAGCTGGCGTACGCAATCATGCAGGTGGGGGAGAGGGGAGGCGGAGGAGAATGAGTGGGTGGGTGGGTGGGTGGGTGGGTGGGCGCGGGTGGAGATTATATGCGACGTGTGCCGCAGGGACGTGCGCGTCTGCTGCTGGTGGTGGTGGTGGTAGCCGGGCCAAATGTCAATCGGGCCAAGCATGGCAGGCGCCAGCTTGGCGTGGCATGGCGTGGCTTGCCTGGGCTTGGCCTGGCTGCAGCCGGCGGCAGTGGCGTCTGGCGGCGGCGGCGGTGGCGGCGGCGGCGGTGGATGCAGCGACGGCTCGCAACCGTCCCGACGGCTCAGGCTCCGAAACCTCCTCACTCGCCTGACTCCTCCTGCCTCCTCTTTCCGCCTCTTCCTTCCCGCAGGTTCAGCAACCCGGCTTCATTGTGCCGCAGTCCTTCCCCACCGACCTCCTATGAGCGGGAGGTGGTGAGGTGGTGAGGGTGGGGTGTGGGTGTGGTGTGGTGGTGGGTGGACTGAGCTAGGTACTCCGAGTGCTGCTTGAGGACGGAGGGAGGGAGGGAGGGTGGTGCGGCGGCTGAGGAGGTGCCGCTGGGGTTTTAGGGTTCTGCGGAAGAGTGCGCGACAGAGAGCGAGAGCGCGGTGGAAGGTGGTCGTGTGGCAACCGATGTTTCGGCGGTGGGGTCCTGTGCGACATGCCCTGCACCCACCATCGGCGCGGGCCGCCACGCGCTGCGTTGCGGTGAGATGCCTCTGGAGATGCAAAGGAATGAAAGATAGAAGAGCAGAACGGACCTACGGAGGAGGTGGAGGCGGTGGGCGGAGGGGAGGAGGTGCCGGGCGGAGACAGGTTGCGGTTGCGGAATGCGGAAACGGTTACCAGTTACGGTTACAGTTACAGTTGCAGTTGCTGCCTTGCCTGCATCCAACCCTAACCTCCGAGAGACATTCGCAGCAGCAATCAAGGTGGCTTGATCCGAGGAGCGAGATAGCACTGTCGTTTCTCGCGTTGTGGCGTGGGACGTGCGACGCCTCTGACACAAGACAACAAAACACAACACAACAACAAGTGCATCTTCAAAAGAAGACGAAGAAGAAGGAGACGAAGAAAATGAAGAAGAAGAAGAGGGCCCTCGGAAAGCTGCGCTGTGGCCCGGTTAGGGGTGACGACGACGACGAAGACCGCGGTCAGTCATTGGTGGTCAGTACTCTCCGAGCGACTTTCCGAGCCCTTCCGAGCCTTTGCTGGGTTGGGGCAGCGGTGGGGAATGTGGTTGTTGGTGTTACAGTGGGGGGGCTTCAGAAGGGTCCGCCGAAGGGTTGCGTCGCTTGCAGAGTCGCTTGCGCCCCCCATGGGCGGGCTGTGGGGCTATGGGGCTCGGATATCTCGCCAGCGCCGAGCCGAGCCGAGCCGAGCTACCGGTAAACTGGTGAAGCCAAGACACAGATACCGGTAGGAGAAGAACATACGATGTTAGCAGATGATGGCGATGTCGGCTGGCTGCGGGTTCGTGGCGACGGCTCGCGGCGCGAGGACGGATCTTTGGCGGCGTGCGTGCGGCGTTGGTCGCACGCAGCCAGGGGCGAGCGGGCGGCGTCGGAGGATGGCCTGTCCTCCGGAGGGAGGGAGCCCCTGCTTCGATGTGGTTCTGACTGACAGCCGACCGGGGGCGAGGCGGGCGGTGGATCCAGACGTCGGGTGGGCGCTGCACTGCGTCGATCTGGGTTCTGACTGACAGCCGACCAGATCCACAACATGGTACATGTAAGCTGTAAGCTATTCAATATAAGCGGCTTCGTTCCATTTTGGTGGGTTCTCTGGTCTCTCCAGCATCGGCCCTCCTTTCACCGACGCGGTTGCGGCTTCTTAGGCAGCAGCGGTGTCAGGTGCGGGGAGCGGTGTGAATGTGTATGTGTATGCCCCCGGTGAACAGTTTTGGGGGGAAAGGGGTAAGCACCGTAAAACGGGTCGCCAGCTCGCCACTCGTGTGAGCTGCAGGAAACCTGACATCGAAGGCGGCCCAACCAACGCTGGGGGCAGGTGACTGGGTGGAGCTGACTGTTTGTTGCCTTTGGAACCGGGGGGAGGGACAAAATGTGGGGCTTACGTAAGCTGGGACGCAAGGTGGGGCAGCTGGGCGTGGCCTGGCCAGGTCTGACACAGGTGGGCGAAGGGCAGGGTGGCTGTCTTATGACCACCCTGGCGATAGGAAGTCTGCTTTGGAGTTACGCAGTTTTGGCAGGGTAGGGCCGCTGACCGGAACGGTTGTGTCCGTTGCTTTGCTTACTGCAAGCCCGGCGCCCGCTCAGAGCGTACCCTGGCGCAACGCGGCTGCTGTCGGTTACTCCACGGAGACAGTCTTCACGGCTCCGAACGCCGCCAGCCGATGATATGCTGAGCGCTACTTAAAGTACGGGATATTGTTTCCAAATTAATGATGTTGGGTAGGGCTGCTTCGTACGACATGCGCAAGTTAGGTGGCGGTTTCAGAGCGTGTCTCGTCCACGGCGGGTACTGCGGGTAGAGCCGAAAGCTAGCAACTTGAAGCTTGATAATTGAAATTGTTTGTCAGTATCATGTCCTAGCCTATGATGAGGCTTCTACTAAGCCTGGAATCCTAAACGACGGGCCGTCGTTGTCTTAGAAGGGGCAGCAGCGACGGTTTTCCCTTTTTACATTCGATCCAATTACTTTGCAGATTTCTTAGCTACAAAAGTAAACTTCGTCTTCATTTTCTGTCTCGTAGCGCTGCAATGCCCGCAGCGGGGCAGCCAGTTTCTGGCGTGGAGGACGTCCTCCGAGCTCGTGCAAATGCACGGCGTATAAAGGAACATTATGAGGGGACATTAGGAGTTCCGAGCGAGCTCCAATCCTTGTGAGTGCGCCTCAGTTTTCACAGTTGCCTAATGGGACGCGCTCCCTAAGCCGTTGGGCAAAGCTGTACAACAGAACAAAGCTGATTTACCATTGCTTGTTGTACCTGCTATGTTAGCTTACACTGTAGTTGCCAACCGACGAGGGGGAAGTACCAGTACCTCGGGGTGGGCATTCCACAGTCGCTCCGCTGCTCGGCGCAGTATTGCCCCTTTAGCCAATAAATTAACATTATTCACAAAGCGCTGAACGTAGCGCTGCTTCCCGCGCCGCGCCTCCTCCGCTCTGGCAGGAGCCATCTCCTGTCGCACGACATGGATGCGGTCTTCGCCGGGCTGGAGAACCTGCCCCTCTACAGCAAGTCCAGCATACCGGCGCCGCCCGCCCCACCAGCTCCGGAACCTCCTCCCCAGCCCGCACAGCCCGCGACCCGCCGCCGTACTCACGCTCGCCCCAGCGAGGCCGCGCGCCGGCCCAGCTACGACGCCGCCGCACTGTCCCCCCTCGGGACCCCGCCTTCCCCCCTGGAGTTTCACCCATGGGACCCCAGCCCCACCTCCCACAGCACCGCTGAAACGCCACAATCGCAGCAGCAGCAGCGGCAGCCGCATCAGCTGTCGGTAGCCTTCCTAGTGTCGAGTCCGTTCGAACAGGCGCCCCTCCCCTCGGAGCCCGGGGCCGGGCCCAACTCCCCAGGCAGGATGCGACTTCCCTCGGGCCTATCGGTGGATCCCTGGCGCTGGGCGCCCGGTGACGACTTTGGGCAGGTACGGCATGGGTACGACGGGAGTACGGCATGTGAGCTATAGTACAGCAGTTAGTACGGCATGCTTGGTGGGGGCTTGGCTGGGGACCCACAGCCCCCAGTGTTGATCTGTTTGTTTCGGGGGGCGGGGCCCCGAACGGAGAGAGGCAAGGGGTCTGGAGCATGGGGTCAGGCGGTGTTCAAAGGGCCATGCGAGGGTGAGGTGGGCGGGCATGCGGCGGGAGGCGGGGCGAAGGCAGTGCTGCGTGTCGTTTGGGTTTCCGCAAGCCTTCACGTTCACTCTGCGAGAAGTCGTCTACGCGGTGCTCTGCTCTCCCGCCCTCGCCTTCGATTTCCTCTCGCCCGCTCCGTCTCCCTCGCCCGCAGGCAGCAGCAGCGGCGGCAGCAGCGGCGCCGGGCCGCAGCTCCGAAACCTTCCAACCGCATCTCGAGCCCGACCCACGGGTCGCGCAGCACCTCGAGCAGCGGCCCAGCTCCAGGGCGGGCACCGCCTCCCCCGGCTCCTCGCGCCAGGCCTCGCCGACGGCCCGCGGCGGGCGCTCCGGCGCGTTGTCGTGTCTGGGTCCGACGCAGAGTACGACGGGCGCCGGCGGCGCCGGATTCGGATCCAGATCCGGATCCAGGCCTGGGTCGCCGGTTGGATTCGTATCCGTATCCGGATGCGCGGTGCTGGAGGGGGAGACGGAGGAGGAGCGGAAGATTCGGATGGCGCGACAGCGGCTGCTGTCGCCAAACGACCTGTCGCCGCAGGAGTGGGCGCGGATTGGGCTGCCGCAGGTACATGCACGGATGGGCGGGAGAGGGAGAGGAGCACATACATACGTGGATGGGAGGGAGAGGAGCAGCAGCTGCTGCGTGCGCGTTGGCAGGCTCGAACCTGGGACGTGGGCGGATTGATGCAGGAAAACTGCAGGGAAGGAAGCGAGGCAAGTATGAAATTTTCCGTGCACTGCAATGAGCGTCGTCGTACCGCTGTCGTACTGTTGTCGTACAGGACGCGGCGGACCTGGAGAAATTCATCGCGCGCAATTATTCGATGTCGGTGGACTTTGACCGACAGACGCTGCTGCCCAAGCGGGTGGCGAAACCTGACATTTTCCACATCTCGCCGGAGGAGGTGCGGCGGTGTGTGTGTATGGGGGGCGGGGGGCGGGGGCGGGTGTGTGGGTGTGTGGGTGTGTGCGGGTGTGTGCGGGTGGGTGTGGGTGTGTGGCCTAGGTGTGTCATGGAGGCGTGGGTGTGTGGTGGTGGAAGTGTCTTGGTATCGAGCCGAGCTGGGAGCTGGGAGCTGGGAGTAGGTGCAGGACGGCAGTGGGAGTAGGACGGCAGGTGGTGCCTGTCCCGTCTTGTCTGCGTCCCGCGTCATCGCGACAGGGGTGATGAAGCTGGCGCTGGATTGTCGTACTGTGTCGTACACTTCCGTACCGCAGGCTCAGCGGCGGCAGGTGGAAGCGGACGAGGCGACGCTGGCGCTTCAGGCGCAACGGCGTGCGGAGATGGAGGCGGAGGAGCAAGCGGCGGAGGCGGAGCGACTGGCGCGCTCGGCGGCGCGGGGTCCGCGGTACGACGCCATGGGTGTACGACGGGTGGAGCGCAGTACATCGCCCGTACTGCCGCGCTACCTCGATTGGCATCCCTGCAGCGTCGGCGGACTGGGGCTGACGGCGACGCGACGGAGCCACAGCGGCGGCAGCGGCGGCGCCGCCGGCGCCGCGTCGGCGTCGGCGTCGCGTTGCGCGTCGGCGTCGCGCTCGCGGCCCGACACGGCTACTTCTGCCGCGGGGATGTACGGCACGTCTGGCGGCGACACTGGGCGGGAGCAGCAGCCGGGGCAGACGAGGTGGGTTTGTTTCATCAATTTCTCTGATTAGTCGGATCAGTTTCTCGCCCGTCCCGGTGAAGCCCCGACGGCAGTCGCGGTCATGCAGCGGCCTTTGCACACACACACACCTGACACCCGTCTCCACACACACACACATACATACACATACACATACACACACAAACATACCCGCGGCAGGATGATTTCCCGGTACCTCGCCACCCCGGGCATCTCGCGTGCCAGGTCAGACTGTCGTACTTTCCCTTCGTCATCCCTCTCCCTCCTATCTCCCTCTTAATTCCCTCGATGCGGCGACACGGTTTGGTGCGTTGGACTCGTGGTCGTACTTTGCCGTACGACGAACGATGCGACCGCCGCAACAGACAAATGGATCCCGCGCTGGCGCACGATCCGTACGTATACGAGGACCTGGGCGAAGACGTCGCCGGCGACAACGAGCCCGACGGCGTCGGCGCAGCGTACGGCACCCGCCCGCCGCGCCGCCGCCACCACTCGGCCCTGGCATTCTCCTTTGCGCCGACGCCGCGGCCGGCCGGCGTCACTGACGCCCACTACGCCCAAATGGTGCGACAGCAGCGGAAGTGGCTCAACGCGCCGGCACAGCCGCAGCGGCCGGTCTCGGCGGCGCCGTTCCCGGCGCCCATGTCACAACAGTACGTGCGGCCCCGCTCATCGCGGCCGCCGCCAGACGGTACGGCAGCGCCCATCCCGTCGCGCGTCGCCGCCGAGGCGGCGGCGCAGGTGGCGGCGGCGGAGGCCGCCACCCGTCCAAACTCCGCGCTCCAAACCGTGATCACGCAACGGACGCACTTGCTGCCGCCGCGGCCGCAGCAGGGCGGCCGCGGCGGCCGCGGCCGCAGCGCGCCGTGGGCGCCGGCGTCGACCTCCTCCCGGCCAGTTTCCGCCACCACCTCCGCCACTTCATTCGCGGCAATCCTCCCGGCGCCTGGAGGCAATCCCTGGGCCCTCGGACGGCACACTGTACAGCCGGACGGCGGCGGCGCCGCCGCCGCCATGCGGCGGACGACGTCGCGGCCCGCGTCGGCAGCGGCGGCGGCGCCGTCGGAGCTGGCGAGCGCCGGGGCCTCAGGTTCCGTACAGATGTCGTACGCGACGCCGACGCGCAACGGCAAGCGACTGCCTTGGGAGGCACGTGAGCACGTCGCGGCGGCGGCGGCGGTGGGCATCGTCCCGCCGCGGCTGACGTGGGACGAGCTAGATCTGCCGCCGGCTGCCGCCGCCGGCGGCAGCACCGCCGCCGCCAGCCAGCGCCGAAGCTCCACGGGCCACATCTCGGCGGGTGGCCGCAGCCGCGGCAGCGGCGCCGGCTCAGCGCGGCAGCGACAGCAGCAGCAGCAGCAGCAGGCGCGGCAGGGGGCGGTGTTTGGGGAGACGGTGCCGCCAGAGGGCGCGGGCAGGGACAGCGGGGAGCAATACTTGCCCCGGAAGTTTGAGATGAGGAATGAAATGGTGCTCGAGGGGTACATAGGCCGGTAGGGACGCCTTGGGCATATGGGGCGGGGGTGCAGGGGGACGGGGGCATATGGGGCGGGGGAGCAGGGGGACGGGGGCATATGGGGCGGGGGTGCAGGACGTCGAGAGGGGCGGCGTTTTCGGCTCTTTAAGGGGAGTTTGGGGCGGGAAGTCCCGGTGGGGAAGGTCACGGCTTGAATGTGGGGGGATTTGGTTTGCGGAGGCGCGGGGAATGGGACTCTGTGCTGTGGTGGATTGTGCAGGAGGATTGTACAGGAGGGTGATGCTGGATGGGCCCCGGTGCAAGCCACCGGCTTTGCAGGTGTATAGTTGGGAGTTTGGGTGGTTGGGGAGTTGTAGGGGCCGCTCGCGGGCGCGGGCGGTCTGGAGACCGTGCGTGTATGTGTGTGTGTGTATGCGTGTGTGTTTGCGTGTTTGTGCGTGTGTGTATGTGTATGTGTGTGTATGTGTGAGATGCTGGTGATGAGAGGTTGGCATCAGAGGTTGCGAAGGCAGCAAAGGCGGCTGCACCTTTGCAGCGGGACTTGATGGGCAGCCAGGTACGGCAGGTACGGCAGGTTGTGTTGGAGGGAGGGCCTTGCTGGGTAGTGGGAGTGCGGGGGGCGCCGCGTGTGGCAGGGCTGGAGGTGCAGCGCGAAGGGTGAGAAGAAAGAAAGAAAGATACCGGGAGGGAGGCCGGAGGGAGGCCGGAGGGGGTCACGATCGATCATTTTACACTTTGGACTGTCGGGTGCAGGGAGGCAGGAAGGGTGGAGGGCGGGGGACGATGAAGGAGCGCAGGAGGTGCGGAGGGCAGGAGGTGCGGCACATTCGCAGGCGTGAGGGTTTTGCCCATGCTGGGGCGATACTGTAGGCCTTTCGTAAGGAAGTTGGTTGGTTGAGGCGTTGGTTGACCAGATGGTTGACCAGGGCAGTTGGACGGCAGGCGGTTGGCTGCAGCTGGATACCGGTACTTGGCTCGTTGACTGCAGTGTTTTGGGCGAGAGAGGAGAGGGAATCGCGTCTGCTCCTCCTCTTGTCCAGGCAATCGTGTGAAGACTGAGAAAGGTGAATCAAGATCGAATTATGAATAACAAACAGATGGCAGCAACATGGTTGCGGATTCGAAGCGCCCGCTCCTCGATCGCTTGCTTGCACGGCGGCTCGCTGTTGGCGCGGCGGGGAAGGCTGGAGGTGTGCAGCGGGCGAGTCGGTCGATGTACACAACGCGGTCGCTCATGGCTCAGCGGAAACCGAGTTCTACCCGCCAACATCGACCAACGATGCTTTCGGCGAGGGCGACAGCCGCACCCGTTTCCAGCCTTCCGACAAGTGCTCATCTCTAACGAAATGAACACCTTTCGATGCCGCCAATTTTATTTTCCTATGCGTGTGATAGCATCGATCTTGGAGCAGCGATCGGGGCTGCGGTGGGGTCTGTGACAATCGTCACGGGTCTGGACGCCAGCTACGGAAGGGCGGGAGACCCGTGATGCCGTCCTTACCGAGTTTTTTGGTCGTCCAGTTTAATTTGTCCTGAACAAAGAACGTAACAAGGGGTTGGTGTCGGCTTCCTTGAAGCCGGAAAAAGGGCGGGGCCCCACTAAATCCGTACGGGTTAAGTTGAGTGCTAGGGCGGCGAGGGCGTGAAGTGTGAGAGTGTCGACATTCCTGCTGATAGACAGCCAGAGCTTTTTCCCGAAATGCCTGCTAGCCGAGTCGTTAGCAAGGCCTGCCGGCGCCGCGCGAAGCGCGTCATCCCGTTGGGTGCATGAGCGCATGTGCGCATCGACCGAAATACGGCATTTCCAAAGCGAGCGGCGAGGGCGTCAACTGTGAGAGTGTCGACATTCCTGCTGATAGGCAGCCATAGCTTTATATCTGAAATGCCTGCGGCTTCAGCAATCCGGCCCATGTTTAGCATCGCGCGCCGTCTCGGCACTGTGCAACTCTTCCGGCCAGCGCATTGGCTGAAGTTACTTGACAGTAGACATGGAGTGTATGGAGTGTATCATTTACACATCACGCAGGCTGACTTGCCAATAGAAGGACAGCGGAACTGTTTGCGAGGGTTGCGACGACGTGCAGTTGCCGACGAGAGTGCACAGGCTTCGCTACTGTGGTATTCGCCGTAGAGGAGGCTTGACTGCTTTAACATTAGGACAGGGAATGTAGAAATCCATCCCCTAGGTTGCCGACTGGACTTGTTGGGCGGCCCGCAGAAGACCGCTGCATCATGCGTGCATTTGCGGCTTGGCGTCCAACAACCAGCAGTTTGCCCCTCATGGTTTGCTCCTTGCAACGTTTGTAATAGTAATATGCGTCAAGACGATCGGACCGGCAAGCAGAGCTGCTGTGGTGTGGTCGCGGGAAGAATGTTCGCAATGCGAACATAGTTGGTTGCAGAAATGAAGATTCAGTTCACGCCTTCATGTCAGAATTCCACTTGAAGGAACGATGAATCTTCTGGAATTAATTATAGGCCGAGAGGTGTTGGTTTGACCTCGGCCTCGGTCCATGGAGACTGCCAAACTGGTTTGTACTCATGCGATGTTGGGTTCCAATAATAAATTTACCGTGCAATAACGAATGTAATCTTTTACTTCTGCAGCCTTTCCGTTGGCCGAAAGTCTACACTTGTCCAATTACTTCCCACGTCCCACGTCCCACGTCCCACAAGCGCGCGCCCTGTGGGCCGCGGGCTGCCGTAGCGCCCCTTGCGGATGCGGAGGCGACGCGACGCGACGCGACGCGACGCGTCGCGACGCGATGCGATGCAACACGATGCGACACGACGCGACGCGTCGCGATGCAACACGACGCGACGTTACACTACGTTACGTGACGCTATGCTACGCTCTGCTATGCTCCACGCTACGCTCCGTTATGCTCCATTACGATTCGCTACGCAACGCTATGCTACGCTACGTTAGGGTACATGACGCAACGACACGACGCGACACGACGCGACACGACGTGACGCGACGCGACGCGACGCGACGTGACGCTATGCTACGCTCCGTTATGCTCCACGCTACGCTACGCTATGCTCCATTACAATCCGCTACGCAACGCTATGCTACACGACGCTACGCTAGGCTACATGACGTGACGACGCGACGTCGCCCCGTTGCGTAGCATTGCAATGCGATCATGCATGTTGCGCTGCACTACACGACGTGACGCGACGCGACGCTACACTACACTATGCTCCGCGAGAACGCACGTGCGCGAGTTCAATCGTGCACGTTGAAATGTGACGTGCGATTTACGATCGTGCACGCTGCACTGCACTATGGTACGTGACGTGATGCTACACTACGCTATGCTGCGCTGCACTACACTACACTACGCTACGCTACGCTACGCTACACAATGCTACGCTACGCTACACGATGCTACGCTACGCTACGCTACGCTACGCTACGCTACAATTCACTATGCTAGTCTACGCTTCGCTACGAAATGCTACGGTTCACTATGCTAGTCTACGCTCCGCTACGAAACGCTACAGTCCGCTGTGCTGCACGCTGTGCTGCACTATGCTTCGCGACGCAAGCCGAGCGCAGCAGAGCGGAACATAGCCGAGCGAGCGACAGCGCAGCAAAGCGCAGCAGAACGTAGCGGAGCGCTGCACAAGCGCGCACGACTTAGCGCGCACGACTCCGCGATACGCTCCGCTATGCTTCGTTACGATCCGCTACGCAACGCTATGCAGCGCTCTGCTATGCTATGCTATGAAGCATCCTAAGTAACGCGCGTGCGCGTCCCTCGCCCCTCGCCTCGCAAATGGCAAGGCGACTAACTTTGACAAGTCTAACGCTATGATATCGCAAATAAATGATATGTATGATATATCTATATGCGAGCAGCACATTCCGCGACGCAAAAACAATTTACGCACTTTACGCGTCGGGGTTTCGGAGCCGAGCAACTCTACTTCATGATAGCAATACAATTCACATCGCGCCGCCATGTCACAATTCCATGATTAAAATTTTGACAGCGATTGCGATGATTTCCAGGCGCGGAGACGATGATGCGACTTCGGCCGCGATCAGCTGTTACAATTTCAAACTTCAACTTGAATGAACACATGGACGCACGCATATCAGCAATACAGAATTGAATATGCTATGAGAAATGCCGAAACGCGCAGCGAAATTCCGGAAGATCCAAATTACACTCCACGGACACACGGACATTTCAGTGGGGTAAGGCCTCCGCTTCTCTAGCTACGCTAGACGTGCTACGGCTACGTCCCACGTCCCACGTCCCACGGACATGGGCAATCCTACAGGGCGGGGCCCCCCTGGGCGCTTCGCGCTGGGGCCCCGCCCAAAAAGGCGAACACTTTACAGCTCGCCACCTTCATCACCCGTTTTCCTTCCGGCCGCTGTATGTCTTTGCCTTCTTCGCCTCATAAGCAAGCTTGCAAAAGCTCGGAGCCAGGACATTACCAAGCAGCGCGCAAGCGTTCCATCTTGTCGCTGTTTACAAAGCAACAAACACGCAAACACACGTAATACGCAGTGCGAATATGGCCGAGTCGTCCTCTGTCGCCCGGGCCGCAGAGATTCTCATGGACGCAGCGCGGCGAGAAGCGGTTTCGGATCTGTCTGGGGCCATGAAGGAAGCCGTCGGCGAGCTGCGGAGGATTCGCGAGATCGCCGAGCAAACCGCCGCCGCAGCTGGCGCCGCTGCCGCTGCTGCCCAAGCAGCCGCCCCCGCCGCCGCCCTGGGGGCCTCGGACGTCGTTCAGCAGCAGCTCGCACAGGTGCAGCAGGTTTTGCTGGGAAAGATGGAGGCGGCGCATCAGGACACGCTCGGCGAGCTGCGGCGGATTAGGGAGGTTTCGGAGCGGCAGCACCGCGTGCAGAGCCTGCAGGCCGCGCTCGCAAATGCAAAAAAATGCCAGTTTCGCGGATATCCTTTTATTGATCCTAGCGCTATCGGTATTTACGACTTGCTGAAGGCAATCCTAATGGATGCAATGCGGGGCGGAGAGACTCAGCTGCCCCCCAGCATCTCTCATTTTATTGGTGTGGATTGGGAGGCCAGCAGCGGCCCCGGCGCCTGGCTGGCACAGATCATCCACGGCCTAACGGGCATCCAGCCGCGCATCGAGCGGCGGGCGGCGCCGGAGGACGACATGTACGGCAACGTGCACCGCAACGTGTACTTCATTCGCCTGTAGATAGGCCTGCCGGGGCGGGACAGGACGGAGGCGGCGTCACGTCCGAATGGGTCACGCACTTGACCCGTTGCTGATGTGCAGTGGCAGCACTTGCTTGCTTGCTTGATGATGACTTGATGACTCGGGAGCCGCCGAGGTGATGAAGCGGCGCGGCTTCGTTCCAACCGTTTAGAACCGTTTCCATTCGGTCCTTTGCCGATCGATGCTGTGTGCGAGCGATTGAAGCGCTTCCGTACAGCTGGCTGGTTTCTAGAGTGCGTGGTATACACTAATACAAGTAACAATGGACCCTAGATCACGCGGACGGGTTGGGCCAGCGGCCTGCGTGATGGCCTTTGGGGGCCTTTGTTTGCGCTTCGCATGGGTGGTGTATGGTTTATTATGGGGGCTGAGTAAGTCACAATGCGCTGCTGGCCGTTGATGGTTTGCTCAGTATAATGTCATCCACGGTACGTTACCGGTTTCCATTCTTACTTCTCAGCATCACTTCTCAGCACCGAAGGAAGACGTGCGGGAGCAGCTGCGCGTGGGGCTGCTGGGGCTCTCTAGGGTTTTACATGCTCAAAGTGTACTGAGGACGTGTGCACGTTTCCCGATGACCAGCTGCGTGGGGGATCGAGTGACCCGGGTCTTTGAACGCGATACTCTTCGGTTCACGCCGATGCGCGAGAGCCGCGCCGACCCTTATGGCGGGCTCGTGTTGTCGATCGACAATTGTACGGCGGAGCTGGCAGGCGGCGGGCGCGGCGGGCGCCATGTCAGGCTGTGCCAGTCTCGATTCGGGCGATGATGCGTTGATGCCGTTGATTTGCGCATCCCTGCTCCGCCGGCCGCCGAATGGGCTGGCCGGTCTCATCTCTTCGTATCCTTGGGGGGGAGAGAGGAGGGCTTCAGAAGCACCACACGGGTTGATTGGTGTGGGTGATGCCGTGCGGACGGCGGCCCGTATCTTTGCCGCCCGACCTGGCCTACACAGCATCGCTGGATCATTCACATTCACGTGCCGCTGTGTTCAGGCGGTAAACTGATACGCGCAGCGCTCAGGCACCGACTCTTTGCAACGTGATGGAACGCCCAATGCCACAACTGCTGCTGTACTGCTGCGCCTGTGATGATGACCCATGGGTCTTTGCGTCTTGTCAGCAGCAACCTCAGCATGCGATGTTGCGATCTGATAAAGTACGAACGGCAGTTGAGGTTCCGCCGCGTGCTCGTGCAGGTCGTGTTTTTGGGTGTCGACTCCTCGACTACACCAGTTCTCGCAGTAATAATAAGGTCCCGACGAAGCTTATATATCTTGATAAATTGATAAATAAGCTTTGTGAGGATTCGCGTACACAGCAGAGCTTGCTTGGAGCAGCACAGGACACAGGGCACAGGACGGGCCAGGACGGGCCCAAGGACCCTTCGCTAACGACACTCCGTTAAAGGCAAAGCCGACACAGCACACAGGCCTCGTTTATCTTATCAACACCACAGCAGAGGTAGGCCGCTTCGCGGGCGCTGTAAGCGCCACCCCCCATCAAGCCATCATGTCCGCGATTGCCAGGGCAGCTCAGCTCCTTGCTGAGGCCTTGCGCGAGGAGGTCGAGCAGCCCCAGCAGCCCCAGCAACCCCAGCCCCAGCAGCAGCACCTGCTAGACCTGCTGGACCTGCAGAATGAGATCCCACCGGACGCCATTCGGAAACCCCACGAGGCGGCAGCCAGCAGCAGTGGCTTGGCGGCCGTTGCCGCTGCCATAGCCACCGCCGCCGCGGCCGCGGCCGTCGCCGCGGAATCTGGCATCGTGCGGCAGCTGCAGCAGCTTCACACGTCGCTGTTGGAGCAGGTGGGGGAGCAGCACAGGGCGGCGGCGGCGGAGCTGGAGGCGGCGGCGGAGCGGCGGCACCGCACGCAGAGCCTGCAGGCCGCGCTAGCGATCGTGGACAGGCGGCTGATCGCTAACCCCAACGATGTGCATTATGTGCGGTGCGCTGAGGTGCTGATGAACGCACTGCGCGGCAAGGAGACGGAACTCCCCACACACCCGTTGGCAAGGTTGTTTGTCAGCAGCGACGAGGCGCGCGCTCGCCTAGCCCGCACCCTCCACGGCTTGACCGGTATCGAGCCGCGGGTGGAGCTGGTGGCACAGGGCACGGCGCCGGGTGGCGCTGCCGGCGAGGCCGCCGCCGTGTACGTCATTCGGCTGTAGGTAACCGTTAAAGTGGTTGGTTGGAAAGGTTTGGCGGCCCGCATCCACGAGGGGGAGTCGCTCGAACGCGATCGGGCTGGTATCCCGTAACCAACGCAGTAATCGGACCCGGAGGGTCACTGCAGGCCTGCCCTTCTGATGTGCTGGGGGGGGCAGCCTGGTGCCGTCGTACTGGCTGGGTACGGCGGAACGAGCGCAAGATGGGTGCTTAGGCCTTGAGGGGCTGGCGTTGGGTAGTAGTCGTCTCTGGTAGCGCAAAGGCAAGGAGCGTACGCGCTTGCGACCGTGCGGTTCATGTGCGCTTCCCCTGGGTGGCGTTTGCGAAGTCCTTGCGTACACGCCTTTGTCGTGGGTCCCGAATGACCCATGGGTCGCTGTTCGTGAGCGAGGACCTGCACCTCCTGGACAGAGCATTTTGCTCACAATACGACTTGTAACAGCCATACACGCGTCGGGTGGGGGCGGGGGTGGGGGACCGGACTGGCCGCGACGCGAGGCCGTCTGCCGAAAGCATGATGTCTTTGATGTGTGATGATGCTGACGAGGGTGAGACGACCAGGGAGGGAGTCGAGACCGCGTGCGGGGCCGCCCGGTCGCCCCGTATGTAGGCGCCGACCAGCGCACCCAAACGGCACGCACCCAAACGGCACGTCAGCGACCCCGCATGTGCGTGTCCAGCGATGATGAAGATGATTTGATGATGTGTGCACGTGTCACCTCACGATATCGCGTTCATTGCAATCTACCGTATCTTCAGTGACGTCTTTGGTACCATACTCTTCCAGGCACACCTTATTCTTCCGCACACCTTATTTCCTCCCCCCCCCCACACACACACCGCCGCCAAATTCTTCTAGTGACCCCATCTCCAGCATTGCCCGCCCCAACACGGTTACCGCACCAGTCGGTATGACGGTCGGCGCGCATCGACACGCGTCGATGGCGGGGCATGAAGAGAACCAATGTCCGCCCTTTGCAAGGCACGGCAATGACGACATCTCAAATTTTAAGGGAAACAAATCTCTCAAACAGGGAAACGCACGCGTCCAAGCCACCACCCCCCAGACAATTCGTTTTCTCTAGACGGTTCGTTTTCCTTACCGGTACACCCCCCCACACACACACACTGAAGGCATTTGAAGCCCAAACCCCGTTTCGTTAAGCGAACCCCCCAGATGAATGAGCCCACACGCAATTCCTCCCCGACATGCCGGCACGTGCAAACGGAGAGAAGAGACACGCACTCCCTTTGCCCCGCAGGGGCATGAGAGCTGGAAGCATCCAGCCGCTGCCGCTTCCGCTGCTGCCGCCACCGCTCTGCGTAGCGTCCCTGTCCGCGCAGCGTGCCAACACACGCCCATTCCCCCGGCCCCCGCCCCCGGGCCCCCTACAGCGTCATGACGTCAGTTGCGTGCGTGCGCGCCTCCATACTGCCCTGCCTCAGCCACTGCTCGTGGCGGTTCGCGTCCAGGTCGGTGGCGGTGGCGGACAGAACGTTGGAGGCGTCCAGGTGCAGACACACCTCGATGCGGGCGGTGCCGCGGGGGGCTGCGGGGGGGGAGGCATAAGTGGGGGGAGACGGCGGGCGGGTGGGTGGAAGAGAGGGAGGAGGGAGGAGGCGTGGAAGGAAGGGAGGAAGCGCAGGGAGGTGACAGCGGGCGAGCGGGCGGGTGGAAGGGAAGGGAGAGAAAGGGGAGGAAGGGAGGGAAGGGCGGAAGGGAGGGTGTGAGGATGAGGCCGCAGCGGTGGAGAAAGGGAGGCGATGTGATTGGTGAACAGACCCGGCACTGGAGGGGAGGAAGGGTCAAGAAACACGATACCGCAGCGGAGGAAGGGGCTGCATCCCGTGGCCGTGGCGGCACCCCATATTCCTAATCAAGCTACCCAGGCATCCTATATTAAGCTACCCAGGCACCCCTGGCAGCTCCAGGGCGACGCAGGCAGCCACACGATCCGACCCGACACCGAGCGAGGGAGGACACTCACCCGGCGGTATGCCCTTGAGGTCGAACTGGCCGATGACGTTGTTGCGGCTGGCCACCTGGGCGTCACCCTGAGAGGTGGGGGGAGGGGGAGGGGAAGGGGTTCAGGAAGGGGAAGGAGGGCATGTGCGTTGTGAGATAATGCGGTATTTCTTTGACGATCCTTCACAACAAGCAACATCGCCACCACCACCACCACCACCACCCACCCTAAACATCCCACCCATCCCACCTACCCCTCTCATCGCTGCGGTACCCTTTCAGCGGTACTAAAACATCCCCCATCCCCATCCCCGCCCCTATCCCCGCCTCCAGTGGGCTCCTCACCCGCAGCACCAGCACGCAGATCTCCGTCTGGTTGTCGTGGACCTGGGGGTTGGGGTGGGGGTTGGGGGTGGGGGGGATATAAAGAGTGTCACAGTTGGGGCGGGAGTCAAGACATGGCGCACAGCGGGGCGGAGGTGCCGCAGCCGTCGAGTTTGTGCGCGGGCCAGAGCGGAGGGCGCGTGGAGGATAACAGGGTACAACAAAAACGAACCACCCTGCTGATGATGTGCCGTGCCGTGCCGTAGCCCCCCCCCCGGGCGGGCTGGTCGTGGTCGACTGGTTGTTGCGTTGCCTGGCGCTCGTCCAAGGGCTCGGCCCCTCCGTCCACACAAACACACGTATGCCACACGGAGGAGAGAGAGGGCGCCCGAGACCGCAGAGGCAGAGGCCAACCCCAAACCCTACTTATCCCCCAAAACCCTTAAACCCACGCGTTCCGAGCCCTCTAAAACCCAACTCCGCAACCCACGTAACCCACGTAACGAACCAACCCACCAACCAACCGGCCAGCCAGCCAAGCTCACCGTCGTGAAGATCTGCTTTCCGGCCGCCGGCAGCTGCGCGTCTGCGGGGATGAGCACGTAGGTGCGGTCGCCCTTCATCTGCACGCCCAGCGCCGGCCGCCGCGCGGGCATCTTCCAGCCGCGGTAGTCCTGACTGTAGGTGGAAGAGCCCTCGAAGGCGGCGGAGGGGCGCATGGGCGGCAGGGGCTGCGAGGGCGAGGACGGGGGGAGGAGGGGGAGGCGGGAGAGGCGGGGGAGGAAGGCGATGGGGGCGCGGGAGAGTCGAGGGAGAGTTGAGGGAGAGTGGAGGGAGTCAAGGGAGGAGGGGGGTGCAACGTAGCTCAGGCGGAAGAGGAGGGGGTGGTATCCACGTATAGGCCGGAGCCCGTGAACGGTAACGTATCAGGCGGGGGAGGGAGCAGGGGGCGGGGGAGTGACGTGTGAGGGGTCTGATACGACGTACCGCTTGGCGCTGCCCGGTGGTCGGGTCGACTGGCCAGGCCTGGAACTGGTCGCGTGTCTCGGAGGAGCCCTGGAAGGGGGCCGGGTTGGGCTGGTACTGCGCGGCGGGCGGCGGCGGGCGGGGCTCCAGGGTGTGCGGCTTGAAGTCGTCCCTGGGGCGGAGATGGGGGGGGTGGGGTTTAGGGTTTTAGGGTTTAGGGGTTGGGTTTCAGGAAGGGGGCAGTGAAAGGTCAGAGAAGGGGAGGCAGACGGCAACTCTCTCCCTCTCTCCCACACACACACATACGCACGCGCTCACACACCTGTAGTGCGTCTGTCCCTCGAAGGGCGCCGTGTTGGCAGCCATGGCAGCCGGGGGCGCGGGCTGCCGCGGCTCTATCGGGTGCGCCGTGTAGTCCGCCTGCGAGGGGGTGGGCGGGTGGACGATTGGCGGATGTGTGTGAGGAACGTGTGTTTGAGACGTGTGTTTGAGACGTTGTGTGAGGGACGTGTGAGGGGGAGACTTGGCGAGGAGGGGCGGAAGGATTGAAGGCGAGGAGGGGGCTCCGGCCTACGTCCGGTGGGTCTGGTCTGGGAGTCCGTAGCGCCACAGAGGCGCACCAAAAGTGCGGGCATCGACGTCGGGAAGGGAGTTGGGTAGGAGGTGGGAGGGCCTTCCTGCCGCTCTCCGGTGACGGCAATTCGACACGCCGGCCAGCAGCGTGTGAGAGCCGCGCGGAGAGAGAGCGTGTTTTGGGTATGGCGGCGAGCGTACGGCACGTACAGCGGCCGCGGGATGCTTGTTGCCGTACCTTGTAATGGGAGGTGCCGTCGAAGGGCGCCGGGTTGGGCTGGTAGGCTCCGGCGGCGGTCGGCTGGCGCCGCTCCACGGGGTGTTGTGTGAAATCCTGCCTGTACGACGTGTTGCCGTCGAAAGGCGCCGGGTTAGGGTTGTACGGCCTGGCTGGGCCCGTCGTACGGTTGAGCTGGCTGGGGTCGATGGCGTGGCCGCGGTAGTTTTCCCGGTAGGCGCTCGTGCCTGCTCGCGGGTGGGGTGGGGGGGGGGGCATCAGGCCGGGGCGTTGTTGCGGTGCGCAGGCGACAACGTGAATCATCGACCGATCGATTGCAGAAGTTTGGTGCTCTCTAATACACAAAGGACGTCTGATGTCGTGAGTCTGCGTGGAGTTGTTCGGTAGGGCATCTGTGATCTGGGTTACGAAAAGGTTTATGTGCCGGGGCGCGAGGACCGCGGCTCGGATCTTGCTTGCTGTGAGCGTCCAAACCCCACGGGCAATGCCCGCGCCTACCGTCGAAGGGCGCCGGGTTGGGCTGCCATTGCACCCCTGAGGCGGGCGGCCGCGGCTCTATCGGGTGGGCCTGGTAATCTTGCTTGTAGGCGGAGGTGCCATCGAATGGCACAGGGTTGCCTGTCGCGAGGTTGGGACGCGCCGACAGCGGGATGGGAGAGATGCCGTGACACCCACGTGGACAGTTTGCCCAAAGCTAGATTGGCAACGATGTAGAGATAAGAGCACTCCTCACCGGTATACTGCTGTCCTACAGGTGCCGCCTGGCGAGGAGGGACAGGATGAGCTGTGAAGTCCGACTGATAGGACGTGTTGCCCTGAAATTCAGGTTGAGCCCCGTACAGCGTTATCTCACGCCCAACAAAGTGAGCCCGCGGGTCCTGCTCCCTGAAGCTCATGTCGTTTGTTGCTCAGGGCAAGACTGCTGAAGACCCCTTCAAATATCAGAGGCCAAATCGCTCCGCTTGAGAGTCGCAGTTATCCGTATCCGTAATATCTCTGTGTTGATTTGTGATTAGCGTTTCGGCAGATAGTGTTGGCAACCCTTTCGAAGAACCTCACGAAGGCGAACCCGCCAATGCAGCAATCCTATTCTGACCCGGTTTCGCCCAGGACGCATGTAAGGCACTGATTGGGAGCTCTTATTATGGCATTCAAAGCAGGGGTGGCAATGAACGATGACTTTGCGGACACTTCGGAAGCTTTATGCAGTACTAGTATTTGGAACGTGCGGTTCCGACACCGTGCCAATTGCGGCAACGCTTACGACTATGAAAACCTGACCGACCCAAAGACGAGAAGCCACACCAGCTGTTACACTTACTGCGGCCCAATTGGGAGGCAACGACCTTACCGAAAACAACGGAACCAAGGAGGACGTCCTGAAGTAACGCTGATCGAGAAAATTACCCAGCTGCGTCTCTTTCTCTTTTCCATCGCTTCCCATTCCGGCCCAGGACCATGGCCCAACGCGGCAACAAGCATGTCCTTGACGGACTGTCTGGCCTATTTGGTTCCGAAGAGGATGCGGACTGCACGATCATCTTTTACATGGAGAAAAATCCAGTGGATGATGGTCCCAGGAAGCGGCAGCGACGGGAGGAAGAGTCGTCTGAGGAGCCGGAGAAGCCTTCCCAGCCGGCGGTCTTCGGCGCGCCGCTGCCCGCGCATCGCTTGGTTCTTCGGAGGGCATCAGAGCGCTTCAGAAGTCAGGTGCGAACGGATAGCAACATCTGCCCAAGTCCGTCGTGGCGTGAAAACGGATTTCGCTATTCAAATTTGCTGAGGACCATCGCGGCGTGAAGCCTTACCAAAACTTATGCGACTCCATAATCAGCAGCTAACGGGCCGGTACTTCTTGAGGTTAACTGGGTTGGTGCGCTACGATCTGGCCCTTGGCTTTTGATACGCAGTTCGAGCGCTGGACGGATACGAGCACCCGCCCCGAGCTGCGAATTCCGCTGCGCAGCGAGGATGAGGTCCCGGCCGCGCGCGCGGCCATCCAGTACGCCTACACGGGCGAGGTGAAGGAGGGCGGCGGCGTGCGAGGTCTCCTGGCGGTGCGGCGGCAGGCGCAGTACCTGGACATGAAGGGTTGCACGGCGGACTGCGACGCGGCCCTGAAGCGTGTTTTGAAGGATGGGGCGGCGGCGCAGGAGCTCTACCAGTGCGAAGCGATCTGGCCCGACCCGACCGCAGAGGAGGGCTTCGCGGCGGTTCTCAAGAAGGCCGTGACGCGGCTTGCAGCCCACTTCGGCGACGCGCTCAAGACGCTCAACACGCCATCGCTGCTGGTGCAGCTGCTTGCGCTGCCCGCCGTGGCTCTGGAGGCACTGCTGGGCTCCGACGACTTCGGCACCGACAGCGAGTCCAGCATTCTGATGGTGCTGGCGTTGTGGATGTTCATACCGGTAAACCGTCAGCACACCGACAAACAGACTCGTGAGCGGTTATGCCGTACCGTACGGCTGGCCCATGTCAGCGTGCCGTACCGCCATCTGGTGGTACCTGCGCTGGCAGCCGACTTCATCAGGGCAAACCCCTCGGGGGCCGCCGGCTGGTTCTCAGTTGACCCCGTCCATGCGGCCTTCGCCACGAGCTTGTCGACCCTGACTGATGCCGAGCTTAAATGCCTTCTCGATGACAGCAAAAGCGACCCGTGGGTCGTCGGCTCAGGCCGTCTGCTGGACCTCACCCCGCGCCCGCAGTGCATCCTGCGCGAGGGCCTCACCTTCGCCTGGAGTCTCGACCAGCAGGACCTGCTCAAGGGCCTGCAGGCGCTGGAGCCCGGGTGCGCATACATGGCAGCTGTGTTATTCGACCAGACCGGCCGCCGGCAGATTGCCGCCAACGGTTTCGAGTGGAGCCTTGGCATTCATGTTACGCGCGAGCAGCGGGCTGCCGGTCTGTACCTAGAATGCTGGCTGCCCTCCGTGTACCAGGAATCCGGCGGGCCGCTGCTGGGCATGAAGGCGGTCGTATCGATCGATGCGCGGGTGACGGTGCACCGCTGGCAGGGCGGCTCCCAGCGGGACATCGTGGAGACGTGGGACGAGGACGACCCAATAGTGATCGGCGGCTCCTTGGGGGAACCCGATGTGCTACCCTTACTGCCGCCTAAGCCGGGCACCGGTGCTAGGGGCGGTGGCCGCCAGCCGCCGGTCGGTGGACACGGGGCCGACGGGGGCAGTCCGCTGGCGGCCTGGGGCGAGTACCTCAGGGGTGGCAAGATCACGGGGAGCCTCAAACTGATGCGGCCGCCTAGCTAGCTGGTTTCCATTAGCAGCACGAAAGTGCTGCAGTCGGACCAGCTAGCTTGTGGTGAGGCTTGGGCAGCCAGGCTTGGCTGAGGAGCCCAAGTGAAGTTGCATGCACAGCTTTGTCGGATTGTGCCTGCCCTTCAATAATGGTTAAAAACGAACTATGGTTATAAACATCGTGGTTGAAGGGCTGCTGTTGTGGTGTTGTTATTGTGGTTCGTTGTCGCATTGGGCTGCAGACCCGCAGAAGGGCGAGTCGTGTTGGGGTGTGTGTGTGTGTAGGACGGGGGGAAAGGAAAGGGGCAGGATCTGCAATTGGGGAACGGCGGTCGGCGAATGTGGAGTGTGCAGGTGTACAGCAGGGCGAGGAGCATGTACAGAGTGACGGGGAGGGTCCGCAGGAGGGCAATGTGACTACATGAGCGAGGAAAGCTGAAAGAGCGGATACCGGTAGATGCGTATAGATGGATGGATGTACGTCATCAGAAGCAGGCAGGCAGGCCCGCCCGGGTGCCGCATGGCGATTGCCGAGCCGAATTGATGATCCGGGGTTGGTGTACGGCATACGTTCATTCCGTATCGACCTGGATCCCCATTATTCCCGATGGATGTCGATGATGACTTGTACGACACATGCCCAGGGTCATTCGTTGCCTGCCATCTTGGTGGCCGTACTGCCACCGAACGGCAACCAGGGCTGTGCATGTGCGTTCGAGGTGGGGACAACCTCCCGGCTCGACGACGCTATTAAGACACTACTTCAGAAGTTCAGATTGCCCTCAGTGAGCTATTGCCCAAACTGTTGTTGTGTCTCACCTGCAAAAGCTCCATGCATCTCCCCTCCGACCACACAATCGAAAGTCAGCTTTTGTGTCCTGCCCCGCACCACCGCCGACTGCTGCCCCCTTTGAAAGCCCCACCCTGCACGAACCTACAGGTTTCCAAGCAACCCGCCAAGCAGCCCCCAGCCAAGCCCGCACACACCAACGACGAAGGCTCCACCCAGATCCCTCAGTGCACCAACGGCCAGCTGCTGTCCAGCTCGTTGGCTCCACTCTTCAAAACGAGTCCGGAGCAACAACCACTGTATGTGACCACCACACACTCACACAGTATCGAGCTTCAGGTCCTCCAAAACCCAAACAGCCCCCAAATCCCAAAGCCTAGCCAGCAAAGAAGCCGCAGCGCCGGCTCCTTACAAATAAGCGCTGCCGCCGCCATGGGTACCAGTACTGCCGCCGCCACCGCCGCCACCGCCGCCATCACCACCACCACCGCCAGGCTCCAGCAGCTGCCAGACCCGCACACCGGTGTCTATACTGCCAGTGGCCAGTACCGATGGATCCGAGGGGCTGAACGACGTGGCCATCACGGTCTCCGGGTGGCCCTGCACGGATGGGGCGGGGGAATGGGGGGAGCAAGAGGGAGAGGGGTGGAGCTCTAGGGTATTTGGCGGCGTGCGTGTGCGTGTGTGTGTGTGTGCGGGTATGTATGTGTGGGTGGTTGGGTGTGCTTATGTCTCCTTGTCTCCACATCCGCATCCATATTCACATCCACATCCATGCACATGCACATGCACATCCGCATCCAAACCCACATGCAGCCGCCTCCCATCGACCGCACGTCCGGTGGTACCTTAAGCGGCGACCGAGGCCCTCACGTACCCGAAGGTCCAAGACGTGCTGCCAGACTCCAGGGTGAGACCCCGCCGCCGCCGCCGTCGCCCGTCGTGCCGCTGCCGCCGCCATTGCCACCGGCCCTGACGGCTGCGGGCCCTGTGACGGCATGTGAAGTCGAAATACCCGTACGAGTTTCTCCTCGCGACGCTCACCACCGGTGCAGCTCGCCAGTGTACGGCTGTCGGCGCTGTACGACAGGGCCCGGATCGGAGCTTGGTGGGGCTGCACGGGTGGGTAGGTGGGTGCGGGAGGGTGCGGGAGGGTTGGAAGGAGGAGGGAGGGCGGGGGGCCGGGGCAAGGTGAGAGGATGTGGGGTTCGAATGGAAGGGGGGCGAAGGTTATATGGGGGCACGAGCGGGCGTGTAAGTAACGGTCGCCGATTGAAGTTTGTAGGGTTGTAAGGGAATGCCTGATTTGTTCCTTACTGTATAAGGATTATTTGTAGGCCCCAAAGCGGTTATGGACTGGTGGTGTGGTGGATGCACACAAACACACATATACCCGGTCGTGACGAGTGGGTTGGCCCTAGGCTGTAGCTGCTGCAGCAGATCTTTTGACGTGTCCCAGTGAGGTACAGCAACAGCGGGGAGGGAGATGTCGACAAAGTGTGAGTGCAGGGGGGCACAAGAATGGGGCAGGGCAGCAGGACCGCTGTGTTGAATCTTTGGCGGCGGCGGTTGGCGATCTGCCCTGCAGGTACGGCAGCTGACGCACCGTACATCGTACAGCAAAGCGTTCCCGACAGCGTTTGGTACAGCCCGGAGGACCGTACGTCACCCACCAAGTCACCAACGCAATCCGGGTCTGGAGATGAGGGTCTGGTGGAGCAGTGGAGAGCAGACACCAACCCATCCCCCCCCCACGTGCGCGATGCCGCCCTGTCCCGCGATATCACCGCACACGTTCCCCTGCCTTCCCCAACTTCCCTTCCTTCCCTTCCTGCCAAACACCACCAGTCCACCACCTCCCGCGCCCTCCGACCCACGACAGCGCTCACCTCCCCCGTCCCCCCCCCATCCCCACGACCCTCCTCCTCCCTCCTCCCCTCCCCTCCCCCACTCACCAGGCTGCCGGCGGTCACCCAGCCGCCCCGTTCGTCCCGCCTCTGACCCATGGGTCCGTCTTCATCACTGCTGCTGCTGCTACTGCGGGAGCACTGGTAGCCTCCGCTGCTGGAGCCCTGCTGATGCAGTCCTACCGCCGCCGCGTCGCCGGCCGCACGCCTGCCGGTGCCACCGCCACCGCCACCGCCGCCGTCGCCGTCGCTGGAACTGCGGGTGTCACCTTTATTCCCATCATCGTCGTCATCGTCGTCGCTTCGTGTCAGGTACCAGACGTAGCAGGCGCTGTCCTTGCTGTGACTGGCCGCTGCCAACCACCGGCCGTTGGGGCTGAGCGCCAGGCACCTCATGTTGCTGGGTGCCTGCACGGAGGTGAGGGGTGGGGGGGAGGGGTTCGGGTTGGGTTGTAGGGTTTTAGGGTCTCCTAGGTTTTTGAGGTTTTTAGGGTTTTAGCAGTTTCCGGGCTTGGGCCCCCGCACGCACACCCGGATCTCGACACTCCGCCCCAACCGACATCACCCGCACCTCCCGCCCCGAGAATAGCCACTTGATGCATACCGCAGCTTACGAAAGATACAGCAGTGTAATTGCACTTTCGCGGGCGAAGCCCGAAATTGACACTTGACGCACGTTTGACAGAACCCCCAGACAGCTAGCAACATGGGCTGCCCGGTCAGCCGTGCACGGAGCAGCCGCACGTTCGGACGGGGCAGGCTTGTACTGCCATGCCGTACAGTGTCGTAACGTACCATAATTGTCGCGGTGAGCTGCCAGCAGCAGCCGGCAGCCAGGGTGGACTGCTGTGGCTGCTGCTGCTGCTGCTCTGCGTGGGCAAGGCGAGGCAGTGCGCTGACGCTCGTCCAGATATGTACGACACCGTCTTCCGTACCGCCCGCCAGCACGCGGCCGTCGGCGCGGATAACCACTGGATCCACCACCTCCATCACTCCCGGCTCTATGGTGGCCTGTGCGGTGGTTGTCGTTGCGTTTAGCGGTTAGCGGTTACGTTTCTCGTTGCTGTTAGATCATTTGCAGCAGTTGCAGCTACGGTACTGTGGCATTCGCCCTTCTTGTAAATTCTACCATAACTATGCAAACTGCTGGGTACACACACAGGCACTTCTTTTTCCCAAGTGCCCAAACAGACATGCACGGTTGCGGTTGTAGCCCCGGTGCTTTATAACAATCAACATTCGGTACCACGCAAGTTCGCAAGTTCACATCACTGCCACGTCAAACTCTGGAGCCCACTATGACAACCACACACACATACACACACAACCACACACACACATACGACATATACACACGTTGACACGCTCTTGCCGGCTGGTCGCACCCACCGGCGCCTCCAAGGCGGAAAGCTCCCAGCGACTGCTGTCGTCAGCGGCCTTCGTCCAAACCCGTGCCGTACCCAGGCCCGAAGCCGCCAGCACTAGCGGATGGCCGCTTCCAGCGTTGCCGTTGCCCCCGTCGGGGCTGCCGCCGGCGCCAGCGCCGCCGCCGCCACCGCCGAAGCAGACGGAGTACACCGAGTACAGTCCCCGCCGGTTGACTTTTGGAGGCGGCTGTAGGGCGGTGGTGGCGGCGCGGGACGCGGGAGGGCGTGCAGGAGCCGGGGCAAGGCCGGGGCCCGGGAGGATGGGTGCAGGAGGGAGAGAGGGCGGTAGGGAGGGCGGGGCGAGCGAATAGGGTTTTAGGGTTTCAGGATTTTTTTAGGGGAAGAGGTAAGCACTAGTCAAGAAGTCAACCATGCAGTGACACCCCAGGCGGGGCCCACGCGGAAATGGGCCGGCAAGCAAATTTTGCAGGCTGCAAGCTGGGGAGGTTTGGAAAGGTAGAATGAGAATGGCGGCGCGCGCGCCGGCCGCCCTCATGCTCATGCTCGCTGCTCGCGCCCCAAGACGCGCCCTATGGCAGCTGGCTCGCCACACAGCAGCCGTACAGCTGTGCAATCGTACCTCGAGTACGGCTACGCACGACCAGCCCCCTGCGGCTTCGCTGCCAGAGCCCGCGGCGCCTGTTGCCGCCGCCGCCGCCGTTGAGTCGTACAGCCACAGTCGTACATTCGCGTCGTCGCCGCCACTCGCCATCCAGATGCGGCCCTCAGCGTCGGGTCGGCTGATGGCAACACACTGCACGTCCGCTCCGTGGTCCTGAGGGGGAGCGGGTTTCCACAGCCCACAGCCCATAATAAATAGGGAATGCCGCCGGGCGACATGCGGCGTGCGGCATGCCGCTTGCGGCTCGCTTGCTGCCTTATTACGATAAGCCGGCAACCGTGTGCGCCTGGGCCGCGAACCGAGCTGCTTCGGGCTTCGGGGCTTCGGCCGTCGTGCGGCATGGGCCTTATACATCTTGTGGTGCTGCGGCGGGCGACCGCGGCGAGCGACATGTGGCTCCAGGGGAGGTATCGGTACGGCGTAAGGCCTTGCGGCGTGCAAAGCTCCAACGCACCTCAGCAGCCTACCCCCCAAAGCGGTTTCAGCGGCTCCTTTCCCACAATCCCACCTTCTTCATCAGCAGCCCCCCCGAAAGCGGTTTCGCAGCGGCTCCTTTCCCACGAGCCCACCTTTAGCTCAGCCTCATCACCCCAGGCTCCATCCGGCCCCCGCCTCCACACCCGCAGGACTTTGTCAGTGCTGGAGGCCGCCAGCCAATGGTGGTCAGCGCTGAGGGCGACACGCGTGACGAGAGTGTACTGCAATGAAGTACAGATCGTACGGCAGGCAGGGCAGGCAGGCGAGGCCGGGTCGTGGCTCGTGGGTGGGGGGAGTGGACTACCGTATTCGGCACGAGGGGTACATGAAGGGGCCGGGTGCCTGAGGCGTGGATGGATGCAGGTGCGCGGTGATCGGGTTGCGGGGCAGGGAATGAGGTCTTGGGGGGGAGGGGGGCACAGCAGACAGCGGCACAGCGCGCCGTCCCGCCGTTCACCGGCGTCTTGTCTTGTCTACGAGGGGCAGCCAGGCCTCTTGGCCCTCACCTGTTCCTCTGTAGGCGCCTGGTCCGCTGCCACCGGCCTCCCCTCCGCCGCGTCCTGCAGGTCCTGAACCTCCCTGGACCTCAGGTCCCACAGCCGCACGCTGCCGTCCTTCCCCGAACTTGCCAAGCTGAGCGGGTTGGTGGGGTGGGCCGCCAGGCACAGCACGTCGCGACCGTGGCCCTGCGTGTGTACGGCATTGTCTGAAAAATTGTACAACGCTGTACGTCAGGCACGGAGGTACATAGCAGCCGTGCATTTCCGAGCCCTCCTTGTCATCAAATGTCCTCCCGTGAATCAACGATGAGCCAGCAAAACCCTAAACCCCGTACCGGTCCCTCTCGCTCCCACCAGCCTCAGCCCCTCACTCCCTTCCGGTTACCTTCAGTACGACAGCCCTCCGCCAGCCGTCATCCCCAACGTCGTCGGCGGCGACAGCGGCAGCGGCGGCAGCGGCAGCGGCGGCGGCGGCGGTGGCTGCGGCAGCGGCACCGGGATCCGGCGCCGACACCGCCACCGCCTCGGGCCCCCCTCCGTCCCGTCCCTCCGCCGCGCCCTGGCGGCACTGCACCCACAGGTTCACCAAATTGTCCCCCAACCCGCCGCCGCTGACGATCACCGTGAGGTTATGGAGGGAGAGGAACAGCACCGAAGTAACCTGCGAGGCATGCCCCTGCGCGCCAGAGCATTTGCATGCCGTGGTCACCACCAGATATCATCGCGAACAAAAATAAATGACAAATCAAAAAGCACGGTTTACCTTGAGCATCGCGACGCACCGCCAGGGCGGACCACGGCCGTCGTCACCGTCAGTGCCACCATCGACGCCACCATCGTCGCCAGCAGCGGCGGCGGCCGGCCACCGCCGCCACAATCGAATACTCTTCTCATCGGTGCTGGCGATGGTCGCTCCGTCGGGGCTCAGCGCGACGGCGTTGCAGTAGCTGGCCTTGCCCTACCATCCAGCGACGAGGGCGAGAAGGGCGAGTGGCAAAACACACACACACACACGACGCGACCGCGACCGCCGCCGCCACCATGCATTCCTATCGACTGGCCAAAGCTTCTTCATCTCCGCGACAGGCGCAACCGTCGCCGGCACGGGGTTTAACGACCAATGCTCCTCTCCTAGGTGGGCCGGAGCGCCCCCCGCTGCTCGCGTGTCTGCTCGGGTGGCAGACCCAGAACCCACCGACCCTACCCGCGCTCCCCCGCTCCCACCACCACCCGGGGGCAGGGGGGCAGGGGGGTCCAGAGCCCCCCGCAGCTCCCACCTTCAGCTCAGCAGTACAACTCCAGCCGCCATCGCCTATGGCTGGCTGCTGCCCCTCGCCGCCACCGCCGCCTCCGTCACCCCCAGGTGCACCGTCGCCGCCGTCGCGGCGGCGGCGCTCCCAGACCCTTACGGCCCCATCCGCGCCGCCAGTCACAATCAGCGGGCCGTGGGGCCCTCTGCTCAAGGTTGTCATGCTGGTCACGCCGGCGTCTTTCCCCGGTTGCTGAGGCGCCTGGCAGGAAAGGATGGAAGAGGCATGAGGGGTACGCGGGAAGAAGCACGGAGGGGAGAAGTGGGGCTCGTGGGTGGCCGGGCCGGCAGGGCGGAAGGGCCGGCGGCAGCTGCGCTCTCTCCCACCCCTTCGTTCCAAAGCCCTTTCACGGCGCATGGGTATACACATGCGGTACGGTACCGGTGGCTTGGCAGCAGCACGCATGATGCGCCGTACAACGACCGCCGTACCATAAGTACGGCGCAGCATTGCCACTCGAGGCCCTGGCCCTTGGACGCAATCACCCGCCGTGGCGCCGGCCGCCCCTGTGCCGCCGCCTCCGCCGCTGCAACGGCCGCCGCTGCAACGGCCGCCGCCGCCGCGGCGGCGGCGGCATCGACGCCGTCCGGCCTGTGTCTCCAGATCCGTACCGTCTTGTCGTACCCTCCGCTGACTAGCACCGTCTCTCCATCTAGCTCCATGATTGCGACACTGGAGATGAAGGAATTGTGGCCCTGAGGTTGCCGGCGGGCATGCGGACTGGGTCAAAGATATGAGAACCGCAGGAGAAGTAACCGAAACAAAACGGTATCTTGTGACACCGGCAGAGAAGAATTTATGGTCTGCGTCGCTCGTCTGAAAGCCAGAGAAGGTGTACAGGTGGGTCGCAAGCGGGCGCGCAGTTCCAAATCGGGTGATCGTTCGTACCGTGATGATCCCAATCTCGTCGCCCGTCATCACTTCGTACATGAAGATCCTGTGCGCCGAAGATCCGGCCACCATGGTACGGCCGTCAGGGCTGAAGGCGATGCTCGTCAAATCGTACGTTGACTCGTACTCGCGCGAGGGCTGCAAGGCGCCGCCCAGTGCACACCACCACCAAAAACACATTATTAATTTTTATTTGATCTTTTTTATTTTTTGTTAATGTTAATGGAAGGGCAGCAGCGGTCCGAAGGAACCACGAAGGAATCACGAAAGCCCCCACCACCCCAGTGTTACTGCCCGAGTCGCCAGGGTTAGCTGGCGCCTCATACACAACAGCAGACCACACACAAACCCGGCCTCCTGCATCCCCTCTCCCCTTCCAACCCCCACCCCTCCAACCCCCGCCACCACGTCACGCACCTCGATCGTAGTCAGCTCCGCTCCGCTGCGGGCGTCCCACACGCGCACAAAGCCCTCCTTGGCCTCGGACGTGTTGGCCACCACTCGCCCGTCGGGGCTGAAGGCGACTCCCGTGAAGGCGTACTTGTAGCCCTGTTGCCCGGTGAGGCCGTTGGTTGTTGGTCGTTGGTCGTTAGGGTGGTGTCACCGTGGGTTGAGCGGCGAGGTTGTTGTTGGTTGTCGTCGTTGTCGTTACAGGGGGTTCAGACAGCGGGTGGTGGCAGCGGCTTGTTACGAACTTCAGTGATGTCGTAGCGGGTGGTAACAGAGGGCGGAAACAAGCGTTGCGACGCGACGCGACGCGACGCGACGCGACGCGACGCGACGCGATTTGACGGCACGCGACGCGACGCGACGCGAAGTGAGCGATACGATGCACCATAAAATCGCATGAGGTTCAATGTACAGCCCCCGCAACCGCCGCCACAGCCGACAACAGCGTTTTCAGGGTGCTGAGGAGAAGAGGAGGAGGAGGAGGAGAGGAGGAGGAGGAGGAGGAGGAGGAGAGGAGGAGGAGAGACGCACAGAGATGCGCGCTCGATGTCGTACCGGAACATACCGTGGAAGGGCGGTACCCCAAATCCGTGTTGCGTACACGTGTTACGTTTACCTGTAACGTGCTCTTGAGCGCGGGCCAAAGGACGTCCGGGCCGCGCAGCTGCTGCAGCAGCCGATATCCCGGCCGCCCCTGCCGCCCCTGGAGCGCCGTGTAGCACTCGCACGCCCTCCGGAACGCAGCGGTTGCCGAGGGGCACAGCAGCGCCGTTGGCAGCAGCTGGCCCACCTCGCGGGCGCGCTGCAGCTCGTGCTGCTTCGCAAGCAGCCATCGAAGCGCGTCGTACACGGCGGGCGGCGGATCGCGCGCCGCCGCCAGGTCCTCGATCAGGCCGTACCCGTGGCCCTCCCGGAACGCGCCCGCCATAAACTCAAAGTCGTACAGTACGTCAGCCAGCAGTTCCTGCGCCTCCGCCAGGACGGCACCGCCTGGCGCCGCCGCCGCCGCCGCCATCACCAGGTGCCGTACCAGGTACTTGTAGCAGTACGGAGAGATGGCGGCGGCAGAGCCGCCGCCGCCGCCACCGCCGCCGCCGCCGCCGCCGGCGGCGGCGGCGGCGGCGGAGCGCTCCGAAGCCAGCTGCCGGGCGAGCTGCAGGTGACCGTTGGCGGTTGCAACCTCCAGGAATGCCTGCGCGCCGGCGGCGGCGGCGGCGCCGCCGCCGGCGGCGGCTTTATCCTTGTCCGTCAGCCAGTCTGCCAGGCTCTTGTGCAGCGTATACAAGTGATGCTCTTCCACGGAGAACAACACGGGCCAACCCGGCAGCCTGGGGGGCACCCGCGCCAGACCCAGCGCCTGCAACCGGCTCTGAGGCAGCGGCTCTTGCGCCGCCAGCACCGCCTCCAGCAGGCGTCGCACCGCGCCCGCCTCCCGCGCATCGTACGACGCCCAGGCACGGCTGAATACAGTGCCGTACAGGTCGTACAAGTCCGCCAGCAACGGCTGCGTTTTCGTTCGTGGCGGCTGCAGCGCCGCCACCGCCGCCGCCGCCTGCGGCGGCGGCGGCGGCAGGCACTTGCTCGCCACGGTGTGGTACACCATGACGCCGCCGTCGCCGCTGCCGTCGCCGTTGCCGCCGCCGCCACCGCCGCCACCGCCGCCGCCGCCGCTGGGCTGCCGTAGCTCCCCGGGGCTCAGCAGCCGCACGCCGCCCTGCTCCGAAAACAGCCTCTGCAGCGCCGGAACCACTGCGCCACCGACGGCGTCGGGCCGCGTGGTGAAGATGAAACGCACGAAGGGCGGCAGCTGCGACAGGTGCTTGGAGATGAGCTGGAAGGCCTTATTGCCGCAGGGGATGGCGCCGCCGTCGGCCGTCGGCGGCTCCGCCGCCGGCGCCGCCGACGGCGGCGCCGGCGGCGGCGGTGGCTCGGCCTCGTCGAGCGCGTCAACCAGGATGACGATCTGCTTGGGTTCGGTAAGGTCTTGCAGCGGGCTTCGCAGCAGCGTGTAGCAGGCGTCGTCGACATTTCGGGGGGTGATGATCTGCGCAATTTGTTGGGCTCGTCCTCCCAGCAGGGCCTCGGCCAGCGCGGGCAATCTACGCGGTCGGTGGAGGCGAGAGGCAGCAAGGCAGGGAGTGGGTGGTGGTGGTGGTAAGAGAGGGGAGCTGCAGCAGGGCCACAGCGGCGGGAAATAAGAGGGGACGGGAAGAGGAGGAGGAGTGGCAGTATTTGCCACCTTAAGGTGGAAGAGGAGGATGGAAGAGGAGGGTGGACGACGGCTCTCACCGAACTCACCGGACCGCCAGCTGGAATGCCAAGCTCTTGATGATCCGCACCGGATCCAACCGCCGTTGGTCGTTGTACTTGAGGAAGTGGTGGGCGTCCACGCAGCAACCAACCACATCGCCACCGCCGCTGCCGCTGCCGCCACCGCCATCGCCATCTTCAGTTCCACCACTGCCAACGCAACCGTCTCCGCCACCGCCTTCCCCACCAGCCTCAACCCCATCCCCCGCCCCTGCATCGCCGGCGCCGCCAGTAGTCCGCTGCGAGCTCGCCCCCGCGCCTCCGGCGCTCGAGCCCCCAACCAACACCGCCGACACCGTACTCTTTCCCTCCCCAGCGCCGCCAACCACCACAAGCGCCCGCGGCGGCGGCGCCGGCGGCGGCTCCGCCGCCGCCTCGGCGGCGGCGCTGCCGCCGCGGCCGCGGCCGCGGCCGCCCTCCCACTTGTGGCTGGCGCCGGCTTCCAGCCACTGACCCACGGGTCCGAAGCGCCAGGCGGTGCCCTCCGCCCGCTGCACCAGCCGCCGCACGTCGACTGCGTAGGAGAGCGGCTCCAGCAGCAGCTGCAGCCGCAGTTTGGTGTTGAAGGTGGAGGTGGATCCGTGCTGAGCCACCACGTCCGCGAGGATCATGTCCTTATCGGAGGGGTTATAGCACTCGGCCTGTATGTGTGCGTGTGTGTATGTGTGTGTGAGGGAGGGGCGGGCAGGGAGGTTGTTGTTTGGTTTGTATTGTGGTGGTTTGGTATGTTAGCTGGCTCGGTAGTTGGTTGGTTGGTGGTTGGTTGTTTGTTGGTCGTTACAGGCCCAACTGCCCCATGTGATTTTCTCAGTAGAAGCCGTCACGGTGGGGGACCTGACCGCCAAGAGGCTGGAAACCAGCTTGACAGATGTGCGGCAGGTTCGGAGGGTAGAGTAGACATCTGGTTGACATAACCTCTGCCGAAAGCGAAAGTGCGTGCACCGACGCTGCACGCGCGAGCCATCAACCGAGCCCAGGGAGGTAACGGATCAACGGAAGCCCCGCACGCCGTACCTTGTACAACACGGCGACATCAATCAATGGCCGTACCTGCGTCACGTCTAGGGAGGACACAAGCGTGGCGCGGCCCTCGGGCCCCACTCTCAGGTGCAGCCCCTCGGGGCCGTGCAGTGCCAGCGTGGCCGCCCACTCGTAGATACACCAGGCACGGCGGGCGGGGTTGATATTGGCCAGATCGAGCACCACCAGAGTGCCGGCGCTGGAGGCGCGGACGACGTCCTGAGTATACATGAACGGGAGGCCCAGGGCGTGAGGGAGGGAGGGAGGGGTGGGAGGGAGGGGTGGGAGGGGTGATGACGAGGGTCAGGCTTGCTATCTTAGGATAAAAATGTCTTTTTGCCCAAAAGTTTGAAGTCGGGGTGTTGCGCCTCGTTCCCGTCCCCGTCCCTGCCCGTCCCCGTCCCCGTCCCCGCCCTGTCGCCGTCCCCGCCCTGTCCCCGTCCCTGCCCGTTCCCTCCCGCTATGCCGCTCGGTTGTGATTTCAAGCCCACCTTGAATGCTGATACGTCGCGCGCCTGGTAGGGCGTGGTGGGGTGCTGATTGACGGCCAGGATGTCGACCCACACGCGCGTCTCCTCGTCGGCGCTGGTCAGGAATGCCTCCACTGAGCTCAGCAGCAAATCAAACCTGCAGCAGGTCGAGCAGCGAACCGAACGCGCTAGGCACCGGGTCCGAGCGCACCTGCACTTCTAATCCCGGGCAGATCCAAGCAGATCCAAACTGATCCGAGCAGATCCGAGCAGATCCAAACTGATTTAGACAATTTCAGGCAGATCCAAACAAATCCAAGCGGATCCAAACAGATCAAAACAGATCCAAGCAAATCCAAACAGATCCGAGCCGAGCAGCCGATCAAACCTGTTCTTCCAGGCGTGGCTGATGAAGTACTGCGGCACGCCCACGTCCTCGGGCGCGATCAGCGACGGGTCCTCCGCCACCCGGCAGCACGACCCACGGGTCACCGCCTGCGAGCGCACATACGCCACGAGTCACTGTCTGTGAAGTGTGAAGCGCACAATGGCGTGCCGATCACCCCACCACACCCGTCCCCTGCGCTTCTCGCCCGTAGTTTCAGACGCGACCCACGGGCCGCTCCCAGCGAATGTCATTAAGGCAGTACCCGCTGTCCTCCAGCGCGCCACTGTCGAGTGGCCTCCCTCGCCCAACGGGAAAGCGACCCGTGGGTCACTTCTGTCTGCACCGACCCGCGGGTCCTACCTGCACCCAGCGCGTGTTGATGTCCTCTGTGGCAAGTGCGGTGTACTGCTCTTCCCCGCCGAAGAAGGCGATGAGCCGCTGCCGCAGCCTCCGGAGGCCCCGGAGGGAGATGCCCTTGGAAACCACCGCCAGTGGGTCGTCATCTGATGAGCAGTACGGCAGTGACCCGGTACGACAGTGACCCGGTACGGCAGTGACCCGGTACGGCAGTAACCCGGTACGGCAGTGACCCGGTACGGCAGTGACCCGGTACGGCAGTGACCCGATATCCAGCGAGCGCATTGAAAGCAGAGGGAGGAGGTCACAGGGAGAGACGAGCCGCAGCGAAGTACCTAACCGAGTAGGGTCGGTGCGCAAGGTGTGCTATCTGCTATGATTTAGGCGTGTTGTGGGGGGCGGCAGCGAAGCCGGTCCGGTGAAAATGGCAGGAGGGCACGTTGAGGGATAGACGGCAAGGGATAGGCTAACTGGTGACGACGGTGAGATCCGAGATGGTGGCGGCGGTGGGTGGCGGATGTGTCGCGGCCGGCGCATGGGGGCCTGCGGCACTCGAAGTCCCCAGCCCCGAAGCGGCCGTCATGGCCCCCTCCCCCCCAGAATGCCCAACTTCTCACTTGGGCCCAACGTCTCATTTCAGGCTATATGGTTTTAGGATTTTAGGGTTTTACTCACCTATGACTACCGTGGGGGCAGCAGGGACCCCAGCCTCCGTGGCGGCGGAGCCACAGGCGCCAGTGGCGGCGGTGGTGGCCGATTCCTCAACGGCGCCAGCACCGCTAGCGGCTCTGGAAACTCTGCCACCGCCACCGACATTGTCGCTAGCGGCGCGGGCATCAGCGGGCGAGTCTACGCTGGGAGGCCTGTTAGCAGCAGCGGAAGGCACCGATCCTGGCGGCTGGGCTGAATTGTCGAGTTGGTCTTTGTCGGCGGTCTTGGCGACGGTGTCCACGCCTGCACCGGGTTGGGGCTCTGGCGCGGATGGAGCTGCCGCTTGCAGCGAGTTCCCCCTCTTGCTGATGTCAGCGGCCATGGCGTTTGTGTCGGCACAGGGACGTACATAAGTAGTCGGCTCGGTTGCCTTAGCCGCCGGGCCGGTGCTCTGACCTGGCCGACTGCCATCTGCAGATGCGGGCTTGGGCGACGAGGGCTACGGGCGCACATCAACCGGCGGAGCGGCTCAGCGTGAGTGAAATTGTTGAAAGCATTCTGAGCTTGTATGCAATTTGGTCCTTACTTACATCAGCGGGCAAAACTTTGGACGTCCCGCAGCCCATGGCGGGTAGCAACTCCGACGGAGCTTCGGGCGTCTGAGAAAGGTACTCAACCCTTTCGAATCATAACTATCGTTATATGGATGCGGTAATGTAACAGTATTATGACTTCGACAGAGGTTCTCAGAGCTCGCAACCCGCAACCATTCACTCAGGCTACGGTATTGCGTCTTGCCGAGAGATGTGCCCGTTCAAGTAAGACATTCCACTATAGCCTCTAACGTGCGTGTGGTTTGCAAAACGCGTCCAGAGACATGCGTCGAGGTCTAAAACTGTAAGAGCTTTTACAAGAGTGAACTCACTCATGCGAGAAGAGCAGGAAGAATAGTGAACGCTGACAGTATTCCCGCAAATATACTCATAACATCCCAGCGAACTGTCGCTATCCGGTAACCGTCGTACGGCGTTCGGTTGTTTGACTTCTGCAACCGTTGCTTTGCGGGCTGCATTCAACCGCAAATGTCAAGGTCTGTCCATGTCATCGTTACTCTCAAACCTAAATGAGAATGAGGAAGTGGGTGTAAGCGTAGCAACTAATTCCTTCCGGCTTTCAGCTATGCTACGGGGCGGGCTACTCCGGTGTCCGGTCGGCTCGCCAGTCCCTGCCGGTCCCGAATCCAGCGCCGCAAGCAGTTCCACCTAGGCGGCTTTACCTCCCTCTTCACAATAAAAATTAGAAGTATCCTGCCGAAAAGAGCAATTTCATGCATAGCACTATCAGAGGCAAACCGGGTTTTTTCAAACCCTTCTTCCGATACCGGCGTCGACAGCGCCGTACAGCGTCATTGATCTCGGCTTGGTTGCGCCTTGGTGCGCTTCGTCTCAAGGCCTGGGCCCTGGGCCCTGCACCCGTCAGGCCCTTGGGGGCTAAAGATGTATATGGGCTCAGGCCCGCCGGGGCCTGCCCGCTCTACAGATCAGCCAAGGTTCAGCCAGTGCATTTGCTCATACTAGTCCAGCAATCCTGCCTCCTTCACGTCCGACTGCTTAAGAAGTGCCGTCCGTCATTCTTCGCACCCCACCTTGGGAGAACTTCGAACGAAATTGAGGGGCGAACCGCGATGAACAGCCGCAGAGGCATCAACAAATACTTCCGCGTCAACTACGCAGCTCAACGTTAAAGTATTGCAAAAAGTAACTAATGAATTATACGCAGGACGGATCATCGCAGAGTAATTGGCGGCTGTCGCTAGCCGTTAGCTCTTCAGATCGGCGGCGAACCTGCGAACGGGTGGTCTGACCGCGTCTTCTGTCACGTGGATGAAGAAACACTGCTCCCTTACTGCTGTAACCTGTTGTAACCTATTCGTTATTTTGCCTCAAATGATTCCGCACCATGTGTTAGCTGATGTCATATGTCGTGTAGCCTGTGCCTTTCGCGGACAGCGCGCGGACCGCGCGCTGATCGCCCTTGGCAAAGCCGTGGATCGAGATTTAGGCAACACGCAATCGGGCGGGCGAACGAAATTTATGATCGCGTTCCTCACAGAAGTTGCCGAAAGGAAGACACATTAAATCCCATTTGTCTTACTCTTAGGGTTTAATGTGTCTTCCTTTCGGAGGAAACCCAATGAGGGACCACTAGGGTCAGAATGCGCCAGCGCAGGACCCTAGTGGTCCCTCATTGTAACTCTCGCATCCCTTTAACTCTTTCGCTATTAGATGATGCTGCGGGAAGGCAGACAGGCGTGACGCATTTTGTCAATAAGAAATTTTTGGATAAGATTATGATCCATTGTAAGTTAAATGGCAAGGACAGGGCCTGGCAGCAGGGCACAAAAGAAGTCCTCCCGCCAAATCCAGATCGTACATGGGGACGGCGGGAGGCACTTCTGTGTGGCCTGCGAATATTGACAAATCGTCTGACAGTAATACACAAGATTGCAGCTTTCTGTGTTATAGCGTTCAATTGAATTGTTACCTACAACCAATCGTTGAAAGTACGCTTCTTACCCTGTACACACTAAATGTGCAGCGACCTGATCACAGTGCATAATGGTGTAGCAGATGCTTCTGGAAATAGTATATCGCATGCATAGCGCATTCTTGCTTACATTTCATAGTCTATCGTGTTTCGATAAACGGGGGATCGCATGGTTTCGAGGCGGTAGGAGCTTTGCGCCACCGGAATGAGCCGGTTGCGCTCTGGTTTGAGGCGCGCCTCAAAACATTCCTGCCGAACGCGCTTCCAACCTTCCAAATCTGCCGGCTCCGAAGCCATCCACTTCTTACTGTTGGTAAGCAAACGGGACGCCCAGATAGAGGTGTCACTACGGACATTGGGCATTCTAATGCATTTAGCATAACTGCCTTTGGGTTAGCCACCAAAAAACAAATACCGAACACGGCGAGCTGGGCCTCAAACGTCGACCCCAGCAACCGGGAAGCTTCCGAGTCCGAGCCCGTGATGCCAACCCGCTCATGCATCACAGACGCCCTGCCTCTCTGCCTACGCCGCACAGCAGCACACTTCACTGCACTATGGTATTGGGCGGGCCGCTGCCAGAGCTGCGCTGGCCGGCGCTGCTGCCGCTGCTACTGTTGCTGCAGCTACTGTCGCAGCGACTCAAGTCTTCCAGTTTACATCACAGCACCCAATCGCCGCAATCCGGCCTGGTGACCTGGCAACCCGCTGGCGTACGCGCCCACGACTTACATCACTGCATCAACCGCCGCTGGGTGCCAACTTCTGGGTAGTTGCAGTACACAACTACCAGAACAAGCCCGCCGCCACGCACTGCCAAATTGCGGTTCCCTTGCTTGTGTGCATTGTGCCGGGGCCCTGAGCTCAGCCGCAATACATACAAGCAAGGGAACCGCATTTCTACGGCGGGGCCCTGAGATGCCCAAATTGTTGGCCGAGTGGGAAACGCCTGGCCCTTCACCCCGTCGCTGCGACTCTCCTTTCTTACCGGCCCCCGCCGCCAGGCGCTGCTTCCGACCGCTTGGCTGGAGTTGAGGCTCGTAGCCGCCCAGCAGCCATGCAGGATACACGACCAGTGCGGGGCGGAGAGGTGCGTGTCAAGCGTCAGCACCGGGCAGCGCCGCGGCGGTCACACACCCACACACCCGGCCGGGTTTAGGGTGATGATTGGGGGTGTCATTTTATTGTCCAGCAGAGGAACGACGGGGGCATCGAGTTGAGAAATGCCCCCCTCCTCCGAGCGTCCCCCCGTGCGTGTTTTTGGTGTGTGGAGATTGCGGGTGTGCGCGAGGGGGACGCCGGCGGGGAGGTCTGGACGAGTCGTGGGGCCTCAAGCCGGCAGGCTGGTGAGCTGCCGGTCGGGCAGCCAAACCAGGCGCCTGAGCGCCCTTTTTCTGGTGCAGGAAACCGCGGAATCTGCGCAGTCGCCTTTCACTGTGTGTGCACACACTGGCGCCGCCTGCAGGTTCTGTGGCAGCGTGCCTCTGGGCGTGGACGCTTCCGCGGGGTCGTGTGAGCCGTGTTGGAAGTGCTGCCTGCTTCCGGAGCGCTACAACACCTCGGCGGCGACCAATGCGGCGGGGGCGATTCTGAGCGGCGCCTGCACTCAGAGGTTCGTGGTGGCGGTGGAGGTGACTGGGGAGGTGACAGGCCCTCGGCAGGGTTTCGGAGTCAGCAGGCCATCCGGCCGTGCGCTGCAGCCAAGACGCCCAGGAGGTGTATAGCCGCGACAGTAGCCGCGACAAAGGTGTCGACCGCAGAGCGCAGACCCCAATGGCGCGACGGCTGCCGCCCAGCTAGCGGCTCGCTGGGTTTCGCCCACTCCTTTGGACAGATAGAGCGGGTGCCGCTGCTTGTTCACAGGCGCTCCTCTCCCCCGTTGTTTCGCAGGTGTGGCTGCAATGTCGGGCGGGCCTGCCGGCGCGACAGCGACTGCGCGGCGGGGCTGTTCTGCATGGACCGCGGTCAGCTGGAGGTACCCGTGTGCAAGGTGAGCGCTGGTGCGCCGCCACGCCGCCCGCCGTCAACGTCGTCACCGCCGCACCGCATCCCCGCCTTTTCGTTGCCTCTCTCGACACATCGCTCATCTGTCAGCATTCAAACGACTCGACTCCTCCTGAGCCTGATGCACGCCCTAATGCAAACCGCGCGCCCCCCCTCTGCCGTTCGCTAATGCCGTCTCCGTCCCTTCGCTGCGGAATCTTCTTTTTACCCGTCTGCCGTCGGTGATAGCATAGGGCTCATGGGGAATCTGGGGAGCCCACCGTCACAACCACCACAAGAGCCACGCCAACCCCTTACCTCCGCTGAACGTGACACCCAACACACCCTGCCCCTGCCTTGCGTCGCAGCGGTGCACGGAGTGCACGCAGCCGGGCTGTGCGCCCAAGTGCCCCGGCGGCCCGGTGCCGGCGTTGCTGGGGCCGCCGCCGCGCAACGCCACCTCGCACGACCCGGCGCTGCGGGACGCGGCGGTGTTTCTGTCGATGGCCCTGGAGCCGTGGCGCGGCACGTCCTCGGATCGAACCCAGGTGGGCGCAGTCGATTTTGTGCATGCGTGCGCAGGCCGCAGCCCGGTGCATTAACGCCTGGGCGTGTTTGTGCGAGCCGACAGGCGGGAGGTCCCGCCCCCCTGGCTCGAGCACACACGCCCGGGCGTTGTTGCTCGTGACCCGATGGTAAGAGAGATTAACACGGCGCCCTCTGGCCTCCGGCCTCCCCTCTGCTCCCTCACATAACCCTCCGTGTAGGTCCAAGCCGAGGAGCTGCGCCTGCTGCTCCACAACGAGACCCGGCTGCTCAGCGCCGTACTCGACGCGGCTGCGGCGCCGTACAACGCCACGGTGTCGTACACCTTGACGACCGAGCAGTACAGCGACACGTTTGTTGAGAATGCGTTGTCCCGAATCTTCGGGGGCGATTCGCCAGCCAACGCCAGCTCAGCGCCGCTCAGGGTGCGTCGCACCAACTCGTGTGTGTTTTGCAAGAAGAGGTCTCGCACTTGAGCAAAGCGTGTTAGGTGTTACACATGAACTGCTTCCCGTAGCCGTTTCACTCCTTGGCGTTAGTCCAGTGCGTGCAGCATTCTTGACCGTGTTCGTACCCTCCGTGTCCGTCATACCCGCAGTGTGTCGTACCCGCCCTGCCGTACTTGTCGTAATTGCCCGCTCCCAGGACGTCGCGGCGCTGCTTCTGCACGGCAGCCGCGCCCTGCTGTGCCCAGCCATACCCGAGGCCGACGGCAGCGGCGCACGAGTCGCCGCCGGCGCTGCTCCGCCGCCGCTGCCGCAGCGCACGGGTCCCGGCTGCCCCTGCAACGCCTCCCTGGGCGCCGCCACCCTGCGCTGCCCGCCCGGCTTCGTCTGCTCGAGGGCGGCTCATCTGGCGCTGTCCTTCGACGTGTTGGCCGACCGGACCTGGGCACAGCTAGGCGGGATGTGCGTGCCCTGCACGGCGGGGCAGCTGTGCCTGGAGGGCGCGCACCTCTCGGTGAGAACGGGGCTGTGTGGCGGGCGGGCGGGCAAGTGGGGGCTGTGGTGGGGCTGTGGTGGTTGGGGCTGTGGTGGTTGGACCCTAGGCGGGGCTGTGGTGGTTGGACCCTAGGCGTGCGGAGAGCACCGCTATGGGCTGTTGGCCCTGCAAGCCTGCATGACAGCCCAAGAAGAGAGGGACGGGAGAGACGGTGGTGGCTGGATTGGATATGCGGATGGGAGGGGCCAGCGGAGGGTGCCGGAAGCCCGGCTCCCCCCCTTTGTTTCTTGGGAGGCCTAGGCCTTGTCGTTGCTGTACCATAGAATGCAAGTGTAAGATGATGGCGTTGGTCGTTGACCGTTAGGTACTGTAATCGGTGTTCGCAGACGCGTGGGTATGTGTTGTAGCCTACATCATACACCAGTACTCATCGAGCATGATGGGATGCCCCGTAGAAAGCGCACGAGGGGTAGATGAGACAGCTCACCGGTCGGGCATCCCTACGGCCCTCCGCTGCGGTATCGTTTTCATTACCCACCGGTCTCGCGCTCTAGCTTTCGATGCCCGCCGCCCCCTCGACGGCTGCAGACCGACGTTGGCCTGTGGGTCCCGGACTGCCCGGTCGGCCATTACTGCCCCACGCCCGGCGCCGCGATCAAGTGCCCGGCCGGCTTCTTCTGCCCCGCCCGCACGCTGGTACCCATCACGTGCTCGTACATCAGGCAGGTTTGGGTCCAGTCTTATGTACAACGGTTGTACAACGGGCAGGCCAAGTTTCGCACTGTACGACTAGTGTACGACAGCAGCAAGACACCAGTAGAACGGCAGCAGAAGCAGAGGGCTCGAGGAGTGCGTGCTGAACCTGCAATGTATTGCGATATTTGAAACGCTGTACTTGAATAATGAACTGCAGTGCCTGAACAAGCAGGGGTGCCTGTCTGCGGCCCTTTGTGGGCGAGTTGGGAGACTTCCTAACTCCGAACCTCTATACCTTCCAACCTCCTAACTGCTCCCGCTTCCCGAGTCTGGAGCCCACTGTAACAACCACAACAACAGCAACAAACGCTCCGCACACCTATCTGCTCCACCGGCTGCCCTTCTGCGTGTCCTGAGCCCACTGTAACAACATCAAACCCCATGCCGTGATGTGGTCCCCCGAATGCACGCAGTTTGCTGGAATCCTCCACATCCTTGACCAGGCGACAGGTACGACAATTAACCTTGGCCCGTATGAGTGAACGATCTGTTTTGCGTTGGGCCCCTAAGGCTCACCCCTGTGTGTGTGTGTGTGTGGAGTACCTGACACTGCTACGGCCGAAGAGCCCGTATGCCTTGGCTGGAACGCTGCATGTCGGCGTACTCGTTCGACTGCACACACTCGTTCGAAGCGAGCCGGAACCTAGACCTGCACCTTGCTCCATGTCAGCTGGGCGAGAGCCGGCCTTGACAATCTGAAACAGTCCCTTCATGTCGTACGCGCAGGAGGATGGCTTGAACGTCTTCTGGAGGCTTTGGAAGGAGCGGGAGCCCCTGCGTGGCAACTACTGCCCGGAAGGCTCACAGCGGCCCAATACGCCGTGCGGGTATGTGCCGTACACACAGCCGCCGTAGCGTACAACAGTCGGAAAGCCCCACGCCGTTGTCGCCACGCCGTGTGGCCCCTGGTGGTTGTGTTGGGCACTGCTGGTCTGTGTCTTTGCTTGTGTCTTGCGCCTGTTGAGGAAAGCACGCAATGACGGGTGCAAGCCTGCCCGCTTGGGCGACGAACCTCATTGGGCTCATCCCTCACCTCCCTCATCCCTCATCTCACCTCACCCGAGCGGGCCTTCCTCGGCTTGTCTCCTGCTTTGTGTGTTGCTTGCTGAAGGTGCCTTCCCAGGCCTTCCGCGCAAACGCATCCTGCCCTGCCCTGCCCTATTCTGCCGATCGTTCCGTGTTAACGTGCTTGTTCCGTGCTGTCGCTGTTGCTTCCGCTACTGCCGCTGCTCGCAGGGGCGGCAGCTACTGCCCAAACGCCTCGGTTCAGATTTTATGTCCCCGGGGCAGTTACTGCAAGCCCCAGTCCGTGCGGCCTGTCAAGTGCCCACCGTAAGTCCACCGTGTTAGCTTCAATCGCATAATTCCCGTACGCGTTCGTACTCATCACACTCCGCAGCGCAAACAACTTGTCCTTTTCAGTACCTATTCAGTGAACATCTTCCCTGCATGTACCAGAAAACCACTCGAACCATCCGCATATGCTCGTACCAACCGCCTTTTGCTTCGCCGGTGCTCGTCCAGGCTTGTACGGTGCCCCGAGGGTGCAGCGGCGCCCGACGGCCGACCGCTGGCCGGCATCATCTTCGCGGCCGTGGATGTTGCCGTACTGATTTTGTACGGCTTGATGTTGTTGGGAAAGAACCTGGTAGCCCAGTTCCTCCGCGGATGGAACCTCCTCGAGGAGCCGACGGAGGGTGAGACGCTGACGGAGGAGTACGGCAACCCAACCGCCGTACAGCAGCCGTATACAGGGGGCACGCAGACAGATGCCCGCCGCTGCGCCCCATGCCGTTTCACCTCCTGTCCCCTTTCACCTGTAGTCATCACGCCATCACGCCCTCTTCCTTTGCGAACCATCCGCTGCCGCCCGCAAGCCTGCACTTTCATTCCGACGATGCATGCGCGTGCGTGTGTGTATGTTCGTTACAGCGGGCTCCAGACTCTAGGAGAGTAGAGTCGAACGCCTGCTCGCTCTCCACACGCCAACGAGAGTCAGGACTCTTGACCTCACCCTACCTGAGCAACGACCCCCCGCCCTGCACAGACGCCGACGCCGGTAGCGAGGAGGCCAGCGACCCTGGCACTGACTTTGGAGGCGGAGTTTCCAGCGCGGATCGGAGCCGAACCTCTCGAATCCGCATCGCATTGGGCCCCGCCGCCGACTCTGGTCGCAGCCTGGTCAACGCGTCCGCCGCCGTCGCCGCCGCCGGCTCCAGTCGTAGCCTCTTCGCCGCTGCCGGCGCCGCCACCGCCCCCAACAGCAGCTTCGCCGCCGCCTTCGCCGCCGCCGCCGCCGTGCGGCCGAGCTGCGTCGCCGCCCCCGCGTCCGTGGGCCCGCGCAGCTTCGTCGTTCCCGCCGGCCCCAGCAGCCCCCAGGCGATGGCGGGGACGCCGTTTAGCAGGTATGTACAGTACGCCATAATAACCATTCGCATTTTTCGAGCACCGCGACGGCCACACATATGGTGTGTGTGTGGTTGTGTACACAATGGTACAGGTATTCTTATTAAGTTCCTTAGCTGTCTTGAACAACGTAATTCACTAATGTCATGTTATTCGTTTAGGTACACGATGGACGGGACGCCGGTCGACCCCAGCGCGGGCGCCCGCGACGAGTGGGATGACGCGGTGCTGACAGAGCCCAACGAATATACGGCAGTGTACGGCAAAGCGCTCCAGGGGCGGTACTACAGCTTCAAGGCGCACCAGACGATTGCCATACACTTCGACAACGTGCGGCGCGACGGCCGGCTGCAGCAAGTGGGCGGCGCGTTCGAATCGGGACGACTCAACGTCGTCATGGTAAGCAGAACGCTCGTTAAGCCTCGCTGGGAACCTAGTTCTTCGATTATGCAACTTTTGTATATGTTATATTATTTTGACTTTAATGTCATGTCATCATGGTGTAGTGGAATCACGTCTGTCTCACACACAGGAGGTCCCCAGATCGAAACTGGGTGATGACATCTCTTCTTCTTGCAAAGAGCTTTTCCAAGGGTGCAGAACGTGACATGAAGAGCAATCAAATGTAGCACGTTAGCGCAGTGGTTTGATGTTGTCATGCTCTGCACGCGTAACGAGAGAGAGAGAGAGCATGGGAGAGTGAGATGACAGGGTGCGGGTAGTGCCTCACCTCACCTGAATGCACAAACCACTTCACCTGCCTCGTGGGACTCTCGCCTACCTCCCTGCCTTCGTTCAGACGCCTCCAACCCCTCCCAGGCCGCCTCCCAGCTTTTCGTCCTTCCCATTCTCCTCGCTGACTGCTGCTGCCCGCATGTAAAACACACACACCACGCAGGGCCCCTCCGGCTGCGGAAAAAGCACCTTGATTGAACTGCTGTCGGGCCGCCTGCCCACACACGATCTGGACGCCTTCGAGGTCGCCAACCAGAAGCCCCACGAGCCGCCGGGTGGCGGCGGCGGAACAGGGCGCCGGCTGCCGCCCGTCAGCCGCCGGTATCAGCACCAGCAGAAAGCGCAGCACCACCACAGCCCGCAGGGAAAGGCCTGCGGGGCCGGCGGCGGTCGCGACGATGGCGGCGGACAGCGCAAGCAGATCTGCCTCTCGAGAACGAGCTACAGGTGGGTTGGGTCGGTGCCAGCATCGACTCCGGCGCGGGTGCGGGTGCGGGTGCGGTGCGGGTGCGGGTGTGGCACGGAGATCCCGTTGGTGCTGGGATGTAGTCGGGATGTCTTTGGGTTGGAACTTGGAACTTGGAAGCATTTGCATGTCAGCCGTCTAAGCCAACCGGCCAGCCATCCGCCTGCAGCCATCCAGTGAGCCCAAAACCAAGCAGCCGAGGGTCGTTAGCCCACCGTAGCATATCCATACTTCCTTGGCCAACAGAGCCCGCACCCCGCCGCCTGCGTGGTCAAGCGCAGGAGCATGCTGGGCTTCGTCCCCCAGGAGGACATCCTGCACGCCGACCTGACGGTCCAGTGAGTGCTGTGTGGATGTGTGTGTGGGCAAGGTATGTGGGTGTGTGGGCAAGGTATGTGGGTGTGTGGGCAAGGTATGTGGGTGTGTGGGCAAGGTATGTGGGTGTGTCTGCAAGGCATGCGGGTGTGTGTGGTCAACGCCAGGGGAGGCGCGGTGGTCCGGGCGCCGCTGCCTGTGTGGTCGCAGGCTGCTGGTGTTGCTGCTGCTGTATGTATGCATGAAACTTGGGCTGCGTTTGCCATCTAACACTGCTGTCGTGCCGATGTGCCACCGCAGGGAGAACCTGGCCTACAGCGCGAGGCTCAAGCTGCCCCGTTCTGTGTCGCGCAACGACGTGGACTCCATCATCGATGAGACGCTCGACATGCTGGATATGGAGCACCTGCGACACAGCCGCACGGGCAGCGTGGAGCGCAAGTGTATGTGGGGGCGGGGCGTGGGCGGGACGTGGGGAACCGTTGCGACCCACATGCAACCGTTCTTTGTGTGCCTAACGTCATCCACGCCCCGTTGACTAACGCCTCCCGCAGCCCTGTCCGGCGGCCAACGGAAACGTGTGAGCATCGGCGTGGAGATTGTGGGCAAGCGGCCGGTCATGTTCATGGTGAGAACGCAATCCACCTCGGTGTGTGTTTCGTATGCCTCATGTCATACGAGGACAGCGTTGCCTTGGTGGACTGCTTTGCCGTCTCTTATCCCTTAATGCTTTTTAGAACCAGCTGTGAACACCCGCTCTCCTGGCCACTGCACACAGCATAAGAAACACAAATCAAGTAATCAACACCGCTGCGCAAGTCGAAGCCAAGACAAGGCAAAGCGCTGCTCCCACGCCCCTTCTCGCCCATCCTCCGTACTCTGCCGGACACCAACTTGCAGGACGAGCCGACCTCGGGCCTGGACGCCACGACCTCCTACGAGCTGTGCGTGTTGCTGTCCCAGATCGCAAAGACGTTCCAGATCAACATCATCGCGGTCATTCACCAGCCCAGCTACCGCTGCTTCCGCCTCTTCGACTGCCTGCTGCTGCTGGGGCGACGCGGGGAACTGACCTTCCACGGCCGGCCCCGAGACTGCGTCACGCACTTTCGGGCGCAGGGCTACAGGTAAGGTAATGAAATTGGGTAGTAATGAAATAAATTGGGCACGCACTCCGCAGTGCCCTGAGAAGCGAGGGCACAGCAACTAACGCCATGCGGGTGATTGCCTGAGGGCGCAGGGCTGCAGGGAGGTGCGCTCCGAAACCGCGTATGTCTGTATGCCGTATTTTGAAGTTTAGGCCATCGGGCCACGCTGGCCTGCTTCGTGAAGTGTGTTCAAGGCCATCGGGCCACGCTGGTCTCTGCCTCGTGACCGCACATCACAAGCGCATGTCCGGGCTCACGATCGACCGATCCGCTCCCGCTGTTGTTCGTACTGCAGGGTCGTACTGAAGGACTGCGCCGAAACCATACTGGACATCGTATACCGACACCCGGTGAGCGGGCCGCCTCGTTCGTTTGGTCGTTTGGACGTCGATACGTATGTAGTACAGTGCCGTACCACGTACTGCGGATCGACGCCCGCGGAGCTGCACGCGGCTCTCAACGCATGCGGCTTTTTTGCTTTCATTTGTCGGGGCATGTACAACAACCCCTCTCAGTCCTCTCGGCAACAGACGGCGCGCGCATTGTTTTACGTGGGTGCCGACCTGTCCTTCTCAGTTCTCACACGTCCTGCCAAGGCAAGGGAAAGCGCCTCGTCCGATGGGTGACCCCTGGTCCCCTGCCCAGCGCCGTGTACCGGCACGCCACAGCTTCGCGGAATCCATGACAATTTGTTTGCTTGTTGCGCGTCTATCTCACTCCCCGTCATCTGCCACCAACCCATTCTTCGCAAATTCGCAATGCACGCAGCTGGGGATGACGTCACCGGAGCCGTCAGCAAGGTGCGTTCTCAGAAGCGGTTCCAGAAGCGGTCTCAGAAGCGGTTCCAGAAGCGGTTCCAGAAGCGGTTCCAGAAGCTGCGGTTGGGGATTCGTGCCGGGGCGCCGGGGTGTGCCTACACACACAGGGTTCGGGCTTCGGGGCCTGCGCATGCGCCCAGGGTTTGTTCCATCATCCCGGGACTTCACAATGCAATTTTTCTCCAGAGACGCACCTGCCTCGTTGGCGGCACTTAGGGTTTGCCTCCTCAGCCACGCGCTTCCCTTTGCCGGCCGACCGCCAGCGCTCCGGTCCTGATCTGACCGGACCCGGATGTCGCCGTTAGGAATGGGAGTATGGGACGAGGGCGCGTGGCGCCCAACCCGGAGCGTACTCTAGCTGTGTGTGGGTGCACCTTGCAGTTCTTGCTGTGTCCGCTGTGTCCGCTGCCGGGCCGTGTCCACCCTACGGTACCTTGATTCCTGTGTCTTTCCCGTCCGCTGTTTCCAAATCGCCCAATGCCATCAGAGGACGGATCGAGCTGGTCATCAAACCGGTGAGTGTGCTGAGTTTGAGTTTGCTGAATCTGCTGAGTGCGCGAGTGCGTGCGTGCGTGTGTGCGTGCGTACTGGGCAGGTTCCCGATTGTTGCTGTTGTCGTTGTTGTTGTGGTTGTTACAGGGGCCAGATTCCCAGGTAGCGAGAGGTGAGCCAAAATTCACCCGAGTTCAGCTTCCGAACGGTGGTACAGAACACCGCCCTCGCTAGCCCCTCACCAGCCCGCGCCCCGGCGTTCCGGCAGCGGAGTCGGCTTCTGACGTACACAAATGACGCTTACTCGTACTCGTACTGATGAACTTGCACTATATCAGGAAGGGAAGATTGATGAAAAATCACGTTCCAAGTACATACCTGCTTCCGTTGGCCAACCACCAACCGTCCTTCTGCTTTCACCCTGGCTGAATTCCGTTACCGCTTTCCTTATTTGTACCTTTCTCCAAATACGCCGCTGCGTCAATGCGCCATTTCGCCGTTCCCCCGTCTCCCCGTTTCCAAACCAGGCGGGCGCTGCGGCCCTGGAGAGCGCAGCCGCGGAGGGGCCCCAGACCGCGGATAGCGTCTACAGCGTGTCCTGGAGCCCGGACGGCAGCACTCTCGCGCTGGGCACTGGCGACGGCACGCTACAGCTGTGCGACGCCGCCAGCGCCGAGTGTGTTGCGCAGCTCAAGGTGATTCGGCACCCGTCTGCTGCTCACTTCATGTGCCGCGCTTCGCCGTGCCTGCTGCCGACTAAGTACGGCCGTTGAGGAACTCGGCCCGGTGGGATATTCGCAGTTTCGCACGTTCTGAGAAGCATCATGAAATGTATTGCCATGCGCCCCTGTCTGTGGCTCGCGGGTGCAGGGCCACTCGAACTGCGTGCGCAGCGTGTGCTGGCGGCCGTGCGGTTTCGGAGCGGCGCAGCTGGTCAGCGGCGGAGACGACCTTTCGCTGCGGCTGTGGCGCCACGACGCCTCCGTCTCCGCAGAGCTGGCGGCGGCAGCCGGCGGTACGGCGACGGCGGCAGCGGCGGGCGGCTCCTGTACCGCGACCTTCGAGGTGCGCCATCATACTATACGGCAACCCCGCACCGCCCCAATCTCTCGCACAATCACAATCACAATGTGCCCCATGTGCCCCATGGAGTGCAGGGCCACTCGCGCGTCGTGACCTGCGTCACTTGGAGTCCGGATGGCCGCTTCATGGCGAGCGCCGGCAGCTGGGACAAGACCGTGCGGCTGTGGGACCCCGCCAGCTCACACAGCATTGCAACCCTGGTGCGCAGAGGTGTAGATGGACCCACGGGTCGCTCGTAACGGCTCGTTCCTTGTATATACGGTAAAACGACTACCTTCAGCGGGCGGCACAGTCCATTAGGGGCGGCACACCCGGAGCAGCGAGTGTGAATGGATGGCTGTGAGTCTGCCTGCCTGCCTGCCTGACGAACTGACTCGAGATGACCTCGCCTTCCTTCATTCCCTCTTGGGCGGGTGGACAGTTGTCCTGCTGGCGACCTCTTCCATTCGCATCCGCGACTCGACGACTGGTGCCCAGCAGCTGAGCCGCTCGCGCCCCCCTTAACCCCCACCGGCTCCCGCAGGAGCACCGGCACGCGGTGAGTGCGGTTGCCTGGAGCCCGGACGGCAAGCGCCTGGCCAGCGGCAGCAACGGCGGCGCGGTGTGGCTGTGGGAGACGGAGCGGTGCAAATGCACGGCCACGCTCAAGGTCGGTGCGGTCTTGTCGTCACGCGCGGGGATGGCAGCAGGGAAGGCTACTCCTGGCTACCGCTTGAGGGATGAGGGTAGCGTCCCTTCGCTATCCGCGGTATATTTTATTTCATTTTATTTTATTTCATTTCATTTCTTTATTTTATTTCTTTTATGATTTTATTCATTTTATTATTATATTTTTCATTTTGTATTTTATCCACTGATCCATGCCGACCGGGGAGGAGGAGGAGGGAGGGGGGCTTTTCGATGAGCGCAAAGGGATACGTTGCGTTCGGTTGCGTTGGGCGGGCTGCGTATACCGCGCCGAGGAACGCGGGAGCGCCCCACCAGGGGGCGGCTCTGCGGGGCATATGGGGCATGTTCGTCCGTTGGCAGTTGGTGGCGGTTTGTCGCTGGAAGCGCTTTGGCGTGTGTGGCGTGGCTTTGTCTGGTTTGGTTGAGTTTGGTCGCTCTATGCTCTTGCCGGCACATGGGCGTAGATGGGGGTTCGCAATGGATGGGACCCACGATGGAACCCACGCCCTGACATCCGGATGTGTCCCGCCCCGCCCCTCCTCGTCCCGCCCCGCCCCGCCCGCCGCGCCCCTTCCCCTTTCCTCCGCAGGGCCACACAGACTGGGTTCGCAGCGTCTCCTGGGCCCTCAACTCGCGCAACCTCGTGAGCGGCAGCAGCGACCGAACCGTCCGGTTGTGGGATGCGGTGACGCGGGAGTGCCTCGCCATTCTGGAGGTACGAATGACATGGGTGGCTTACTGTTGCTGTTATTGTTGCTGTTATTGCTGTGGTTGGCTGGCTGGCTGGCTGGCTGGCTGGCTGGCTGAACAGGCTGGCTGGTTGGCTGGCTGGCTGGCTGACTCGCCGCCTGACTTGCCGGCTGACGGCGACGTGCATGTGTGTTTGTGTCACCTGTCGTGTGCGTGGCATGTATGTGACTGTGGCACTCAGGGCCACGAGAGCTACATCACCTCGGTGGCCTGGAGACCTGGGGGCAACCTGGTGGCTAGTGGCAGCGGAGATCGCTGCGTGCGGCTGTGGGACGCGGCGACCGGGACGTGCATGGCGACACTGCAGGTGGGTGGGGCGCTGGATGGGCGGGTGGGATAGGCACTCCCTGCATATCACGAAACCCCGGGGGGGGAGAACCTCTCCCTCCCGGCCCCCTAGCCGCGCGCAAACCTACAGTGTCCATTACCGGCACACTGTTCACGGTATCCTAAAATCCGCGAGAAACATCGACCACCCCCAACACACAGGGCCACACGGGCGCAGTGACCAGCGTCGCGTGGACCTCCGACGGCTCTTCATTGGCCAGCGGCAGCAGCGACGGCACGGTACGGGTGTGGGATCCGGTCAGCGGCTCCGCCAAGCTGTCGTACGCCGCCAAGCTGCACCAGGTAGGGGTGGCTTGCCGGTGCAGCGGATCGTGCTCGTTGGGTTCATGTATGTATGTGTGTGTGTTGCACGGCGTTGTTGGTGCCCTCCCCGGCCCCGCGCTGTTGTTCTCAAACGACGTTTCCTATACGGCGCCGACGTTTCCTATGCGACGTTTCCTGTGCATATGGACGCCGCCTTTTCCTTGGTGGGTTGCTGCTGGTTTCGTAACCCTACGTGGTACTGCCACATCTCTGCCACACACATACACACCCCTGCTTCCGCTTGCCTGCTACGCTGCACGCTGTTGGCGTTTTTGGGGCGCAACGCGCCCGCGGCCCCCCCGCCTCTCCACGGCACGCAGGCGGGTGGATCCGCGGGTGCATCGGGCTGCGGTCTTGGCGGCTGGCTGCGGCGGTGGGCCCGGGGGACAGACAGGTGCGACCACGATGCGGCGCAGTGCAGTGCAGTGCAGTGCAGTGCAGTGCAGTGCAGTGCAGTGCAGTGCGGTGCGGTGCGGCCTTTGAGTGTGTGGTTGGCGAGTTTTGATGCAAACATATCTTTCTGCGTGCCTCATGATGGGAACGGCCGCGCGCGCACGGCACCACGCGGGGGTACTGCAAGACACCTCGGGGGTTTGCGTCTTTCTCTTTCTGCCTGCACTTCCAACCCACCCTTCCCATTCCCTCCAAACCCCACCTTACCCGCCCAACACACGCCCCACACCCGCCCCTCACTGCCCTCCACTGTCCCCAACAACCTCAGCCCCCTTCCAACCTTAAGCCCTCCTCCCCAACCCGCCTTCCCCTCGATCCCTTCGCCCCAACCCGACCTCCTCCCAAACCCGCCATTCCTCCCACCTCGCCACATTGCCACCTCGCCACCTCGCCTCCACGACGCGCGGCACGCAGCCAGACGCCTCGCGACGTGCAGCTGGCCTGCCTCATCCACCGCAACCTGGTCAAGTCCTCGCGCGTGTCCCTGGGTGCCACCCTTCTCGACGTGTTGTACCTTCAGATCGCGGCCCTCATCGTGGGGTGCATCCAGGTGTGCGGTTGTTGGTGCGGTTGCAGTTGGGTGGCGGCTGATGGTTGATGGTTAAATGAATCGGTTGTGTACAGTGGTTATTGCCGTTAATGTTTATTACAATGTGTGTGTTCATGTGTGTGCAGGGCTCCTCCTGGGGTCCCTCCAAGGTTCCCTCCAACTTCGTGATGGCCTACCTGGTGCTGTCCATGTTGGCGGCAGTGACCCACCTGAGGACCTTCTCCGTGTCGCGGATGGTGCAGGTGCGGGGGAGGGGGAGGGGGCGGGGCGGGGGGACTGATAGAGGAGAGACCACAGCAGGGCGGCGGCGGGGGGAAGCGGATGGTGGAGGTACGGGCCGGGGATGGGGGCTGTACATGGTGGGGGCTATATGTATATATATGGCATTTGTTGTTACAGTAGTGGGCAATAAGGATCCCCCTTCCCTCCCCCCGCCATGCACACACACACACACACAAATACACACACCCGCAGTGCCAACGACGCATCTTTCTCTCATCCTCGATCCCATCCCCACGCACATGCATACACACAAGCACATGCGCCACCCACGCGCCCGTCCCTTTGGCCCATATCCATCCGCCGCACACCCGCAGTTGTACGAGCGCATGTCCGGCGTGTCCGTGTGCGCCACCTTCCTCTCCTCCAACATCACCGACCTCGGCTGGCTCTTCGTCTCGCCCGCCGTCTACTTCTCCATCTACTTCTTCATCAACTCGCCGCAAGCCGGCTTCTCTTCCTTCTACGTGTTGGGCTTCCTGGTCTGCTGGTGGAGCTCCGGACTGAGTTACGTCATCTCCACATCCATCATGCCGCACCAGGCAAGCCGCGGGAGATTTTTTGAGCGAAGAAAAAATGCCAGAACCAGTAGATGAGAGCGCGGGAAATGCTGAGGCTGCCCGCCTTACTGCCTGCCTGCGTGCCTGTCTGACGCCTTGCTGCTGCCTGTCTGCCTGCCTTACGCCTGCATTTGCCCCCCTGCCTGCCCTCCTGCCCACCCACCGCCCACCCACCGTTCCACCGCCCCGCAGCACCACACCACAGTGGCCGTCATCGGGACTCTCATCATGGGCGCCTTCCTGCACGGCCTGTCGCCCTCCATCGCCTCCTCCCGACACTCCGTGGTGGAACTGGTGCTGGGACTCAGCTACAGCCGCTGGACCATGGAGGCCATCACGATACAGGTGGGTGCGTGATGGGGTGCGTGGTGGGGTGGTGCGTGATGGGGTGCGTGGTGGGGTGGTGGGTGGTGGGGTGCGTGATGGGGGGTGGGTGGTGGGGTGCGTGATGGGGTGGTGCGTGATGGGGTGGTGCGTGGTGGGGTGGTGGGTGGTGGGGTGCGTGAGGGGGTGGTGGGATAGGGCCCCCAGAGTCCAGACCATGGAAGGAGCAGTACAGGTAGGGCCAGCTGGCCGTGCTGGCGCATGTGGCATGTCCTCTGGCGCGCAGGATGGATGGATGGATGGATGGACGCATGCAGTCAGCGAGCCCCCGCACACACGCGCATGCATCGTGCCTTTGCCCCAACCCCCAAGCCTGCTGATTCTGCCTCTCATGCCTGCTGGGCCTGCTGGGTTCACACCACACACCACACACACCACACCTCGGCCGCTGTAGGAGCTCCGGAGCGGTGACCATTACGCGTGGAATGAGGCGGTGGCGGTTCAGAGCAGCATCGGCGTCTGCGGCTTGGACCGGGTGCTTTCCAAGCTAGGTATGTACGGCACGGTACGGCGGAGTACGGCGCGGGTTGCGGCCACACACACACGCGCACGCACATGTGGAGGATGACGAAATGATGACGATAACGGTACTTGTACTATTCTTCGACTAAGCTTGCACGCCTACCCCTCGAACGCACGTGCCCGCACTGCAAGCAGGGGGTGGCAGCGGGGATTCCGTCAGTGAGGACGAGGCGCTGGGCTTCCTGCAGTTGTGGCGGTCGTACGAGTACGGCTACTGCGAACAGTACTACTCACGCGCCAAAACGGTGCTGTTTTGCATGGGCTTCGGGATGCGGCTGGTGGCTTGGATACAGATGAAGTTTTTAAAGCTGTGGATTGACGAGGCGAGTGTAAACTGTTTAATAAAATAAAAAAGGGCGCGGTGGTTCCTTCCTACGATATTGTCGTACCTCGTACGGTGTACGATCCGGCGCGGCCGGCGGATGTGTGTGTCTTCACCGTCCTGACTAGGACGCCCTCTAACGCCCTGCTGTCCTGTCCTGCTCCTTTCCTGCACCTCTGACCCACTCCTGTCCCTAACGCTTCGAGGGTTACCTTCTCTTACTGCACCGCTCCTATCCGGCCTTTGTTTAAGGTGGGTATTTCAGTGGGCTCCAGGTCTTGTGTTTTTCCCTCTTACCTACCACCCGCCCGCTCGCCCACCCGCCCGCTCGCAGGCCAACGCGCTCCTTCTGGGCCTCCGCAAATCATTCCTCAGGTGGGGTTGGGGTTGGGGGTTGGGGTGAGGTGAGGTGGGTTTGAGGGGTTCCGCCCCACCGCACACTTGACCAAATGATGATCGAATTTCCACAACGGTGGGGAAGCGGGAGGGTGAGGGCTCTTACCGGTAATTACCATTATTTTTTACTCCCCTGCAGCAGGGCGCAATACGCTCGTTAAACCAGTTCTTCAAGTGCGTTACGCCCGAAAGTGCGTGCTCTCCATTAATGAATGAACCGTTTTGGCCTCTGCTGGTTGTGCCGCAGGTGGAGGCGGGCGAGGAGCTGCCCCTGCGAGTGCTGCCACAGCATTGGCATCGGCTGCTGCCGTACATGCTCAGGTTCGTGTACGACACGGGGCCTGTGGCCACCTTGCGCACGCGTACGTGCCGGGAGTACTCTGTTTCGACAAATCTGTTTCCGATCCTGTTTGTTCCGAAGAGGAACTGTACGGCAGCAGGAAATGTTCTCGCGGCTGCGTTTCCTGGCGGCTGGAAGTTCGGTCTTACTGCTTCGGTAGATGGATACCCTGCTGGTAGCCGCACCTATACAGTAATCATAATGCTTCGGCGCAACAATGTGAAATTAAAAAAAATACAGAAAGGTTTAGAGGAGACTGTAAGAGGAAGCACGCACAACAGGCACTTCTTCCATTCCTTGCCGCTTCGGGGCCCGCCGTGCCCGCAGGTGCGATTCAGGACGACGGCGCCGACACGGCGGCGGATGCCTCCGCCGCCGCTGCCGACCTCAGCTCAGCCTGTGCCCCAGCCAGCGCCGCCGCGGCCGCCGGCTTCGATGCCCGATCCTGCGGCTTCAGCGGCGGCGGTAAAGGCTTCGGCTACAGCAGCGGTGTTGGCGGTAGCAGCGGTTTCAGTGCCTGCGGCAGCGGCTTCGGCGGCAGCAGCGGCTTCGGCGGCGTTCTCGGCAGCAGCGGCTTCGGAGCCGGTGTGGGCGAGCCCTTACCCACCATCGCCAGTCGGGGCAGCGGTGCCATCGGGCAGGACGCTGAACTCGCTTCGCAGCCCTCCCGGCCCCCCACCCTCAACTTGCTCAGCAGCGGCGCCCTAGCCATCTCCGTCCTCGCCACCTGCAACACGGTATAATCCACTCAAGCAGGCGCGCGGGCAAGCCCAGTTGGAGAGCCAGCGGGCAGGCGGCCGAGCGGACGTAGGAGCAATGGAGAGATCATTCTGGAGCGGCGGTTTCGGAGGCAGCGGCGGCAGTGTGGGCGAAGGGGCGCTGCGTTGTTGGTCGTACTGGTTACCGTACCCGTACATCAGCCGTATAAGATAATCCACACTGTACTACATTCATCTACACCGTAGTACATCCATCCATCATCACAACCCGCAGTACAAAACGCATATTTGTGCGTCGAGTGCCGTACTCGGCCGCCGGCAATCACCCCATCCGGGCCAACATTCATCCGGACTTGCAAACGTTTTGCAGCGCGGCAGCACACACAACCCAGGTGAACGAAACAACCAACCAGCGGAGTACATATGGGAGAGAGCAACGTGGCGCACGAAAGCAGAGGTGTTGATAGTGCATAATGCATGTGAGGCAGGTTCTCAGGGCACAAGGTTGGGGCCGGTGAGGGGGGTGTAGAGGGAGCTGATGGCTCACGCATAGAGCAGGTTTTGCGCTCAACAGCGTGACTAAACGTTTTATAGGGTTTTAGGTTTTTTAGGGCTTCTAAAGTGGGAGGGTGAATATGGAAGGACGCAGCTGCGGCAAATAGCGCATCTTCGGTCCGTTTGGTTTTTTGATAATATTGCGTAATAGATAGCAGGTTTTGGGGTTGGGTGCTGCCATACAAGCCCTTGGCACTCAAGGATGCTGGCTGGTCGGGATGCAGCGAGAACAACGCCGTCTGAAGAAGGGGCGAGATAGAGCAGGGCGAATTTGGCTTGGTATGCCGCGCGAAACGGCGCGGACGTGAGGGAGTTCTTTTTTGGGGTATATAACTGCGTACATGGGGGTGCATGGGGGTGCGTATGGCAGCCTGCAGGGGTAGCAGCAGTCAGCAGAGTGGTATGGATGTACCCGTCAAGCTAGCTGGCGGGATGTACGACTAACGCTCCGAAATCGCCAGGCCGGCTGCAGTACGGATCTGTGGCAGTACGGACTGTGGCAGAAACGCCCTCCGCTTATTGGAGCTTGTGTGACGTCGGAGGTGCGCTACGAGGACACGTGCGCGCGAGGGCGCTGGCTGTTGTCCGGGGCCAGGGCTGGTGAGTGCTGAGAGCTCGGGTAGTTGAGACGTGTTTTGCGTTTCGCGCAACCGCGATGGAGAGCTGGAGATGGCGCATACGAGGCGTTGCATTAGGTCCTTGATTAGATACGGGACGTAGCTGGAGCAGGCTGGAGCTTTCCAAGCGCGCCAGCGGGTCCCCGAAGGACGGGTGTTTTGCTGGGATTGCCCGCTGCCTTCATCGTGCATGATTCACAGTCCTATATCTTATAAGCGAATGCTCGCACGGATATGCTTAGATCCTGGCCGGCTCTGCGTCGGCCGGCGAGTCGGTGGGGATTGACATGTCCTCTCCTGGCGCGCTTGCCTTCTGGTGCATAGAATATTGTTCAACGACAACTTCTATTTTTAATATAATACATTGTGTCCGGCCATTTTGGCTGGATGCTTTTACGTCATCAGTCAGACATTAGTCATGTGATGGGAAAGCCTTGCGCGCCGGTTCATTGCCTGCAGGTGGGGCTGTAAAAAGGGGCTGATTTTTGGTATAACAATTTCAGCCTGTTTGGCTGGTTGGTAGGTTTGCGCGTTGCGTGGTTCCGTTCTCCGCCACTTTTTTCCGCTTTTTATTTCATCCGCCTCCTTTTTGCACCTTCGGACCAGCCAGCCTGCAAAGACCAAGATTCTTGCGTCTTTTGATACTACTGGTTCCTTCAGAGATCGGACGGTGTACAGTAGGAACGGGGATGTAGTCATGTAGAGCAGTCATTGAGGGCTGTAGAAGGCGTAAGGCGTAATAAACAGGGTGTACGTAGTAACGGGTAAGGTTGACTGGCGACAAACGGTCGCGACGACGGGTGACAAGGGCACGCGCCGCTGTGCCCCGGCAGGCTGCCGCTCGAATTCGTGGCTTGTTTCAGCTTGGTACCGTCTGTAATCCCTTGTAATCCGAGCTTTTGCACACAAAAGGGCGCGCTTTCCCTTCTTTCGGGTAAATTCGCAATGCCTCGCGGCCTCCCAATCTCGCTTGAATTTGCTCCAAAGTCCAAACGTTCGACCCCGCGCAGCATGATCGCACATCGAGACGAGATAGAATCATAGAAAACGGACAAAAAGGATCATCGAGCTGACTCGGTTTTACTTTCTTCAGGCCGCCCCCCTTCCCTTCCCTTCCCTTCCCTTCCCCGGGCCGCGAAGCTGTCACAGTTGGTCGGTCGCGGTGCTGTAGACAAGCGCAGAGCCTGCAAGACAACATCTCACGCCTCCGGGATCTCGCAGTCTCCGTGTTCCCCAGGTCTCCAAAACGCTCGCGAGCCCAAGCGCGCGGCCTTCCAGCGCCCCTCCTGGCCCGCGAGCCACGCTACTGGGCTTGAAAAGCCGCCCACGCACCCACGCGCCCTCCCTTGGCCGCCACATCTCGGCTAGCGTCTCAGCCCAGTCGCGAATGCGCGCCCCTCCCCCCGCGTCCAACCATCACCGCCGTCACCACCAGCACCGCCACCACCAACACCGCCTCCTCCTGGCCCCGCTGGGATCCCACCAGCACTCCAGCCTTGGAAGGAATGAATCCGTCAGCGCTACATCGGGTCGCATCTCGCCGCCTCGCCCTCGCCAGCCACCCAATACGGTACCCGCCTCACTGCTTCCCATCCTCCTCGCCCTCCTCGCCCTCGCCCTCGCCCTCATCCGCCCAGTCCTCCTCGCACTCGTCGTCGTACAACTCGCCGACGGCGCAGCCAGCCGCCAGCTTGGCCCGCCACGCCGCCACCGCCGCCGCACTGCCGTGCAGTGCGCGCTTTTGGGAGGCCAGAGCCACCACCGCCAGTCGCTCGGGTCTGCGAACAACAACAACAACAACAACAACAACAACAGCAATAACGACAACAACAAACAGAGGAACGAAACGAAACGAAACAGGCAGTACAGGGGTAAAAGGCAGTACAGGTTACGGAAGCAAGGGGTTTTACGGTTACGCATCAGTCGGGTAAAACCAGGTGGGTGAACCCGCTCACCCCGTGACCCGTTCGACTCCGTCCCTGCCCTCCAGCCGGGCCAGATCTCGCTCCAGGGAGGTCGGGAAGCCCGCCAGCGCCCCCGCGATGAAGTCCTGCAGGGCCCCCAGCAGAGCCCCCTCAGTGGCGGCACTAGAGGGCTGAGCCAGGGCGCCCATCGCCCGACACGCGAGCTCCACATCCTTCTCACTGGCCTTGACGCGCCAGCCTGCGGCCCGGGCAGGTGGGTCAGGGGGGTGTGGAGGAGGTGGGTTAAGGCAGTTTCTTGCCCCCCACGACGTCGACCCCGACGTTAACCCCGACCTCCTTAACACTCACAGCCCCAGCGACACGCCGAAGCCCTTGCAGCCCTCTAATCCCCCCCAGCCCCCGCCCCCAGCCTCTTTCCCCCCCCCCAGCCTCTGCCCCCCAGCCCCCCCAGCCCCCCCGCCCCCCAGCCCCCGCCCCCCCACCTGCTCGCACCAGCTCCAGGTCTGAGGCCAGTGCCGCCCTCAGGAAGGTGAGGGAGGCGGAGTCGGGGCCCCACTCGCCCAGCGCCAGTCGGCAGCCCTCCCCCTGGACCGCCGCCAGGGCGGACAACAGCGCGGCGTTGCGGGAGCTGCGGGGCCGGGCTGAGGCAGGTGGGGTAGGGGGCAGGAGCAGCGAGGGGAGGGAGGGAGGGAGGGAGGGAGTAGAGGGTGAGATGGGTCGTTCAGGGAGGGGAAGAGGGGAAGAGCAAATGCAGGGAGCGGGGAGGCTCAAGCTGCGACAAAATGCCTTTTGAAGGAAAACCTCAGCGCTTCGGCGGCGCCGCCGCCGCCGACGCCGGCGGCAGCACGTAGGGGGCTGGGTGGTGGCCGTAACATTCATTCATTCCGCGACTCACCCACTTCCGCGGGGTCGGCGTCGAAGCGGTGCCGCTGCCAACTGCTGCTGCCGCCAACACCAACACCACCACCCGCCGCTGTCGCCTCTGCCGCCGCCGCCGCTTCGTGCCCCTCAGCTCCTGCCCCTCCCTCGGGTGACCTGGATGCCCCCTCGCCGTAGCTATGCCCCTGCTGCCCCTGCCCCTGCTGCCCCTGCTGCCCTTGCTGCCCCTGCTGCTGCCCCTCCTCCTGCTCGGCTTGCGGCGGCGGCGGCGGCGGCGGCGGCTGTTCCTCCACTCCGTAGTCCAGAAAGAGGTCGACGGGGGAGAGGTGGGGGCCGTGCGAATCCACCACAGCCTCACCCACTCCGAAGTCGCGGGGGGCGGACAGAGTCACCACCCCCAGCTCGAACTGGTAGCGGGCGCACGACTCGGGGCCTGGGAGGCAGGGGTACAAAAAAGATACCGCAGCGGAGACGGGGGGCAGGGGACCGTGGGGGCGTGTGCGGCGTGTGGGGCGTGTGGGGCGTGTGGTGAGGGCAAAGGCCGGGTGTGCACATGTGTACGCTGGTGGTGGGCTCTTTGGCTGGTTGGATGTATGGATGGGTTTGGTTGAATGGAACCCAGCCGCGCGCCCTGCCACCCACCCGCCCTCCTCCTCCTCCACGCCCCCCCCCTCACCCCCTCACCCACCCGCACCCACCCCACCCCACCCGCGGTGCTGCAGTGCGCCAGGCAGTCCGCCCAGGGCACCAGCGCCAACACATCGGGTGCGTGGCTGGTCCAGGTGCCGAAGTAGCCCATGTCCCCCTCCAGCGGCTCCTCCTCCGCCAGGTCTAGGGAGAAGGAGCGGGACAGCAGCACCGCGGCGGCCCAACCCACGGAGGCGGTGGTAACCAGCTCGGACTGGGGGGAGGGGAGGGGAGGGGAGGGGAGGGGAGGGAAGCGAAGGGGAGGGGAGGTGTGTGTGTGTGTAAGCGGATGCTCCGGTATCGCCGCGGGTTGGGGGCGGGTTCGGGGGCGGGGGTTAGGGACTCAATCCCTGATCGGGCGCTTTGTGAGTACGACAGAGGGTTACGACAAGGGGTATTCCGTGGGGGGCTTCGTTCTGACCTGAGGGATGGGTCGTGCGTTCCTCCTCCGCCGCTACCCCTTCACATCGCCCCCAACCCCCCATCCCTCCACCGGCCCTTCCCCCTCCCCCCAAACCCCAAACCCCAACCTCCCCCATCCCGCCCTACACATACACACCCCACTCTCACCCCCGTCTCCAGGCGATACTGCTCCGCCAGCGGCAGTTCGTTGGCCCCCGCCACCAGCAGCGCCTCCGTGTCCTCCTCCACCTGGGCTTGGCGCTGCCTCAGGGTGGTCAGCAGCGGACTGCCCGCCAACCAGGACAACCGCTCCGGGCCCCACAACAGCGGGTGGAAGGACTGCGGGCGGTGGCGGTGGCAGGGGGGCGGTGGCGGTGGTGGTGGCAGTGGAAGTGGTGGCGGTGGTGGCGGTTGCGGGGGCGGTGACGGTTGGGAGGAGTTGGGGAGGGGCTGATTAGGCCGCCGCTGATACAACATACGGTACTCCCCCGACGACGGGTGGCAGACTCCCAATGGCGGGTGTGTGGCGGGTCGGGACGGCTCTGTCGGGATGACTCAGCCGGGTGACCAGGTAGCCGGGTAGCTGCTGGTGCTGCTGGTGCTGCTGAGTGGGGTCCGTGGGGTCGTCTCTCCGTCCCTCCGCTGCGGTACCTTCGTCATTACCTACCCTTACCCACCTACCCTTACCCCTCCTTACCCACCCACCCCACCCTCAGCCTCACCCACCATGTCCTGGGGAAGTGTATCCAGATAGGGCGCCCAGAAGCTGCCCGCCCCCAGAGCCCTCTCACACAGCAGGTGCAGAATGAGCGCCTGCCACTCGTTGAGACCCGCCTCCCGTACTGTACGACCGCATGCCTCGCTGGCACGTGCCGTCTCCAGGCTGAGAAGCAGCTGACGTGGCACACGCACCAGGATCTGGCCGCGTCGTACGGGCTCGTCCGTGACGAGCGAGTACGAGCCGCTGTTCGCAGGGAGGGGGAGGGGGAGGGGGGTACGGCGGGCGGAGTGGAGTGGAGTGGAGTGGAGTGGAGTGGAGTGGAGTGGAGTGGAGTGGAGTGCAGTGTGGTCAACAGGGAGTGCGGAAAGGGGTTATCCACGTATAGGCCGGAGCCCGGAAAGGGAGGGGGATTGGCACTTTGGCAGTCATGCGGCGGCGCACAACCCGTGCTTGCTTGCTTGCTTGTTTGCTTACTCGCTCCGCTGCACGGGCGTCAGCTGCGTCGGCAGCGACTTGCTGTGTTCCAACACCCAGGCCTTCAGTCGAGCGGCCCGTGGGTCGGTGGAGGCGGAGGCGGAGGCGTCCGGGCCGCCGCCGCCTCCCCGGGCCGGGGCTGCGCTGCAAGGCGCGCCGGCGGCGGCCGCGGCTCGGCATGGCGGGAGGATGGTACGGCCAGCCGAGCCGCTGACTCCGCGAAGCTGCTCACAGCGGCTGCTTCGAGTGCTGTCCGTTGGCCTAGGATCGAATTGGTGGAATGTGGGGGGCAACAACCTTGCGCCGCGCAATGCGCGCTCGGGTGCTGCTGCTGCTAGGAATGGGCAGCAAGTGCTTGGTGCTGGATGAAGGTAATTTAATGACCACATGATGACGTTGAATGGTGCTGGAGTTGGACCTTACAAGCGAACCCAACGCTCCGCTCGCCCCGAGGTCTCGCTGCTGCAATGCCTAGAAACGCACACCTCAAGTGCAGACGTAAGTTGAGTATAGTTTTAAGATAATCCTACAAGCTCGTTGGTTTGGCAGAAGCGCAAATGACGAAAGGGTATGAAAATATACGACCGATTCCGTTGCGAGCAACACCGGAAACGCGGAAAGCCAACAAGAAGAACCCTTTCCCGCTGCGAGACAGGAGAACTGAGTGCGACACGCCCAAACGAATGTCATTGGATGACTGGTTATAGTTGCTCGGATAACCCGCCTGTAGTCCTTCACCTCGCTCGAAATCCACTCACCGACACGTCTTGTCCGAGCACAGCCTTGCTCGATGGGAAGCTTTTCCGATGCTTAACTTGTATGGCTTAGCTCTCACCCAAAATAACATCCTGGGCTTCGCGCTAGTTTGCCCGTAATTGCAACCAGCTACCCTTGGAAGTGCGTTCGGTCTCCGTCCGCATGCCCCACAGTCGCGCCCACAACATTCTAGCTCAACGCAACCACTTATGGGCTCTCCCGGCGGGGCTCCTTGTTGTCCTTCTGGCGCTGGTCGTTCAGGTACGGGCAGTTGGTGGGCATCCTGAACACGCACGCCCTCAGCATCCTGCCTCCAGGGACTTGCTGCTAATACTGTTCACCTTCACTTCAATTTTCCGCTCGTACGGCTGCACGCCCGTCTAGGAGGAGTGGCCCTCCCACATGCCATCCCTCACGGCGGGCATTCGGGCCGCCCGCACAACGCAGTGCTCCCTCCTCCCACCCACAACCCGCCCAACGGCGAGCATAACCCCCTCAACCCCTGAAACCTCCAGCTTAATCCTGAACGCCATTCTTACTCCGTTTCCTGCCGTTCCCCTCCCTTCCTTCCCTCCCCGCAGCCGTGCCTCGGCGCCTCGGTCCACCCCCACCCGGACTGCCAGGGGCCCTGTGGCGGCGACAACTTCTGCCCCTCACCTAATTGCACGCAAGAATGGAACAGCTGCCCGGAGGGAAGTCTACAGGTGTGTCTCGCTAGCTCGCTAGCTCGTGATGTCGTGAAACACGCCGGCAGCGCTGGGAGGAATGATGGGTCGATGGTCGATGCCACCTGCTACCTCTCCCTCGCCCTCTCGCCCTCTCCCTTTCCCTCTCTCTCACTCGCTCGGTCTTTTCAGTTTGGAAACGCCTCGATGGTCGTGGATGAGGCCAACTACGCGGCATGTCACGACACTCAGTGCGCCCTGGGCGGCTGCGAGGACGGATTCCAGCAAGTGGGACACAGCAAGGTACGGCACACGGTACGGCGCACCGTACGACACACGGCACGGGGGGGGGACGGCGGCAGGTAGAAGAACTGCCGCTGCCGCTGCCGCTGACGGGGCTCACTCGCTCGTCCCGCATCCCCGTGTCCCCACACGCCCTCCCCCTCGCCCTCCACCTCGCCCTCCACCTCGCCCTCCACCTCGCCCTCCACCTCGCCCTCCCCCTCGCCCTCCCCCTCGCCCTCCCCCCCGCCCTCCCCCTCGCCCTCCCCCTCGCCCTCCCCCTCGCCCTCCCCCTCGCCCTCCCCCTCCCCCTCGCCATCTCCCCCTCCACCTCCCCCTCGCCCTCCACCTCCCCCTCCACCTCCCCCTCGCCATCTCCTTCTCCGCTGCGGAATTCTCTTTATATCCCCCTCGCCCTCCACCTCCCCCTCGCCCTCCCCCTCCGTCCTTCAGCCCTGCCTCGGGATGGGCCTCCAAGAGCATTGCTGCCCACTGCGGCCCAGAGTCCAGTGCTGTCAGCCGCTGAGCTGCAATCTGAGCTATGCGGGTGGGTGCGTGTGCGGGGGGTTGCGCAGGTGTGAGTGTGCGCGTGGGTGTTGGTGTGGGTGCGGGTTGCAAGGGCTCGTGGGAAGGTTCTTTCGTGACGGTGCCGGGCGGCGGCGTAGCCGCGGCGTAGCCGTCATTGGCGTCAGTCATTGCCGCCAACTGACTCGCCCCAACCGCCCCAACCGCCGCAACCGTCGCAACCTCCCGGTCGGAAAACAGACTGCGAGGTACCGCAGCAGGTGTACCTCAACGACCCCTCCCGGAGCGATGTCGTACTGGCGGCCCTCCGCCACGGCGGCCGGGCGCCCTTCCCCTTCTACAACGCCTCGATGCTGCCCCCGGGCGCCTCCTGCCAGGCCGTACAAGTGTACGGCAGCTGCCTGTGCGATGACGGCCGCCTGGTGCCCGGTTGCGAGGTGGGGGCACAGACACCCGCGTGTCTGTGTGTATATGTGTGGGTATATGCGTGTGTGTATGTATGTATGTGTATGTGCTGTTACATGTGTAACTTATCTTGTTTGTGAACTTGTCTTTCTCGCACCGTCGCACGGCGTGTCTGTTCTGCCTCTGTACCAGTACGTCGTCTGCTCTCTTTGTGTGCCGCCATTATCGTTACCGTGCAGCCACTTTGTGTGTCGGGATCAGCTGCTCGCATCGCATCGCATCGCATGGCAGCTCTAGAGGCCTCGAGCAGTGACCCGTGGGTCCGCTCTCTCACTCACTCTCTCACTCGCCCGCCCTGCCCCGCCGCCCTGCCCTGCCCTGCGTCGCTCCTGCGCCGCTCTCCTTGCCCGCCCTCCCGCCCGTCCGACAACTCAGCCGGACAACTCCTCTACCTGGCACGTCTGGATCGACGGCCCGCAAGCCGCCAACGCCACCACCGCCGCCGCCGCCCTCCTGCCCGCCAACCTGTCGAAGACGTGCACCGTCGCGCAGCCGCCGGCGGCGCCGCCTCCGCCGCCGGCGGCACCGCCGCCGGCGCCGCCGCCCCCAGAGACGGCGGCGGGGGATGCGGCGGCACAGGGCCTCCAATCGCCGCCGTCATCGCCGCCGTCGGCGGCTCCGCCGCCGCCGCCGCCTGGCGGCGGCGGGCGGCCGCGGGCGCACGAGAGGCGTTCTTCCTCCTCTCCCGGGTGGCTTGTGGCGGTGGTCGTGATCAGCTGTCTGGCCCTGGCTGGCCTGACCAGCGGCATCGTGTTGTGGTGCTGCGGTCTGCTGCCTGACCTGCACAACTTGCGCATCCGGGTACGTGCCCCCCACGCCCCCCCCCGTGCTCCCCGTGCTCCCCGTGCTCCCCGTGCGAGAGCTTCCGGGCTGAGTCCCCTGCTGGCCTGGCTCGTTTGTTCTGGTCTGGTCTGGTATGTCTGTCAGTCAGTCTGTCCGTCTGTTTGTCAGTCAGTCTGTCCGTCTGTTTGTCAGTCAGTCTGTCTGTTTGTCTGTGTGCGTGCAAGCGTGCGCCCGGGGCGTGCAGGAGGTGTACTCCCAGCACGTGCGGTGTGCGAGGGTGGCCGCAGAACGTTGGGTGTCGTGCCGCTGCCGCCGCTTCCGCCGTCGCAGAGCCTCACGACCTACGAACCCATCTTCACGGGCCAGTCGTACACGCCGGGCCTGGGCGGCGGCAGCCGCCGCCACCCGCCGCTGGGCTCCTCCGCCGCCGGCGTCGCTGACGACATCCCGTGGAGCCGCTTCTGCGCCGCCGTCACGGAGGCCGCCCGCCGTATAATGTACGGCAGGCGGTACCTGGAGGAATCCGCCAGCGCCGCCGCCGCGGCGGAGCGCTACCGCGCGCTCAACTCGCTCGTCCGACGCCGCAGCGACGCCGCCGCCGGCGGCTACGACGACGGCGACGAGCCGGCGTGGTCGGCAATTGGCAAGCCGACCCGCGGGTCGGTGGTGCTGGCCACGTACCCCGCCGGCCGACATAAGCCCCACAACGACGACGACGACGACCTCGGAGTGGACGAGGTCTTTACATTGGAGGATCTGGGGGCGGTCAGCAGCGACGCAGCCGCCGCCGCCGGCGCCGCCGCCGGCGGCGCGTGGCGACCCGCGGTTCATCTGCCGATAAGCCGACCGGCCGCGTCCGCTGCCGGCGCCGCCGCTGGCGCCGTCGGCCCGCAAGCGCTGCGCACGATCTCGCCGTCGGGGCCGTGGTGGCAGCCCGCCGCTGGCGCCGCGTCGGCGGCGGAGCTCAATGGGGAGCGGGCCAGCCGCGGCCCGTCCGCCGCCGCCGCCGCCGCGACAGCGGCTACGGGCCAGCCAGCCACTCGCCCGCGGCTGAATCAGTTTGGCGGAAGCGCCAGTTCGACCCGGGAGGGTGCGGCGGACGGGGTCGGCGGCGGCGGCGGCGGCGGCGGCGGTGGTGGCCATGAGGTCATCCACACTCGGCCGCTGGCGTTGAGCGACGGCGACGGCGACGGCGACGGCGGTGAGGAGTTCGAGGTGCCGCCGGATGTGGATGCGCCGCTTCGGTGGCTGCCTAGTCCGCAGGTCACGGGGCAGTGAGGGCCGTGAGGGCGGCGAGGAGGCCTCGTGAGCGGTGGCTGGCCTGGGCTGGCCTGCTTGCTGGCTTGGCCTGGCGGGGGCACGACCCCGGCCGCTAGACGCGACGGCGACCCCTCCGGTTGGGGCTCAGCTGCAGTTCTTCTGAATGGCGTCACCAGGCTGGTCATGAGTTACTACTGGTGACCGAGACTTAGGGTTGATCACCAGTCCCATGGTTATTACCCTCCCTGCCTCCAACCCAGCACCGAGTGAAGTACCAGGAGCCCAGGACGCGACACCTGGGCCGACACCCCGACGTATGGTTTCACGTTGCTGCAAGTGGGCGGGTGCAAGTGAGCGGGTGCAAGTGAGCGGGTGCAAGGCGGCTCGGGCCCGGGGGGGGGGGGGGTGCATGGCACGCGCGGCGGCTGGGTTTGGAGTCAGGGAGGGCGCTTTGGTGGTGGTGGTTAGGCGGGGCGATTGTGGGCTGGGTCAGTTGGTCAGTTGGTCGGCCGGGCACGGCTGCGCATCGTCACGGCAGCAGCGCCGCGCTCCGGACCCGCGACGCGGCGTGTGTCGTAGGGTTTCGAATTCCGTGTGCGCTTTTTTCAGCGGGAAGAAGACCCCTGGGCCTGGTGGCTGGGCTGCCCGGTGTGCGTCGGCGGCGCTGAGCGGGGGCACTGCGCGGGGCACTGCGCGGGCTGGTTATTTCGCACCCACCCAACGCCCACCCCGTATGGCAGTCCCTTCCTCCTCCGTGTGGCAGCTGAGAGGGCTGGCCACGTGGGCAGCAGCAGCATCATCATCAGCAACAGCGCAGGATGGCGCGGCGTGCATTTGGGTGGCGGCCAAAGAGAGCTGTGCATACATGGTGGTTGAGTGTGATAAGCATGTTGGGAGTAAGGAAGGCGAGACCGCGGCGGAGGGACCTACCACCGCTGGGGGAGCGTGGCGTGTTGTAGCAGCATGCTGCTGCTGCAACACTCAGCACGAGAATTTCAGTGCATGGCTTTCAGTGCATGCAGCACGTGTACACACACAGTAACACACAGGCATGTTACACACGCATGTTACACACACGCGTTCGGTATGAGATACCGTATATCTCCACAACGTTGCGTGGTATCTAACCCTTCACCCTTCAGCCTTCCTCCGACTACTTGTTGAGCCCACGTGCCAGACATCACCCAGTCGGAATACCAACCGCCTGGTCAAACAGGATAGACCAAAGCGGCGGAGCCGCGGGTCGGTTCTGCGGTCACGGATGGGGTCTCAGCCGCCCGCCGCCGGCGTATTGCGCTCCCCCCTGACAGGTCGTCATCGTCGTCGTCGACATCGACATACCGCGGGGAGCCACCGGGTTCGGACGGGCGGCGTCATATGTGCCGCAAACAGAAAACCGCCGGCCGCGACCCAACAAGCTGTCGTCTGTCGTCTCCCTCCTCCTCAGCTCAGGCGCTATAATGGGAACTGTGCATTCGGATCTATACTTAAACCGCGCTACTGCACAAACGCCGCTAAAACAGACAGACCAGCTCATCGGCTGACCACGCGCGCAGCACAGCAAATCCCTCCACCCGCCTCACGCCACCGCTGCTCCCAGCGCCACGTGTCGTTGTCGTGTGGGGCCGTGAGTGGGTGGGCGAGATGGCGGATTGGGTGCCTACGGCCGCGGCTGCGGCGGCGACGGCAGCTCGCAGTTGTCGTCGCAGTTGGCCGTCGCCGCCGCCAACTTGGCGGCGGTCCCCAGCAGCTGCTGCAGGTCGGCGTGCGCCCCAGTGGCGGTGTCGTAGTGGGTCAGGACGGCGCGGTCGCCCTCGAACAGAAAGACGCCGCCCTGCTGGAAAGCCTGCGCGGCGGCCAGGGGCGAGAACGTTGCAGAGGTGAGCAGGTGACAGGTGAACCGGGACGTCTCCATTGAACCAGCCCATTACGGTAGGCTCCGCGCGGTGTCCGTGATTGGCTCGTTGGGACGTCGGGAGTAACCCCGCCTGCTCGACAGCACGCCATCGTGGCTCTTGCCGCGGCCGGCCGGTCGGCTGGCCGGCCGGCGCCGCGTCAGCGATCTGTGTATGGCCAGTGCTGTGCTGTGCTGTGCCCGCGGAGTGGTCCGCCCCGTACCTGGTCCGGCTTGGGCGGCAGCCAGGGCTGCCAGCGGCTCATGATGTCCTGCAGGTCGCCGGTTCGACCCTCGTCCATGCGCCTTTTTATGGCGAACGGTGTGTCGGCGGAGAAGAAGGTGGCGCCGACGCCCTTGACCAGGCCCAGCGCGTCGTACAGCGCGTTGTCGGGATCCGCGAACAGGCAGTCCGCGGGGAAGCCCGTCACCTTGAGGGGAGCAGATATGGAGAAACCGCAGCGAAAGGGAAGGATGGGGAGACCACGACCGTACCGTCGTCATGTGTGAAGAAGGGAGGCGGCCGCGCGTTGAGTTGGTGGTAGCGGCGGTGGCGGTGTGTAGTATGACTTGGGGGGCTGCAGCACACGGCAATCCGCTCGGCGGCAGTGGGGGTCCGCGAATTCCTTGTTGAGGCGGCTTGGTGTGAGCGCGGGTCCATGGGACGCGGTGCGTCAGGACAAGGTACTCGGAGCAAGCCGCGCACACTCATACGGTCCCGTAGATGGACCTGGAGCTGTGGTCCAGCCTCCAGGGCGTTACACCGTTGCAAGGATGCGCCCCTGTCATCCACCCGTGCGCGTCCATGCCTACCTCCACGAATTCCTTTGACCGCGCGTGCGTTCCGATGGAAACCAGAAACAGCTTGATGCCCATCTCATCAAGCCGCGGCTTCACATCACGTCGGAGCTGGACTGCCAGCTCCCTGGCGATCCCGGCAGAACAAGTATCATGCGCGTGGCATGGTTGAAAAACGACGGGCTCAGCTCGCCGATTAGCGCAACTCCCATATGTCCCGTGGCTTATATCAACAGCAACGTTAACACACCTCACCAGCAAAAGAATCAGCCAAAACTGCGAGCGAACGCCACAACCGCTCGCTCGCTCGGGCCCCAGAGCGTCGTCAAGTCCACGAGCTGGCCGTCGATAGACCTAATGACCTTGATACCTTTCATGCGATTGTACGCTTGGTTTGTTCCATTTGCGGTGGCGCTCGGAGCAGCAGCGCAGACGGCCGGCAATCGTGTGCGTCCAGCCACCCATTTCCTTGCGGTCGCCCCCACGGGGCGCCGCCGCAACGCTTGCATCTCTCTCTGGTTGTCTAGCTCCGCTTTCAAGACAATCATCGAGGCTTGAGCATTAAGACAGAAACCTCCCACCGTACGCAGCCGTACTTCCTGTCATACTGTTACATTTGTTGCCCGTGACGGTCCCAAGGCGTGGCATTTTCGTGGCGACCAGTATGCAAAAACATGAGCCAAGCTAACGAGACCGGTGGCGGCTCGCGAGGTTGGCCGCAGCCCCGCACTGCGGCACGCGCAGAGGGGCGCGTGGTGGTCAGGACCATGCAGACCATGCGTTCATTCGAGGCCGCGCCGATAGGTACTCCCACTCCGCCCGTCCGTCGCACCCTGTCGAGCTGCAAGTTTACGGAAGTTCCCCCCGGCACTTGCTAGTGGTGTCGCGACACCGACACCAGCAGCTACATAACGAAGTGCACCTGCAGCGCTCTCTCTTCTGACGATTCACGGCTGCGCGTCCGTTCGTTGCCGCTGTGCTGCCGAAGTTACTTTGCCCTGCGCCGACACGGCCCACAAGTGCCCGGTATGCACGGCTCGGATTACAGCAACAGCAGAGCGTGCCACAGACAGACCCCTGGGAGGTTCCGCCTGCGTCCCAGGCCCCAACCGCCCCCATGCCGCTTCATGCGGTTTCAGTGCTGCTGCCGTTGCCGCCACGCCCCCCGAGGCTGCGTCGCCCCTCTGCGTGCGTGTGTGTGTGCGGAGCGCCTGCCAGGGCTGCAGCGCCTTCTGGGCCGGGCCGGGCCGGGCTACTTTAGGCTGTAGCCCTTTCCGGAGAAGGCCTTGAAGTTGCTGCTGGGATCATCCTTCTTCTCCTCCTCGGCGGGCGGCGGCGGTGGCGGCTTGGGCGCCCCGCCACCAGCTTGTTTCGCCTGCAGGCACAGCCGCGGCCAGCAGGCCAGCAGGTATCGCAATCGGCTTGCTCCAACTCTCAAGCAGCAAGCTTAGCCCTATGCCAGAAGCAGCAGCGGGATTCTCTCTCCTGTCTCTCTCGTTCTCATCCCACTTCCAAGACGGCCCGTCCTTTGCGCCCGCGCGGCGCTCCCCCGCCCCGTCCCGTCCCGCCCCGGCCACCCTGTCCGGCCGCAGACGTTGCGCTGTGGCCATGCACGCATCAAGGACCCGAGCCAAGGGCACCCAGCTGCCCTTGAGCCACACGCCCCAGTGCCAGCGCCCTCTCCCCGTCCGTCCCTCTCACCGCCAGCTTGGCTTCCAGTCGGTTGCCGGTGGGTCCAAAGTTGACAAACGTGCCGGCCTTCTGCCCGCCGCTGCCGCTGCCGCTGGGCCCCGCCGCGCCGGCGGACCCGGAGGACCCCGCAGCCGGACCGCTGCCGGCCGCTTTGGGGCTGGTCCCCGCGCTGAGGGAGTTGTTGGACGGCACCCGCAGCGGCACCGGCACAGGGTTGGAGGGCCCCGCCGCCTTGCCGTCTAACCGTCGCCCAGTGCCCGCGAATGCCAGGAACTTGGGCTCCTCGGGCTCGGGCTCTGGGGCCGGCGCCGCGGCGGCGGCGCCGGCCTTGCCGTCCGCGGCGGCCCCTGGCGCAGCTGCGCGACGGAAGAGCGAGTCACGGGTCGTTCCATTTGGCGCCACGCGCAAGCCGTTCCGCCCAACACCACGTTGGGGTTGCATTTGACACTTTTTGATAGAGTGTGACCGGGGCACTTAGGGCGATGTCTTCTCTATGGGTAGAGGGCTGGACCCGCTGCGCCCTCGTCCATCAACCCACGATGCAGCCGCAGCAGTTACGCGCTTTCCCAATTCCCATGTGACGTGAAAACCCTCCGAGCTCCGCCGCCGCATTCGCCCGGGGCTCCATTCCAGACCCTAGCAGGACCCGCCCCTCTCCCTCCTCCCTGCTAATCGCACGGCACCTGACGAAGGAGCTGGTTCCGGAGCCTTGGGCGGGACGCGCTCCGGTTCCTTGTAATCCTTTGGCGCCTCGAAGTCCACTTGGCAGTCCGTTTCGATGACCGAAATCGCCGGCCCCGGCTTCGCGTCCTTTACCTCAATCTCGTAGTTTTTATTGTTGTAGTTCACCACGAAGCAGTCGCCCACGGTGAGGCAACTGTAGCTCCGCAGCGTGCGCTCCAGGACGGCTTTTGGGTTGGTGATGTCCAGAAAGTCGGACGTCACGGGTTGCAGCTTGACGTAGGTGCCCTTGGGCAGGGACACGCTGCGCACGCGGATGGTATCGCCCACTTGAAGCAGCAGGTTTTGCATCATCTGCGGCAGCGCGCCCGCGGCAGGAGGGAACGGTGAACGCCAGGCACAGCTGGGAGGACGCGCCCGCGCCCGCTGGGGCACGGCGCGAACGGCGGTTGGTGTGACACCACGCGCGGTGGGCTCTCAGCGACACCTCACCCAGTGCGGCATGTACACGACGCCTTCCTCAGCGATGAACTCCAGCACGCCGCAGTGCGTGTGGCGCTTGGACTGCAGGCCCTCCACCTTGAAGAGCATTGGGTACTCGATGTGCAGAGAAGCTGCGCGATGAATTTGTGCCCGTCAGCTGATATGGTCCGCTCCAATTATAATGTTCAAGGTGCTCCGGCTGTTTAACTGCGCACCTAGCCGCTCCAAGGCAGAGGGCGGCATGATGATCTTGTCGCCGTGCTCGGCAGACTGTTTGTCAATAAATGCCACAGGCATTGCTCTATACATCGCCTCGAACGTTTGGGATGGAAACCCCGGCATTCCCGGGAAACCGCCGAACATGGTTGCGAGTCTTGGATGTTTAGGTGGTGCAAGAAAACAATAGGGTTGTTTCAGAAAAACAATAGGAACCCGAAAGAAAGTTTTGTAATAGCAGCTCAAGCTGGCGCTGCTGCGTAATTGCCCCGGCATGTCAACGGGGCAACAGTCTTCATCGCGATGGAAGTGTCGTTCAAAATCGCGACTGCGCGAACATTGGTACAGACGCAAACCGTAACGGCAACCTTATAAGTTGCGACTCGCACGCCTCACTGCTTTCGCATCGGCAAAGTCACCACCTCGTTCGCAACACCCAAACGCCAGGAACCCCGAAAAATGAACCCCGCCCACGCACACACACCCTCCTCGGACCGCTTTCTCCAGACCCCTTCTTCACGGTCTAATCCACATCTGCTGCACGCCACACACGCTCTGGGCTCGTCCGTTCATATACAACTGCTTCCTGCAGCACCGCCGCCGCCGGCGCCGCCGCTCAAACCTCGAACAGCGTCCGCCGCGGTGGCGGCGGTGGCAGCGGCACCAGCCTCCGCAGCGTCTCCGTCGCGTCCCACACCATCAGCACACTGCCCGCCGCAGTGACGGCGTAGCTCCCGTCGGCCGAGAACGCCGCCGCCACCACAGGGCCGGTGTGGCCCATAAGGCCCTCGAAGTTGCCGCTGGATAGATTGACCAGGAAGACGGTGCGCTCGGTGCTGCCGATCACCAGCGCGGAGCCGTCGGGCGACAGCGCCAGCGACCGGATCACCTGCGACGCGTAGCAAAAACGCGAAGACACGTTTACAGAGGTGGTGTGTTCACGCTTTTGGTGCTGGCGGCGGCGATGGTTGAACGCATGCCGGGTGGGCTCTGGGCTGCAGTTCTATCTGCTACCGGTACACTACTAGGGTATGATTACCGATAAGAGTCGGGGAGTTGCCGCGTAAATCGCATCCGACATCCTGTTTGTATGGCAGGTGCATCGCACGGCGGGCGGAGCAGCACCCGCGAGACCTTTCCCATGTAGCCGTGTTCCCTCCCCCCCGGCTTTGTCAGGCTTCGCAGCGGTCAGCGGTCAATTTTCTTCCCCTTTTTCCCTTTCTGGGCTCGAGGCTCCTGGGGGCGGCACGGCAGACCAACCCACCCCCACCCCCACGCCACGTCCATATGCCCACACGCCCACATGCCACACCGCGGCCCGCCCTGCTGACCTGCGGTATCGTCACCCGCCGCACCACCACTCCCAACCGGTAGTCGAACACCACCACCACGCCGGGCATGAGCGGGGTGCAGTAGGTGAGCAGCTTGGTGGCGCCGCCCACGAAGGACAGCAGCGCGGGAACCTCGGGCGGCTGCCGGACCAACTCCTCACCGCTGCGCAGCGCGGCGGCGGCCTGCGATAGGGAGGCGCAAGGAGGGCGGTGGGGGGAGGGAGGGTATGTTGCCATAGCAAGAAAGGCAAGGGAAGGGAACTGCATAGCGGATAGCGGGGGATTTGATGTGACAGAGCGAGAAAGGAAGCACAGGTACGATGAGCGCTTTCACCAGTACGGTATTTTGGCAGTGCTGGGGTGAGAGCAGGGCACTCACGGGCTGGCACTCGTACACCGAGATGGGCGCGCAGGTGGGGTCATCCCAGGGCGAGGAAAAGACGACGAAGCGGTCCCGCCACCCGGCGGCGGCCACGGAAGCGCCAACGCCGGGCGAGACGGCGAACGCCTGTGGGGCCCGCAGCAGCAGCAGGTGTAAGGGGGAAGGAGGGGTGGGGAGGTAAACAGGAAGATACCGCAGCGGAGGGACGGAGACGGCGTGGCAGTGGACAATGTAGACGACAATCCCCAGGGCGCAGGGCCCCGGCCAGGAGCCCCGGCTTAGCTCCCTACTTGCAGGTCGGCCGTTGTGTGCTGGAGCCCACACAACGACACAACGACACAAGCCACCGCACACGCGTGTCTGTCTGTCAGTCAGTCAGTCTGCGCTCTGCGCTCGACCCCGCGCTGCTGCTCGCCTGCATGGGTCCTGTGCCCGGTCGGGCGTTGGCCAGGTGTGGCGAGGCGGGCGACCGTCTGCCGCTGGCGGAGGGGCTGCCGCTGCCGGCGGGGCCAAGCGCCGTGAAGGTCGTCACGTACGACACCAGGCGGGTGGTTCTGAGGTCCGTGATGGCCAGGCTGCCATCGCTGCGGGCACAAAAAAAGGACAGGCGGGCCGGCGTGTTACGGCAGCGCCAGGCGGACAGGCGGGGGGACGAGGCTGGGGGGGCCCAGGAGTGTCGGGGCGGCGCCAGGCGGGAGTGAGGCACGTGGTAGCGCGTGTACCATGCCGCGAGACGCACAGTTGGTTGATCAGGACGGGGCGGGGTTGCATATGTGCAATGCACGCAGCCGCCAGGCGTCCCAAGATAAGCCGAGACAAAACCATGGAAACCGGGGAGGGGTGAGGAGAAGAGCGAGCGGCCACTCAAGTATGGTGTGGGGTACCCAGCCCCGCCGCCGCTGCCGCCGCCGCCGCTGCGACCGCGGTCGGGGCGTGTCACCCCGCCAGAGCTCGTGCGTGTCGGCGCACCTGGAGGCGGTCAGCACCAGCGACTTGTAGGGATGTGGCACCACGCCCACCAGCGGCGCGGGATGGCGCGCCAGCGCCCACTGCAGCCCCACCGCGGGCTCCAGCGCAAACAGCCGCAGAGAGCCGTCCGAGTAGCCGCCCAGCAGCATCGGCTGCGGCGGCTGCGGCTCCGCAGGCGGAGTGGAGGCCCCCGGCCCGTCGCCTTCTTCCCACTCGGTGTCGGGCGGGGGCCCGTCCGGGGCGCGCATGAGGAAGGCGGCGGCCGTGCAGGCGGACGAGGAGCGGAGCTCGATGACGGGCTCCGCCTGCGGGCATTGGCGGGTCAGGCGTCAGGGAGGGCTTTGACGCTCGGGCAGGGGCTTTGGGCCGATGGTTAGGCGGGTCGCATGCGCCAAAAGGGATGGCGGGGACCGAAATCCGGGGCGGGTTAGATGTGTAGCGAGGCCGTGCCGAGCCTGGCAAGGAAGACGGCATGGGAAAAAATACTGGCACGCGAATAAGAAAGACGACAGGGAAGCCTGCATAGCAACGCAAGGTCAGCAGTGCACGAAAGGCCAGCAGTGCGGCGCGTGCCCGGCCCAAGGTTTGTTGAGGAGCGGCATGGAAGGGGCGGCTCCTCATGCAAAACAATGCGACATCGCGGCGCGGCACTGGGCAGTCGCTCCTCGCCCCGCCGCTGCACTCACGTCCTCGGGTCCCAGGCGCCACACGCGCAGCAGGCCGTCCTGCGACGTCGAGGCCATGACCCGTGGGTCGTGCGGGGCGGGCAGCAGCGCCTGCACCGGCGCCGGCTGCCCGCACACGATGGGCACCGAGCTCGCGTCCTGCGGCCACGTTCAATCAAAAGGGTGTCCAGGCGCACGGACGCGGCAGGATTACGGCATGATTACACCAATCCGGGCACACCAAGGCGGCCCTGTGGGGCGTGCCGCATGCCGTGTTGCCGTCCCTCCCTGTAGTATGTACAGTCCACAGCATTAGAGGACGGCAAACATGCCATATGCCGCAAGGACCAGCAGGTCCGTGCGGCAGTGTTTCCTGCACCGGGCGATCCTCCTCGGGCTCTACTCCAACCCGATTCTTACGCATGCCCACCCGCATGCTCCGCTGAGCATGGTGTCGTTGCCGTAATCACCCGCACGTGGCGCGCACACATGGCCGACATCCCAGCCCCATCACGCAGCCCATCTGCCGCCCGCCCTCCGTGCCGCCTCACCTGCATCCCCACGAACCAGATGGTGGACGTGGCGGTGGCCGCCACCACATCCGCCATGCCGGGCTCCGCCGACAGGCTCACCACGCGGCCGTCCAGCCGCACGGCGGTGTCCTCCGTCCAGGTGCCGCTCAGAGTGGTGCGCCTGGCGTGGGGCGGATGATGGTTGTGATGGTGACGATGATGGCGATATAATGATGATGATGATGATGATGCGGCGGAAGGCGGACGTCGGCGGTGGTTGGGTTTGGAGCCGGGTGCACGATTTGCGAGGCAGCCGGGTGCAACCCCCCCACAGAAATGGGACGGTGTTACTTGCGGTAGGCCAGGGGCCACGGGGCTTAAGACATGGGGGGCCGCAGGAAGCGGGGCGGCGCTGTCGGCACTGGGCAGCGCTGGGCCGGCGGTGTAGGCGGCCCAGTCCGCACGGACATGGGCCGCACGGTCACGGCACACACAGCGCGCATCGCCCCACGCGCGGCTCCCTCCACCCCTCCACGGCTCTCCCGCGCAGCGCAGACAGTCCGGAGACCCGGGGGTAAAACGAAGACACCGCAGATGAGACGGAGACGGGCTTAGCCGGGGCCGGGGGCCAATAAAGATGAAAGCGCGGTGATGGGACGGAGGCGACGCAAGCGAACCCGGGGGGTCGGGGGGTGTCGGCAGATCCCTGCTCACCTGAAGCGCACCACGTGGCCCTGGTCCGTGGCGATGAGCGCGTGGTTGCAGCCGGCAGCCATGGCGGTCACCGCCGCGTCGCCCGGCATGCGGGCCACCTGCGCAATGGTGGCGGCACCTCCGGCGATGGCTCCCGCAACCTCCACATGCCAGATGGGGATCGGCAGAGGGTCCGCCGACGCGCCGCCGCCGCCGACGCCGGCGCCCAACGGCGCCTCCGCGACCAGCAGCGCGCCGGCGGGGTCCACCGCCAGTGCCGTACAGGGTACGGGCGCGTCCATGTCGCTCAACGGCACGCTGCGCTGCTCCAGGAAGCTGCGGTTGGGGGGTCATGAATACAAAACAAGATACCTCAGCGAAGGAGTGGAGACGGCATGGGGGCCGGCAGCAGCAGGGGCGTTGGGAAAGCCATCACCACCCGCGCCACCCCACCCCACCCCCCGGCCATGGGCCTCCCCGACTTCTCTGCTGCGGAATTTTCTTTATACTCCCCGACTCGGATATCCCGGCTTGCCTGTCCTGCAGCGTCCACAGCAGCAGCCCCTCCGGCCCCACGCTCGCGAAGGCGGGGTGGTCGCCTCCCCACAGCCACTCGGCGGCCACGGGCAGCCGCTCCGTGCGCCCCGCCGCCACCAGCTGCCCCGCCGCCACGTCCCACAGCACCACAGACCGCTCCGGCTCGCGCCCCAGGGACAGCAGCCAACGGCCATCCGGCGAGAAGGAGAGCGCCTGCGGGCAACGGATTGGCGCGGTTGATGGCGCGGTGGGACCGTTGGAGCGCGCAGGGATGGGCCAGCCTACGCGGGAGCCGGGCGGCCCCGGCGTAGCGGCCCAGCGGACCTTTCAACTAAGACCACCGTACCCGCACCCGCACCCGCGCCACACCTGCACCGCCTGGGTGTGGTACCGCAGCCGCCAGCGCTCCGCGCCGCTGGCCACGTCCCAAACCACCAAATCCGCAAAGGGCGCTGTGGTGCACGGCAGCGCCAGCACCGCGTCCGCCGCCGACGGCTCCACCTCGTACAGCTCCGGCGCCAGCGGCGCCGCCGCCACGCGCGTGCCGTCGTGCGACACCGCCAGGCACGCCAGCGGCTGCGAGTGGCCGCGAAGGTAGCGCTGCCGCCGCGTCGCCAGGTGCTCCAAAACCACCATGTCCTCTACGACGTAGGCAAAGACGCCGGTTTCGGAGCGCCATGCCACGTTGGCGCAGCCGGTGGGGGTGTAGCCCAGCAGCCAGCTGCACTTGGGCGGCGGCTGCGGGAGCTGCGGCTGCTGCGGCGGCGGCGGAGTCTGCGGCCGCGCCAGCGCGGGCGTCCGAAGCCGCGACTGCTGCTGCTGCTGTGCCGCGAGAGGCGGAGTCAGCCGCGTGGGCTGCGGGGGGGACGCTACCGCTGCTGTCGGCGAGCGTTGCGTCCCCGGGAGAGGCGCCGCGGCGGGGGCGCGCGGCGAGTGGGAGTGTGATTGCGTGCGCGGGCTCCCGCCAATGGCGCCGTCGCGCTGCGAGCCGGAGGTCAGGTGTACGGGCCGCGGCGTCAGCACCGGCGGCTGCGGGCCCGTGGCGGCGCTGGCGCCGCCGCGCGGGCTGTCAATCCGCACCGACGCCAGCGCCGCGGCGGCGGCGTCAAACGCCGCCATCGCCCTCGGTGACGACGACGGCGGCACGAAGGCCGTCGCCGCTGCCGACGGCTGCGGGCCGGCATTGCGCGGCGACGCCGCCGCCACGGCCGGCGCGGGAACCAGGATGGTGCCCGGCGGCAGCGCTATCCCGCCGAGCGCCGCGGCGCGGGTGGTGAGCTGGTGGTCGGCGGCGTCGGCCACGGGGCCCAGGGCGGTCCAGGGGGAGGCGCGGGAGAGGGGGTGATGTGGGTCGGCGAGGGCGGCGGCGTGCGCGGCGGCGGCGGCGGGGGAGGCGTAGGGCGCGCTGGCGGTCAGCGCTGGCGGCAGCGCCGCCTGGCGCAGCGCGGCGGCGGCTCGCGCCGCCAGCTCCATCTGGGCATGCTGCGACTGCTGCTGTGCGTCGGCGGTGACGCGCCAGATGCAGATGCTGTCGGCGTCGCCGACGGTGATGAGGTGGCCGCGGTGGAAGGCGGCGCCTGTGGGCGAAGCGCGTGCGCGGGCGCAGCGGGATAGATTGAGGGAGGGAGGGAGGGATGCGAATGGATTGGATGCCAGGCGTCGCGGTGTGCGTTGGGTCGCACTTGGTTGCAGCAAGAGGAGGGGAGGGCCGGGGGGCCGGGGGGCGGGCGGGGGCGGGGGCGGAGATTTCGCGTGGTTGCTTCTGTCCTCTGCCCTGCTTTCTCTCTTCCCTGCAACCAACCCCCCACGCCTCTGCCCCGCTTTCTCTGTTCCCTCCACCCACCCACCCACCCAACGCCTGCGCTCCACCGCTGCGGTATCATCTTGACTATCCCCCACCACCGCGACTGCCCGGCGCACCTAGCACCGAGCTGGGGTGCCCCACAAAGGCCTGGTGCGGCGGCAGGCTGCACGGCTGCAGCGCCGCCGTCGGCAGCCGCGCCCACAGGCGCAGCAGCCCGTCGACCCCGGCCGTGAGCACGTAGCGGCCGAGCGGGTCCATGGCCAAGGTGGTCACCTCCAGGGGGGACACGTCCAAGATCTGCGGCGGTGGGCAAACAAACAGACAGACACCACGGGCGGCGTTGCACAGCACGTTTTTTCTCTCTGGATGTCTGAGCGGACCACAGAGCGGCGCGGCAGAGCTGCCCCTTCCCTTTCCCGCCCCCCGCGATGCTGCTGCTGCTGATGCAAATGCTGATGCTAACGCTGATGCGAACGCTGATGCTAACGCTGATGCTGACGCTGATGCTGATGCTAATGCTGCTGATGTTGATGTTGATGCTGGGGGCCGCCTCCGCGCGGCCTCTTCGCTCCCCCCCCCCGCCCACCTGCTGCACCAGGTGTCCGTCCGTGAGCTCGTATCGGTCCAGGCGGCGGCAGGAGGCCAGCGCCCACAGCTCCTTCGAGTCGGGGCTGAAGGCCAACCTGGAGGGAGCAGGCGGCAGGCGGCAGGGGGCGGCAGGGGGCAGACGGCGGCAGGCGGCAGACGGCGACAGGCGGCAGACGGTGGCAGATGGCAGACGGTGGCAGGTGGCAGGCGGCGGCAGGGAGCGGCGGCGGAGAGAACGATGGGGGTGAGGTGGTGTGAACATGTGAGGGATTTGGACGGCCATGTTAAACGTGCGGGTGCCGAGAGGAAGCGTTGGGACAGGGCAGTGCACAGGACGACGAAAAAAAAGCCTAAATTGGCAAGCCCGAGGAGCTGGAATGGGGGTGGGAGTGGCGCATAAAAGCCTTGTCTTACACTCCCTGGCCCTCCTGTCCCTTCGCTCCCTCTGTGTCCCCCCACCCCGCCGCGCCCAGACGAGCCAGGCCACCAGCCGCTCACTTGACGTACGCCTCGGCGTCCGTCTCGATGCGCATGAAGGGCTCCATCGACTTGCCGTAGAACACCAGCAGTGAGGTGACGGAGCGGTAGGGGTCGCGGATGAGGCTGGCGATGTAGGCGCCGTCGGAGCTGACGGCGACACACACCTGCACGGAGAGGGGCGGAGCGGGGCGGAGCGGAGCGGGGGGGGGTGTATCCACGTATAGGCCGGAGCGGGGCGGGGAGGGGGTTGCGCAAGCTCAGTGGGTGCGTGCGGGCAATGAAAAACCTCTCCGCGCACCCGCTACGGAGTTCAGCGTTCGCTTTCGACATCTGTTTTGTAGTATCACGGGTAGTATTACGGTACCCACCCGGATGTCTCGCATGCCGGCCGACAGGTACTGCGCCGGCGCGTACAGGCGCTGCACGTCGTACATGACCAGCGCGCCGTCCATTCCGCCGCTGAACAGCCGGTCGCCCCCGGGCGTGAAGACCAGCTCCGCCACTGCGGCGCGGTGCTGCTGCTGCTCCTGCACCACCAGCCATGAAGCCATGGCACAACAACGGTAGCAAACACACACACACACACCATCAGATAGCACACTTCAGATAGCACACATCATCATCACACTCCATCAGAGGCCCCAAACCCCCACGAGTCTTCACCTTCCCTCAGCTGCCACCCACGAATGTCACGAATGTGGGTACCCAACCCAGCTGGGACCCACAGTTGGTGCCCTACTACCGTACGCTGCGACCCACAGTTGTTGCCCTACTCAGCTGCAAGATTTCACGATTGTCATTCTTACGCAGCTGCAACCGCTTTGGGTGCCGTCCGCCACCGTCACCTCCGGTAACTCGGCTGCGGTAACTCTGCTGTTTGTTGCCGGTACCCACCTGTATGAGGGTGGTGGTCCCCACATCGAACACGCGCACACGGCCGTTGGCGAAGCCCGCCGCCAGCTCGTGGTTGGAGGGGAGCGGGTGGTAGGCGACGCAGGTGACGGCCTCCCCGGGCGCATCGAACTCGAAGAGCTGCTGGAAGGTGAGCAGGTGCCAGATACGCAGCGTGCCGTCCGTGGAGACTGTCACAAAGTGCTCCCTGCAAAGGGACGGGAGAGGGAGGGGAGGAGAGGAGGAGGTTGGGGTTGGAGGAGTGGAAGGGGGGGGGGTCAAAAGCGGCGAAGGCGAAGCGAAGGGGGACACGGGAAAAGAGGTGGGAGGGGTACACGGAGCAATCGACGTTTATTATACACAACCGGTGACCTTACCGTTACCTGATGGACCGTGGCCGCGTCGTGTCTTTTTCCCTTCCAGTAAGCACCCCACCCGGCCCCGGTCCGTCCCCCCCCTCCGTCCTACCCCATCCCTCCTTCGCCCACCTTACACACACACGCGCGACGCAGGCACACCTGTTGGGGTCCATCGCCACCGCGTTGACAGCGGCCGAGTGCGACCTCAGCTGCGTGACGTAGGAGTGGTCGGGGATGTGCAGGCAGCCCAGCGTGCCGTTCTCCGTGCCGATGGCCACCCGCAGCGCATCGGGAGACAGCGCCAGGCCAGTCACGCTGCTCTCGTGCTCCGCCTGGGAGAAGGAGCGGGAGGAGCGGAAGGATCAGGCGCCGCCGGGGCGGTGGCGGGAATCCGGGAGCGGAGCAGGCGCAGGCTGGGTTTGGGGCTGGTCGTCACAGCGGCGCGCGGGTGGGTTCGGGGGTCCATGACGGCATAAGGTCTCCCAGCTTTTCGCCTCGCTGTTGTACCCGCCCCTCAGTGTCGGCGGTCCCGTCAATGCGCTCCACTTCAGTCCACTCCGTTAACGGGCTCCCCCCAACGCGTCATCCGCTTCACATCGCGAGATGGTTGCTGCGCTGCAAACTCCTCGCATAGCACCTTCGCTCCGCTTCGCTCTGCTTCGGCCGTCTCCGCTCCGCGCTTCGCCTTCCTTACCTTGGCCCCGCTTCATTGCCTTTGCTCCGCTTCATTGACCATCTCCCGGCCCCCAATGCACCCACCTCCCCTACCACTGCCAATCCCCACCAGTAAGTATTGCTCCCGGGTTCCGGGTCCGGTCGCTAACGCCGTCTCCGTCTCCGCTGCGGTATCTTCTTTTTACCCCCCCCCCCCGCCGGTAGCCCAACCGCCTCAGCCTCACCTCCAGCAGGTAGTCCTTGAAGTCCAGCGGCCAGGCCCGCAGCAGCCGGTCGTCCCCCGCCGTCAGCGCCAGCCCGTCCGCCACCACCAGGCAGTTGATGGCGGCCGCGTGAAGCTGGTAGATGCTCTCCAGCTGGCGGGTGGTGTAGTCCACCTGGAAAACAGCGCCAGAGGCGGAGGAAACGTACACCTGCGAGAGAGAGAGAGCGGGAGCGGGAGCGGGGTTTCGAGACGGACGAGGGCGGGTGGGTTTCGGGGCGAGGAAAGGCGGGGACGATGAGAGACGAGGAAGGGCTGGCGGTGGGGAAGGTGTGGCCACACCCGGCAGTGTGCGCCACCGGCAGTGTTGCAGCGCTGCAGCCGCGGCCCTGTGCCCACTGCCCCTTGCAGCCGCGCCATGCAGCCGGGCAATGGCGGTAGCGATCAGTGGCGGGCTGTGGTGGCTTGTGTATGTGGCGATGGCTATCGGTTCCGTACCTTGAAGGCGTCCGCGCCGTAGACGCCCACGCCCGCCTCGAAGGCGATGTCGGTGAAAATGTTGGGCCCCAGAGCCGCCGACACGCCGCCCGCGTGGCTGGTCACCTGCGCGGCGAGCAGCCGGCAGCGGCGATGGCAGCGGCGGCCGTCGCAGTCTCAGCGGCAGCACAAACACAAAACGCCCGGGCTCCTTGCCACGGCTGCCAGCTGGTGATACTGGTGGCTGGCCGCCAAACAGGTCATGCTCCAGTCAGTGTCAGTCCATCCCCCTCCACACACAGACACACATCAGCCCGTGATCGCCACCAATCACCGCCCGCGCCGTTACGCGCCCTGGGCCTGGCACTGCGCACACGCCAACCACACCATGCCGCTCCTGCCGCGCCGCGACCCACGAGGGTGTGCGCCCTGCCCTGCCCTGCCCCCTTACCCGCTTGTTCTGCGGCACCAGGCGCACCGACGTGCCCCGCAGCTGTCCCGCCTTGAGGCGGTATATGCGGATGCTGTCGCGGCCGGCGGTCAGCAGGTGATCCTCCTGGTGATGTGGTGAAGGGGGCCCCGGGGTTTGCGTGCGGCGATGGTGGGTCATGTTCTCAAACATGACGGTGCAGCCACCAGCCTCAGTGAAAGGGACGGTCATGTTTTTAGTACCGATACAGTGGGGTCCCAGGTCTCGGTTCGGGCTCAGAACCAACCAACGGAGGCGGCACCGCTCAGAAAGGGGCGGGCAATGCTCGGAGGGCGGGCAGGAGAGGGGGAAGGACGCTGTCGAACCCCGCGATTAATCGGCCACCAGCCCGCGGGCAGGGGCCGCGCGCGCGTTTCCAGCGCGTACCTGGTACGCGCTGAATCGGAGGACCTTGATGTTGTACTCCGTCGCGTGGCGGGTCACCAGCTCAATCTGCACACGGGGCGACGACAGGAAGCGGGTGGGGATGCATGAAGACAGGAGCACCCGGTGTAGGGAAGCAGACGAGGCGGCCCTGGCAAACAGACGCGGTAATACTTTGCAACTAGGGCCAGGGCAAGGCAGGTGCGCGAACCAGCGATGGCGAACCCGTGATAAGCGACAAAACGCCTCCGAGGGCCGTCCACAAGTGGTGCAGTGGCACCCGTCGCCGGAGAGGCTGGGGGGGTCAGAAAAGGTGCGAAAGATACCGTAGCGTAGCACCTGGCAGAGGCGCCTGGCAGCTTTGACTGAATTCTTTCCAGCCATCTCCGGTTCGACGCGATTCTGCTCGAGAGCACCATACGCCGCCTCCGTTCCATCGCTGCGATCTCGTCTTGCTCACTTCAATGTCCCGCGCCGCGCCTGGCCAAAAAGCGTGGCCGGGCCGCGCCGCGCCGCGCCCCAGAGGCCCCCCCCGCCTCACCTTGCGGTGCGTTCCCTCGTCCCGGGCCGTTTTCGTTTACCACCCGCCTCACCTTGCGGTGCGGGTTACGCATCTCGGAGATGTTCCACAGCGCGATGGTCTGCCGCGCGTGCGCGTCCAGCCCCACCGCCGCCACCGCGCGCACATCGGGGGAGATGTCCACACAGCTCAGCCCGCTGGCGTGGGCTTGGGGGAGGGAACAGAGAATGAGGCCGCAGCGGTGGAGGGGCCGGGTGGCGTCGCGGGTCGCCGCCGCGGCCGCCGTGAGAGGGGCGGGTCCGCATGACACGGCACGGGGAGGGAGAGGGAGGGAAGAGGGGGCGAAGGTGTCAGCCTCGACCGGCGCGCTGTCTCGTGTGTCTCACCCCTTCTTCGCGCCTTGTGACATGAAGGGTCCCGGCCATCCGGGCACGCACGCTGTCCAAATCCGCTTCCTCCTCCTCCTCCTCCTCTCGTAACCCCGGCCGGACGCACCCCCACCGTCCTCGCCGCGGCTCTTCCTTACCCCCACCTCCGCTACCCCTGTCAGCGTGCGGGCTTGCCTCTCTGAACTTGACTGTTGACTACCATACCCTTACGACTAGCCCCGTCCCTCACCGTTGAGTATGGCCACACATGCGCCGCTGGCCACGTCCCACAGCCGCACCACCGCCTCCTTGCCCTCCTGCGCGCTCATCACCAGCTCGCCGTTGCTGCTGGCCGCCAGCGCACACACAAAGGCGGTGTGCCCCAGCAGGTGCCGCTGCCGGCCCGGTTGCTGCTGCGGCTGCTGCAGCCGCGCCGCTGGTGGTGCCGGCGAGCCGGCGGACGCGGTTGGCACGTCGGAGACGCGCATCAGCACCACGACGCTCGCCGCCGCAAAGGCCACCTCGTCGCCGCCGGGGAGCCACACCAGGCAGCGGATGAACTCGCCGCTGTATGCGTTCATTCGGAGGAGGTTCAGCGCCGGATCTGGCAAGAGGGAGGAGCCGGGCAGAGCCGCGTCGACGCCGAGCCGTCCCGTCGCGGTCACCGGCCGGCGCGGCGGCGGGGTAGTGGCGGTGGCACCAGGGGTGCCAGAGTGGTTGATGGCGGGCGCGCGACGCGGGAACCCGCCGCCTTCTGGGTCGCCGGGGCGACGCGGCACGGCGGCGGCGCCGACGACGGTGGTGGCGGCAGTCGCGGCGGCCAGGCTGGCCGCCGTGGCGCGCCGGACGGCGGCGGCGGCGGCGTCGGGCGATAGCGGCGGCCGGACCGGCGACGGCGGCCGTGGTGTGCCTTTCTCGCCATCTGAGCTGAACTGGTCGTTGTCGTAATCGTCGGGCGCGTCAGCGCTGCTGCCGCTGGCACCGGTGCCGGCGCCGCCGGCGCTGCTCGCGCGGACGGAGCCCCAGGCCTCACGGGCGGATGAAGGGGCCTTGCCGGCGCTGCCGGCCTTTCCAGCCGCCGGACTGCTGCCGGCGGCCTTGGTGGGGACATCCGACTTGCGCCGCCGGCCGGTGAAGCGCTTCGGTGGCGGCCTGTTCACCACAGGAGGGATGTGGGGGCGACCGCAAAAGACCAAGATCAGATCACATCAAGATCAGACCACACAAACAAAGCTCCCACAGAGGCAGCAGGGCAGCCCAGCAGACTTTCACTGCGGCAGGCCCTGTCCGTGCTCGCTGCCTGCAGGGCCTTTTCAGGGAGCACCCCACCCCGGCTGCATGGTTGTAAGGACCCAAGCCGCGAGTCGGACAGCTGCGGACGGCGCGGTGCCCCCCCGCTGGGCACGGGCCGTCCTATGATCGGGTGTCTGCGTGCTACGATACGCCCCGGGCCTCCACGCTGGGCTCCCGCAACTGTCTGCTGGTCTGGGGTGATCTACGGCAATGTGGGCTAATCTGGGCTCGCGCGGTCGGGCTGATCTACGGCAGGCGGATCTGGTGTTGAGTCCATTGACACACACACGACCACACACACATGAAGTCCATGGTCGGGGCGTCCAGCGGCTCCTGGGGCAGCCACACCATCTCAAACATGCCCGTGTCCAGCGCGTGGGACAGCGCCATGTCGCTCGGCAGGCTCTGCGGGGGCGGGAGTCCACGGCCAAAGGCGCAACGCGGAAGGCGCGGGCATCACCGATAAGGGTCACGAGATATGGGTCACCAGGAGGCAGGAGCCAGGGAGGGCAGGAGGCAGGGAGGGCAGTTCCAGGAAGCCAGGGAATGGGACCCTGGGAGGGAGGCAGGGAGGCAGAACCGCCGCCGCAATCGGCACGACACGCCGTCACCGCTCCCCTCGTTGGAGCAGCGCGCCGCGCACTCCGCACCGCGCTCCGCAGCCCCCGCCTCACCTCCAGGCTGAACCTGTAGTCCGACGTGAACATGGTTCGCACGGTGAGCCAGGAGCACATCTGGATGGACTTGATGCTGGCGAAGGGCGACGAGGTGAAGCCGCGCAGCGCGTCGCGTAGGTCCACCGCCAGCACGCACCAGCGGTGGCTGGCGCGCGGGAAGGCCAGCTGCACGCCGTTGGACTTGCGCTGCGGGGAAAGCGGGGGGAAGCGGCGGGGGTTAACGAAGACGAAAGCGCGGCGGAGAAATGTGGAGGCGACTGGGGGAGGGTTCAAAGGCTTGTAAACCGTGTGGGCGGTTTTGGGCAGCCGCGACGCAGTACCGGTAGTCGGCGCTAAGAGGGCAGCCCCGTCCGTGCGAGTTTTAGATGGAGAGAGGGAAGGGAATCTGGGTTTGGGGTTTTTGTGGCTGGTGAGGAGCGCGTTGCATGGACGGAGTGGCGCGGGTGCCTTGCCTCCGGCAGGCCGCGCCTCCTGTGTTCTGCTGGGCCACGATGCACGCAAAGGAGACGCGTCCTCATGCAGTTTGGGGCGCAAGTTTGGGGTTCAAAGGATCTGGCCCGCCAGGCCGGCCGATTCTGACCCACCCACGCACCCACCTTGAGGGCGTCGGGGGAGTACATATTGCTGATTGAGATCCGGTGCACATTTTGGTCCTCTGTCAACACCTCGATGTGGATGACGAAGACTTTGATGGGCGTGACCTTGAGCTGCGCGACCCACATCAGATCGTACACGGCACGATCGTACACGACAATCAGATCGTACACGGCAAGATCGTACACGACAATCAGATCGTACACGGCAAGCCCAGCACAGCAACAATGGTGCGACGAAGTGGGTTTGTGGTGGGCTGCGGTGGCAGGGCCGGGCGCTAAATACACTGCAAATTACTGTGAGCAGGAGCCTGGGTGCGCATGTGTCAAGGCCGAGTGGCTCGAGGGACGGGGAGAACTTGCGCGGTCTGATTGCAGCCATGCCGTTTGGTACCGTTCCGCATGCCATGGAACGGGACCAAACGGGGAGGAGCGCGCAAGATGGCCGCATGACGTCTCGCCGGCTGCACTCCCTCACACTCCCTTCCACAAGAAGAAGACCGCAGGAAATTCCCTCGGCAAGTGTGCCCCACGTGCACGTGTGCCTCCTCCATGCTGCCCCCATCCCCCCGCTGTGAACCTTGCCTGGATGTACAGAACCCGACCAGTGAGGCCCAGGGTCTGAAGCCTGGAGCGTGGCACGCGCAGAAAATTCCCGGCCGGAATCATGCCACGAACTTTAAATACTTTCTTTCCGATTATTTTATCCTGCATGGGAATTGTTTCGCATACCCGTCAGCAGCTGGAAGGGCCTGCCCCGCATGCCAGGACAGTTAGCACGAACCATATGCTCCGTAACGTCCCCCTTCATCTCGATCTCCTTCATGGTGTCCACGTCGCATATTTTGAAGACGTTCACGAATGGATGCTGCCATTCTGCATGTCACGGGAGGTGACAAAGTGTGGACGGTGTTGACTCGACGAAGCACGCTGGAAGCTGCCCCCAAGTGCAATCCATTTATGAGCAACTAGTTACCTGGCGCTAATGGCATTGTCTGCCTTACTTGTGGGCGTGACTAACTAGTTTTCAGGGCTAATTCGCATACGGTAACGTTCGGCTTTACCAAAGGTCATAGCAAGAATATGTCCTGCGCAAAAGGTAGTTTATCAATAGAGTGTGTGCTTCCCAGAGGGCTCGGTGTTCTCACTGCGCGAGCTGTCTTCGGTTTTGATAGTCCATGGCCGGCAAGTCCTAGTAAATAATCTTTCTCAGTTTACACGGTAGCTCGTTCTGCAAAACTAGAGACGGGATGCTGCGGATGCAACTGTCATTTTGAAGCTCCCGTACACGTGGGCTCTCCTTCATGGCTTCACCATTGGTCCATTGCTGCATGTGCGCTTTAATCATTGCTGTAACGTCATAAGGCGTGTAACAAATACAATAGGTTTGCTGTGCCCTTCGACCGTCTGGAACTCTCTATGGACCCATGGCGATTGCGTCGCGATGGCATGTATGTATGGGTCGATCGATATAGCGCGGGGGGACAAGGCGAAGGTCATGTGCCGGGACGCGCAATTTAAGAGGCTGCTTAGGCAGTTTGGCCCGGTCCTGATCCCCCGTGGGCCCGGGGAACAACTTCTATGGCGGTACATTCAGCTCGGCCTGACCGACCACTGTGTCTTGTCGAGAAGCAGCAGCGCCTTGTCATGATCCATGTTGACTTTATGCAGAACTAGCCGGCAGCGAAACTCATTCGGGAGTGCCGACCGTGGTGAGGGACCGATGCGCTTGTAGGTCGTACTATTTTGGAAAATAGTACGGCACGCATTCTCCAGCGCTGTTCCCGCGCACTCAGCTCATTCAGCTCGGCCTGACCGACCACTGTGTCTTGTCGAGAAGCAGCAGCGCCTTGTCAAGATCCATGTTGACTTTATGCAGAACTAGCCGGCAGCAAACTCATTCGGAAGTGCCGAGTCGTGGGTGAGGGACCGGTGCGCTTGTAGGTCGTACTATTTTGGAAAATAGTACGGCACGCATTCTCCAGCGCTGTTCCCGCGCATTTATCATAAAAGGTAATCACATAACTGCCTGGCCTTGTATCGGTTCGTTGTATGTGGCCCAGCAGCTTTGGTCACTTAGGCAGCCGGCCAATAATTCAAAAATAGTTTACCCTTGACATTGGATGCAGCGTGATCAATTACTTTGATTTAGTTTGGCCATACGAGCCAAAATGTTGTTGGCATCTACCTCAGAAACAAGCCCAAGACCTCGCTAGTCATCATCTGCCGGTCCTATGAATGCCATTTACCATAGGATGAAAGTCTCTGCGGGGCGGCCCAGTCGAAAAGGCTTCTGGACGTCGGCGTGGCCTTAGCACGGGTCCCCGGCCTTGCACACATTTGTTCCAATTCCCAAACGGCGGTTAGGACGATGCAGCATCGGCCGGGATGCACACTCATGCCCAGCCGGCGCTGATGTATTTGGCGCCGCGGCGCCAGGCATGGCGCACTGCTCAGAATCAAGTTCCCCCACAGGCTCCTCATGGGCCCGCTGCGGACCTGCCCGTCGTTTGCCCCAACCAACACGGCGTATCACCCACACATTCCCCTCCCCCCGTCCCTGGACACCCTACCGCCTGGGCATTCGCTGCCGCTGAAGTCACGTTCTATGCCTCACGGTCCCACGGTTCGCTCCTGACAGGGCGAGGGGGCGACCTGTACATCAGGCGATCCGGCTGGCTGGATTAAACTTGAGGACCAGTCGGGAGTCAGCTCTGTCCGCCGACTAACCTACGGCCTAATAATCGGAGACAGTAGGACCACACACACACAAACCGCCGCCGCTGCCGCTGCTGCTGCCGCACCGCGCCTGTACGACACTTGCGGCCCCCGTGTACGACCCAGCGGAACCCCATAAATACGGCAAGTGGTGCGAGCCCAAAGCCCAAGTTCGTGCGCGCTCCTCCAGGGAGTGCCCCAAACGCGCGTTGCATCCCAGCGGGGAGCGAGGAGATACGGTAGCCTTCCGTTGGATGCGTCTGAAGACTGCTGCTGCTGCTGTTGCTGGCTGCTGCTTGCCCCTCTCCCCCAGGCCTTTGTGTCCGCAGCTGGCCCCCGCACTCCCCCCGGGGGGACCCGCATTTACCCCCCAGCCACATAGACTCCTTGTTGCCAAAAAAGACCTACGGCACACACTTACGGGCAAGCTCAACTGGTCAGCTTGACACTCGTCAGCCCCCAACAGCGCGATGCTCCATCCCATTCTGGGCTCTGCCGCCGCAGAGCTTTGGGATCCAACGCACAAGTACCGCTCCGGTGCCCTGCCCCTGGAGCGTTGATCCGGCGTGCACCGGCGGGTAGCCCCAGACCCAGATCCAGATCCCGGCGGCAGTCGGTCGGGTTTTCGCCGTGCCCTCGGCTTAACGAGCATCTCGTGTGCTGAGGTCCCGCTGGGCCCCAACCAACGTTCCCCGTGAATCCCCTCGGAACCTTCCCCAGCGTGCCGGAAATGTGGGAGAGATTGATTCCCGCCGCGGAGAAGGGGAAGGAGCGGAAGGTTCGAGCGGCTAAGGGCCGTGCCCCATCACCACAAGTACACGAGGACCGACACGCGAAAACCCCTTGCTGTTGCCGCCACCGCACCACCCGCCACTCGTCAAATGAACCCTGCCCCCGCAAGCTGCCCCCGCCAGTGGCCTGGATAATCCTCCCCCAAACAGGGCATCGGCATCGGCGCTGCCGCCCCCGCCTAAAACCCCAACACTCTGCCCATGCGTCCATCTCCTAAATAAGCCCCCCAAACTCCCTGCACCACACCCGCAGCGTCCTCCGCCCAACCGCCATGCAAAGCTCCCCGCCGTACCTCGCCCCCCTACCCCACGTGCGTGCGTGTCCTCCGCATACACACATGCTCACGCAGACCCTTCAAGGCGGCCGCCACCACCGCATCAGCCGCGAAGGCCCGGGCCTCGCTGTCGCCAACCCCCAGCGTCTGCGCCAGGCCCGCGACCGTCAACCCCAGAGCGCCGTTGTCGCCCCCACAGCAGCACTGCAGCAGCAACCGCCGCCGCCGCCGCTCCACCGGCGTTACGCATCTCCACCGGCGCGCGGCTTCGGCGGCTCCCGTCTCAAAGGCCAGCCCCCGCTGCTGCTGCCACTGCCCCTGCCCCTGTTCCTGCTGCTGCTTCTACTGTCCTACGGCGCTGTGCTGAACTACTTTAGGGCCTACGTCAGGCCCTCCTCTGCGCTCCTCGTAAAGACACACTCACACACGCGCGCGCACACACACACCGGCCTACTTCAGCCCGTGCATCCGGTCCATACTCGCCAGCTCCTGCTGCAGCTCCCGCCGGCACTCGGAGAACACCTCGCCCGTCCGGCGCACCAGCGCCTCCCCCAACTCCCGGACGTGCTCATGCTCGCGCACGTCCTCTTCCGACTGCTGCTGCTCATGCTGCTGCCTGCCGCGCAGCATCTCGGTGTTGTAGTGCACGGCGTTGCGGCCCATGAGCAGAAAGTCTGCCTCCAGGCGACCCAGCCCGTCGTCGTCCGGGGTGTACAGCTTCTTCTTGCGCCGCCGGTCGATCTCCTCAAACCACATGGGCTGCTGCACGAGGTCCGTATAGTCGTCGAACTGCGGAGCGAGCGCGGGGCGGAGCAAGGCGGGGCGGGGCGGATGTATTGAAGTAACGTTTTTACGGGGCAGGGCGCGGTTTCTCCTAGTGCATTGGGCGAGGCAGAGAGGGGCGGGACAGGGCTGGGCAGGGCGGCGCGGGAGGGGTTGAGAAAGGAGCTCTGGGTCGCGAGCATGCATGCACACCAAACTGGCCCACAGCCGCGGCTGCCGCCAACCAGCCCCCCAGTGCCCCAACGCACCGATTCGGGGTTCTCCCAAAACGCCTCGTCCAGGCCACTCTGCACGCGGACAGCCAGCCAGCGTGACAAAGCGGTGCATGGCGGTCAGAACAGGGCAGAGCAGGGCAGAGCAGAGCAGGGTGGGGGGCGGGCGAAGGACATGACATGGCAACTTGGCAAGTGCTCGCGGACACGATGCCTGGCGGTGCTCCGAGTGGGTGTTCGAAGTGAACGAGAGAGTCCAAAGTTGCTGGTTGCGCGAGCAGGGGTAAAATCTCGCGTCTTCCGTTACACCGCTTGGCGAGAAACACGAGTCGCTTGTTTTGCTGCCTACTCCTCGGCCGAGTCGGGTCGGGTCGTGTGGAGGCAAATTACCAGAGACGATGCCGCAGCGGAGGGGCGTAGGCGAAGGGGAGTGGAGGAGTGTTGCATTAGGCCCGCCGGATAGGATCCCACCCACAGCAGAGATTCAGAGCCGAAGATGCCATCCCCAACAGCAATTTGGGTGGTTCAGAATTGCCCGGAAAGGGCCAAGGGAGGCGCTTCCCCGACCTGAACCCCGAGCCTGCCCGGAGCGGCGAGATGGCAAAACAAAGCAGAGCTGCTAGTGCGGTGCGCCTGGTAGGTGTGGCCGCGCGAGTCGTACACAATTGTACGGCATTCGTACAGCTGACGCACCTTCATAAGGGTGAACGCCTTGTTGAGCCATTTCGAGTACAACTCCTGCGCGGGGTATAAAGAGAATTTCGCAGCGGAGAAGGAAACGGCGTGAGCGAACGGGGGAGGGGGCGGAAGGGTGCGCGGGGGAAGGGAGGGAGGGGAATGGGGGACACGGCAGGAAGGTGGGTGACACTATCTGGCAACGGCAGCCAGACAAATGCGGAAGGCTCTGAAGACGGTCCGGATAGGGCAAGGCAAGGCAGGGCAGGGCAGCGCAGCCCACATGCTGGATGGTGGCGGCGGCGAGGGGCAACCAGCAAGGCCGCCCGTGCCCCCCTCACACACGCTTCCCGCGCCTTCGTTCAGGCAGGCCCGGCCCCACAACACCATCGCGTTCGCACACCCCAATCCACAAATCCGCCTCACGCCCTTTCCGGACGCACCCACCTTCCGCTTGCGCTCCGCGTCCGCAAAATGCTTGGCGATGCGCTTCGCCTCCGCAGCACTCCGCTTGCCGTCCTCCAGTCTCCGGCCTCCGGCCCCACGGCCGCCGCCTGCGGACCCGCCCGCGTCGCTCGACGGCCCCGCTGACGATTCCTTCGACCGCAGACCGTCCCACGGGACGCCGGAGCCCTCCCTTGAGGGAACCGCGCTGCTGGGGACCGACCCGTCCGCGAGGCTGGCGGCGGGCGGGGACGCAGCGGCGGCGGCGGCGGCGGCGGCGGGATCACGCAAGGTAGGGCCGTTTTCCCGCCGCGCCGCCGGCGAGGCAGCGCCAGGCGCCGCCGCGGCGGCGGCGGCCTCCGTCGCCGCATCCGCCGCCGGCGCCTCGGCCGCATCCGTCATCTCGACGTCCTCCCCGGCGTCTGGCGCAGCACCAGGCGCGGCGGCAGCGGCGTGCGGCGGCTCGGCGACGGTGGAAGGCGCCGCCGCGGCGGCGGCGGCGGCAGCAGCAACAACGCCAGCTGTGGGGACCACCACGGGAGCAGCAACAACAGCAACAGTAGCAGCAGCAGCAGCGGCACCAGTTAGTGCAGTGAAGTAGACCCCAATCGCGGCCCTCGCACCCACAGTCAAAACGTTTGCACCGTCACAACCCGCAGCCACCGCCGCCGGCTCCGTCGCCGTCATACCTGGCGGCTCTGCCGCCTTGGCCGTTGTCGGTTGTAGCGCTTCCGCCCTCGTGTCTTTAAGGCTGGCGACGATAGCTTCAAGCGTGGCAACCGACTCGCCCAAGTGCCTCAACGATATCTCCCCGAGGGGGAACACCACCTCCGCCAGCTTCGGAGCCTCCGCCGGCTTCGGAGCCTCCGCCGGCTTCGGAGCCGCCTCCGCAGCGGGCCCCGGCAGCGGGAACGAGCGTGAGGTTGCACCGACAATTAGTAATCGTAGCTCCTGAGGAGATGCGGCTACCGTTGCTGCCCCTGACGCTGCCGCTGAGACTGCTGCTGAGACTGCCGCTGCGGTCGGCCCTGTGCGCGCGTGATCCGACGTGGCGTGTGGGGGCGCCGGCGATCTGGGCGGTGGAGCTCGCGGCGAGGGCTGCTGCTGCGACGGCTGCTGCTGCTGCTGCTGCTTTTGGGGGGACGGAAGCCGCGGCGCGTGTTGTGGCTGCCCCAGATGCGGCGACTGCGGCTGCTCGGGATGCAGCTGCGGATGCGGCGGCAAGGACCGCCGCGGCTGCTCGCTCGGCGGCAACGGCGACGGCGGCCGAGAGCGCTGTGGCCTCGCCTCCGTCGTCGCCGCCGCCGCTGCCGCCGCCGCCGGTGGCGTCACCTCGGTTGCCGTCTGTGTGATCTCCATCGCTGAGGACGTCGCCGCCGCCGCCGCCGCTGTCGCCGCTGACGGTGCCTCGCTCCTTCCGCTTTGATGGCGCATCGCGGCTGCCTGCGCAGCGGCGGCGGCGCCTGGGAGCACCGCCGCGGCCTCAGCCGAGGAACTGCGGTCCGGAGCTTTGGCCGCGGCAGCCACAGCCGCCTGCAGGGCCGCCGCAGGAGTGGAGACAACCCGAGGCGGCGTCAGGCGTGGTTTCTTGGGCGAGGTTGCAGGCATGTCCGGCGCGCTAGAATGCAGCGCCCGCTTCGCACCAACCGTTGCCGCTGCCGTTGCAGTAGCCGCCGCCGCCGCCGTCGTCGTCGTCGCTGGCGACCGCGCTGCCGCCGCCGCCGTGGCTGGCGACCGTGCTGCCGCCGCCGCCGTGGCTGGCGATCGTGCCGCCGCCGCCGCCGTCGCCGGCGATCGTGCCGCCGCCGCCGCCGTCGCCGGCGATCGTGCCGCCGCCGCCGCCGTGGCTGGCGATCGTGCCACCGCCGCCGCCGTCGCCGGCGAGCGCGCAGCCGTCGCCGCCGTGGCTGGCGATCGTGCCAAAGCAGCAGCGCCAGGCGCGGCGGCGCCGCCGGCTCCTGCCACGCCCGGCTGCTGCGCCTGTGTCGGCGTCGGCTGCCGCGACGGCTGGCGCGATGGCTGCAGCGCCGCCGCGCCTGCCAGCGTGGTCCTAACCAGCCCCGCACCCGCCGCCGCCGCTGCTGTTGCTGTTGCCGCCGCCGCCGCCGAGCCGGGCGGCCGCTCCCGGGCATCTAGCACCTCCTGAGGTGGGCGTAAGAAAGCCGAAACGCGGCGGACCACCGAGTGGCGAGGCGACGAGGTGAAGATTTAGATGGTACCGTTTAGATGACACCGCAGCGGTGGGCAGCGAGGTCCCGGAGGAGGGAGAAGCGCAAGGCGCATGGCGGACGGAGGGAGGCGCAGGTCAACAAGCACAGGTCACGCCTCAACATGTGCCCACAAACCCCAAGAGCCATGCGTCTGCGGGTCTCGCCACCGCTGCTGCTGTTGTTGTTGTTATGCGTGCTTTGAATGGATGAACCTGATATGAACCATTGTGCTCTCCCCGTGCTGTCGCCTCTTAATCAAATACACACACCTGCAGCAGCGGCCGCAGCACGCGCGGCAGCAGGTACTTGTGCGTGTGCTCGTACAACGTGTACCGCAGCTCGGCCAGCATGTGGGGCGGCGGCGGCGGTGGCCGCTCCTCCGCCGCCGCCGGCGCGCCCTCGCCACCGCCCGTGGAGGCCTCCCTGCGATTCATTGCGGCGATTGATCGGGTCGACGGAATTTCTCTCGCACTCAAAGCGGAGCGCAATAAAACAGATCCATTATTCAATACCGTATCGGGTAGCAGGGTACAGATCAAAGGAAAGCGCAAAGGCTGGACCCAACGGGACACTAATCAGACAGCAACATCGCTCGCCCTGGGTTTCGGTCAAGCAGGCGATGGAAGGCCAGAATCTCAGTACCCACACAACCTTCGCCTCGCCTCTCGACGTCTTACCGCATCCTCGCCGCCGCCGCCACCGAAGCCCGGGCTTCAAGCCATTCCGTCAAGCCGCCGGCGCCCTTCACCACCGACCCCGCCGCCGCCGCCGCCGGCGGCCGCGGCACAGAGTCGCGGGCGGCCGCCAGCACCGCCGCCAAGCTCCCTTTCCCTGGATTCGCCGCCGCCGCCGCCACCGCCGCTGGCCCACCGGTGGCGGCCGCCAGCTTTGCGCTAGAGGCGGTCATGCAGGCGGTTCGGCGCGCGAAGCGCGCGTCCACCGCGGCGCGGTTGGATCCGAGCGACCCGTGGGTCGGCGCCGCCGCTGCCGCCGACGCGGCCCGGCCCGCCGGAGACGACGCCAGCAGCTGCAGCAACAGCTGTCCCTGCGGACGCTGCTGCTGGTGCTGCAAGCGCGGCACAGAGCCGGCAGCGGCCCCAGCCCCTGCCGCCGCTGTCGCGGCGGGTACTGCTGCCGCTGATGCTGATGCCTCGTCTGCAGCCTTCGCCGGCAGCTTCGCGGTCGGGCCGGACAGCCTGAGCTGGTCTGCCGTGATGGGCTCCTGGGCAAGGCGGTGGAGAGGAGGGAGGCGGCGCACGCCGGTGCAACGACAGGGACGATTTTGCAGGCCGGGACAAGGCAGGAGGTGTCGTGGAGGTTGTTACAGCGGCTGTGTTGCTCCAGACTCACGAAGAGTCGACCCAACGGGGGCCAGCATCTGCACGTTTTTCGCCATCGTGGTCCCCCATCGTGGTACCCTTTCCACCGACCCACCGCAAATCCCCACCGACCCACCGACCCACGGGGCTGCTCGCTCCGTCTTCCGCCCGGGTCGCCTCGATCGCCCCGCTGCGATGCGTTTTCATGTCCACCCTTCCCTTTCCTTCTCCTTTTCCTCTCTGTTCCTTTTCCTTCACTTTTCACGGTATCCCACGCACCCGCACGCACCCACACCACGCACCCACACCACGCATCCGCACCACGCATTCGCACCACGCATTCGCACGCACCTGCATCAGCGGCAGCCACAGCTTGTCCGCCACCCGCTGGACGCTGCTGCCCCACACCAGCGCCCGGCTGCCGCCGCCTGCCGCCTGCTCCCGCAGCTCCACCATCGACATCGCCTTGACGTCCGGACACAACAGAGACCCATCCGCCAAATTGAGCTTGTGCTGCGGAAAGCGAAACACGCCCGCCTCAGGCTGCTGCCAGCCGCCGGCGCCGGCGGCGCCGCGCCCCGGCGCCGCCGGCGAGGAGTACTCGAGGCCGTAGGACGTGCCGCCGCCGGCGGCGGGGGCGGCGCCTTCCGGCGCCGCTGCTGCGGCCGGCTGCGCCGGCCGCAGCACGTGCCACGGCTGCCAGTGCTTCTCGTCGGGGCCATAGTCGACGAGGTAGAGCATCAGCGGGTGGGGTGGCGGCTGCAGCGCGCCGAGGGCGCCACCGACCCCTGGGTCGGTCTGCTTGACGCGGAGGTCGACTGGCGGCCGGTAGGGGTCGGGCGTCCAGGGGATCACGCGGCACTCGTCCGTGAGCGGCAACTGCGAAGGGCGAGGCCAGATACGGATCCAGATCCGGGCCGGATCGGATATTCGGATTACGTTCAGATCAGGTTGAGGGTCGGGTTGGGAATCGGATCGGGGCCGGATCGAGTTGGGGGGACGGTTCGAGTTGGCGGTTGGGTCGGGTCGGGTCGGGTTGAGAGAGGTCGCGCACGAGGGCGGCAAAAGCCATTTCGGGCCGGGGAGGAGAGAAATGGGAAGAGGGTTCGCTCTCGATGGTGGGTCCTAAAGGATAATGCTTGGGCGAGGGAACGGCGATGTGGGTCACGTTACGCCTTGGGGGTCACGCCTTTGGGGTCACGCAGCGGAGAATCCTGTAAGCCGGACGCTCCGCCAGACGCTGCCGCAGCGGCACACCCCCTGCGCACTACACGCCCGCCACGCACAGACGCCCTTGACCATCCCTGCGTAATCAAGGCGATTTTGTGCAATCAGAGGTGCAATTTCGCGCCTGCCCCTGCCAGGCCTTCCCGGGCTCCCGCCCCACATCCTACCGGCTCCAAATTCTCAGGGACCGGACTGCCGCCGTCGTCCTCCTCGCCGCCGGCGCCGCCGCCACCGGCACCGCCATACGGCGGCGGCAGCGGCAGCGGCGCCGGCTGCACGTCCTCCGGGTCCTCCACGCCCAAATCCCCTGCCGCGAACTCCCGGTTGATGTCGTCATTCAGCCCCGTGATCCACCGCCAAGGCGCCAGCGCATCGTGCGCGCGCAGCGCCTCCGCCTCCGCCGCCGACGACTCGTCACTCGGCGGCGGCACGCCGTCGGCCCCGACCTCCCCTGCCTCGGGCATTTGCACAGCCGCCTCGGAAGCCGCAAGCCGCTCCAAGAGCACTGAAACGCGGCCCTGCCACCGCAACTTATTAAAGATGGTCCGCCGGAACTCGACGTAAAACTCGTCAGACAGGACCGCTTTAGGCGGGGGCGGCGGCGGCGCGGGCGTCGCCGCCAGCAGCTCGCTCCCCAGCGGCGGTGGGGGCGGCGGCGGGGGCGGCGGCGTGGCGCCGCCACCGCGGTCCCCGTACTGGTGCTGCTGGTTGTGGTGCGACGGGTACCAGGGCGGCGCCTCCTGGCGCCAGGGAGGGGCCCCCGGCGACTCCGCTGGCGGCCCCGGCGGCGGCGGCGGCGGAGGCTGGTGATGCTTCAGGAGGTGGTGCGTGGACAAGCCCTCTGGATAGAGGCCCTCGTCGACGTCCATATCAAGATCCATGGGCTCCACGACGCCCTCGTTGCTGCTGGGGCTGCCGCTGCCGCCGGCGGCGGCGGCAGGCAGTAATGCCGCCGCCGGCGGCGGCGGCGGCTCCTGCGGTGGCGGCGGCGGCGCTTGCAACGGCGACGCCAGCGGCAACGCCGGCGAGCACTCCTGCGCGCACGACAGCGGTGGCGTCGTACGCCGGAAGCTGCCGTCGCCGCCGCCAGGCGCACGTACAGGCGGGTGGTCGCAGGGCGGCAGCAGCGGAGAGCGAGTGGGAGACGAATGGACCCGGCCGCCGCCGCTGACCGCCGCTGCGCCATTCGCGGCGTGTAACTCCCGAAGGTGAGGCGGACGCGACGCGAGGAGCCCGTCGTACGGGCTGTGCGGTTGGGAGTCGCGACCGCCGTCGGTGCGGTAGTCGCGGCCGCCGCCGCCACCGCCGCTGCCGCCACGGGCGCCGCTTTGGAGGTGCGGTGGCGGCGCCGGCGACACGTGCCGAGGCGGCAGCGGCGGCCCCCGAGCGACCCCGTCTGGAGAGCCCTCCCTCGACCTGCCGCCCACGGGCCGCCGCCAGTGCTGCTGCTGCTGATCCCAGTCCCGCTCGCGCGGCCTGTCACGGTCACGGTCGCGGTCGCGATCCCGCCGCTCGTCCCGCCCATCTCGTACAACAGGCATGGTGCTGCCGTACCGATCTGGGCGCGTGTCGCGCTCGACGCCGCCGCGGCCACCGTCCCTGTCCGCGCCCCATTGAGTGTCGTGACGGTCCCGCCCGCGCGCATCGCGGCCGTCGCGCGCACTGCCACCGACCCGTGGGTCGTTGCGCTGCTGGTCGTACGCCCCGCGCGACATGCGCTGCTGCGGCGGCGGCCCGGTCCCCGGCGCAGCGCGGCTGCGCTGCGGCGGCGAGAGACTGCGACGCCGCCGGGCCGGCGGCGAGCGACTGCCGCCGCGTCGCGGCTGCTGCGGCTGGTGCTGCGGCGGCGGGGAGCGGCTGGCGCCTCTCCCCGTCGAACGACGGGATGGCGGCTGCGGCGGCTGCGGCCCCGGAAGGCCCGAGCCCCGCTGCCCGCGCTCCCTCTCCTTCTCCTTCTCCCGCTCGCGGTCCCGTTCGTGCTCGCGCTCGCGACCGCCTGACCGCGGCGCCTTATCCCGGTCGCGGTCACGGTCCCGTTGACGTTCCCGGTCGCGGTGCCCACGGGACGAATCCCGGGCTGCCCCATCGCGGCCGCGATCGCGCTCTGTTGCCGCCGGCGGGCTGCGCGGCGCGCGCTCTCGGTGCTCGGGCGAGGTCCCGCGGTCATGCTGCTGCTGCTGCAGGTCGTGCGGGTGCGGTGGCGGCGGTTGCGCGGTCTGCCAGGGCTGCTGCTGTGGGGATGGTGCGCGGTTGTGGTGCGCGCGCGGGCCGGCTGACTGGTTGCCGTCGCGGCCCCGCTCGCCGTTTTGGAGGCGGCCGCCTCGGCCGTGATGCGTAGGAGAGCGGCTGCTGCGGCAAAGCGGGGGCGAAAGGGAGCCCGCGGTTAAAATGCGGGACATCAAGGCAGAAAGGAGCCATTTCGAGCAAACCCAGATCGCAGTCGTTGTGGGAACGCAGGAAACAAGGCAAGATTGACACAATAAACAAAAGGAAAGGGGTTGGGAAGCGCTTTGGCTTTTTTGCGGTCGTGAAGAGCCCTCCTTGCGGAACTAAATCGCCCACGCGGTAGCGCCAGCCCAGAAAAGGAGCCCCGCTTATGTAATGGCCCCTTGCAAGCCTCGTGCGTACCCATGGAAAGGCAAATCGAAGCTCTGGGCGGCAGCGGGCGGCCAGCAGTGCGAGAAAAAATCGGGCAGAGAAACTAGCTCAGGCTCGGCCGGCCGACCAGGGAAATATCCGAATCGCGGGTGCTGCTGCTGCTGATGCATGCCATCGCACGAAACAACGCTCCTGAAACTGTGAGCCGCTGGCAGGGCGGCAGGTTCTGACGCGCGCGCCATATTTGTCCATGTCCTTCTATCAACTGCCTGTGATCTAGAAAACTTGCATGCAAACGCATCTACTGCTTCTACTGCCATGTTTTATCAAGTTTCGCCCCAACGCGTTTCCGAAAGTGCGCCGCGAAATAAAACCAGATCCACCAAAAACAGGGCGGATCCACCAAAACCAGATCCACCCTGACCAAAAAACAGGAGGGTTGACTCATTCCCGTATATTTTGCCCACCAATCTCGTGCTACCAAACTGTCGTCTGATATTAATGTTTACTTGTAAAACACCAACACAATTTAAAATGGCCCCCAACCGACCCTGCGTCCGAACCCAATTCCAGTCCGCGCTGAGATCTGAAACCCCTACCTTCGCGAGCTCCTCTTGCTGCTTCTGCTCCTGCCGCTATCGCTGTCGCTGCTGCTACTGCTACTACTGGCGCTCGAGCTGCTTTTGCTTTCTCTGCTGCTCCTGCTCCGGCTGCCCCGCGAACGGTGCGGCTCGCGCCCCCTTTCAGCCCGCTCCTGCTGTTTCTGCTCCTGCTCCTTTTGCTGCGCTTGTGGCGCCGGCGCCGGCACAGGCGTCCCGTCGCGCCCTCTGCCCGCCATCATCTCCCCGCCCACAGCCTTGTCGCCGCCGTCGCCGCCGTCCGAGCTGCCATCCTGCGCCCGCTTGCTGCTGCCGTCGCGCTCGGCTCCTGGGATGGCGGCTGGCTCCTGGGATGGCGCCGTCGTTGGGCCGCTCCCAGCCGCTGCCGCCGTCACCGTCGTGGCCGTCGCGGCGGAAGCCGATGTGGGTCCTGCGGCGGCGGCGGCGGCAGCTGCCGCCGGGCCTGGCGCTGACGCGGCAGCCAAGGCCGCCAAGCGCTGTGCCTCCTTCACCGCCGCTTCCGTCACCATCGCCGCAACGTTGGCGTCGACATCGCCACTCGCAGGGGCGGCGGCCGTCTCCACGGCAGCGCCGGTTCTTGGCGATGTCGGCGGCGCCGGCGCCGTCATTGCGCTGCCGCCGGCGCAGGCCGGCGCAGGGGGCTGGGCGGGTGCAGCGGTCGTCGTCGCCGCCGCAGCAGCAGCAGCGGCCGCCGCCGCGGTGGCTGCCGCGGCGGCGGCGTCGACGGGGCGCTCCGGTTCCGGTCCCCATCGCCGCCGCTTCCTAGAAAGCGACTCGGTTTCTTCCACCGTCACCGCGGCCGCCGCCGCCGCCGCACCCGTCGACGCCTGGCCAGCGGCGGCTGCGGCATCAGGCGCCGGCGCGACGCCGCCGGGCTGGCATGTTGGCTCCGCCTCCAGCGCCGCCGACGCCGCTGCGGCCGCATGCGTAAACGGCGTAGCCGTTTCCGCTGGCTGCAGGACGTTTGCTGTCTGCAGCCCCGCCGTAGGCGACCGAAGCGCCGCCGCCGCCGCCTGTACCTGCGCCTGCACCGCCGCCGCCGCCACACTCGCCTGGAGCTGCGCCTGCTTCGCCGCTTGGAACTGCATCAGCGCATGCTCGACTGCCTGTTGCTGTACCGCCGACGGTGTCGTCGACTGCGCCTGTAGGGACTGCGCCGCCGCCGCCGCCGCCAACGCCGGCGGCGGAGCGACTATCGGCGGCGCCGTCACTGGTAGTGCCTGTTGCAGCTCGACCGCCAGTGCCGCTGATATTGACGCAGCCAGCGGCGGCGGCGCCGCCGCTGCCGCCTTCGCCGCCGCCTTGGCCGCCGCCGCCATCGCCGCAATCATGTTGGAGATGGCGGGCTTGGCCGGCTCCGCCGCGGCGGTCGCGGGCGCGGTCGCAGCTGCCGCTGCGTCGACGAGCCCGGGCGGGGCCAGGTCCGGGCGCGGCGCCACGAGCGCCTCGATCTCTGCGGGCACATGACGGCGTTGGAACCGGGCGATATGACGACGGATGACCCGTGGGTCGTTCGCTGGGAGCGGCGGCGGCGTCAGCGGCAAGCGGCCAAGCGTGCAGCTACACTACCAATCCTGACCCTGGATCCATGTGTCATCATACCTCGAATCCAATCCTGACCCTGGACGAAAAACCCTAAGACACTTGACCCACTTCGGCGCCCTGTGCACTTGCATACATGCAGGATGCATGCACATCCTCGGAACCTTCTCACGAAGAAAGCAAAGGAGCCAACGCCCGACCCGGATCGCGCCCGACCCGACACCCCCCCCTGCGCCCATAGCCAAACCTTGGTTGACGGAGGCAAAGGCGGCGATGCCACCGGCGCTCCCGCTAGCAGAGGATTTGCTGGACCTGCTGGCGACCTTGGTGCCCCCTCGCAACACCACCAGCGATTTGTTAGCGGCAATCGTCTTGGGAGGCGGCTTCCGCTGCGGCGGCGGCGCCGCCGCCGCCGGCGCGACGGCTGAAGCCGCCTCCGCCGCCGCCAACCCCGCCTCGCCCAACGCCGCCGCAGGCCCGGCGGGGGCCGCGGCCCTCGCCGCCGCCGTCGCTTCCAAGCCGACGGCGGCGGCGCCGCCGCCGCCGCCACCCGACGAGCGGCCTGCTGCGAGATGCTCTGAAACCGCCACGCTCCCCGCCGCGTCCTGGACAGCCGTACTAGGTGCCGTACTGCTGGGGAGCGGGGGAGCCGAAGAGCCTGCGCTGAGTGGCGCCGCCGCGGCGGCGTCGGCGATGCCCGGCGGACACGGCTCCGGTGGCAGCGGCGGCGGCGGCGTGCCGTCGGCCTTCTGCTGAGCGGCGCCCTGCAGCGGCGGCGGCGACGCCGGCGGCGGTGGCGGCGGCGCCGCGTCTCCCGGCGGCGGCCGTGCCCCATACGCCGACGCCGGCGGCTCCCCCGGCGGCGGCTTCGGCGGCGGCAACCCAGCGGCCGGCCCCGTCACCGCCGCGCCGTACATGTGATGCGGCGGCCCCGGACAGTAAGGCGGCCCAGCGTACGGCAGCATTGGCTGTGTGCCGTACGGCATGGGCATCGCCGGATAGCCCCCGGGATGCACCAGGTGTGGGCAGTGGGGATCCCCGGGCGGCGGCTGCGGCTGGTGCTGCTGCATGTAATCGTAGTATACGCCTCCGGGCACATACGCCTCGGGGCACATGGGCGGTGGCATGCCCGAATGCGCGAAGTCGTGATACATCGGGCGCGGGTGCTGCGGCTGGGCCCCCGGCGGCGGCCCGAAGTCCTCGGGGCCGCCGCCGCCGTACGGCCCGCACGCCTTCCGCGCCCTGCCGTACTGGCCGCGGTGGTGATCGCGGCCCTCTCCATACGACCCCCTTCTGCGGGCAACCGCGGAAAAGGATGTATGTAGGACATGTGGGACACGTAGGATGCGGGAACTGCTTCAATACGAAGGGCCCCTAAACGGGGGAAAGTTAGGACAGCCGGAATCACCCCTTGCAAAGCTGACAGGCTGACAGATCGGGCCTGGATAACCGAAAAGGAGGTCCAGCAGGCAGGTGCTGGGGAGGCGTATGGGGGTGGTCCAAAGTTGGACGGAAGTAGTAAAGAGCCTGAGGGCCTGAGGGGGATGGTCGCGCGTGGTCGACCCCAACCACACCCGGTCCGTTGAGGTCGCCTGTTGGTTGGGCACGCTGAGGTGGGGCCGCTGTGGCCACTAACCAGGTGGCACTGGCTGGCCAGGTATGTGGTTGGTTGGTTGCTGCCAGGCGCAAACACCCCGATGAAAAGGAGAGTGTGTGCGCGCGCATTTCGGCATTTGTGTGTGTGCGTGCATGTAACACAACGTGCGGTGTTAGGGGGAGGGATGCGGTGGTGAAGGGTACATGGGGGAGGGAGTGGCGTTGATAACGGGCTCGGCGCGGGGAGGGGAGGGGAGGGGGGAGTCCTCTTGGAGGGTGTGACGCGTTATCGGTGCCCGTTGCAGCTATAGCCAGGGGTGGAGGGGGAACATGGGCCCGCGGGGAGGGAAGGGAGCGGGGGCGGGTGCGGGGCGTCCCGGGTGTGCTCGTGGTGGGAAACGTTTTCGAGGCGCGCAGAACCAAAGGGTTTGGCACTGTAGGTTGTGGTTCTGGACCCCTCGAGGCACACGAGAGCGAACGGTTACTTTCCCCCGGCACATAGCCGCTGAAAGAGGAGGGCCGGCGGAGAGGAACCGACCCCGACACCGCTAAGCCCCCGCAACACTATTGGAGGAAGATGCGTATGCTAAGGAGCCGTAAACGGACGCGAAGTTGACCCTGGGCATCGTTCCTAGACCCGTGGCCCGCTTGCTGACTGCAGACCGGCGCAAAAGCTCACCTGTGGTAAGGCTCCTGGCCGATGTTTTGTGCCATACTTTATGGCTGTTAAGTGCTGTCGGCCTGGCTCTCCAGCCGCCCTGGCATCGGTGCCTAGACTACCCCTTGCGCAGCGCGCGCTGCACCGTCTGTCTGCATGTCACGCTGTAACGTTTGATGATGTTGTAGCGAATGTTATACGTATTTGCCCCGAGCGAGCCGGAGAAACGCAGGGCTAACCTATAGAGTAGAAACGATACTGGAGCCTATCAATATGATATGTCTCCATAAAGCCTCAAACGGTACTACGTCCGCTGTTGGATGAAAAGTGTATAGTGCGAGTCGGCGAACGAACAGCAAAACTGTTAACTTTGTACAGCAACTCGGTTGTGAGTAACCCCCAATTAAACTAACACAGGATAATGGCGTTTTTGTTCTAAGCCGCTCTCTGAGGTGAGTGGCGGTTGGCCGGTCCTTGAGTCACACTTGCATCGCTGTCTATCTACAACGTGTAAGGAATGCGTGGCTTCTTGCTACCACAACCTCCTGACACAGCGCGCTGTCAACTCAGTTGCACCGCTCGTTGCCAGACGCTGCCGTCACCCTGGCGCAATGCCTCGGCGGCGTGGGTGGCTCATTTCGGGGCACAACCCCGTCTGCGTGGCCTTCTGCGCAGCCACAATGCCAGTCGGCGGCATCCATTGCAATTGTGCTTCGCCGCGGCGCCGGTGGCGGAGCCACCAGAGAGCGCTGTCGGCGCCGCGCAGCAGCGGGATGGCGATGCGGAGGACGATGAGCCGGAGGACGATGACCGCCTTCCCGTGACCGTGCTGTCAGGCTTCCTGGGCGCCGGCAAGACGACGCTACTCAGCCACATTCTGGCCAACTCGGACGGCTTGCGGGCCGCCGTTCTCGTGAACGACATGGCATCCGTCAACATCGACGAGGTGCGGCGCGAGGGCCCGCGCGCCGCGATTGGGGCTGTACGGCTGCCGTACCGTCCGGCGATGTGAGCACGCGCCCCACGAACCGCTTCACGATTCCGATTTCCTCCCCCGACGTCCGGCTGGTCGTGGGTGTCACGGGGTCGGCAGGGCCACTTCCACAGCTGGCAGCGCCCGTCGCCCCACGGCTCCTGTCAACCCCCACACCGGGGCCCTTACCGCCCTCCTCGGATGGGCTCCTCTCCCCGCCCCTCCCCGTCCCGCCCCGCCCCGCCTCGTAAGGCCCGTCACCCTAAGCCCGGGCGCACCTCCTTTCCCCGGGGCGCAAACCATCTCACCCTAAAACCCTAAAACCCCTAAAACCCTATTGCCGCTTCGGACTGTCGTACCCTTAACCCCAACTCCACTACCCCCTTCCCGCCCCCCTCCCCCGCCTATACGTGGATAAAACCCTCCCGCCCGCCAGGCGCTCATCGCTGAGAAGGTGCAGGTAGCTGGTGAGCAGTTGGTGGCCCTCTCCAACGGTTGCATCTGTTGCTCCATTCGGGAAGATCTTGTACGGGAGATCCGGGCGCTGGCGGAGCGACGTGACGAGCAGGGGGCCGCCGGCGGCGGCGGCGTCAGCGGTGCAGGCCAGCGGAGGCGCCAGTCCCGGCGGCGGTTTGATTTGTTGGTGGTTGAGTCCACTGGGATTTCGCTGCCGCTGCCGGTGGCTGCCACGTTTGACTTTGTTGATGAAGAGGGACGCAGTCTGTCGCAAGTGGCCCGATTGGACACGCTGGTGACTGTGGTGGGTACGGGCAGGAGCACGTGTGTGTGTTTTGGGGGGGGGGGGGGTAGGGGGGAGAGGGAGGGAGGGCGATGGGAGGGAGGGCGGTGGCGGTGGGAGCGTACGGGCAGGAGCACGTGTATCTGGCGTGTGTGAGTGTGTGCCTGTGGGGGTGTTGAACGTGTTTTGGACATGCGTTGGCGTTGGACACGCTGGTGGTCGAGCCCGTGGTACGTGGGCCTCGTGCCGTACCGCAAGATGCCGTACCGTCGCCAACCGGCGCCACCGCAACCACCGCCGCCACCGCAGGTTGACGCGGAGCGCTTCGTGGGATCCGTACTGGCGGCAGAGTCGTTGGCGGATCGCGGCATGGCGGCGGACGAGTACGACGATCGTACAGTGGCGGATCTGCTTGTGGAGCAGGTGGTGGGGGGGGTACCCGCATCTTGCCGCGAGCCAACGCGAGTCACTTACGTCTCCCTGACACAGGGGGGGACGCAGGGGGGATACCTCTGATGCCGTTATGCGTCTCCCCGGCGTGGCAGATGCCCGTGGTGTGGTGTGGCGTGGCGTGGCGTGGGTTCCCTGCCCCGGGTTCTGGACCCCGGGATCTCCCTCCCAGGTTGGGTTGGTCGCCACCGGGCTCCACCCCCCAGACTCGTCCGTATTGGTTGGTCTGGCGGCGACGCGGTCGCAGCGTCTTTTCAGCTTGGTAAGGTTACAGGTATGTTCGGTGAGTATTACTGGGTTCTGGGGCCGTTCGCTAACGCCGTCTCCGTCTCCGCTGCGGTATCATTTTTTACCCCCCAAAGATCATGTGCCCACGCCCCCTCGTCCCCCGCCCCCCGCCCGGATCCGCCTCCCCCTGGCCCCTCGCTGCTGCGGTATCCGATTTCTGCATCCCCCGGTTCCTGCTGCGGTATCTTCTTTTTACCCCCGGCTCCTTTATCAACAAACAAACGTCGTCCCCGGCGGTTTCCTTTGAATCCCTGTGGTTCCTTCTTTTGCCCATGGTGCCCACATGCCGATTGTGTCTCATGTGTCTCATGTGCCATGCGTCCGCGCGCGTGACCCGTCCCTCCGGTGGCCTCCTCAGGTGGAGTTTGCCGACGTGATCGTACTGAACAAGACAGATCTGGTTTCGGAGGCGCAGGCGGATCAGCTGGAGGCACTGCTCAGGCAGCTCAACGCGACGGCCAAGGTGGGTACGGCAACAGTACGGCAGCTCACCCCACCCCACCCCACCCCCACCACACACACACACCTCCCACCTTTGCTGCGGTATATTTTCCTTACCGCCCTCCTTACCGCCCCTCCCTCCCTCCCCCCGGGTTGCTGTTCAGATCCTCCGCGCCTCCCGCGGCCATGTGGCTGCCTCCGAGGTACTGCTCACCCGGGCATTCGATCTGGAGACTGCGCAGCAGTCGGCCGGGTGGGTGGGTTTGGGTGGGTGGGTTTGGGTGGGTTTGGGTGGGCGGGCGGGGGAGAGGCCATGCAGTGGGTGGGTGGGTGGGCGGGCGGGGGAGAGGCCATGCAGTGGGTGGGTGGGTGGGCGGGCGGGGGAGAGGCCATGCAGTGGGGTGGGTGGGTGGGCGGGCGGGGGAGAGGCCATGCAGTGGGGTGGGTGGGTGGGTGGGTGAATTTGGGCGGACAGCGGCCTCCTGGGTACGGCCCCTCGCACAATAGTTGTGTGAGAGGGAGTTGTCGGGTGTCGCCATTCCCGCCCGTGCAAGAGCTTTTCTGTGTACGGCATGCGCCTCCATTGCCGTACTTTTTGTACTTTGCGCAGGTGGGTGACGCTGCTGAACGAATTCGAGGCGGAGAGGCTGACGCTGCCGCCTTCCTCGTCTTCATCTTCATCTTCATCTTCATCTTCGTCATCGTCGTCAGGGCAAGAGGCGGCGTTGACCGACGCGGAGGAGGCGGGTCAGCAGGTGCATGGCGCGGCAGCGGCAGCGGCAGCGGACGTGGGGGCGGAGGCGGAGGCGAGCCCGTCAGGCCGCCACCACCACCACCACCACCACCATCACGGCAGTCGGATGACGGAGGCGGAGAAGTACGGCATCAGGTCGTTCGTGTATTTTGCACGGCGGCCCTTCCACCCGCGGCGGCTGCTGGATCAGGCGCTCAGCAGGCAGTGGGAGGGCGTGCTGAGGACCAAGGTACGACAGAGGGCGGGAGACCGGGCGGGAGGGGGGGAGGGCGGGCGGGAGGGGCGGGGGGTGGGGGCCTTGTCCTTTTGATACCTCATCGCGCCACCTGCTTGCGGAGGGGTGTGCTTCCCCCAGTGTATGTGTTTGCTGCGCTGCGCCCCTTCCCTCCTTCCCTCACCCCCTCACCCCCTCCCTCCCTGCCTCCCTCATTTTCGGTATTTCGCCTCTTCCTCTCTCCCCCTCTCTCCCATCCGGACTTTTCACCCCTCTGGACTGTTCTACTCTAACCCCCTCCCTCCCTCCCCCCCGCAACCAAACCCTCCTCTCTTCTGCCCCCACCCCCTCACCCCCACCCTCACACCCCAAACCCCACACAACAACAAAACCTACGTAACGCCCACGTAACGCCCACGTAACGCCCCCCCAGGGTTTCTTCTGGCTGGCCACGCGGCATGACGTGATGGGCATCTGGCAGTCGGCGGGAGGGGCCTGGCAGAGCGAACCGGGGTGAGGGCGGGAGGGGCGGAAGGGGTGAGGGGCGGAGCGAAGCGGAGTGACGATGGGAGCGAAGCGAAGGTGGGGGAGGGGGTGGATGCGTTGTGGGGTATATCCCTCGGTCCCTCCCTCCCTCCCATCCCTCCCTCCCTCCCGCGCATCACCCTTGTCCCCTGCCCTCGCTCTGCGCATGTACCCTGTACCGTGTACCGTGTACCGTGCACCGCCGCCAAAACCGCGTATAGCTCCCCTTTCCCCAGCAACCTACCAACCAACCAAGCATGCACGGCATCTCATCCCTTCTCAGCCATCCATTTCTCCGCCCCTGTCCGCGCTCACCCCCCCCTCTCTCTCTCTCTCTCTCTTCACCCCCACCCCCCTAACGCCGTCTCCTTCTCCGCTGCGATATTTTCTTTTTACCCCCCACCTCCCCTTCCGCCAGTGCCCGCTGGTCCTGCCTGCTGCCGGAGTCTGAGCGACCCACGGGTCAGGACTCCGCCGGCTGGGACCCCGTGTGGGGCGACCGCTGTCAGCAGCTGGTGTGGATCGGCATCGGACTGGACGAGGCGGCGCTGCGAGCCATGTTGGACGGCTGTCTGTTGAGTGAGGAGGAGATGGCGATGGGGCCGGAGCGCTGGGCGACGGAGCTGGAGGACCCGCTGCCGGCGTGGGATGTGGAGGGGGAGGAGGGCGGGGATGAGGAGGAGGAGGAGGAGGGGGAGGAGGAGGGCGAGGAGGAGGAGGCGTGAGGCGCCCGTGGGTGTTGGTGATGGTGGTTGGGGGGGGGTGAGGCGGGAGGCGGCGGAGCGGGTCGTGTGGGCGTGTGTTGGATGGCCCCGCCCGGAGGAGGCGGGGGGCGGGGGGCGCAGCGGTGAGAGAGCATGCCGGGCAGCCAGGCTGCTGCGGCTGCCGCGGCTGCTGCTGCTGTAGGCAGAGAAGGGTAAGGTAGGGCAGGGCAGGGCTCTCTGGCGCGCTGGGTGGCTTCCTGGCTGTTGGATGGGCCTTATGAGCCAGATGGTGGTCACTACAGACAACTGATCTGCCACAGTTGAGCGGTGCACTTGCGCCGGGTACGGCACGAGAAGTGGTCACAGTACGAGTCGGATTCAATGCTGTACGACAATGTACAGCAAATGACGAGCTGCGGCGCGGGAGTGCGCTGCCAGCTCAGCTAGCCGTAGCCGCCCGAGAGCCCTGTGGCCGCGCAAGAGAGCCCTCGTCCATCAAACGAACGAAGACGGTCGAAATCCACACCATATACCATACACGCAGATATACACATACACAGTTGTATACGATACTCTGCAGGAACCATCAAGCCACCGCCGCCGCCGCGCCCTGCGCCCACCATTCAATCACCTTTAGGGCTGTTGTCGGCCGTAATTGCCCACCACCACCACCACCACCACCACCACCACCATGCAACGAGGGAGAGTAATGTGCTCAGGTGCTCATGTCGCACCCAAGCTTCAAATACGGCAACATCGACCAAGGTCACCAGACACGTCAGCGAACACGTCAGCGGGCGGTGATGGGGTCCACCCAGGCGTCACACAGCTCCACGACACCCGTGGGGCTTATGTCGTAACTGATGTAAATGTTCTCCAGTACGACATGGTACTCCCCCGCCCGCCCGCCGCCGCCCCCGCCGCCGCCGCCGCTGTCGGCGGCGTCTGAAACAGCGCCTTGCTGCTGCCGCTCCTGGTTCGCTGTCTCCGCTGCCCCTGCCGTCCCCCCCGCGGCCGCGGCGGCAGTGGCTCCCACCGCAGCGGCGGCGGGCTTGGAGGCAGCGGCGGCGGGCTTGGAGGCAGCGGCGGCGGGCTTGGAGGCAGCGGCGGCGGGCTTGGAGGCAGCGGCGGCGGGCTTGGAGGCAGCGGCGGCGGGCTTGGAGGCAGCGGCGGCGGGCTTGGAGGCAGCGGCGGCGGGCTTGGAGGCAGCGGCGGCGGGCTTGGAGGCAGCGGCGGCGGCGACGGTGGTGGTGGGACGGACGTGCAGGCGTTGGTGGACGGAACGGATGTCTCGATTGAGCACCTGCGGGCGCGAGAGGGTGCAGAAGGAGGGGGGCACGGGGCACGGGGCAAGGATTGCGGGACGGGCGGTGATACGGTAAAAAAATCGCGACCAGTGGACGAGCCGTACCTGCCGTACCAGCTCCAAGTACTGCTCCGCGGAGCGGTACATCGAGTGCGCCTTGCGCGCCCGCCACGCGCGCTCCAGCGCCGCCCTCGCCGCCTCGCCCACCACCACCTCCCGCACCGCAAGAGGCTCGTCCTCCGCCTCCGCCTGCGCCACACAGCGCGGCGGGGGAGGGGAACGGAGGGGAGGGAAACGGAGGGGAGGGGAAAGGGGGGAGGGAAGGGGGAGGGTGAGCGCTTGCAGGTGCGGCACATTACCGTGTTGGATAGCAAACGACACAAAGGGCCAACACACCCATACACATACACACACACGGGGGGCGGCCCGCAGCTGAGAGGACCGCGAGGTGGCTTTCGGCCAATCACAGCCTTGCAAATACCTTTCCCCCCGCAGACACCCATACACACACCCATACACACACGCACACGCACGCGCAGCACACGCACCTGCACCCAGGCTGGCGCCCTGGCGGCTGGGAGGCAGTCGCAGAAGGGCACGTAGGGCTTTATGTCCAGCACGGGGGAGCCGTCCACGATGTCGGCCCCGCCCAGGATTAGCGAGTTGCCCTGTGTGCCGTACAGGACGAGACGACCAGGGGGGCGTGTGAGGGCGTGGGGCGAGTAGGTGAGGGCGAGGAGGGTGTGAGGGCGAGGAGGGGAGCGGGGAAGGGAAGGAAAGGGAAGGGTTGGGGCCCCTTTGGGGAAACCTCTCACACCCCTCTCACACACCCCTCACTCTCACCACCTCGGTCGCGCTCCCTCACCCCCAACCCCCCACCACCCCTCTCAACCCCCACCTTCTTAACCCCCCCCTCCTCAACCCCAACCCCCCGCCCCCTCACCTCCACTCCGATGACCTCCGCGGTACTCAGTCCGATGGGCGAGGGCCGGTGCGGCGAGCGGGTGGCCAGCACCCCCATGCGCCCGCCGTTGAGTCGGGGCACGTGGATCTTGGCCTTGAGGCCAGAGCGGTTGGGGGACAAGTACTTTGCCAGGTCTGAGGCAGGTAGGGGTGTGGGGGGTTATCCACGTATAGGCCGGAGCCCGTAAACGGTATCAAATCAGCAAAAATCCTTCCGCGTGGGGGGGGGGGCGTGCACCGTATGTGGGTGTGTGTGGGGGTTGGGGATGGGAGTGCAGGGAAGGGGTCTGACCGGCTGCCGTACTTCCGTACTTCCGTACCCGTATTTGCGTGGAAGACGTACAGCACCCAGCAGTGGCTGTACTGCGTCAGCCCTTCCAGACAGGCGGCTGGCACGTCGGGACACAGCACCAGGCGAGAGCGGGCGGCGGGAACCAGCTGAGGTTGGCGAGGAGTGCCGTTACTGCGGGGAGAGGAGGGGAGGGAGGGAAGGGAGGGAGGGCGGGGGCTCGATGCAGCAGTCAGCAGCAGCAGTAGACAGTCAGGTGCGGTGTGGCCGTGCATGCTTGCACGGAAGGGGCGTCGACGCCCAACCGTCCCCATCACAACAGCCGCCGCCGGGGGCCCAGGGAAGGGGCACCGTACCCGGTACCCATACTTGTCGTACTTCTGGTACGACACGAAACTCACCGCTCCGAGAACACGGACTTCAAGTGACCTATGGGTCGGAAGGGGAACGCGGGCATCGCCGACCCGGCAGCAGCCAGCGCCGCCGCCGCCGCCGCGGCTGCCCGCTTTGCCCCCAGCGCGGCCGCATCGCCACCCGCCTCCGCCTCCGCCTCGGTTCCCTTCCCTCGCTGCCGCTGCCGCTGCTGTGACAGCGACGGCGGCGGCGGCGCTCCCTCCTCCCCGCACTCGGCCTCTTGCCTCAATGCGGCCGAGTCAGCAGCAGCAGCCACCGCCGCCGCGTCGCCGCCCTCCTGGTCTGGTTCCTGTTGGTTCCGGAGCTGCTCCTCCTCCGCCTCCTCCTGCTCCTCTCGGTTCTGTTGCCCCTGGGGTTGTGGCTGTAGCTGCGCTTGAAGCTGCAGCCGCTGCATCTGCACCTTGACAGACCGCAATTCCTGCTCCGCGCGGATGCGGCCCACGCGGTCGGCCTTGCGCTTCACGCGCTCGTGCTCTAGAGAAGCCTGGGCCGTGTACAGTCGGTTGGGGCCCGTACAGTTCGGTAACATGTCGGTCATCGGTTATCGGTTAATTGCTTTTCGTCCGGGTATGCGCGTTCGAACAAGCCCGGCCGGCCAGATGGGTGCGCATCAACGCATGGCAGGGTTTGTGTGAAAGGGCTGTGGCAGCAGTGGTGAGCTGACCCGTGGGTCGCGACCGGGACCGGGACCGGAGCAAGAGCTGTGCGGCCCGCGCGCCGGTGGTCCGCGCGCCGGTGGCCGGACGCCGCTTTGGGGTGTGATCACCTAGACTCCTTTCCGTTCCCAGGAAGGGCCATTCCACACACACGGGCAGCGTGACATGCACACACGCACGGGGGGCATACGCCGCATACGCACCCACCAGCGTCTCCTGCAGCTGCTGCTGGAGTGTTGTCAGGTGCCACCTGCGATCCACCAGCGTTGCACAGAGCAGATCACAGCACCGCAAAAGAACCCGGGATAGGTAGATGGAACATGGAAGTGTTGTCCCGTCGTACGAGTTTGTCGACAGCTCGGCCGCCGACCGACAACAGGGGGTGTCACGGCTCCGACAACTGGTTTCATTTTTCTTGATTTGATTGTATCACTCGTAGTTAACCACAACACGTGCCCGCACCTGTGATTGACGAAGCGCGCAAGCAAGTAGAATCCCCATGCCGTGGCGGCGCTTACAGCGCAGCGCTCCAGCACAGAATTCCGATCCCAAGCCATGAGTAAATTTTGCGAATACCCTTGCGGGATCACTAGTCCGCTTCCAGCCACCCCCGCAGTTGACGACGGAGCGAAGAATGGCGATGCGACACGTTTCTTCGATACTAGTAATTGTTGGGAGCTTCAAATGTAGAGCAACAAATTAACAAAACACAAGGCGCGAGAATCACAGTGCTGTCACTCGTCAGGTTTCCATGTTTTTTGTTGACAGTAGCCTCGGTATTGATTGTGCTCGAGTAATCGTGCAGTCGACATCGACCACACTAAAATACGAAACAAAATTACCGTGTGTCAGCATTGTCATGGAAGAAATCAGTACTGAGTACGGAAGCAACATCCCGTTGACGGGCAACGTCGCCTAAGACCATAGCTGCGAGCATAAATTTCCAGCGGACATTTCAATTATCTATATGTGCAACAATCAGGCTCCTTCTATGATACGGCCTCCTTCTACAGATAATGATGGCGAAAGAACCTCAGGGTGAGGACGCTAAGTCACTTAGCTTGAGGACCAAGCCCCATTTCATGGACTACTCCTGTTATCTTGCATCCTTCAGTTGTAGAGGCCCGCCGCTGTCACGGTGGCGTTTGGTCTTCCGCTGCGTGAAATGTTTGGCCACCGGCGGACCTCCTGGCTTCCGGCGGAATCGCTATATCGCCCTAAGCACCTTGCCATTATCATCACCACAGCCCACGTGACTGCCGCCGCTGTCAGGCGCCCAACGGTGCTCACTGCGCCGCCCTCCGGAACCACACACGACAGCCCCTGGCGCCCGTCTCCCAACACTCATTGGGGACCCCGATTCGCATCCGAACGCCATCCCCCATCCCAGCCATTGCCCCACCGCACCCCTCTCCACCCTAATTCATCGCCTCCCCCTCCCCTTCAGGACTCCGCTCCTTCAGGCTGCGGTTCGAGTCGCGGAGCAGGCGGCCGCGCACCCTGCCGTACAGCAGGTTGACCTTGGCCTGGAACAGCTGGGGGAGCTCCTGGCTCCGAAGCGGGCGAGGGCATCGCGCGTCCGGCTGCGGTCCAAAGGCTGTCGCCCTCCCCATCTCCCTCCCCTCCCTACCTCCCCTCCCCATCTCCCTCCCCACCTCCCTCCCTCCCTACCTCCCCTCCCTACCTACCTCCCCATCTCCAGGTCGGCGCTGCGGCTCTGCAGCTGGGGACCTCCTGCGCCGCCTTCAACCTCACTCTGGCGGCCACACACGTACGTGCGTGCGTGCGTTTTGGGTGGGGTTGCAGCCCAGAGAGCGACCGGGCCAAGAGTGAATGATAGACGAACAGCGACGGAACTGAGTGACAAAAAGCGAATCGAGCCGTAGCTGGACTCTACTACTAACGGTTCTATGCTACCGATAACAACCCAATGCGCACCTTACCGTGAAGTGGAATTCAGACCGCCACGCACTGAGCGCTGGGTTGCGGCCGGTGGGGCCTTCCTCAGGGCTTGGTGGCTGACTGACCGACCGACCGACCGACTGACTGACTGACTGGGACGGACTCTTGACTGACGCGCTTCCTGCTGACCCACGGGTCCGTTGGAGAGTGACAGTGGCACCCCTTCCTCTCCACTCCTCCTCCTCCTCCTCCTCCGACCTCACCCCACCTCACCTCGGAACGAACCTTCTCTGCGACATTATCGTATTTCTGACACCTTCCCCTCCCAAACAACAACAACAACAACCACAGGTAACCGGGGGCTGTCTCCGCATCCATTGCGCCACGCCCCTCCTCGCGCCGCTCTGGGGAGCCGCCTCCGTCGCCGCCGCCTCCGTGGCAGCGGGCCACATCAGCCGCAGCACCCTGGCGGCGCTGCGCCTGTCGTACCGTGACCACGCCAGCGGCGCCGGCGGCGGCGGCGGCGGCGGCACCGTGAGAACGCTGGCGGTGGCGGTGGCGGATCTACCCCGGCAGTTGTGGTGCTCCTGGGACGCGCGGGAGGCGCTGGTGGATGCGCTGGTGGGCCCCTTCCTGTTCAAGGTTCGTACTGCCGTGCACCTTCTTTGCCGTACTGCCGTACACCTTGACGTAACGAGGCCTCAGCGCCCTCCTTCCCAGCACCCTCTTGCTGCGCCCCGAAGCTCCGCCTCTGCCCCCCGGAGCTATCCAGCCAGGTAACTCCACAAGGGGGACCACAAAGCCCCAAAGCGAGTTGCATCAAAGGCGCCGGCAAGACGCGGCCACGAGCCAAACTCCGCTGCCCCGGGCCTCGTCGCCCCCTGTCCACAGCCCGATAACGGGACTGACTCTGCCGCTCGCCCTCCCCTGCCGCGCCCCTCCCCTGCCGCGCCCCTCCCCTGCCCCAGGTGGTGTTCCAGCAGTCCTTCGCCCGGCTGCTCCCCAGCCACCTAGCCCACCCTGGAGCCTTTGGTCGCCTGCACATCCCCACCGGCCCCACGGAGTACTCCACCGCCGCTGAGAAGGCGCAGCTGTCCGTCATATTCGGCCGCGACGGCTGCCACCATTGCGGTGAGGGGGCGGGGAGAGGAGGGGAGGAGGTGGACGCAGCGGCAGAGCCGTTTGAGGGTTATCCACGGGGGTATAGGCCGGAGCCCGTGAACGGTAACAGTATCAGAAGAAGGCTTGGGGGGGCTGGGATGTGGGGGTCGGCATATGAGGCTGGAATGCGCGGTGGGGAGAGGGAGGGGCGGGGGAGGGGCGGCTGCGAGCACGGTGGTGTGGTGAGGGGGTAAAGCAGAGTAGAACACGGGACCGCTGAGGTGTTAAGAGGCGGGGATTCGGGGACTGAGATGAAGCGGATGAGCGCGGGATCGGTCGCTGGGCCGCTGGGGCCGCGGCCGCTGTGACCGGGAAGTGGTACGGTACCTGCCTGGGGAAGGGGTTTCAACGAGTCGAGTCGAGTCGAGCTCGAGCTCGAGACCCACTCCGTTCCCCACTCCTTCTCCGGCCCTGTGTGTCCCCCCCTGGATGGATGGACGGACCACCCCTCCCCATTCGAGCAGGCACTCGGGTCAACGGCGTCATCGGGGACCACATGCCGCCGTACAAGGTGGTAAAGGACGCGATGGCAGCTCGCGAGGCGGCGGGCGGGCTGGAGAAGCTCCTCATACGGGTGGGTGGCTGGCTGGGTGGTTGGGTGACTGGTTGGTTGGGGGGATGGAGGATTGGTTGGACGTTGCACCAATCGAAGGCGCGGCACGGCAGCCAACCAGTGCCCTCCCCGCCACACACACGCCCCTCCCTCCCGCGTTCCGCCCGGCAGGTGGCCGACTGGCTGGGCGTCAAGGACGAGTCCCTCAAGCAGGTCTACTACTCGCAGTGCAGGGCCTGCTCCGGCCGCCAGGCGCAGCTGATGCGCAACGGAACCCGCGTCACGGCGCTGCCCGGCATCTGGCCACCGGAGCTTGTCGTACACAGCCCCGCACGGCTCGCGACGCGGCCCGCCATGGCGGGCATGCTGGTGGGCATGCGGTACTACGTGGACGCGACTGTACGACAGGGCCCGTCGCCGGGGTCGTACGGCAGCGGCGGCGGTGACGCGGTGCAGGGGCAGGGGCAGGGGCAGGGACAGCCCAGGGGCGGCGGCGGCGGCAGGTGGCCGTGGCGGCAAGCTCGGTGTGTGCGGGAGGAGGGGAGCAAGGCGGTGTGTCGCTGGGGCGGCGAGGCCCGGGGGGTGTTGGCGGGGGAGGGGGAGGCGGACGATGGCCGCGGCTGCGACCAGAGTGAGGGGCTGCTGGAGTTGTTCGAGCGCCGGGTCGTGCCGCTGGGCTAGTTTACCGGTAGTTGGAAGTGCACCCGTGGTGGGTGGGATACCGCGTCGTGTACGACCAGCCAGCCAGCCAGCCAGTCAGCCAGTCAGCCAGCCAGACATCCAGCCAGCCAGTCAGCGGCGGCTGTGACAGGTGATGTCAGGTGGGTTCCCAATAGGGGGGAGGGAGGGAGGGAGTGGCGTGGCGTGGCGGCCATCCCGGCTCCATCGGCGACGTGTTGGTTGGTTGGCAGCTTTCCATGTTCGTGTTGGTTGGTTGGCAGCTTTCCATGTTGGCAGGCTTTAGGGTGGTACAAAAAACGATACCGCGGCTTCAGCGTGGGAAGAAAAACGATGCTGTAGCTTTCACGTGGGAAGAAATCGATGCCCAATAGGGGGGAGGGAGGGAGGGAGTGGCGTGGCGTGGCGGCCATCCCGGCTCCATCGGCGACGTGTTGGTTGGTTGGCAGCTTTCCATGTTGGCAGGCTTTAGGGTGGTACAAAAAACGATACCGCGGCTTCAGCGTGGGAAGAAAAACGATGCTGTAGCTTTCACGTGGGAAGAAATCGATGCCGCAGGTTTAGTTTGGGTTGTAGGGAGAGCCGTTCGGTCTTGTTACTTGATGGAGGCAGAGCTGTACAGAGTCTTTCAGTCATCGTGCTGTCATTGACGGCGGCAGGGCCTGCAGGGCTTCGTGGATGGGGAGGCTTGCGGTGTTGCGGGTCCACAGGTGGGCGGCTGTAGTCGCGGGATCTACAGGAGGATGCATGTACGTCCTCCGGATCCGGATCCTTGCTAGATCCGAAGGAGGGCGTTTTGGCAGGCGTTGGTCTGTCTTCGTTGGTATCTGTTCGGTGTGTCCCGCGGCGAAGGTCCTTTTAAAGTTTGGGCGGCTTGAATGGATATCTTCAGAGATCCCTTACGCGTTCGAGGCTGGAGGACTCGGCGCTGCGCTGACCCCTGGGTCGTTTAGGCCTTGAGTGGTTATCCTGATGTGCTATAACTGCATATGGCAGGCATTGCTGCATTACTTGCTGCGAAAAGGGAAGGCTGCATGACCAGAGGTGCATCCTAGCTGCCAGGTGTTGTCTCCAGGTCTCCTTGAACGACCCAATTTCTTTATAAATTTATCTTATTTGTAACAACAATGTTGCAAAACAGGACACAAGAATGTGCCTGCTGCTCGATAAGACAAGGGCCAGCGTCCATGGCTTGCGGGACGTTTGTACGGCGCCTCATCCGCGTGTGTTCTCAGTTCCTGATGCTCCATACCTGTAAATCTTGTTGCACAGGCCTACTAAATCATTGCGGCTACGCTGGCGGGCTAGATTTGTGCTGCTCACGCCCAGAACGTCGAGAAAACCTACTACGTGTCGGTTGTGCGGGCCACAATTCGTCACAACATCACAATAATCTTGGCAATTCACGCGATCCACGATTGTGGCGTTCAGAATGCTCTCTCAGCGGCTTTGCCAGCGTCCAACGCTGCCTGTTCGCGGCAAGGTGGTCGGTGTTGTTCGCCCCGTCCGTGCTGTTCGCGCAAAGCTCTTCCGCCGTGATGGCCCCGTCCTAGTGGAGGAGGGCGCCGTAGAGGAGATTAATCAACCAACCAAGCGCCAGCGGGAGCAGATTAAGCGGACATTGCAAGAACTCGGATTCACAGAACAGGCAAGTCATGCACACCTTCGCCCTGACCCAATTCTGGCTATTTATTTATTGCATATAGGGTATCCTTTCCTGCATTATGGTTTAGATGGATTTCCCAGTCTCCCCCTTCCATGGCAACATGACTGAAACCGTCGTCACTTCAGCAACACGCTGTGCGCTGATCAGTTCCTGCTCTTTCGTCTTCCATCTCTGTTCATGATGCAGGCTGCCGACATTCTAGCCTATGGCAAGGTCACGAACAGCAACGCCGACCTGCTCATTGGTGACATTCGCGCCTCGTTCGGCATCTACCAGCCGCCGCCGCCCCAAGGCCCCGTGGAGTCGGTGCAGAACGGCGTCCAGGACCTCCTTGACCGGATCCGTCGCCCCTTCCTTGGCCTGGTGCTCGCCGCGGGCCTCGCGGCTGCCTACAGCCAGCGTGAGTCCCTGGGGTCGCTCGTTGAGCTCATTCCCTCGGTGCCAGAGCTGCCTGCGGTACCTGTGGATGCGATCGCGGATTCCATTTCTTCGGCCGTAGACGACCTGGTGGTGGCTCTATCGGGGCTGCCCGGGATGGACGGCGACCTGCTCGCAAATATCCAGGACGCGATTGACGAGTTCCTCTTTGAAACTTTGCAGAGTTGACGCTGACGCTGCTGGGCTGAAGGGGGAGAGCGGGAGCGCGCGGCTTTTGACAACCGCTTTTCGCACGGCCTGAGCTGAGGCTTGAGCTCATGGGCTGAAGGCAAGCGCTGAACCCTCCCCCCGAGAGGCCGCGGAGACGCGGAGATGTGGAGAGCACTACCTCTGGAAGGACAAAGGCTGTACATTTCGGGAGAGAGGGAGTCGATTGGGTCATGAGTCGCTTCGCTCGGATATGGTTCGGACGGACCGTATCAAGCTATTTTTTGCGGTTGGTGTGGGGCGCGCCCACGCCAAGTGTGTTGCGGCTCCTTCGGAATTTTCCCGTCGTAATGCCGCACCCAGAAAATCGTAGGCAGGCAGGATAGGGCAGAGCAGGGACAGGCATGACTGCGTTGACATGGGCGATACGAAGTCTCGACGTTTGCGGTTGTGGTGTGGCTACTGCAGAAGAACTTCCGGGCTGCCGTACATATCTGCGCGCGACCCAGATCGGATTCCTGCGTGCCAGGGTACCGCCTCACGGAATCCTGTTCGTACCACCAGGCCCTTGCATCCCGGCTTTTATGTGGGAAGGTCCAGTAGCAGGACCGGCTTTGCAGTTCGCCGATCGGGGCGGAAGCGTGGGGCTGTCCTGTACGGCACGACGCGGATTTGGTTGCGATGCATGTTGTACCGGCGGCCGGAAGGAGGGTGAAGATATAGGGAGAAAACACGCAAGCAGGTTTATATGTATTTTGCACGAGGGGACGAAGTCACGGATTGGTTGATCGTGGCGCGTGGTTGCCGCTGTGTTGCTGTGTCGTTACAGACGCGCATGTTGTATTGTACCCTGCATTGGGGCGGGGCGGGGCTCATGGACGCGTGCGCGTCCGCTCCTGCGGGGGCTCGCACCTCGTGTCGTGCCGCGTCTCGTGTGTCGCTGTGGTTGACTTGAGGAGACGCGCCAATGCTGTAGACTGCCATCCAGTTGGTTACGTGTTTCCCGGGGCGACGGATCGTCGCGTGTGTTGAGTGTTTTTGACAGGCAAGGACAGCTCGCACGTCGTACCGGGCCGGTGTCGTGGAGGAAGCACTTCTTGCCGGCTTTGCACCCAAACAGTGTTTACGCTACGGATAAAGGCTGAAACTGAGTTGGGAGAGCGGTGTTGGGGAAGCGGTGTTGGGGGAGGGGTGCAGGGAAGGGCGGGCCGTCGATGCGCGGGCACTGGTGGTGGCTGGGAGCAGAGGGGAGACTGCACCGCGGCCCTGTAACGACAGAGCGCCTGCCTCGCTTTGTCCCGCAGGGCTGGAGCCCGGCCCGACCGTGGCCGACCCGGCGCTGCAAACCCAGCCCTACCCAGCCGAGCCAGACCCGGCTGATCGCGCCGTCTTTTCTGCGACGCGTAGACCTCGGCGGAGAAGGCCTGTTCCAACTGCCAAGCGAACAGGCAGGCCACACAGCAGTGAGGCCACACCGTCGGTTCCGGTGTTGTCGCTGGGCTGCGACACCGGGTTCGGGTGGAACCATCGCCGATCATCGGAGCTCTTGCTGCTGGAGCGGTTGCACTGTTGGCTAGCACGAACCCCATCGAATTCTAGTAGCGTTCCGATAGTCGTTAGGCAAGAAGGGGTGCAGCAGCTTGCGAACCGCTACAGTGGACTGTGAGCAGGTCGAGTGCTTCAGCGGATGAGCACAACACTTGTGGGCCCTGCAGCACCCACTGTCGTCCTCTGCACCGGTGGGAACGTGCCCAACAACAATTGTGCAGCCGACGGCCGCAGCTCCCGAACGGCGCCGGTGCAGAGGGCGACTGCACTGGCGCCGTGCGGGAGCTGCGGCCCCTGCCGCACACTGGGCAGGTTGTCGTTGAGCACGTCCCCACCGGTGTAGAGGACGACGACACGCGAGCCGTCGTCTGCAAGCGGGAGCTGCGACACCAGACCAGTCAACCCTCAAGCGTACCACTTGTGTGTCGTATTCATTCACCCGCTGGGCTGATTGCCCCTCTGGCCTCAGTAGCGGTTGTCCTGGGTGGCCCCTTGGGTGGGCCAGGGTGGGCCCTGGTGCGTGGGCACTCGAGTCGCCTGCTGCGCCAAGCATCTTGCACTAAAAGTCCATCGAGATAAGAGATTCGGTTGCAAATATTCGGTGCCATCGGCTGACCGAGGGACCTTCGCTGGCTTCCGTCCCAGGACTTTGGAGCTTGTCGGCGTCCCGTAACTCCGGCATCCAACGGCAGACTACTTAGGGTAAGCGCGGATGACTGTTCGCTGAACGTTCACTGAATGTCCAGCGAACAGTCACGGGGAACGTTCACTGAATGTTCAGTGAACGTTCGTCAAAGCAGGTGCATCAAACGAAATGCCGGACCCGACGAAATAAATTGTCTGAGGATGCACGGCCGGCCAATGCTTGTCGAGAAGCAGCAGCGCCTTATCAAGATCCATGTTCACTTTGTGCAGAACTAGCCGGCAGAGAAACTCATTCGGGAGTGCCGAATCTTATCGGTGAGCGGGACCGGTGAGGGACCGGTGCGCTTGAAAGTCGTACTATTTTCGGAAATAGTACGGCACGCATGCTCCAGCGCTGTTCCCGCCCCGCGCACATAAAAGGTATTCACATAACTGCTTGGCCTTGTATCGGTTCGTTATATGTGCCCCAGCAGCTTTGGTCACTTAGGCAGCTATTCATAAGTGGACATGAGCACTTGACCACGCAATTCTCTGAGCTATTACGGGATTGCACGGGATTGCATAAACGGGCAGAAAACATCAGTGCAGGTTCAGTGAACGTTCGTCAAAGCAGGTGCATCAAACGAAATGCCGGACCCGACGAAATAAATTGTCTGAGGATGCACGGCCGGCCAATGCTTGTCGAGAAGCAGCAGCGCCTTATCAAGATCCATGTTCACTTTGTGCAGAACTAGCCGGCAGAGAAACTCATTCGCGAGTGCCGAATCTTATCGGTGAGCGGGACCGGTGAGGGACCGGTGCGCTTGAAAGTCGTACTATTTTCGGAAATAGTACGGCACGCATGCTCCAGCGCTGTTCCCGCCCCGCGCACATAAAAGGTATTCACATAACTGCTTGGCCTTGTATCGGTTCGGTATATGTGCCACAGCAGCTTTGGTCACTTAGGCAGCTATTCATAAGTGGACATGAGCACTTGACCACGCAATTCTCTGAGCTATTACGGGATTGCACGGGATTGCATAAACAAGCAGAAAACATCAGTGCAGGTTCAGTGAACGTTCATTCTCTTTTCAGTGAACGAGGAAACCAGCGTTTACCCGAGGTACTCCAACGGCATTTTGTACGGAGCAACGGGTTTGTCGAAAGTTACAAAGTTTCACTCCCGGGGGTTTCACGGGGGTTTCACTTCAGGGGTTTCACTTCGGGGGTTTCACTTCAGGGGTCGCGTCAACGACGATTGGGGCAGTGATAGGTTGGCTGTGGACCCGGGCACTTTCGTTTCGGACGGCAGGAAGCCTGGTGTTAAGATGTGCCGTTACAAGCACTGGATGGGGTTACCGAAGCAGTTCGAGGGGTACATCCCGCCTGCGCACCACCGTTCCTTACTTCGTTTTCGTTTGTGTGTGTCTGACTTAGCGATTAATAGCGAGAGCAGCAGGTCTAGGGAGCTTCGTGTGTGTAAGGCGTGTCGCTCTAATGGTGCTGTGGAGGATGAGAAGCATTTTCTGCTGGAGTGCTCTGCGCTTGCGTCTGCGCGGCAGAGGCTTTGGGATTTGGGTGTGCCCGTTGGTGCGTGTGTTAACGATGTCATGCAAGTTGACGACCAGCGTGGTCTTGCGAGTGCTATTTTCGAAATGTTCCGCTTACGGCGAGAATGCATCTCTGCGTAAAGTTGTGCTTGGCATCTATCTTTCAAGTTATGCCATTCGTCTGTGCTTCTCCTGTATCCTGACGTTACATCGCTTCTTTGGTTACTGTTTCTCTTGTTTTCGTATGCTTTTCTGCGTGGCTGAAGCGGTTCATGAGCCTCCGGGTTCGTTTGAGCCGTACGAGCTCGTTGAAGCTTGTAACATCATCATCATCATCATCATCATCATCACTCCCGGTGCAGAATGCCCATCAACAAAATGATTCAAAACCGCTGAGACTGGTTTGAGTCGGGCATGCTTTTTGCAGAACTGTCCACCGTAGCGCAAATTTAGGTAGGCCTGCAAACCAAACGGAGGAAACGATGTAGGTTTAGCAACTTGTGGGGAATAAAAAATATGATAATGTTCCAAGAAACCAGCTTCAGAGCGGGTGCTGGGCAACAGTTCGCATGCCCCGTTTTGCCCTGGCGCAAGAGGACAGCCTCGCTACTGACCATACACGCCACGCTCAATCTATTCGTGACATTATTCATGTTAAGAGCAGCAGCGGAGGTTCCACTTTTCATTCCTGCGGACTTGCCCTGCTCGGACTTGTGGAGCCACCACATTGAGCTGGGCTCTTCGGGCAGTGGTGGAAGTCTTGTTTGGGAGGAAGCTGGCGACATGTGCAACATAACTTACCGCGGCGTGGCCGTCTCGACACCTGAAGGTACCGACAGACGTTCGGAGGCCGAAACCCCCGAGGCCTGGACGGCCCCCATACACGCGCTGACGGCTCCCACCGACTCCAAGGCACACGCGCCCAAGCCCCTGCCCGTCGCAAACATCCACATTTTCAATCCCTTTGAAACATTGCTTCTGTCACGGCGATGTTTCCGTCGCGCCACGCCAATCGACGAGGCCCCGTCCCTCGCCTTTCCCCGCCTCAAACCCCACTCCTTACGGTACGCCGTACGAGCGTCGTACAGGTCGTACCACCGTATCGTACGACACAACCTTTCGGGTCCATAAGGAGCTCCTGTCCCAGGTTCTAAACACGGTGCTGAGGGTGCGGGAGCGCGATTCACGACAGGTGCGACGCTGAAAGGGGGCGGAACAGGAGGGGGTGTGCGAGGCTGTACACATGCAAAACCCTAACCCCCCCACACACAGGTCGGCGACCCCTTCATCACCCCTTACCTGGCCGGCGTCTACCAGCGACTGGGCCTCGAGTACTCAAGCCTGATCTGCTTCACGCGCGTGACGCTGCTGTGGCGGCGCATCGCCGGGGCGAGAGCCGAGGCGGCGGCGGCGGCGACGGCGGCGGCGACGGCGGGGGCGGCGGCGACGGCGACGTCAACGGCGTACTTGCGCCCGGCGGCCCGCGTGGCGTCGATGGATTGGCACATGCAACAGCTGCACCGGGAGCTGGTGCTGGAGGTACGACAGTACGGGCAGTACGGCATGTCACGACGGAAAGGGTAACGGCGTGGGTGGGTGCGACGGCTGTCGGCGGTGGGGCACGTGCGCGTGCGTGTGCGTGTTATGTGTGTATGTACGTGTATGTATGTATGTGTGTGTGTGTTGTTGTTGTTCTGTAGGCTCTTGAGTCCAGACCCTCTCGCTCTGGTGTGTGTGTATGTATGTGCAGCGGCATTTCACCCGCTGGTGATCCTTGTGGGCCCCCCGCCCTCTTACCCCTCTTACCCCCCACCTTCCCCACCAGCCCTGGAAGGCCGCGGACCTGCGGGCGATGTTGGGCCGCGCAGCCGCATACGCCGAGGTCCAAATGGCGCCAGGGGGCGCCGCTGCCGCCGCCACCGGCAGCGGCGGCGGTGGCTTGGCCGGCGCCGGCATCCCGGGTTCCTGGCTGCCCCGCCACGCCAGCGCACTGGTGGGGACCGGCATGCGCACCGGAGGCGGAGCCGGAGGCGGCGGCTGCGGCGGTGGCGAGGGCGCGGCGGCGGCGGCATGCGATGGGTCGGCGGCTCTGGGCCGGCTGGGAGCGGGAGCGGGATCCGGGGGCGGAGGCGGGGCGGGGGCGTTCTCCTGGGCGCTGTTCTGGGTGATGTGGGCGGTGTGTCCCACGATGCTGGTGGCGCTGGAGGCGATGCAGGTAAGTGGAGAGGTGGGTGGAGGGGTTGGAGGGGTTCCGGAAGAAGGTTCCGCAGCGGAGGGACGGAGTCACGGAGAGGTGGAGAGGTGGGGAGTACAGAAAGGTGGAGAGGTGGGGAGTACAAAGAAGGTGACACCGCAGCGGAGGGACACAGAGGGAGAGACGGCGTTAGCGGACGGACCCAGACCCTAGGGGGGCCGGGTCCGTGTGGAGGACGTGTTGATCGCTTGCTTTTGGTTTTGGATTTCTGGGTTTTGGGTTTTGTTGTTTTATGTGAAAAGAATGGGGCACCAGGTGCACCGGTGCGCTGCGGGCTGCGGGCTGAGGGCGCAGGGTTGGTCGTTCGCAGGGCGAAGGGCAAAGGGTGAAGCGCGAAGGGCAAAGGGTGAAGCGCGAAGGGCAAAGGGTGAAGCGCGAAGGGTGGTCGGAACCTCGTGAATCCGTTTTGCCGCTCCTGCGCGCGCAACAGCTCGCGAACCCATGCACACCCTGCGACGCCGCCTCCCATACACAGTACTCACCCCTGCGCCTGCCGTACCTTCTTGTCCCTGCCGTACAATCAGGCGGCGCCCGACAATCCTTGGATGGCGCTGTACATCTGCGCCATCGCCACCTGCCGTACGCTGGCGGAGTGGCGCGCCGCCGCTTCGCTGACGCTGGCGCCGGGCCTCAGCGCCGCGCAGCGGCTGTACGGCATGGCTGCTGTACACCTTGCCTCTGGGCTTGCGTCGGCGCTTGTGACGGGTCTGCTGAACACCTGGTTGCCGCTGCTGGGCCACGGCGCGGCGGCGGCGGTGGTGTGGCTGCACCTGCTGCTGCTGCCGGCGGTTATGGTGGCGGTTGTGGGCGTGGCGGGCCTACCTGGAGTGGTGAGTGAGGAAGGGTCGGTGGGGGCCGCACCGGGGCGGTGCTCCGGAGGGGCGCTGTGGACTTGGGGGGGGTGGGGGGCAGTGATGTGTGTGGGGGGTGGCGGATGGGCGCGCAGGGGCTCGTGGGTTTCCGTCGGAGGGAGGGCGGAGGGCGGGGTTGTTGGTTGAGATGGGGGCAAAGCATGCGCCGAGCGCTGAGAGGGCTTGCGGGGCGAGGCGAGGGAAGACAAGGCGGACAAGGCGGAGGTTCGATAGTCCGTCACGCGGCGTGTAAGTGTTTGGCGGCGGTGGGGGGTTTTACGTGCCTCATGCCTCGTGCTGCTGCCGTTGCTGCTGCTGCTGCTGATGAGGATGAGGATGCCGTTGCTGCTGCTGCAGGCCCGGCAGCTAGCGGGAGGGAGTGGGGCCGCTGCCGCCGGTGGCGGTGGCGGCGGCGGAGCTGACGGTAGATCCCGCCGGAACGGCACGCGCGACCGGCGCTACACCGCTGCGGGCAACGGCGGCGGCACCGACCCGCTTGGCGCCAGCCCCGGCCACCGGGCCACCCGCGAAGGCGACCGCAGCGGCGGCCACGTCAGCGGCGTCGGCGCCGGCAGCGGCGGCGGCGGCGGCAGCCGCGGCGGCGCCGGCGCCTCGGCGATGGCGGCGGCGGCAGCGCAGGTGCACTGGCCGCCGGCGCTGGAGGTGCCGACGTGGCTGGACGACTGGCCCAACGCGCCTGAGGCGTTCCGGTGAGCGCCCCCCCGCACGCATGAGGCATAACCCATGGGTCCTTCCTGACCCTTCCAGGAACCTCAGCACACCACCACTACCGGTACCAAGTGTGTGACCGCACTCCATCGCTCCTGAACCCCCGCCTCGCCCCCTCCCTCCCTCACCTTCCCTCACCTTCCCTCCCCGCCCTCCCCGTCCCTTCGCTGCGGTATCTTACTTTTTACTCCCCGTCCTCCCTTCCCCTCCCCTCCCCCTCTCCGCCCCCTCGCCAGCTGCCCCATCACACAGTCCCTGATGCGCGAGCCCGCCCAGGCCTCCTCCGGTGTCACCTACGAGCGTCCCGCCATCCTGCAGTGGCTGGAGCGCCGCCGGGTGGACCCCGTGACGCACGTGCCGCTCAAGAGACATCGACTGGCGCCCAACCTCAACCTGAGGCACATGATCGAGGCGTGGGTGCAGGTGAGGGGGCGGGGGGAGGGGGGATGTTTGGGTTTGGTTTTAGTGGGGGTTGCAGGTGAGTGTGCCTGCCGGTGATTGGATACCCGAGGATGCCCGATGGAGCTGCTCACCGAGGCGCGCGCGGGGGGTGCGCTCCCGGCGCCCCCGCCTCACCGCACTCTTGATGTGCGGACGGGCGTGCGTGTGCTGTCTTTGAACCCCTGTACGGCACCATGATACGATAAGGTACGGCACTTGTCCTGCATGGTGTACATTGTACGGCAGGACCGAGTGGAGGCGCGGCGACGCCTGGCGCAGCGGCTGCGGGAGGAGGTCAATGCAGAGGTGGCGGCGCTGGCGGCCGAGGCGGCGGCGGCGGCGGCCGCCGCCGCCGCCGCCGCCGCCGGCGACGACGCCGGACCTCGTGCGGCGGCCGCGACGGCGGTCGAGTCGAAGTCCCCTCGTGTGCTGCCACCGGAAGCTGCCGTCGGCGCGGCGGCGGGTCGCGTCAGCGCCGCTGCGAGGCGGCTGCTGAGCAGCAGCAGCGAAGCCGGCGGCGGCGACGACGACGACGCGGCCGAAGCCGCGCCCGCCGCGGCGACGGCGGCAGGGACGGCGGAGGCGGCAGCGGAGGTGGTGCCGACGTCTGTCGCGTCCGCGTCTGCACAGCCCGCCGCCTCAGGCGCTGGCCGTGTGGGCGGCTGCGGTGCCGGTGGCGGCGGCAGCGACCGCCTCGGCGGCGTCGGGCCGCCGTGCTCTGGTTCGGAAGGTCCCGGGACGAGCAGCGGGGCGGTGATGCAGATGGAGGATGTTGAGGCGCTGGCGCGTGCGCGTGCCGGCTGCCGCCGCTGCTGCGGCAGGCCGCCGCCGCACGGCGCCGCGGGCCTCGGCGGCGGCGGCGGCGGCGACAGCGGACTGGGGGCAGACGACGGCGGCGCCAGCAGTGGCGGCAGCGCGGAGAGTCCTTTCACCACCTTGGCTGCAGCCGTGCGGGAGAGCAGCGGTCAGGAGGCCGACGCGGCGCCGGCGAGCGGCCCGCCTGGCCCGGATACCGGCAGCGGCGGCGGCGGCGGCGGCGGCGGCTGGGATGCCGTGTGCGACGATGCGGCGTTCGGCGCCAGCGGTCGCGATCCCAGCGGCGCTGTGGCCGCCGCCAGTGGGCTTCGCCGCCGCTGGCGCGCCCGCCTGGGCTCCACCGGCGGCGGCGCCGCCGGCCCGCCGCCGCCCCTCGCCGAAGAGCTCAGCTGGGGCATGGTGTGGGAGGGTGCGGATCCGGACAGCCCGGGCGTGTTGGCGGTGGATGGCAGCATCGCCAGCACTGGCGGCGCCGCCGGGTCGGTCGCCACCAGCCGTGAGCGGCCCTCCAGTCAGGACCCTTGCACCCACCATCACCATCACCACCATCACGGGCATCACCATCACTGCCACCAACCGCCTCAACAGCAGCCCCAGCAGCTGCTGTCGCCGCTGCGCCTACCTCAACGCCAGCCCCAGCCCCAGCCCCAGCCGGGCGTTTTGAGGTGCGTGGAGAGCCAACGGGGCCGCAGGTCCGATGGCGGGGCGGCGCCGCCAGCACCCAGCGGCTTCGACGGCGCGGCAGCGCCGGTCCCAGCGGTGGCTGTAACGAGCCCTGCAACGGCGACGGCGATGGGCCCGGCGGCGGCGGAGACGGGGCCGGCGGTGGCGGCGGCGAGGGGGCCGGCAACGACGGCGGCGGGCCCAATAGCGACGGTGACGGGCGAGGCAGGGGCTGCGGCGACGAGGCCGGCAGTGGTGGCAATGAGCCCGGCGGCGGCGGCAGTGGCGACGGCGGCGACGTCTACGGGGGTGTGACATCAGGTGGGGTGTACCGTCGGCAGCGGCGGCGCCGGCGGCGCGCTTGCGTGAGGCCGGGACCGGCTGCGGCTGTGGGCTGTGGAGTGTCGACGCTCAGGCCGCCAGGCTTGGCTTTCCGCTGCAGAGAGGCACATCCCTTTCTGTAGTGGCCGATTGGTAATGGTGACGGTGACGGTAACGGTGTGCTGTGGGGTATAACGCGGTCACCGGGAGACTTGGCCACCAGGCTCCCAGCATGTTGGCATTTTGGCATGTCGCTTGTGGGATTTTAGGGTTCAGCTGTTATATTTTTTTACCCATGATGCTGCTTGGGACGTTAGCTGCGTTATTGCTACACGGTATGTTGGAATATTTTTTGGGGGATGTTTGGGCTCGATCAAACAGTGGCAGATAAGAGCATGGTGAAGCTCGTTTCCCTTGGGACGCACGATGGGATGTTTAGAGTGCGAGTGTGTGCGTGTGTGTGTGTGTTTGTTGGCCGCGCTCAGTGTGGATGTCGTACACTTGGTCGTACTGTTGGTGTTGCTCGCGCTCGAGTGTTCAATGGTCCATGGCCGATGCATATGGGTCATACATGATCCCATGTTCCCTTCATAACGCTGTAAACAAGGGGGGACGGAGTGGTCGCTGATGACGGGTAACGACGCATTGGTGTGGCCGTGGCTTGGTCTTCATCGGGGGACAGGGTTTGCGGGACACGGCTCGTAAGTCTGCTCGACAACCTGACGAGGATCGCACGGGGGACTGTTGTTGTTATTGGGGTTATTAGGGTTGGAGTCCAGGGCTTTGGAAGGGTTTCGGAGCCAGTGGGCCATCTGGCCGTGCACTGCAGCGGAGACGACCAGAGCAGGAGGAAAGCGAACCCAGACCAGACAGCACGGGTCGCCCAGACGCAAGAACCAGCGCGAACCTGGGGGGAAAGGCCCAGAAACCCCCGGCCACGGGGGACTTTGCCATGAGGCTCCTTAATTGGCAAGGGGCTCCGGGCCCCCAACAAAGAGGACCGCGTCAACAACCACCACAACGACAGACCGACAGCAGCTCACGGGCTGCAATTGGATGTGTCCCGACTGAGGATAGGTGGTTAGGGCCAGGGGCAACAGAGGGCGACCCTGAAGGGAGGTTTCCTTGAATTTAGCACGCAGCAGCACACCTAGCAGCTAGCACGGATAGCGTCGTACGGGTCTATGACTCTATGTCTCACCAAGTCACCGTTGGTACAAACCGATTATATAACCTACAAAGCCGCCCAGCTGTGCGACGGGCAGGCTCACAGGGCAAGCTTAGAGCCATGCATATTTGGCCATACTGACGTATCGATGAAATTGTTAGGCGTTGGGAGCGCTATCAGCTTGAGTTCGAAGTAACGTACAAGTTGCCGGCCGGACACTTGGCCTGTGTGCACTTCTCGCTCCTCATGATTTTCAAGCGCCTGAGTTGGCCTGTATTCAATCACTTATAATCCTTCCTATATCTCCGACGACACTGCCTGTCCTTATGACAAAAAAGAATCAAAGGGCGCGAGGACCGAAAGGTGCTAAAATTATATAGCAGGCATGGCAGGTGCACCACCAGAGCTCTTTATTGAACCCTCGGGCGTACCGACTGACTACTCTAGCATGTTGCCCGTCGAGTCACGGGCTAGCAGTCAATCGCCCTTAAGGCCTGGCTCAACACTAGTACCTTACGCTCCTAACGGCACTTCTGGCATCAAGTCTCTGGGCAAGCTGGGCAAAAGCCAGCACCTCGCCCAAATCCGCAGCCTGGGGCTCCTCCACGACCTTCAAGACTACATTACCTCCGTGGAGCACTTGGCAGCGGAGCAAAAACGGGAGCTGGAAAAGGTCAAAGAGGAGAAGCGCGACATGGAACGGGTGCGTGAGCCCAGCCAGCGCCCAGCTTCCGCTTCCGGTGGCGTTCCGCGGCTGCAGCTCATCCGCCCCGCCCGCATCCGCTGGACACCGCCCGACCCAAACACGCCCCCCTTCCCCGCCTCCAACCCCCCCATCCCCACCCCGAGCATTCGGCCCTCGCTCTCCCTCAGACCCTAACCCCGGCGCGCCAGCCGCGCACTCCGCGTGGTAGCCACCCGTCACGCGCCAGCCTGGCCCTCTTTGTCCCACGCGCGCCAACCCCCCCGTGATTACGTTTCCCCGCCGCCATCACTCCCCTTTCCACAACCCCCGTCGCATCTGATGCATCCACCACTCCCTCGTCCCTCCATCCCTCCCACCCTCCTTCCCTCCCTCCCTCCTCGCTCCCTCCATCCCACCCTCCCCGCTCCCTCCCTCCCTCCCTCCCTCCCACCCTCCTCGCTCCCTCCCTCCCTCCCACCCTCCCTCCCTCCCTCCCTCCTCGCTCCCTCCCTCCCTCCCACCCTCCTCGCTCCCTCCCTCCCTCCCGCCCTCCCTCCCTCCCTCCCCTCCCTCCGCAGTTCCTGGCGCGTGCGGACTTGGCTGCCCAGGATCGGCCCCCCGTCCCCACCCTGGACTTCAGTGTGACGGAGGTATCCGACCTGCCGCCCCGACTTCGGGCTCTGGTGGAGGACAATAGGGTGGGTGGGGGGGTGGGTGGGTGGATGGGTGGGTGGCCTGCGGCAGTGTGAATTCCCCGATGGGTTGGGTTCGGGGTCGGATCCGGGATTGGGGGAGGGCACATCTGCTCTGGGGGTTTCTGTGGGTCGGGGGTCCCGGTGTATTGGGTCGCAGGGCCAGGCAGGCTGTGAGCCGGGAGAGAGGCGTGCTGGCTGCGTGTACCGGGCTAGCGGCTGCAGGCTGCGGGGCTGGAGGGGGGTGTAGGGGCTTTCAGGGCTGCGGAGAGGGGGCTGCGGAAAGCGGGGTCTTGGTTGGTCTCGCTGTGGGGATCTGGCAAAGCCCTCGAGGGGGAGGGGGGCGGGGGCGGGGAGGCCGCCCCGGGGGTGGTGGCACACGCCGAGCGCCGAGCGGCTGCGGCTCCGAGCGCTGTTTTGGCGCCGCAAGTCCTCCTCCCCTCCCCATACGTGGATCCACCCCCCCCGGGTGGCCTGGGTGGGTATGACGTACGGGTCAGCAGGCGTTCGGGGCCGTTCGGCTGCCTCACGATCACCCCCACGAGCACCTTTGGGAGGCCCAACTCCCCTCCCTCCCTCCCTCCTTCTGCCCCTCTCCTCCCCTCTCCTCCCCTCCCCTCCGCAGGGTTTGCGGGAGCTTGTGAAGCGGTACCGGGCCCGCACAGGTCACCTGGAGCACCAGGTGGCTCAGATGCAGGCGCAGGTGCTGGCACTGGCGGATGCAAACGAGCGACTGAAGCAGTCGCTGGCGGTGAGTCGGTGGGGGGGTGGGCGGGTGGGTGCGGCCGGCGGTGGTTCGTTGGCCGGCTGGCTGGCTGGGTATGGATGGGTGGCAACAAAGACGTTTAGGCGCAGTAAGACAAAGGATGGCTGAGTCGGTGGGTGGCCCCGGGGTGTGTGTGTCAGGGCGCGTTTGCCGGGCGTGGGATTGCGCAGCCCGTGCACGAAACACCGTGCCCCCACCCGGGCCCCCCTCCCCCCTGCCCCGCCCCGCCGCAGGAGTGCTCCCGAACGCCGGCTGAGGTGGAGCGGGAGGAGACGCTGCGGCGGCAAGTGGAGGTCAAGAACCGCCAAGTGGAGGTGGGTGGGAGGGAGGGAGGGAGGGAGGGAGGGAGGCGTTATTTATTATGCATCGGGGGGGCCTGGCTGGTTGTCTGTCTGGCGGGGGGGCTTGGGGGCTGGGCCCAGGGCGGGGTGCGCCGGCAGGTCAGCGATGGCTTCTCTCTTCCTTCCTGTCAACCGGCTCAGACCTGCCATACTCTTAACGACTGCCCCTCTCCCCTCTCCCCCCATTTCCTCGCCCCCCTTTTTTGCCGGTGACCCCATGTCAGAACCTTGAGCATGGTATGGGGGTGCTGCGCAGCAAAGTGGAGACCGACTCGAAGCTGTACCGACAGAACCTGGCCGCGGCTGCGCGGGAGAAGGACGCCCTCAAGCGGCAGCTGGTGGCGGCGAATCGGTTGGTGGAGGAGCGGGACAAGGAGGTGAGGGTGGGGGTTTGGGGGGGCGGGGCGGGAGGGGAGAGGAGGAGGGAGAGCGTTGAGGGGAGAGGGGTTGCCCTTGTGTGTGCGTGTGTGTGCGCGTGTGTGGGCCATCCGCCCCGCCTCGCCCTTCCCTTGTCTTTCCCTCTCCCCCCTTACCTTCCATAACCTCCCCTCCCTGCCCTTCAAAACACATGTCATACACATACACAGCTGCGTGGCGCTAATTTAGAGCTCCGTCGCGCCCGCCGCGGCGCACCACCCACCCGCGGCGGGCCGCCCTACCACCCGCCCACCGCCGCCGTCGCCGCCGCCGGCACGGAGGACGACGCCGGCGAGGCGGCGGCGGCCGCCGCCGCCGCCGCGGCGGCGGCCCCGGCGGCGGCTACCGCCGCCGCCGCCGCCGAGCCCGAGGAGCGGATCCGGATCATGCTGATCATTGTACGGGATGAGATCCGCGTTGAGGTGCCGGTTCCGGTTCCTGTCCCTATGATAGTGGACACTCCGGGAACGCCGCTGGAGGGGAGTCCACGGGGTATGAGTGAGGTGGGGGACGGCCGGCAGCAGCAGCAGCAGCAGGAGGGGCAGGGGGAGGAGCAGCAGCGGCAGGAGGAGGAGCCGACGGTAAGCCGGGGGACGGGAAGGGGGGGCGCCGGGGAGGGGACGGGCAGGGAAAGGAAAGGGAACGGTCAGGGCAAGAGAAGGCAGGCACGCCGCTCTGCTTTGCAGCTGTCGTACCGTTGACCGGTCAACCGTGGTCGCGTGATGCTGCCGCCGTCGCTGCAGTACCACGGCATTACTTACACATGTGATCACGTCTTCACGGCAATCGCGCGCGCCCCTTTACTTCGCTTCCTCTGAACACCATAGAAGCAAACGGATGCGGAGTCGGAGCCCCTGGACGTGCAGCCTACGTCCGAGCCCGCTCCGGAACCCGCCGCCGCTCCGGAACCAGCTGACAATTCGTCGCCCGCTCCGGAACCGGCTCCGGAGCCGGCTCCGGAGCCGGCTCCGGCGGCTCCGGAACCGGAGGAAATGGCGGCGGCGGCTCCGGAACCGCTGGGGGAGGAGATCTCGGAGATGATGGATACGGGTACGGCAGCCCGTACGACGACGGACGGCGGGTACGAGCCGAGCGTCGTGGGGTTGTTGGAGGATGGCGCGTTGGCTTCGGAGGCATCGGGTCCAGGGCTGGGCGGTGTGGAGGGGTTGGCACCGGTTGAGGAGGGCGACGGCGGCGGCTCAGCGGACATGTGGGGTGGAGAGGCGGCGGACGCCGCCGCCGCAGCGGCGGCGGCGGGGCCGGCGTCCGAGGCCGCTGACGCGGCGGCGGAGCCGCTGTCGCCGCCGGACGGCGCCGGCGTCAACGGCCCGTTACACTCTCACGCGTCGGCGCCGCTGCCGATTCCGTACTCGCGTACGGCAGCCCGAGCGCTGGCAGCGAAGGTTGGCGGCGTCAGCACCAAGCTCGCAACGCAGCCTTCGCAGTCGCATGGAATCGCGGCGGCGGCGGCGCCGACGGCGGCGGGTAACGGCGGGTCGGCGGCGGCGGCGGCGACGTCAGGGGGACCCAGCCGCAAGCAAAGCATGGGCGGTGGCGGTGGCGGCAATGGCGGCGGCGGTGGCACCGCCGCCGCCCACGTTCGTGGCGGGCCGAGCTTGAAGGCCGTGGGCGCGGCGTCGAGGAAAACGTAGCCTACATCGTAACGGCTGCACTGTAACGGCTACATCGTACTGACTGCACTGTAACGGCTGCACTGTAACGGCTGCGTCGTAACGCCGACCCGGCAGGAGGTGCCCGAGCCTTGGGACGGGTGGTTGGGGTCTGTTGGGGTGAGGTGCGGTGCAGCTCGGCGCAGGATGGCATGGTACGGTATGAGATGGGATGTACCGGCGGCGGTACGGGGTGGTATGGCATGGGATGGGATTGGATGTACCGGCGGTGGGTGCTGCCCCCCGGGTGCGTTAATAAAGAAGATACAGGGGGAGGATGGGGGTTGTGTGGGCTGGGGGGCTGTTGTCAGAACCAGCGGCCCTTGTCGGTCTTGCGTGGACCCGGTCCACGCAAACGATGGTGTCGAGCTGGCGTGTACGGCGACGACCGTTGACCGTTGGTGGTGCGGGCGGAAGAGCGGGAGCGGGTGACCTCGGCGATGACTGTTTTTTGGGTTTGGGCTACACGGGTGGGTAAATTTCTACGGAGTACGGCGTGCGGAAAGCGATGTGTACGGCATACGACGCACTGCAGGTGTGTGTCCGCTCGGATTGGATTGACGGGGGAGTTGCAGTGTACGGCGCACATTGTACGTCCTTGTCTGACGTGCAGGACGAGCGATGTAAACATGGGATGGGACGGGATGGCGGCGTTTCCCCCCACCCCCACCCCCCTTCCCACCCCACCCCCGCGCGCGATATATATTTGCGGTTTCGTTGCTTTTGGTTGTGCGTGGCGCGCGGTACGACAATTTAGTTCCATACGACATAAATGGAGCGGTACGACAGTTTGGATCGACACGGTGCGCACGCGACTGGGCGGCGCTCCATGTGTCTTACAGGATTCATTCACTCACTCGCTCGTCAGCAGCCCTGTTTGTTACCGTAGTTTGCCAGCCGGTCGCCTCACCATGTTGCTGCTGCTGCTGCTGCTGCTGTGGTGGCGGTGGCGGCAGCGGCTGCGGAGGGGAAAGAGCGAAGGGCACTGGGGCGCGCTCGCTCTCGTGGCGGGCTAGCTCGCTGTCGTGCCGTTGGTCCTGCGCAGCACGCAGCACACAGCAGGCGCGTCGGGGCCGCAAGTACTGTGCCGTATTTTGCTTTGGCGCGGCCGCAGCGGTGCGGGGGGGCGGGCTTGCGGGCAAGGCGGGTGTGTGGTCGCTGGTCGGGTGGTTGCCTGGCAGTTCGAGGGCCTTCATGCCGCAAGGCAGTGGTGGTGGCGGTGGCGGTGAATTGGCGACAGCGGGGAAAGCGAGAGCAGGCGACTACCGGTATGAGGGGCAGTGGCAGGGTGAAGGCGGAGGCCTTCGTGCCTGTGGCTGTGGCTGTGACTGTGGCATTTGTTCTTAGGGTACATGGTCTGCAGTGCCCGGCTGTACCTTGGCCTGTAACAGATATGTTTCCCCCACACAAGGGGGACTTCCGCGTTCCGCCCAGGGCCGCGCGCGCATGTAGGCCCACTGGTTCCGGAAGCCCTTAGAAGCCCATGGCTGCTGGTATCATAACCCTTTATGGACAGCGACTCTCTCAGCCGCCGGCCCCCCCCCCTGGGATCAATACCGACGCCAGGGAGGGGACGGGAGGGGCGGCTTTGCCAGTATCGCGCGCGCGCCGCGCGCGTGTGCCCGTTATCATCTTATCAAACTGGTGAGAACAAGACCGCTGGGATGATACAGTCTGATACAGTCAGACCGGCGATGGGGTTGGTGTCGGTGACTTGACCCGGCAGGATGCCCCAGCAGCGGGGTCCATGGCCATGGATCGTGGGGCTGGTCAGGGGGGGGCCGGGGTTTGCTGCCGATTCGGGCGGCCGCGGCGGCGGCGGCGGGTGCAACCCCGGGCGCGGGCAGCAGCGGGCCCCCCTGGTGCGGCCAGGGCCGAATACGCGAGATAAGCAGCCGCGAGCGTCCCCTTCCGCTGGCGGCATTCGGTGCGGGAAGGCGCCTTCCCTCGCCCCGTTGCCGCCGCATGAGTTTTAAAGCTCGGGACGGGGCGGGCGCCCTACCCGCCTCGGCGCGCGCGTACTGCCGTACCTGGGTCGCGGCCCCCACGTCATTGTCGTTGCTCGGGGAGCAAGTTCTCTCGGTTCATGAGGCGGTGGTTGAAGGCGAAGGCTTTTTTAGCATGACGTTTTCGGTAACAGGAATGGTAATGGAAGAGTCTCTGGTCAGAGCAACAACCAACGTACGGTGCTCGGCCGTACAAGGCGGGCGCGCCCAACAGTTAGATGGGCAAATATCTACCGTAATTACATCACTCGTGACCGTGAGATCTGTTGCTGAGGATCTTACGGCACCGACGTTCACAATTGCCCTTCCGGACCCTGAGCATAGTCACAGAGCGCAAAGCTCATTGTGTTGGGGATGTAAATTTGGCGAATTTCGAGTAATATCACAAGTAATTATATAGCGAACAACTTAAATCAAATCGGCATGCAACGAAGTAAGAAGTCTCGTTCTAAACGGACGGCTACTGCCCACCCTAATAACACCGCTCTGGCTCACGACCGAAAACCTTTGGCAAGAGAGCCAACTCTTGCATTCGTAGCATGAAAACTAACGGATTGTTGCTTGGCCTATTTGTAATCATAAGCGTGAGCTGCGAGTCCCACACCGCCAGCCTTTATGGCCTCGACTACAACCCAGAGGACTTTGTAGTTGCTCAGCCGACCTGTGTTCATCGATTGCCCTTGACAAGGGTCAACCGGCTCTGGCGCGGCAAGGTGGGCGCAAAAAAACGACACGCAGCACGGACGCAACGAACTGTGACCGGCGTAGACCAGCCCTTGTTAACCCGGGGAATTTGTATTCGATTAGGGTATAAGGTCCTTCACGGTCCTCAACAACACCAAGCTTGTGCACGACCTCAACGACGACCCATCATCGCGCGAGAATCTCGAGTCCTACGGCTACTGGGAAGATGACTCACTCGGACGCGGCACATGGCGAGGAGGGAACGTTGGTAAGGGGCCAGGGGCATCGCGTGGTTGGCAATAGCAGCAGCGGTGGGGGTTCCGACATGGGCCGGCGGCGCGTCCTTGGCGAGGCCCCGGCGTCGCAGACGTGCCTTCCAATTGGTGGTCACCTAAACCCCCAACCTCTGCTGCAGCTCTGCAGCCCCTCACCCCCGGCAGTTGTCTCTCTTCCGTTCCCCAGATCTCCTCTCACTTGGGGTCCCTCCTCACACTCGCCCCAGGCGATACCCGCGCCGCCGTCACTCCCTTCCTGGCGCACTCCCATTTCGGGGAGACCTACAAGTGGATGCTGTACGGCGACGATGACACGCTCTTCTACATGACCGGTACGGCATACGTCATCATGTTGCTTTGGTCGTCATGCCGTACCTCACCCTTATTGGCGGTTACACCGCAGCACCACCCGCCATCTAAAAGAATCATCGCCTGCCTCTCCCGCTCGCCCTCGTCCCCCGTCCTCGCTCGCTCGACATGGCATCACTGCCCCCGCTGATGGGCCTCCATCCCTCACGCTGTGCCGATGCTGCACCTGAAGTCCGCGAACCCTAAAACCTCCTTCCTTCCTTCCAGCACAACGCATCGCCCACGCATCGCCGGCCTTTGTCCTCCCCGCCCCGCCCCAAAGTCGTAACTCCCAACGTCCCAAGGCGCAACGCAACGCAACACAACGCAACGCAACGCAACGCAACGCAACGCAACGCAACGCAACGCGATGTCTCTCCCCCGCAGGCGTGTTGAAGCTGTTGTCGCAGTTCGACCCGGAGCAGCCTCTGGCCATCACCGACAACATCTGGTTCTACGCGCAGCACACCAACCCTGGAGCGCCGCGCTGCCTGCCTTGCGGCTTCAACACCTCTACGATAGTCACGGTGAGGACTGCGGGACTGGGGAGGTGAGGACTGCGGGACTGGGGAGGTGGGGACTGAGGAGGTGGGGAGGTGGGGACTGCGGGACTGGGGAGGTGGGGACTGCGGGACTGGGGGGTTTCTACGGATAGGCCAGGGAGGGCTGAAGGGGGGGAACGGGAGCGGGTCTAGGGAGGGTTAGAAGGAAGGGCTGGGCAGGGCGGGGCAGGGAGGGGCAGGGCAGGGCGGAGTTGGGCTGGGCTGGGCTGGGTTGACTGCGGGGCCGCCCCCTTTCCGCGCCCTTCCGCTTCTCGCACCCCGTGCCTCGTGCCTCGTCCAAGAAGCCCCCACGCCGCCCCGTTTCCCGTCCTGCCCCGTGCGCCCCCAGAACCACACCTTCACACCCCGGCCCGCGTGCCCCTTCTGCACGCGCGCCCTCGCGTGCGGCACCTACGGACCCCGCTACCGCTGCAACGCCGCCCACATCGCCACCCTCGAATCCGAGTTCGGGCCCACCGTATTCGCAGCCGGCGCCAATGGCGCCGCCAGCGGCGCCGCCGCCGCGGACGCCGCGCGATTCCACGGCACGATGCGCAGTACGGCAGCCCGTTTCTCGTCCTGGATGGACCACCACGTGGATCTCAAATCCAAATATCCGTACGATTACCGCGACAAACCCAGTATGGACTGGGAGATGCGCGACTGGGCCGACTGGCACACAGCTGCTGACGTGGCGGCGGAGACGACGGACGATACGTCGGGGGACGCCCGCCGGCGCCGGCGGCGGGGCCGGGGCCGCGCGCGGCAGCGGCAGCGCCGGCGAATCCTACATGACCTCAGCTCCGAATCGCACCCGCCGGGTGCGGATCTGGATCCGGATTTGGGACAGATCAACGTGGACGACGATCCGGATCTCGCCGCGGATTCAGACCCGGATTACGATCTGGATTACGATGCGGAAATGGATCTAGGGCGGGAGCCGCGAGACGCGCGGCAGCACCATGGGGACAATGGGGAGCAGCTGGAGCAGGGGCAAGGGGAGGGGCAGCAGTGGCAAGGGGACCAGGGGCAGGGGCAGGGGCAGCCGAACGGTCCTTCGGCGCGGCGGCGGCGGCGGCAGCTGCGGGGGCGGCGGGTGTTGGCGGCTCGGAAGAGGCCGGTGGCTCAGGGCTACGTGGATGGTAGTCGCTGGATATCGGCCGCACTGGGCAGGCGCCTGGGGGGGCCGGAGGACCCGGAGAGGCAGGCGCTGCAGCTGCCGTACCCCTTCTGCGCGCGACACGATGACAGGTTCGGTCACCTGAACGGAACGGGTGCCTGTGTCGCATCTCCCGCCAGACAGACACACGAGGGGCTTATCGGGGCGTTCTTTTTTTGTTTCTTCCAGCCCTCAGCCTTCACCCCTCAGCCCCGGGTCTGCTCCTGTCGTGCACCATTCTGTGACTGAGGATGCTCTGCTGCGATCTGCCCAGCTCTTGAATTGCTGCGACACGCTGCGCTGTAATCTGCCCTGCCGTGCCGTGCTGTGCTGTGCTGTGCTGTGCTGTGCTGTGTAATCTGCCCTCTGCGGTCCCGACCCGACCCGACCCGACCCGCCGCGGTGCTTCAGGCTGCACCGCGCCCCCGCGCCCAGCTGCCTGCTGAGTGTGTCCGGCCACGGCGGCACCGGCATCATCTTCTCCGTGGGCCTTATGCGGATGATCGACCCGGAGGAGGCGCTGCGCTTCATCATGGCGCAGAGGGGCTGCGGAGGAGGGGACTGCCTGCTGGGCAGGTGGGTGGGCGCATACTGACGTAATGACGTACTGACGTACTGGCGGGGCGGTACGTGCGGCAGAGGGCGGCGGCCCGGCGGTCCCGCGGAGGTGTGGAGACGGCGTTGAGGCGGGCCGAGGGAGGAAGGCGCTTTGGGTTGGCCTGCTGCTGCTGCTGCTGCTGCTGCTGCGGTGCTGGGGCCAGCTTGCTTCTGGAGGCTTTCTGGCTCGATGGGGTTGGTGTGAGGAAGGGCCGTAGGGAGGAGTCCGCGGCGTCCGCAATCGTGCGGTGGCGGTCTGTGGCGACTCGTGACTGGTCCAGCTCTCTTTGAGCGGGGCAGCGCAGCGCAGCGCGGGCTGGAGGAGGAGGTTGTCAAGAGGGGACTCGGAGCTGAGGACGCCCTCAGCGGACCACGGGCTCAGCGGACCACGGGCTCAGGCATCGCCATCGGCATAGTTCCTTCCGTTTGTTGCAAGCCGCGAGCGAGGCGATAGCGATCATCTCATGTGGTGGAGTGTGGAGGCCGGAGGCTGTTTCTGTCCGCAAGATACCGGTAGATGGCAAGCAAGAAGCAACGCCCATGCCGCCCTCGAACGCACCCTCCGTACCCGCGCGTGATGAGCAGGTTGATCTGGTTCCGCATGGGCATCGGCTTCACGGATCCCGGTACGGCACTCCAGTACGGCGCCGGCAAGTACGAAAAGTACTGCCGCTTTGTGGACAGCAATGAGCAGCTGTCGCAGATCGCGGCGCTGTCTGACCCCGCCTCGATGCTGCTGGGCCGCCGGCGAGCCATCCCGCGCGCACAGCCCTGCGACCGCTCCTGCGTGTGGCTGATCGAGAATGTGGTGGGACTGCACGTGCGGGCGCAGAACCGACAGGTGAGTGAGTGAGCGAGCGAGTGAGTGAGTGAGTGAGCGAGTGAGTGAGTGAGTGAGTGAGTGAGTGAGTGAGTGAGCGAGCGAGTGAGTGAGAGTGAGGCGTGTTGTGGGTGGATGGGTGGGTGGAGGGGGCTCGTGCTGTGGGGTGGATAGGGGAAGAGGGGACGCCACATGCTCCTCTCGTGTAAATAAGTGAATCAATTGAGTCACTGCGGCCCCGCAGACCAACGCGACGGTGATGGAGATGCTGAAGCGGATCGAGTCGCACCGGCGGGCGTACGACTGGGTGCTGGCGGCGCGACGCGACCCGGCGGTGGCGGCGGGCAACATGACGGTGGTGCGCTGGATCAAGTCGCGATTCGCCAACGTGACCTTCCCCAACATCTCCGCCGCCATCCTCCAGGAATACCACCAGGCGTTGGGGTCCCTGGACGCCACCGCCATTAGCAGCACCACCACCAGCGCCACTTCCACCACCACCAGCGCCAGCAGCACCAGCCTTGAAGAAGCTGGACTGGGCTTGTTGGCTGGTGATACCGGCGGCGTCGAAGGGCTGGCGTGAGTGGCATCTTCGAGAAGGTCTGGAGGATAAGGGCAGGAGGCAGCCGCGGGAGCGGTGCATGGGAGGGGCCGCCACCGCCATCGCCGACGCCGAGCCGCTGCCCTCACCGCCCGCCAGCAGTTGACTTGCACGGTCTGGTCTCCCACCGCGAGCTTGATGGGTGGGTTGGTTGATGAGTGGACACAACAACGCAAGCCTGGCGCAACCGGGCCGCTGAGCCGCTGAGCCGCGCGACGACCCAACCACCACCACCACCACCACCTCCCCTCCCACACGGGCGCCTCCGCCTCCCCCGCCAAGCGCGTCGCGGGGCATGGCGATGTCGACGGCGAGCCGCCCTTCCCGGCGTCCCTTCCTCCTCCCCCCTACGTCCCCAGCCCAGCTGACGGGTTTCTCCCTTGAGGAGCACTTCCTTCATAGAACGGCTTCCCCAAACCCTAAAACCGCAACCACAACTCAGCTGACGCGCCTTCGCAGCGACAATGCCGCAGCGGACCGATCGAGTTGCCCCCCCCGTGGTGAGGACCAACCGGTGGTTCCGGGGGGCCGGGGAGCCGCGTTGCTGACCCCCGGCCCCCCGGAACCAGTGGCTGGGAGAGCCTCAGGAAATACTGCGGGGGCACTTCGGGCGCCGCAAGCGGGCGCGCAACATGTTTGTACATATGCGTTTGTGGGGGCGGAGGCGGCGGCGGCGGCGGGGTTGCGCCTGTGTGTGGTTTGGACGGGCGCCCGGCCCGGAGGCAGGGGGCAGCCGGAACCCTAAATCCCCATTCCCATCCCATTCCCCCGGGTGAGAAGGAAAAGGGGTGGAGGGCTACGTCACAGGAGGGAGGGGTCCGAGGACAGGAGGGACAGGTCCGAAGTGTTGCGGGCCGCCGGGTTGCGGTGCTTAACTGCGGGGTCATTGCCGCCGTCATGGCTGCGGGAGCTGCTGCGCTCTTTGGGATGTTTGGTCAGTGGTGGGAGCTGCGGCCCTGGGGGCCCTGGGGGCACTCGGTTCGCACGCGGGCGGCGCCTTGACTGCGCCCGGTGCAGTGCAGTGCAGTGCAGGGCACATACCATTCCTTTGAATGAGGCGCGGACAGACGAGGCCGAGAGGGGGAAGAAAAGGGGAAGAAGATACCGCAGCGAATGGAGACGGCGTTATCCGGGAGGGGAATACCGGGTCTCGCCTGTCCGCGGAATGAACGAGACAGAGAGGCGAGCAACGGCTTCTGGCTTGGGTTGAGCCTTGAGCGGCGCGGTGGCTGAGCATCTGACTGTCCTGGCCGCCGCACTCTGGTCCTGTGTTTGCTGTTTGGGGACTACTTGTGTGTATGTATGTATGTATGTATGTATGTATGTAGTGCGCAGAAGGAGGGGCGAAGGCTCTCCGCGGGCAGCGGCCCTAATGTGGTGTGGTGAGGTGAGGTGTGGTGAGGTGTGGTGTGGTGAGGTGAGGTGTGGTGAGGTGTGGTGTGGTGTGGTGTGGTGTGGTGTGGTGTGGTGTGGTGTGGTGTGGTGTGGTGGGGAGGGGGAGATGTGTAGAGTAGGGCAGTCCTAGTAGGTAATAGGCTGACGAGCTGACAGACGGAGTGTAATAGAGCCAAGTAATAGAGCCCATTACCGTTATAGTACAAAACTACGAAGACGAGGCGTAGGTAGTCGAAGAAGGGCACGTAGGAAGGGAGCGGGGGCGGGTTGCTTGCGGCAAGCGGGGCGGGGGCCGTACGTAGGGACTGAATGCGATGCCGGCATTGTTCGGTGTACTGTGCAGGAACGGCTTTGGGGCGTTGCGGGTTGCAACGACGTGGCAGGTGGTGTCTCGGTCGGCGGTCCGGGGCGCCTACCTGACCTGACCTGACCTGACCTTTGGGGCCACCCTACATTGGCAGCCGCATGCCGGGTGCGTATATGCGGAGGGCCGCAAGGGGCACATGCAACGGCAACCGGTCGTTTTACAACAGGACTGCAAAACCCGACACTACACGACCCTGCACCCTCCTCCTCCTCCTCCTCTGCCTTCTCCGCCTCCTGCCGTGCTGCGGCATTAATACGGTACACAGGTAGTCAGGTACCCTGGTGTGGTTCCCAAACGCAACAACACAGCGCAGTCACCGGCCAGCTCGCCGGGACGCCCCTCCCTCCAACCCAACAACCGCGAGAGCCTCGACGGCCCTGCCGCCCACCGTCCGTTTGCCCTCTCCGTCCTTGTCAGGTATCGTCCATTCGCCAGTCATTATTCGGTTGTTCGCAGCGCACCGGTCAGGCACAGAAGCAGATATCACAGCCCACTCCCACGGGTGTGCTTGCCGGGGCGACAAAGCTGCGCCCACAGGCGGCGCGGCCTTCCCTCTCCCTCTTCTCCCTCGCCGAAGAATCCGTCGGCCTTGAAAACGCGCCTACCAACTGTGCCCCGCCGGGCATGTAACAGGAGCCGACGCGAGCTTTCACCCAGAACGAGAGCTCTTTCACCAGCATTGAGCCGCTGCCGCAAGAGGCGTGGCCGAGCGCCGCGCGCACAACACCGCGCACTGCCCCACCTGCCCCGCACCCCACATCCGCACCGCACCGCCAAACGCGCAATGCAATGCTTCGAGCTGAAGAGCCCTGCGGCGTCCCAGCCATCAACTCAGTTTATGGCGCACTTGCCGCCGTCCCTACCTCCGCTCCCTTCGCCGCGCGCTCTATGGAACTGTGGCCGCGCCCGCGGCCCCGTGTTATTTCCATGCTTCGAGTTCGCTCGCCTGGAGGCCCGGCTTCTCCGTCGGCGCTGCGGGCCCAGCCCCAACAGACAGACGGGGAGGATGCAACGACGTCGTGCGCAACCGCACAGTCCCACTCAGCGCCGCTCGCCCCACGTCAAGCTCAGCGAACCCCAGTCCAGCAGAGCACGAGAGGCAGAGGCGCACACCCGCTCTCGTGTCCCGCGGCGCACCGGCGGCACACCCGCCTTGCGGACCCGCAGGGCAATTTGCCTGCGACAATAAGCCCGCAACAGCCAACAACACAGCCTTCCTTCCTGGGGACACACCGCACGAGTGAAAAGAGACAGTGGCAGAGACGGCTCCGGCCGCCCTGGCAAGCAAAAGCCACAACGCGGCCACACGACGCGGTGCACCCGCCGGGCCCTTGCGCGCCGGACCCCCGGCAATGCGCAGCACACAGGTGGTGCTGTCCTTATTACTGTACTGGCGCCGGCGACGCCCCCGTGGACGGACGACGCCGGCGACGCCACAATACGGTACGTTATTTATGCAGCGCTATATCCGTGCTATGATAAAACCCCCGGCTCTCAGTTCCGCATCTCCTCCCCCCCCAGCTTCGCCCGGGGCAGAAACAAAATACAAACTGCCCGGCGCGGCAAGCGCACAAGATCTATTGTTGTTCAGCAGGACTCACAGAACACGCGACCATGAGCGGGGCACGACAACGAAGCACCATCCGTGGCTGCACGGCTGGTGGCCAAACAGTGAGCAGTGCCGTATCTCTTTTTGATTCCATACCCCTTCCAGCTACCCCCCGCCCCCCGCCCCGCGCTTCGCGGCTCGATCCCCCCCAACCCCACTCCACCCCTTTTCCAGCAACCGATCCAACCCCGGCCCCTTCACGTACACCCACGTATGCACACACACATTAACAAGGCCTCTCAACACTCACCACCAGCACCAGCACCACCACCGCCACCACAGACAGTCCACACACGCTCTTCTGAACCACTACCAGCACCACTACCAGCACACCCCAGAGGGCAGCAGCAGCAGCAGCGCCGGTGCACTGCCCCGTCCCCGTTCCGCAGCGGTAACAACAAGCGCGTGTAGGCAGCCGCAGCCTTCTCGGGGGGAAGGGGAAATAAACAAGAACCGCAGCGGAAGTGAATCACTCCCTTACCTTCTTCTTCCCCTTTGCCGGTCGCTCGTGCCCACACACACACATTCTCTCTCTCTCTCTCTCCCTCTCCCTTTCTCGTTTTTCTCTCATATGGCGCGTCTCTCCGACACGGGGCGGTCTCGACGGGCAAAAGGGAAAACAGCCGCAAAGATGCGCTGCCCCGTCCAGGGCCGCAGGCACGGTGGGACACGCAACGATGCGCACACGTGGGCGCACGCAGATGCAGAGCACACACCCATCCCAATCACACACACGCATGCGTGCCGGCGCCGCCGCCGCCCCCCTGCGGCACCCCCCACCACCTGCGCCACTCGGCGCCGGGGCCTCCTCCAATGCCCCGCCCCCAGCTCAACCGTGGCCCCCCCCCTCTCACGCCACGGCCCCACTTCGACCTACTTGGCCCAATGCTGCACAGGCATATGTTCCTCCCGCAAGGGTGCTTCAGCGCCGCGCAGCGCGCGGGACTCGGCTTCGCCGTCCGTTTCCCGCCCCCAGGCCGCCGGCGGCGGCCGCCGGCCGCCGCGGCAGCGCAGCACAACCCAGGAAGGGAAGCCGCCCAGCGGCGACGACCGCCTCGTCCCGCAGCCACAACCGACCACCCGATTCAGTGCGCACTGGGCCCCCAAGCGCAGAGTTAGTTACTTTTGACGCTTCCATTATTGTGGTACCGGTACCGATGTGCGGAGTCAGTTTTCAGTCCTGTAGCGCACGCGCCGCGCCGCGAATGCGGGGCGAGGCGCGTGCATGGCCAAAGCAAGCAAGCAAGCAAGCAAGCAAGCAACGGAGCGAGCGAGCGAGCGTGCGAGAAAGCAGCAGTTATGCAGCACCCCGTGTCCACTCGATGGGTGGCTGGGTGGGTGTGCGGGTCAAGAGCGGCTGCGCCTTGACGGCCCCCTATGGCAAGCAGTGGCGCCACACAATGCAGGGAAGCCGGGCAGGAAAGGCAGGAAAGGCGGGCAGGGGGGGCCCCCGCACACCTCCCTCCTACTCCTCCCCCCCTTTCTGGCTCCCAATGGACCAACAGACAAACCGAACAGACCAACAAACAAACCAACCTTATCCTAGATGACCGATCGACCAACTAAGCCCACAAACCTCCATAACCCACGACCTGGCGCCCAAAAGCACGCACGCACACACGCACGCACGCAGAAATACCTTTTTTCTTCATCCAGAAGCTCCAGCCTCCGTGGAACGAGTTTTAAAAGTCGATAAGCGGCTGGGCGGCGATAGGCGCAAAGCCAGACGCCGCCACGACGCAATCCGTGGAGGTGGGCGGGACGGCGAAGGCGACCCTCTCGCGCCCATTCACGCGCCCATCCCATCCCATCCCACCCCGGGGCGCACACGACCGCACACATCCACGCACGCACACACGCAGAAGCGTAACGCACATCCCGCATGCATCTGGATGCTCACGGAGGGGTAGGGAGGAAGGGCCTCACACGCTGAGCGCCGCGCGCTGCCGGGTGCGGCCCCATTGAGTCCACCACACCGCCGCAAGGGCGTGTGGACCATACCGGTAAACCCCTCAAGAGGCGGCGGCTTTCCATCCAACAGGCCGAATGCAGCTCCACAGTCCCCGCAGCCACCAGCGACCAGAGCCGTGCTCTCCGCGAGCAGCCACCCCCGCACGTGTGAGCGCACCGGCGGAACGTGTCCGACAGTCGCGGCCTCCCCCCCTCCGCCTCCCCCTTTCAAATCCCGAACACCCCCCGCCCCCCCGACCCCAACTGGCAGCCCGGTCCCGTGGTCTTTGGAAAGGACACAATCTCTCCATGGAAGTTCCGAGAAAAGCACAGACCGACCGACCGACCGACCGACCGGCCGACCGACCGACCGACCGGCCGACCGACCGACCGACCGACCGGCCGACCGACCGACCGACCGACCGACCGACCGACCGACCGACCGACCGGCCGACCGACCGACCGACCGACCGACCGACCGACCGGCCGGCCGACCATTTCCCCCCCCCAAACAAGTCAAAAGCAGCCCCGTGTACTGTACTTCAGTACTTGGCGATAGCAAAGGGAAGGGCAATGGCGGGATGCTCTGACTGATGGAGGGATACCGATGTATGCGGTTCGGGGGGTGGTAATCATACCGGGCGGGGGCAGGGCAGGGCAGGGGGCGAAAGCGGTTCCCCCCATGCAAAGAGGCAGGCAAAGGCAAAGACACCGGATCCGCAATGTCGATCAGTTGGCCAAACGTTCGGAATGGCGAGATCCACCCTTTCCACCACCAATTTCCACGCCGAGATGCCATCCTAGCATCATCAATAGCTCAGCGCAACTCAGCGCAACTCATGCGCAACTCCTGTCCCGGTGCCTCTGCTGCGCCAATGGGGGAAACGGGGAGGGGTCAACGAAGCGCCGGGCCGCCCCCCCGCCGGCCCCGCCCCTCCGTGTCCCCCCTTGTCTGGGAAGTGCGGGCAGGGACGACGACTACCGCAGCCGCATCTTCCAAACACAAGACAACGATGGGCCACATCCAGTGCTGTGGCTCAGATGGTGTCACGGTGCGATACGTAAACCTCCCCGGGCCGCCCCCCGCCCCCCGCCCCCCGCCCCCCGCCCCCGCCCAGCAAATGGCTGGCGCTCGGCACTCAGGGTACACGCCCAAGCACAAAGACACACGTGTGTGTATAGTTTTTAGTTTTTACTTCATTTCTTTTTGGGTGCAGGTGCGCTCTATAGACATCACATCACGCAAGACATCACATCACATCACATCACATCACACAAGACATCCCACTCTCTCAAGATACCGCGCTCTCCCTCTCGCTCTCCCTCCCTCCCTCTCCCTCTCTCCCTCTCCCTCGAGACACATCCCACCCAGCGACGATGCGGCTTCACCAGACCGTGTTGAACAGGAAGGACGGATTCTTGCCGCTGCTGCTGCCCATGCGGGAGGTCCTCCGCACGGCGCCGGGCGCCCTGCCGCCGCCGCCGCCGGCGCCGCCGGAGGCGCCACCCTCCGTCCGTGTCGCTCCCGAAGCCAGCCCGCCCGACGCCACCGCGGACATCTTCTCCGTCACCGCCGACACCACGCCGTGCGCCGCCGAGACGCGGTCGCCGATGCTGGTGGCGCAGCCGCCGGCGCCGCTGCCCAGACCGGCGCCCCCGATCGCGCCGCTGCCAGGTGTGCAGCCGGTGCTGGGCGTGCTGCCGGTGCCGAAAGCGCTGCCGGCGCCGGGGCCGGCAACGGTGGCGGCGGCCGCAGCTATGGCGGTGGCGTGCGCGCGGACGGCGATGCGCGCCAGGTTGTTTGAAACGTGGTTGGGCGGGACCAGGCCGTCGGGCCCCCCTGGAGTGCTCATGGAGGCTGCGGCTAGGTTGCTGGGCAGCGCCAGGCTGGGGGTCTGCTTCAGGAGGTAAGTCTCCATGATTCCCTTGCCCTTCACCTGAGGCAGGGCAGGGCAGGGCAGGGCAGGGCAGGGCAGGGCAGGGCAGGGCAGGGCAGGGCAGGGCAGGGCAGGGCAGGGCAGGGCAGGGCAGGGCAGGGCAGGGCAGGGCAGGGCAGGGCAGGGCAGGGCAGGGCAGGGCAGGGCAGGGCAGGGCAGGGCAGGGCAGGGCAGGGCAGGGCAGGGCAGGGCGGGAGGAACAAGAGCCGCAGGGATGGGCGACAAGTGTTCAAGGGAGGGATTATCCACGTATAGACCGGAGCCCGAAAACGGTAGCGGGCGCTCGGTCGCCCGAGGGGGCGACAGAGCGCAAGGCGGGCGGCGGAGAGGGGCAGAGTGTGGCAGTCACAAAGCGGCGATAGGCTGACGCGCGGAGTGGGTCGAAAGGAGGTGATAACTGAAGCCGAAACAACGACCCACCAAGTCCCCCAGCCTCGTTCGGTGAGTATCGGGCGGCAGTATAGCCTTGCAACCCAGCCAGCCACCCAGCCAGCCAGCCACCCAGCCAGCCACTCACCCAGCCACCCAGCCACCCACCCACCCACCCACCCAGCCACTCACCCAGCCACCCAGCCACCCACCTGCACGCCACCCGTCGGCTCCCAGTCCTCTCCCTGCACCAGCGCGTGCGTGGCTGCCGACACCTGGATCCTGCCGTACGGACAGGTGGACTCCATGCGGCTGGCGGTGTTGATGGTGTCCCCAAAGAGGCAGAACCGCGGCATGCGGGTGCCCACCACGCCGCTCACCACGGGGCCGGTGTGGATGCCAACCTGCGAGGCGGCGCGGCGCGGCGCGGCGCGACGTAATGGCGAGTTTGGGCGAGTTTGGGCATGTATGGGCCTGTTTTGCGTATTTATTGTGTTTGGCCAGGAGGCTACCGGAGGAAAATGAGGGGGTGAAGCGAACGAAAAGGTGGGCGGGACCCGGGGATGGACGGACTCGTGTGCCAGCAAGCCGCCTTAGAGGACTGGGCGAGGACTGGGCCGCCGCTAATGCCACCGACGACAACGTGATGGGGATCGGGCGCCGATGGGCCACGGAGCTGCTCACTCGCGCGGTTCAGGCCTCACTACAACTGCCAACCGCTACCGGCCAACCGCACCAACCCACCCGCAGCTTGACCGGCTCGTGGGTCGTGGGCAGCAGCACCTTCTGGGCGTCGCGTAGCATCGCCTGTCGACAGGCAGGCAGGTCGGGACCATGATGGAGCAAGACGGAGTGAGCGCTGAGCCATGATGGAGTGATGAGCCATGATGGAGCCAGACGGAGTGAGCGCTGAGCCATGATGGAGTGATGAGCCATGATGGAGTGAGACGGGGTGAGCGGGCAGATGACGGAGCGGGAGTGAAGGCAGGTCGGGCAAATGGTGTGTGCCAAGGTCTTCACCTTGGCAAAGGACAGCACGCGCCAGGCCTGCAGGTTGTCACACGAGTCCTTGCGCACGGCGGCGAAGCCGTCAGCGTCCTTGCTGATTAGCCCGCCAGCCACCATGTAGCAGTCTGGAGGAGGGGGAAGGGGACGGGGCAGCGGGGCCAGGGCGAGGGGCGGCAGGGCGATAGGCCAGGGCGAGGGGTTGGCAGGGCGAGCAGCGGCGTCCCTTAGCTCCCGGGTCTCCAAACAAACACCAGGACCCGAAGCCGAGCAGCAGCTCTCAAAACCAAAGCCATTTCCTCTTGCCTTCCCGCTGCATTTCGATTTCAAGAGGCGGAGGCGCGACAAAGCGTTGTTGAGCTTCTGCGCGCATTCCTCGCTCCTACACGGGGGGCCTTGACACCAACACCAGCCGGGTCCAACAGGGCAAGGCGCCCAGGACACAGGCAGCACGGCCGCTGGGAGGAGCCTTTGCCTCCGGAGCATGCTCCCTACCCAGTACGACCGCCGGCTCCCTCCATGGCTCCCGACACAGAAGCCCGCGCACGAGCCCCTCCCCCTAAATATCGTTCTCGACGCGCAAGCCCGCCGTCCCCCATTTCCTGCCCTCTGCAGGGAAACGGGACCCGCCGGCCCGCCCCCACTCCGCCAGGCGCGCATCGGCCCTCTCCGCCCAGGCACCAGCAAACGGCCGAGGGCCCAGCGCCCAGCCAGCAACCCATCGCGGTGCGCCAGCCCCCTGCCCCCCTGCGCCTGGAGGCCGGCCGCACCTCCAATGGTTTCAACCTGGGGTGCACAAGGGGGGGGCACGGAAAGGGGCGGTCGTGCTCACTCAGCGCAAACGTCGACGGCGCGCCAAGAAAGGACACGACGATCAGCAGGGATATGGGTTGGAAGGGTACACATTCACAAGGACGGCAGAGGCCCGCCCGTCGAGCGTCAACACGACCGGCGCAACAAAGTCGCCCCCCCCCCTGTTCCGCTCCGAGACCAGCGCACAGGGAGTGCGGGGCGCACCTTGTAGACCCCGTAGATGTCCAGCAGCGTGTCTGCGGCGGCGGCGGCAGACGGGGCGTAATGGCTCCGGTCAGGCGAAGAAGGGCGCCAGCGCGAACGGCACAGAAGGCATAGGGCCCACGGATCGAGCGGCGCGGTGGAACAGCGCGTGGAGCAGCGCGTGGAACAGCGCGGTGGAACAGCGCGTGGAGCAGTGCGGTGGAACAGCGCGTGGAACAGTGCGCTGCGTGCGCCGGGTGGTCGGTCGCACACGTGACATGAGCACATGACGACTGGTCTGGGCCGACAACAACCACAAAACGCATTACATACAAGAGGTCGCGAATGCCTTACCGGCCGGGCCCCACCCCCAAATCCCTGACGCTTGGCAACCCTCAACAGCCCGCCCTCAAGGCCGTTCTTCTTGAGGGCCCTCGTCCGCACGTCCTCGGTGGACGTCCTGGCTCGCCATTGCGCCACCCACCCACCCACCCCACCCAGCCCCCCCCAGGCGGCGCCCTACCGAATCTGATGTACAGGTCGTTGAGGAACTTCATCACCGCCTTCGCGGGCACCTCCTTACACATGCTCGTGAACCCTGCAGACCGGCGGCGGCAGGCGGGCGGTTGCGCGACGACAAAGGGACAACGGACTTTGGCCGGGCGGTCGCGTGGATGCAGGTGGGGTTGGCGGCTGTGGGCTAAACACGCACGTACGCGTCTCGCAACAACAGACCTGTCACCGTAAAACGCGGTGCAGGAAGAGGGATCTGGGAGAGGTGCTGAGACGGATGCAAGGCAGTTGGGCCCCCCGGCTCGCGAGGGTAGGTGGTCCTCCAGGTTAGTGTTTCGAAACGCCAGCCATGTAATGTTGCCAGCCATGTAATGTAACACACATGCGCCAACCATGTAACAGAGTAACACACATACACGCACAGCGAGGCCGCGCCGCTGTCAGTGTCGCCACCGCCGCAACTCCTGCACCGCCGCAGAGCCACGCACACTTGACCAGTTGACCAGTTGACGCGCGGGGGCTGCGGGCCGAGTCCAGAACCCCCCTTCCCCCGCCCGCCCGCAGCTGCGGGCGCGCGATGGACTCACCGACAATGTCCGCGAAGAGGATCGTCACCTGCACCCACAGAGAGAGGCAGCAGGTAGCGAGGCGGCAGCAGAGAGCACACGCCAATCAACGGCTTGGGCCAGCAAACGACTGCGACGCACATTCGCACTGCTTGGGGCTATAGTGGAACGTGCAGCGATGGGCCCACAGATCGTCCCACATCGTCCCACCGCGGAGGGCGACCTACTGCCCCCGCCTCAGGCTCTTACCACGACACGCATCCTGCATCCTGCGACCAATCCCGTATCGCCCACCTGCTCGTGGTCCGTCGCGGTCTTTGTAAGGTCCGGCATGGCGCTGAGCATGCGCAGGTTGAACTGGGAGGCGCGCTCCTGGTTCACAGCCGCCGAGTGGGCAATGTACTCCAGCACGTGCCTGCGAACCGGCAGGCGACGCAGGGGTGGAGAGAACAGACCGATCCCGCGGCGGTCGCACTTTGGCGGGTGGGTCCCATTTAAGGGACCAAACCCCTTCTTAGCCGACGGACAACGGAGGGGGGTGACTCAGGTCTGCAGGCGGGGAGGCAGAGCAGCCCTGTGGGGTCGGGCCGTGAGGCCCTTCTGCGTCCATCTCGCCGCAAGACCCCTGTACAGGGTCCCTCATTGTTAAAACCGTGAAACCCTAAAACAGACTGAACCGAGGTCACATTGAGGCGGACAAGCTGAACCGGCCGGCGAAGCAGGGGCTGAAGGGACGCGGGGGCGCAAGCGGACCCCTGGGGCGGGGCGGCCGCCCACCGGCCGCAACCAGGGCCCGACACTGGGGCGGTCCCTAGAGCCGGTCACGTCAAGAGACCGCACGGCCGCGCGGGCCATGCCATGCCAGCCAGCCAGCATGGAACAACCTAATCAGGTCAAGCGTGCATGAAGCATGGTTGCACACATGCGCCTTCCAGCCCGGCGGCTTTGCGCCGACCGTGCTGCGAGCACGACTGAGGGATCGGCCCGTCCCTCGCGGCCAACGCCGCCTGCCCTGCCCTGCCGTACCTTGGGAAGATGTTCTCGCTGCGTGGGGAGACCGAAACCGGGCCAGGTGGGGGTGGGATGGAGGGCGACGACAGCCGCGCCGCGCCGCGGGGGGAGGGGCGCGCACGGTCGTGTGCGAGCAGATGGGAGAGGGGAGGAAGCGGAGGGACGCGTTATTGAGGGGCTGGTTGAGAAGGGGAACGGTCTCGCGACGGGTGGCTTCCTGCGCCTGGGGCCGACCAGAATCGCAATGGGGCAAAAACACCCACCATCAGTAAGGCGATCCAAGCACGGTATAACCAACCGCAGTCCAGGTACGGAACGCAACAACAACAGCAACAGCAAGACCCCCACCCCCACCCCCACCGCCACCGCCCCCACCCCCACCACCCCCACCGCCAACAGCAAACAGCAGCAACAAACAACTCACAGCAGCTTGTGCTCTGCCTCCATCACGTCCGCCAGCCGCCGCTCCAGCTGCACGCGGGCCGTGACGTCCTGCGGCGACATCAGCACGCGGCAGCGCACATACGGTGCAAGGATTTCTTTCAGTGTCTCGAGGGACGCACGCACATGGCGACATGGCATGGGACATGGCTACAAACGTCAGGGCCGGTCGATTGACCACCGTCCGTATATGTATATAAACACAGACATACTGACGGTGGTCAATGGTGTTACATGGTGGGAACCCGACAAAGAGAGCCCAAGAGCAAGCCATGCATGGTCTTGACGAGCCGAAGGCCACAGACGTGCCAACGGAGGTATCGACGACGAAGTAATGCGTCCGCAGCCCCCCACCCTGCCGTCCACAGCCCAACCCCCCAATCGTCCGCATCCCCTTTTTGTTTGGACGGTCGACGAGAGGGAAGTCCGAGCGAGACCCGACCCCTCACCGTCCGCACCCACTCACCGTTTGTACCACCATGACCACCTGCGACTTGGACACCGGGTCCAGGAACGGCGTGGCCGTGATCTCGTGGAATGTCTGTAGCTCCTCACACGCCACGTGCCCGCGCACGTGTCCCGAGCCGTTCGCCGTCCCCGACGCGATGGCCTCCCGCGACGCGCCCACCGTCGCCATCGTCGTGGTCAGGGCCGCCAGGGAAGACGACTCGTCCACCTCCGAAGCCGGATGGCCCTGCCCGCCGGTAACGCTGCTGCCCGTGCCGCCGCCGGCGGCGGGCAGCAGGGCGGCGGCGCCCATGGCGCGGGCGCTGGGCCGGCGATGGGTGCCGACGTTGAGATTCGAGCAGAGGAAGGTCGAGGTGGGGAAGCGCGATCCGTTCTGGGAGCTGAGGCCCACAGTGCCTGCGGGTGCGTGTGAGGGGGTTGTGTGGGGCGGGGAACGCAGGGGGCGACGAGCGAGGGTGGGTGGGTGGATGGGTCGGTTTGCTCGGTTGCTGGCTGTTGGGCGTGGCAGGGGCAGGCAATAGGGGCCGGCGCGGGGAGGGAGGTCCGTGAGGTTGGGAGGGAGGGCCCCGTGCAAACAATTTAACAGAGATTCGGAAACGCTGTGTACCCTGGTTCGGTTAAGGGACAGCTGATTTGACAAAGCCAGCTTGTAAACCTCAGTGGGGGTTTAACAGGAAGGCTGCGCGCCGCGCCGCGCGCGCGCGCGCGCGCGAGAGAGAGAGCACGCGTACACGCGCACCTATGCTGCCGTCACCGGTGGGGTACACCCGCCCGCTGCCCGTCCGCAGCACCGGCTCCAGCATCTGCGCAAAGGACTGCCCGCTCGCCGCGCGGCGCACCGCCTGCCGGTGTTGCACGCCCGAATGCACCGAGTAGCTGTGCGCGTGCTGCAGCGGCTGCTGCTGGTGCTGCTGCGGTTGCTGCTGCTGCTGGTGGTGCAACCCAGCGCCGCCGCCGCCGCCGCCGCTTGCAGGCGGCGCTGGGCCCCCGGCATTGAGGAACGACATCATCCGCACCAGAGGCCGGTGATGGCCCGCCTTGGAGCCGAAGCTGAAGCTGGTGGCGGACTTGATGGAGGTGGCGGCAGCTATGCCGCAGGCGGCGCGCGGCAGGACGAGGTTGGGGTTGGAGCGTTCCGATTGGCGCATGGGCGCGCGACGCACCGACGCCGAGACCGCGTTGCCGCTGTGCACCTGCTTCAAGCCGCCGGCACCGCCGCCGCCGCCGCCGCCACAGACGCTGACGGAGCTGCTGCGGGCGCCGATAGCGGCGGCAGCGTCGCGCAGGCCCAGGGCCGCCGCCGCCGCCACGGCCTGGCCCGCGGGGCTGCTGGACCGGAGCGGCAGCGCCGCCGGCGGCGAGTCCGCCGCCGGCGGCGCGGCAGCGCCTGTCGGCGGCGGCGCCGCCTCCCGCACCGGCGACCCCGCCGGTGGCAACGTCGCAAAGAAGCGCGACGGCTGGCCATACCCGGGCGAGCCGTAGGGCGGCAGCTGCGGCGCGTTCCCCACGGCCGCGACGAAGTTGGTGCAGCTCATGAGGTCCCGGTCGGTGTGCTGATGCGCCGACGGCTGCGGCGACACCAGCGAGCCGGCGCTGGGCGTGCGCGTCGTGGAGTGCGCCGTCGGGCCGCCCGGCGTGCCGTCGCCGAACGCCAGGGAGCGCTGCCGCCGCGGCACGCTCTCCACAAAGCTCTGGAGGTTGATCGGCGCGCCGCCGGCGCCGCCGACGTCGAGCAGCGCGCCCGCCACCGCCACGCCGCCGACGCGGCGGCTGTCGCTCGCGACGGACGAATGGTTGGCGGCGGAGGAGCTGCTCTGGGAGAAGCCGGCGTGGTGCTGCTGGTGCAGGAGCCAGGGCGTGGCCGGCGCCGCCGCCAGCGGCTGCGTCGCCTGGCGCCCGGCGGTCGATGGCTGCGACTGCGACTGCAGCGCGTCCTGCCATTGCGAGTGGCGGTACTGCCACTGCTGCCATTGGTCAACCGCGGAGCTCAAGGACGGCGACAGGAGCGACGGCGGCACCACCTCGGCTTGCTGGGCGGCGGAGATGGAGCCGGGCACGCCGCCGCTGGGGGGAGACGTCACGGGGACCGTCGGCGCCGGCGGCGCCGCCGTGGCGGCGACGGCGGCGGCTGCCGCCGCCGGGCTGGCTGCGCTGGGCGACAGGCCCAGGGCCCGCCCGGCTGCCAGCCTGGCCTGTACGGCACACTCGAAGCGCCGGGAGGCGCTCACGCGTGTGTCGACTTGGGTATCTGGGTCGCCAGCGGCACTGGCGGCGGCGGCGGCGGCGTCCCTGGGGGCTCCTGCAGGCTTGTCGTACCTGTCGAACCGGGCACGACAAGGCGGCGAAGCAGGCCACGCGCAGGGCGCACTTTGGACAACGTCCTTGTCATGACTTATGTCGTGGGGAGGCGATTACGGTGCGCAAGACGCAGCACGACGAGCGCAGGCGATACGATCGGACGCACAGGGTGAGCGGGCGAAGGGAGGTTTGTGCCACCCGCAATTTCGGGTTCAGCGTCGCGTTACCGTTGATGCTTGGACAAACGCCCCACTCAGCCGTCCGCGCTTTGTCTCGCGCCGACACTTCCTGTACATCCCCGGGCCAGCCCCGTCACGCCCACCTGCCGTCGCACATCGCCGCGCCCAGCAGGCCCCACGTCGACTGCGCCAGCGCGTCCGCGGGGTTGCCATCCAGCCCCAGCGGCAGCCCGCTGCGCCGCCGGATGCGCGACAGCCGCGGGCTGCCGCCGCTTGCCGCGACGCCGTGCGGTAGTGACGCCGCCGCGCCGCCGGGTCTGTCCAGCAGCGCCAGCATTATGCCCGGCATGGTGTTTCCGCTGCTGGCGCGGCCGCCGGCGCGGTCGTTGCTGGAGCTGGGCACTGCCGAGAAGGTGGTGCTGCGGCGGGGAACCTTGACGGCCTTGGCGAAGCCGTCGGCGATGGCGGTGGCGGTGGCACTGGGGCGGACGGAGCGCGGCGAGCGCCTGACGGCGTCGGAAGGAAAGCGCGACGGCCGTGCCAACGGCGAAAATCCCTGCGTTTTGGGGGGTTGTGGCGTGCATTGGGTCGTTGGATCTGGAGGTGGACGCAGCTGGATCAGCCCAGGAGCCCCTCCGGCCACATTCAATCCTCGGCCCTCACCTACCTTCGCGCGCCGCCCACCCAGCACCCACCCACGCCCGCACGCCCTCACCTCCCCAACAGCCGCAACCCGGGCAGCAACCGGCACACTGCTCGCCGACGGCAGCAAATACTGCTGTTCTGGCCGCCGGTGCCCAAACGAAACCTCGACCCATTTCGACGCATCCGCTGCCGCCGCTCCGCCGCCGCCGCCCGGCGGCGGCCTGTGCTGCGCGAACGACACACGCTCACACTCCTGGCTCTGCTCCGGAACCGCGTTCAGCGCGCGTATAGAGCGCGGCATGCCGTGCCCGTGCCCATGGCCGCCGCCGTGACCCACGGGTCCGTTGTGCGCTCGGTCGCCGCCGCCGGGGCCGCCACCGGGCGTTATGCCCAGCGCGAACGACCCCTCGAATGCGTCCATTCGGTTGCCAATAGACCGATCGGCCGACTGCTGCGCCAGCGACAGAACATTGGCTCCCGTGAACGCCAGTCCGTCCGTTGTAAAGACATTGTCGGGGTCGGGACCCATGAAGGCCGCGCCGGGCGGCACGCCCGCGCTCGCCGTGCCGCCCGGCCCGAGCATCATGTCGCTTAGCGCGCCGCCCGGCGCGGCCATGGGCCGGCTGGAGGTGGCGAGCGTGGGCGGCACGGGAAGGATGCTGCGCCACACGCCGCCCTGCACCATCGACTCCAGCATTCCCTCCAGCGCGTCTGGCGGCGCGAGCTTGAAGCTGCGGGACCGGCATGTAAGCGTCATTGGGCGTCATCCAGGGACAGACTCGTAAAGGGGAGGGGGCCGGGCACGTGGAGGAAGCACGTGCACGTGAGCACGGGCGGCGACAGGGGGGGTAGCCGTGTGAAAAGGGAAGGGAAAACGGACCACCATGGTCTGAATGTGCGCCTCGTCTTTCCTCCCTTTGTCCCCGGGCCTATGTCTCAGCATCGTGTGCGCCGCGCCGGAACGAACGCGAGAGGGTCAAGGCGCGGCGCGCCGGTGGCCGGTGCCAACCGGTGGGACCGGCCGACCCGCGGACGGACGGGCCGGCAACAACCCGATGTGACCCTGGCAAACGGACCCGGCGGCCGGGGCGGGGCGCGGCGCGGCGCGGCACTACTCACAGCTGTCCCAGAATCGCGGGTTCGTCCTCCTGCACCCACGCGGCGGCGCTGGTCTCCACGGCGTTGGGCGCTGCGACGGCGCCGGCGCCCACGCGCTTGGCGTTGCGGCCGGCGCCGGGGGCAGATCCGCGGCGCGCCTTGTCCTGAGCCGACCGGCGCTGAAAGCCGTAGTACGCTATCGACCTGCGCGGGCGTTGCCCGTAATTGCAAGGAATGCGGGACCAGCAGCAGCGATGGAACGTAAGCGGCGGTGGCAACGGACACCGGGAAAACCGGACCGAGACCGGATGGGGCCGCAACCCCCTCGCGCCCAGGCACCCAGCCAGCCACCCGCCCGTCGCCATCTCGAACCAGCCAAAAGCTACTCGCCCCCAGCCACCCTCAAGGCACCCAGCCAGCCAACCTGGCCTCAGCGAACCCCAAGGCACCCACCCGCAGCCAGCCCCCCACCCGCAGCCAGCCCCCCATCCGCAGCCACCTAAAGCTACCCAGCCGGCCAGCCATCTGCAGCCAGCCTCAACTTGCCCAGCCGGCCAACCCGGCCGCAACCTTCTGAGGGCATCCACCCACCCACCCACCCGCAGCCAGCCAGCCAGCCAGCCCAACCCTCCCCTCGCACCCACCCCGCGTTCTGGTGCAGCACGTCTCCCTTGAGCGTGAAGAGGGTGATGATGGCGGATATGTGGCCCATCATGGTGTAGTCGCGCTGGAGGTGCTCCAGGAAGGCACCCTGACAGGGGAAAAGAAGGGCGGGGGTGACAGGGCAGGGTAAACCAAACAGTCCAAAGAGGCAGACTGAGAGGGGGCAGTGGGGCAGGAGGCAGACGGAAGCGGCAACGAACAACGCGGGAGCGAGCAGAACAAGGACGGGGGTTATCCACGTATAGGCCGGAGCCCGTGAACGGTAACGTCTCTGAAGAAACCTTCCTTCTTTTGGGTCGGTGGGTGGGGTGGGATGGGGTGGAGGGATGACGACACCGCACGCCGCGCTGCCAGCCCCGTACCTGGTTGCTGTCGGGCGAGAACTCGAAAATGATGCAGGGCACCACCTCGCCGCTGCTTTTGCGGTAGCCGCAGCCGCGCATTGTGACGGGCACAAAGGGGAAGACCTTGGGGTTGCTGGTGTTGACGAAGTGGCTCAGCGAGTGCACCACGATCGTGCTGCGTTCGCCCTCGCGCGGAACGCCCGCGACGCTGAATCGGCTCACCGGCGTCGACAGCATCTCGTCCAGCATCTCCTGTACGGACAGCAGTACGGCAGGACGCCGTGTTATTTGCGGTACAGCACGGCATGTTCCGGCTTGCAGCTCTAGCCATGCGTGAATACCGGTGCACCAACACCCCTGCCCCCGCTCTGCGGCACCCCGACGAGGCCGCCGCACATGCCGTACCCAGTGGCGCCGTCCTGTGCCGTACCGCCGCGCTGTACATATGCAATCGTACCTGCAGCAGCATGCCCAGCATGGCGTCCTGCTGTACCTGGCCCTCCAGTACGTACTGCAGCTGTCGGTCCGTGCGGACTTTGAACAGCGAGCGCGCCGTGGAGGTGGCGTAGGCCAGCATCGGCCTGAGGGGGTAATCAAAGAGGATACCGCAGCGGAGGAACGGAGGCGACGAGAAAAGGACCTATGTACCGGTGATAGCGACACCGGCCCTTTGTGTCGGTGACAGTAAAACCGGCCTCGCCGGACTCTGCATCCCTGCGCGCCCTGCCCAAGACTGCTTGTGCGCGCGCGTGTGTGTGTGTCCACGCGGGTTGTGTGGTGCGGGGTGATCGCGGGCCTTTCGGATGTCGAAGACCGTTCTTGGGCGCTTCGTCGCTCTTATTAACGGGGCTCCCGCCCCGAGGCCGGAAAACCCCAAACCCAACCTGCCGTTGAAGCCGCCGAAGCGGCCGCCGATGGTGCAAGTGCCCGAAACACAGTGCAGGCATTACGGTTATGGCCCAGCGGGGCCCAGAGACCCCACCCGCGCCCCACCGTCATCGTCCCTCCTCCTCACCTCCTCTTCGCCCCGCCCGCCCCCCGCCTTCACCCCACCTCTCCACCCACACCGCGCCAACCCCCAACTCGTACCCACCTGGCCCCGCACGCCTGCATCATGTACAGCCTCAGCCGCAGGTAGCTGGGCAGTCGCTCTATGGACGCCAGCTGGCTAAAGTTCGCCGCGCTGCCGGCGCCCTGGAGCCCCGCCACCAGCTCCGGAGCCGCCGCGACGGCATCCCCCACGGCGGGGTCCACGTCCAGCAGTAGCGCCGGCGGCACGTTGCCAATGTCCTCCTCGCACACGGCCTGGCAGGCAATGTGGAAAGGCGTTTCGAGGGGAGGCGTTTTGACTTAGGCGTTTCGCGCCGGGTTTCGGGAAGGGTTGGGTCAATCCGTGGGCGCTGTGCGCCAGAACGTGGGCGCTGCTGGCATCACGGGGGGCGAGGGCTCCCTGCATCTTGCCAGAACGTTCCCACCGCCGGCTGCCAACGTCGCAAGTGAGGCCCAAGGACATGGACGGATGTTGCTCTTCCGACCCAAATCCGACCCAGTTCAAAAAAGGCCGACAGACACGCCGGGGCGCAATCAGAGGACGGATCCCGACGGCCCCGACCCAAATCGGATCCGGGTAGTCTTAGGGTTTGCTCCGACCCAGATCGGTTTCGGGTAGTCTTAGGGTTTAGAGTTTCAGGGTTGTGTTAGGGTGTAGGGTTTCAGAGACCGGTCCATTGCGGCACGGACAGCCCGGGGATGAGACGGTTCTTTCGAATCCGCCCGTTTGCCGCGAAACGGCCCGCGAGTGCATAGGGTAGCCTGCACTGATGCACGCACACACGTGCGGCACACAGCACCAGCACGAGCGCAGTGCCGCACCTGAAGCAGCACTGCTGCCGACGGCTTGCCGGCTTTGCTGAGCATTTCCACGAGCTCCTGCTTTGTGTAGGCGTGCAGGAGGTGCGGCACGCTCTTCTGACCCTCATGCGTGCCGGATGCCGATTCCGCAAAGAACGGCATGGTTTCATGAATGCCTGCGCGAGCCACAAGAGCGGAAGCGTGTGTGTGTGTGTGAGTGTGCGGGGCGGGGCGAGGGGAGTGTGGCCGCGCGGAATCAAGGCGCGGGGGAAAGCCCCCGTCGCACCCACTCCGAAGGGCGGCGTGGGGAGTGAGGCCAGACGCAACCCAACATCGTCAGGACTCCATTTTGTGCGTCGCACCGAGCCTGCAGTTACCTAAGTCCATGCACAACAAACTGGCACCTGCTCTGGCCGATGTAACCACGCCTGGATGGCTTAGTTACAGGAAATTTGTGCGTGCGGCTGCTGTGCCGGTTTCTGTCAAACGACCCGGTGTGTTTCTATGACGCACAGTTACTGTGACACCTACCTCGCTTTCCGGGCCCTGGCAAGTGCGCAGCCCTTGCCTCCTGCTCCGGCAGCCGTATATGCCTCAAGCTCGACAGCGTGTCCGCGTTTTGCCCTGCCGAACCCTCCAGCTCTCGAACTCGGGCCTTGAGCTTTAGTATGAGCTGCCGCGCATCCTCAAGCGAAGTAACCATTTCCACTTGCTCAGCCTCAACAAACCGGTCCATGTCCAGGGTTGAAGCCAGCATCGCATCCTGCCTGGCACATTCTGCAGGGACTACTGCATTTCTCGCCGTTGCGGGGACTGGCTCCGCCTGAGACACCGCCCCTGATGCTGCAGAGCTTGGCTCCGCAAACGTCCGGGCCCTTCGTTGTCCTCGGAAGCAACGGACAAGCCAGCCCGCCATTTCTGACATCCGTCAGGCACTGCCAAGCCACACGGTGTTCGTTAACACCATGGACGTGGAACACCTTTGCACGCCATGCCATGAATGGATGGAACAGTCATGTTTTAACCATGACGGGATTTGCGGCAAAAAAACGCATGCAGCGCATCCATATCATCCACGTTTGTTATGGTGACTGTCGACTATGGAAGGCTGTGTTTCCGAGCGCCTTGCGCATCAGCAATGCTCATGTCAATAATCATAACAAGATTCGTAATGCAAGTGGCGGAATGGGGCTAGGAGCACAGCCGGCCTACGGGATCGAAGTGTACGATAGAAAAGGCCAAGAGAAGCGAAATGGATATGAAAGAAAAACGCGCTTCGACATTGTAAACGCTTGAAAGTGTTATCTGCACGAGTATGCATGCGCTAAAGGTGAGCTTGCAAAACTAATAGAGCTGGAGACGTCGTACGCCCGTGTAACTCCGTTCACGACGTAACGCCTACAAGTTCAAAAGTATCTGCAGAACCCCAGCGCAGGACACAATGTAACACTCGAGTTCACTGCATCGCTCGTACATGGAAAATTGCAGCATGATGGGGCTTCTTGTACATTCTGATGCGGTGTGAGTACAGGTTGTCCGTTGCCAGTACCCTGTCAGTAGCTCAGTACCCATCAGCGGCTGAGCAACTGCGCAGCTGGCTTCCTGTTGGGTCCTCTCCAAGCAGAACTGGAATTCAGGAGAGGATTATTCAATACTGCTTGTGAACCTGAGTTCAACGGTAGGTAGGGCCGAGGTAGGGTTAGGAGGCCGGGGAGGCCGCCTGATCTTGAGGGGCCATGCATTCAACGACACGGAGCAGGCAGGTTCAAGGTGAGGCCGAAGGCCGAAGGCGTGTTACGGTTCGCGCGCATCCTCAGTGTATGCCAGGGTTAGGGCTGGTTAGGGGAGATGGACCCGGCCGGGGCACTGAAGTCCCGCGGGTGTTGTTGTTCATAAGGCCTTTGCCTTCGGCCTAGAGCCTCTTTAGTAAGCGCTCCTGTAAAAAATGCCAATGGGCACGATATCTCTATGGGAGCAACATCGGACGCGCCCAGTGTCAGGCCGGCAAACGTGCAAAGACCAATCAGCGCATGGGAAAAAGTGCAGTACTCGCTGTACTCTATGCGAGGCGCGACAGGGGCGAGGATTTACGCTGTGCACGCGAACTCGACAGGTGCCGTGAGCTGTGGCATCACTGCAGCACACGTTTCAATATTCACCTTCCGGGCGAAGCGTCTCAGTGCGGGGCAAACCTTTCCCGCTTTCAAGCGGTCCCTAGCGGTCAACCCTTCCGCCTCATAGCAGGTTGACTTAGCGACACTGGCGCGTTTCTCGGCTGTTGAGAGTTGCAACGCTGCGAAGCAACGCTACCAATGTTGAAGCAAATGCCAATCATCATGTTGCTGCATGGAAATCTCTTGCAGAGCACCTCGTACGGCAACAATGCAGTGCTCGCGATAGACAGGGCTGTTCAATCATTACCTGTTGAATGAAGGGTGACACTAATACATACGTGTGGGCTCAGCAGCTTGCCCGTCGTGATCTGTCGCTGGGGCGGGCTTACTTATTGCTTGTCAACGACACGCTGACCAGTATCCTTGAATTGAGTTAAATCTTTTTCAAGAATTTTGTTGATTTGATTACATGGACTAGGATGTCCTTCTAAGGCCTCTTCTAAGGTCGCAAACACCCGATGGAACGGGTTTCGCGGAGCACGGATTGCATGGCGCTTAGAACATAAAGTTGGTAACACTGAAGTATCAGTATCGCACGGACGGAAAAGATGGCGTCCGTGGCAGCCCCGGCGGAGGTCGGGACGCTGTCCCGGGAAGTCCTCGAGGAAAGGTTGATGGAGGCGCGCCGGACATATCGGCTTAACATGGGGTGAGATTAATCAGTTGCACGCACGGTGCCTACCTCTAACGACTGCATGTTGCACGGCATGAGGCGCCAACACTCACTCCTAACACCACGCTGCGCAGCTACGCTGGGCTTAAGCAGCTTCCACCTGGATTTGTGGATCTGGTGAAGAAGTACAACCCGCATATCACGGAGCTCGAGCTCTCCAGGTGCGGGGGCGCTCGCCAGGCTCCGGCTGGTGGTGGTGAAAGCACGCGTCCTCCCGGAAGGGAACGTGCGAGAGCGCAGACTTGGCACTGCTCCCCAGGCCAGTTCCATCCCTGGAGGCATCTGATTACGACGGCGGGAAGCGGGATGCAGTGACCCAGGGGTCGCATTTTGTGCCGTTGGAACACCGCGGCCCCCCTCCCCTTCCCTCCAACGATGCCCCGGCATGGCAACACACGACGGCGCACGTGCCATTTCCGCAGTATCGCCTGGGGCGGGGGCGGGACTGTTTCCCTCTACCCTCAACCCCCCCTGCCCCGCGGCACCCGAGTCCTCACCCTCAGATGCGCCGCCCCGCACGCCCCGCCCGGCGCGGGCTGCCGCCCCATCCCCTATCCGTGTCTCGCACCTCCAGCATCCCACTAACCCCGCCATGCCCTGCCTCCCACCCGCGCGTCCCCGCACCCCCACCCCACACCCCCCAAGTAATGCTGGCTTCCGGGTCCGTTCGCTGACGCCGTCTCCGTCTCCGCTGCGGTATCTTCTTTTTACCCCGCCCCCCTACCCGGCCTATCGCCACGTGTGTGTGTGTGTGTGTGTGTGTCTGCGCAGTAACGACCTGACGGATCTGCCCGATGAGCTGGAGGAGTTCCGCTACCTGCGTATCCTGCGCCTCAAGTACAACCAGCTCAAACGCATCCCGGGCGTCGTCTACAGGTACCGTGCTTACCGTGATACGAGGCGATGTAACCGGGCCGGTTGCCCGTGTGGGTGTGTGTGCGGGTATGGTCTGGGTGTGGGTGGGTGGGTGGGTAGAGATACCGCAGCGGAAGGTCTGAGACTCACCGTCTGGGTCCGTGGGTCCGCCTGGAGGGGGGGCTGCCGTGGCCTGAGGACGGAGCGGAAAGAGCCGCGAATGCTGTCAGCAGCGGCACATGAAGAGAAAGAGAGAGGAGAGGAAAAGAGAGAAGGGAGAGAGAGCGTGAGACGGAGAGTTAGAGGGTGAGAGAGACAGAGAGCGCAGCGGAAGGTGGATCAGAGCACTGCCAGTCTCCCCCGGCCCCAGCCTCGACCGCGAGGAGAGCGCGGCCCGCAGTCATCCCGACGCACGTGTGGCGAAGCGGGACGAAAGCGCAGCTTTCCCTCGCGAGTGGCGGTCTGATGACCCGTGGGTCGGTGCCTCATCACCCGGGGGCGGATGGGCGTCGTGGTCGGGGCGGCGCAGCTGCTACATAACGAATGCGGTGCAGCGCAACGAATGCGGGGCAGCGCAACGAGTGCGGGGCAGCGCAACGAGTGCGGGGCAAAGCGCCGCCACTGGCGGCTGGCACATCACCCGGGCAGGCTGCGTCCCTTCGCAGCTGCGCCGCCAGCGTCTTGGGCTGGCATCTCGGGGGCTATGGGGCCGCGGGCCACGGCCCGGAAGGGGGTCCGGCGGCTGGCACGTACAAATTACGTGTGACGGGGGAGGGGGGGGGGACGGAGGGACGGGTACAAGAAAAATGCGTGGCTCGCCTATCTCTCTCACTATCTCTCTCTCTCTCTCTCACACACACACCCAACCGAAACCGCCGCCCCCGGCCTGTCTTGCCGCACTCGCTCCAGGCTGCAGCAGCTGATGGTGTTCGATGTGAGCGGCAACAAGATATCCAAAGTGGACGAGTCGGTGGGCCATCTGACGCTGCTCAAGGTGAGGTGGGGGGCGCGGCAGCGGGGTGGAGCGTGCTGGTGCGTGTGTGTGTGGTGGGTGGGTGGGTGGGTGGGTGGCCACGGGGGGCGGGGCGAGCAGCGGGGCGGGGCGTATTGGACGGGGCAGGGCGGGGCGAGCGGCTCGCGGGGTGGTGCGAGTCCGAGGTGCGGCAGCCAGCACGCAGTTGGGCAGTATGCCGGGTGGGCGTAGAGCAGAGCAGGGAGGGAGGGAGGGAGGGGGTGAGGGAGAGAGGGAGGGAGAGAGGGAGGGAGGGAGGGAGGGAGGATTCAGGATGGCGCCGGGAGTTGGGACTGGGGGGACGAGAGGCCGCGGCCCGGGCCTTGGCCCGGCGGCTGGCATTCGCTGTCGGCGCGAGGCGGGCAGGGGGCAACGATACGGCATGCAGAAGGACGCATCCACGCCTTACCTCATACCCTCCTCCATCCCCTCCATCCCCTCTCCCACCTCCACCTCCATTCCTCGCCCCTCCCTAGGAGCTGGATGTGTCGGGCAATGAGATCACAACGCTGCCCGACTCGCTGGCGTCGCTGCCCAAGCTCGAGGTGGGTGTGTGTGTGGAGGGGGGGAGCGGGGCGGGCCGGTAATAGAGATGATACAGCAGGGGGGACGGCGGGCAGGCGGGTGCATGCGTGGATGGTTGGGTCCCAGAACCGTTACGTGCGTGTGTGTGCGTGTGTGTATGGGCAGCCGGGGGACCAACCGGTGGTTGTGACCCGTGCTTCCTGCCGGACCCGACCGGTGTGAACACAAAGCCTGGGCCCATGCCTCCCTGACCCCGCTCGTGCCTCCCCTCTCCACGTCTCCCGCCCTGCCATGCCTCCCACGCCTCCCCGCCCACGCCCACGCCGCCCCCCTTCGCTGCCGCCCGTCTCCGTTTCTTTGCTGCTGTATCCTCTTTCTTACCCCCTCGCCCCCCTCCCTCCCCGTCCCTCTTCCCCTCCCCCTCCCGCCTCTCTCCCCCTCCCTCCCCCTCCCCCAGGTGGTCCAAGTCGAGAACAACCGGCTGGAGCTGCTGCCCGACAACCTGGGCGAGCTGGCCGCAGTCATCAAGATGGACCTCTCCACCAACAACCTGCGCTATCTGCCCAACTCAATGGGGCAGCTCAAGAAAGTGCAGCGGATAGACGTGGGGAACAATCTGCTGACCAAGGTGAGAGGAGGAAAGAGGGGGTAATTAAAACGGCCCGGGGCGAGGGAACGCAACGCAGTTACCTGGGATATTACCTGAGGGGGGTTGGGGGCGGAAGGGGGGGGACGCTTAGGCGTTTACGGCTGCTTGATTGCAGCAATGGGGTTCTGCTCCCTCTCCCACTCTCCCTTCCCACCCTCTTTCCCTCTCGGTTTTATCTCCCTGGTCGTCTTCGTCCTGATCCTACTGGTCATCCTGATCCTGCGCCCGCTTGTCGGTCCTCCTGCTCCCTGCCCCTGCTCCCGGTCCTGCTCCTCCTGCTTCAGCTCCCGGTCTCGGTCTCCCCCCCCCCCGCTCCCGGTCCCCGCAGGTTCCCCCCAGCATGGGCCACCTGAAGACCCTCAAGGAGTTCAATCTGCGCTACAACAACCTGGACGAGCGGTACAAGGCCAAAGTGGAGGAGGGACTCTCAAAGTGAGTTGCAGGGTGGTGGTGGTGGGGGGAAGGGGAAGGGGGTGCAGCAGCAGCAGCAGACCAGCAGCAGAAGCAGGCCAGCAGAAGCAGACCAGCAGCAGCACCAGGCCAGCACCAGGCCAGCTGGGGTTGCGGGGGAGGGGGGTACAGTCAGGGAGTCCAAGGAGGCAAGCTGACTGGCTGACAGGCGTAGTGGGAGGAAGGGGTTTATGGGGTCGGGGCGCCGGGTCTTCCCTGCGGAATGGCGGGCTCCTCACACGCCCCCCCCCCCTCAACCCCCTTCCCCTTCATCCCCCCGGCCGCTCTCTCCCCCTCCTCCGCCTCACGCACACCCCCGCCCGCACCCAACGCCCGCACGCGCCCAGGTTCCTGGCTTTCCTGCGTGAGGAGGAGGAGCGGGAGCGGCTGGAGGAGATTGAGCGGCTCAAGCCCATCGGCACCCCCGTGGGCTCCTACCTGGAGTACCGCTGCAAGGCGGAGGTGGGCGGGGGGAGGGGGCTGGGGGTGGGGGCGGGACGGGGAGGCGGAAGGGGCGGCGGAAGCGGAACAGGGTTTTAGGGTTTAAGAAAGAACCGCAATGCGAATGGGGAACAAAGAACTATAAAGAAAAAAGAAAGGGGAGGGCGGGGGGAGGGCGGGGGGGGGGGGGTTGAGCCATGGTGGCAATTGGCAGGATAGGGGTGGGGGCCCGCGGGCTCGCTGACCCATGGCGCCACGAGCTTGACGGTGAGTCATGTCCACGGAACCGGCCCTGTCCTCTGTCCATGACTCCAATCACGCCGGTCTCTTGTCCTCTTCGTCGCCCTCCCCTGCCCTCCTCGCAACGCACCTGCCGTGCCCTCCCTGGCCCTCCCGCCGAACCAACCCGCCCGCCTCCTCGCCTCCTCCACACCCTCCTCGCCTCGGTTACTTGGCTGCGGGTTGTTCCTTTATCTCCCTCCACACACACCCACACACACACCACCCCCACCCCCACCAACTACCCCCGGCCCCGCTGTTGTGTTCATCAGGTGGGTCAGCTGGTGAAGACGGAGATGGGTGACATCACCGTGGACAACAGGTGCTGGATACGGACTGGACACACGCTCACGCAGGTGGGGGGGGGAAGGGGTGGGGTGGGTGGGTAGGTAGGGGGTTGGGGGCAGGGTGGCTATCTTATTTTGCCGAGTATCTACGGCCAGAGATACTCGTGGCTCAGAACCCCTCCCGCCTCCCCTCCCCCCCCCCCAGGTGGGCAGCATGCTGCTGATCTTCGGCGGCCAGCTGCAGAAGGACGGCTCCACCACCAACGACTTGTTCTGGATGACCATGGACCGAATGGAGTGGCACAACCAGCCCTGCAAGGGAGAGAAGCCGCCGCCCAGGTGAGGGCGAGGGAGAGGACGAGGGAGAGGGCGGGGGCCAGGGCAAAGGGAGGGGGTGGCAGGTTCTACTGGGCTGGCTTGCCCTTCCCTTCCTTTCACACGTATGGGGGCGGTTAAGAGGGCGCGAGGGTCGGCAAGCGGATGGGGCCAGCCGGGTCGGTAGGACGAAGAAAGAAACCCTAAAAGCCCTTTCTCGGTCGCCTACGTCCCCCTGCCCGCGGTATCGTTCTTCTTAACCCCCCTACCCCCCGCCCCTCGCCTCTCCCCTCGCCTCTCTCCCCTCCCCCCTCTCCTCTCCCCTCGCCTCTCTCCCCGCCGTTTTAATTACCCCTTTACCCCTTTATTTCAATTACCCCTTTATATAAAGGAGCTTATCACTCCCTGACCCCTCCTCTCCTCTCTCTCTCTCCCCTCTCTCTCCTCGCCAGGTACAACCACGCCGCCTGCTACGACGAGGAGAACAACCGGCTGATCGTGTTTGGCGGCCGCACCGCGGAGCGCAAGCGCCTCAACGACGTGGCCTTTCTGGACCTGGACACGTGGACCTGGTACAAGCCGTCCACGGAGGGCGCGGCGCCGTCGCCTCGGGAGCAGGCGGTGTCCACATTCTGGGCGGGGAACATGGTGCTGTTCGGTGAGGCGGGGCGGCGGCGGTTGGGGGGGAAGGGAGGGCGTGGATGGGCCGGGGTGGGTGTGGGTCGTGGGTGTGGGGATGGGGGTGGGTGGGGGGTGGGGATGGCGGCGGTAGGCGGGGCGGTGGGGGGGGGGTTGGAAGAGGTGGGGGTGGCCGGCGGTGGATGCGGCTGGAGGCGAGTCAAAGTCGGTGGGAGGGGCGGGCATGCGGCGCGTTCCCCGCTCGCCCGGTCGCTGCTCACACAGCCCAACGCCGCGCCGCCCCTCGGTCTCCCATGCATGCCCCTCGTCCTCGCCCCTCCACGCCGCGGCACGATCCCCCTCACGACCGACCCGGCGACGCCCCTCCCCCGCCGCTTTCCCGCCGCTCCACCTCCGCTTCTCTCCCCCCCGCTTCATTCCCCTCCTCGGCCGCCCCGCCCCGCCCGGCCTATACGTGGAAAACCCCCCGCAGGTGGCCACGCCATCGGCGGCCGCACCAACGACTTGTTCCTGCTGGACCTCGGTGCCTGGCAGTGGTCTCAGCCCGCCTTCTCAGGCACCGCACCCTCTCCCCGCCAGGTACAGACGTGCAGGTGCCGGTAACCGGTAACCGGTAGTGGGAGGGAGCGCCCGCCCGCGCGTGTAGGGAGCAGCACCCACGCTTCTGCCAGCCTGGACGTCTGTCAGCCTGTGTCCGATCCTGCCTGATCGGACTGCCATCCCCACCCCTCCCCTCCCCTCGCCTGTACCCCCACCCCCCCCCATCCCCCCGGGCTCCGCGGCCTGTACTTATAAATACCCCCCCCGCCCCCCCCTTTTCTTCCCTGGTCCAGGCCTGCGCGCTGTGTATCGGTCACGGCAACCTGCTGTTCGTACACGGCGGCCGGAACAACTTTGTTCTGGAGGACCTGCACGTCATGGACTTTGTGGTGAGAGAGGGGGGGAGGGAGGGAGGCTGAGGGAGGGAGGGAGACACACACCGCGGGACGGGCGCTGTGACCGAATGCCGAAGCGAGTGGTGGCGGTGGTGGCGGTGGGGGTGGGGGGGAGTTAGGGGCAATGAGAACAATGGTGGTGGGGGTGGTGCTGGTGCTGGTGGTGGTTGGAAAGAGGGGGAAGGGACAGGATACCGGGGCGATGGAACGGGGGCGAGAATGGATCAGCTAACGGACCCAAGCACCCAGCAAGACTCGACAACGTTCTGTATCGCCCCTTGCCCCTCCCTCGCCCGCCGCGCCGGGTTGGGTCGGGTCGGGTCCGGCTGCTTCTCGCTTCGCCTCCCGCTCGCTCTCCTGCACCCCACCCCATTGCCTCACCCCAACCCCCCGCCCACGCCCACGCCCCGCCCTGTCCCGCCCCCCATTGCCCCCCACCCACCCCCAGACCAAGACCTGGACCGAGATCCCCTGCGAGGGGCGCTGCCCCCCTCCCCGCCACTCCCACCACATCCACGTGCACCGGGACCACCTGTACCTGTTCGGGGGGCTGGACGAGCTGGGGGCGCAGTCCAACGCCATGTTCCGAGTGCACCTGCCGGGGGACCAGCAGGTGGGTGGGGAGGGGGCGGGCGGGGGGGGGGAGCCGGGGGGGGGTGACAAGAGTGCGTGCGTGTGTGTGTGTTGTTTGCTGGCTGTCTCCTGGGTTCCCTCCGTGTGTGTGTCTGTCCCCATTTGAGCAGCCAGCCGCCCCTTGTCCATTTGAGCGGCCGCGGCACACGTGCGGCGAGCACGTGTCAAGGGCGGCGCCTGTGGCCCCCCGCCTTGGCCCGCCGGCTTTCTGTTTGTTGCTGTGAAGTTTTGTTGTTTTGCTTTGTTGTTTTGTTGTTTTGTGCCAATGCTGAGTTGAAACCCTTAAAACCCTCTAAGCCCTCAGTCACCTTCCGAGCCTTCCGGATCTCGCGCTCCCTTGTTCTGTCCCCTTCCTCTGTCACCCCCCTCCCCCCTCCCCCGCCCAGGAGACGTACGCCACCGCCAAGCCCAAGTGGGTGGAGTGGGACAGCGAGCTGCCGTACAACAAGAACCGTACGGCCACGCTGTGGAACGGCACCATCTCCATCTACCAGGTAACGCCGCGTGTCAGGATTCGGCCCGGGGACCCCGGGTTTGGTTTCGGATCCTGGCTCCGTTTTCTATTTTTTTGTGTCCGCGCTGATGGAGGCCACCGTGCGTACGGCTTCTTGGTTTGGGGGTGGCGGCGGGTGGGGGCGTCCCGGCAGCCTCCCGGCCCGAGTTCGAGTCCCGACGTCGCCAAACGTTGTTCCCAACGTTGCCCTCTATCATCGCTGCGTACCCTGTGCGTGTGTGTATGTGTGTGTGTGTGTTTGCTGCCATCCGCTGCTCTCCGCGTCTTTTCCCTCCTCCCTGGCTCGCAGCTGGGCAGCAACACGCTGGGCCGCGTCAACGACGACGACGCGGAGAAGGGGCTGGTGTTCTGGGACGTGTTCAAGACCGCCAAGCTGGAGGGGCTCAAGCCGCGACAGCTGGCGGAGGTGAGGGTTTTAGGGTTTTAGGGTCGGGGGGAGGGGGGAGGGAGGACGCGGGGCCGCCGCGCATGCCGGTCGGGGCGCAGTGCCCCCCTGGGTTACGGAGTTCCGGACACAGCGCCCGAGCCCACGTCACCGCCGGACCGGAGCGACGCAATCCGCGACCGGACGTATACCGTAATTGACCATCCCGCCCCACGCGCGCCCCTGCCCCTGCGCCTGGGTTCCGGGTCCGTTCGTTCGCCAACGCCATCTCCGTCTCCGCTGCGGTATCTTCTTTTTACCCCACGCGCGCCCCTGCCCCGGGGGTCGCCCCCCCCCTTCCCAAACACACACACCCACAGGACGAGCTGCGGCCCAAGAACGCCAAGCGCATGCGCGTGCAGCACACCATCAACACCGCCGGCAAGATGCCCCGAACGTTCACACAGCACACGGCGCACGAGGCGCGCGTGCTGCAGTACGTGCAGGTACGGATGTGCACTCGGCAGGCGCTGTCGGCGTCCGGGGGCCCAGGGCCGGGTCCGGGTCCGGGGCGACGTCATCTGCGGGGCCCGGGTGCTGCTTGGAGAGAGCTGTGGGGGGCTGTGAAGGGCTGTGGAGGGGCGGGAAGGGGCAGGAGGGGCGGGAAGAGGTCGCAGCCCTGCCCTCAAAAGCCCCGCCCTCGTAAACCTTGTCCTCACGAAGCCTGTGCTGCACCCCTCCCTCCCTCCCTCCCTCCCTCCCCCCTTCCCCCCCTCAGGACTTTCAGCGCATTTTCGAGGAGCTCTACCCCTACCGCCGGCCGCTGTACCTCAGCCCCCGCAACGAGTGCGGCGTGCCCAAGTTCGTGTGCACCTCGCTGCGCCCCAGCCAGCTGGTCTACACGGAGCTGTACGACCTGGACGGCGCGGCGCAGTTCGTGGCGGATTTTTTGTCGTACGAGCCGCTGGAGGACCCGCTGGTACGGCGAGACCGAGACCAAGGGGGGAGAGGGAGGAGGGAGGGAGGGAGGGAGGGGGTGCTGTGCTGCGCTCTGGTCGCGCTTCACACAATCTCACACAGAAAGGTGGAGGGAGGGATAGAGGCGGAGGGAGGGACAGAGGCGGAGGAGGCCCGACCCGTGTGCGACAGCTCCCGACCTATCTGAGCAGTGTTGGTTAGGTTGGCTGTTGATGAGCGCGCACGGGGGTTTTGCCCATGGGTCCAACCTCGACCCATGGGCCCAGCCTCGACCCATGGGCCCTGCCTCGACCCATATGCCCAGCCTCGACCCATGGGCCCAGCCTCGACCCATGGGCCCTGCCTCGACCCATGGGCCCAGCCTCGACCCATGGGCCCAGCCTCGACCCATGGGCCCAGCCTCGACCCATGGGCCCAGCCTCGACCCATGGGCCCAGCCTCGACCCATGGGCCCAGCCTCGACCCATGGGCCCAGCCTCGACCCATATGCCCAGCCTCGACCCATGGGCCCAGCCTCGACCCATATGCCCAGCCTCGACCCATGGGCCCAGCCTCGACCCATGGGCCCAGCCTCGACCCATGGGCCCAGCCTCGACCCATGGGCCCAGCCTCGACCTATGGGCCCAGCCTCGACCCATGGGCCCAGCCTCAACCCATGGGCCCAGCCTCGACCCATGGGCCCAGCCTCGACCCATGGGCCCAGCCTCGACCCATGGGCCCAGCCTCGACCCATGGGTCCAGCCTCGACCCATGGGCCCAGCCTCGACCCATATGCCCAGCCTCGACCCATGGGCCCAGCCTCGACCCATATGCCCAGCCTCGACCCATGGGCCCAGCCTGCGACCCATGGGCCCAGCCTCGACCCATATGCCCAGCCTCGACCCATGGGCCCAGCCTCGACCCATGGGCCCAGCCTCGACCCATGGGCCCAGCCTCGACCCATGGGTCCAGCCTCGACCCATGGGCCCAGCCTCGACCCATGGGTCCAGCCTCGACCCATGGGCCCAGCCTCGACCCATATGCCCAGCCTCGACCCATGGGCCCAGCCTCGACCCATGGGCCCTGCCTCGACCCATGGGCCCAGCCTCGACCCATGGGCCCAGCCTCGACCCATGGGCCCAGCCTCGACCCATGGGTCCAGCCTCGACCCATGGGTCCAGCCTCGACCCATGGGCCCAGCCTCAACCCATGGGCCCAGCCTCGACCCATGGGCCCAGCCTCAACCCATGGGCCCAGCGCGAACGATCGCGGACCCCTGCCCCTGCCCGGTGGCCCGGCGGCCTGGCCCCCCTCCCGTCCCGAGGCTACTGCTCTCCTCCCTCCTTGCCCTTTTTTCGCCCTCCTCCCCTCCCTTCTCCTCATATTTCCTTTTAGGTTGTTTCTCTCTACTCCCCCTTCCCTGTCCTCCTCCCCATTTCCCCTTTCACGCCCTCCTCCCTTGTCCCTTTCCCCTTTCCCTTATCCCCCCTCTTTTCTTCCGTTTCCCGTAGCACCCGCCCGACACGCTCCCCTCGCCCATGTCGGTCCTCGACTGGCGGGCGGGCGACTCATTCGACCTGGCTGTCGTACTCGCGTCGCTGCTGATCGGCGTCGGCTTCAACGCCTTTGTCGTCATGGGCTATGCGCCGTACGCTGTCGTACAGAACGACCAGCGCAACACCGTCTGTACGGTACTGGAGCGCGAGGCGCAGGGCGCGGCGGCGGCGGCGGGCGGCGCGGGCGGCAAGGTAAATTAAAAATTAAAGGGATACAACGGCATATCTGTACAAACACCTTTTGTCTTATCCATTTTCCGCCCTCGCCCCTCGCCCCTCTCAATCCACACACTCGACACGCCAGGCGGCTGGGTCTTGACTTAGGGTACAGTTTTTGACAATGGTGGAACGACACGACCGGGCTTCTGCCGGACGGCTATTGCTGCTGCTGCTCTTGCTGCTGCTGTACTGCATTCCGTACCGCTGCCGCTCTCACACACTCTCACACTCGCTCTCACACACTCCCTCGCTCACACACTCCCTCGCTCACACACTCCCTCGCTCACACACTCCCTCGCTCACACACTCCCTCGCTCACACACTCCCTCGCTCACACACTCCCTCGCTCACACACTCCCTCGCTCACACACTCCCTCGCTCACACACTCCCTCGCTCACACACTCCCTCGCTCACACACTCCCTCGCTCACACACTCCCTCGCTCACACACTCCCTCGCTCACACACTCCCTCGCTCACACACTCCCTCGCTCACACACTCCCTCGCTCACACACTCCCTCGCTCATACACTCCCTCGCTCACACACTCCCTCGCCCACACACACACGCACGCCTGCAGGGCGGCGCCGACGCAGCGGGCGGTCGCGGCGGCAGCGGTCGCGGCGGTGATCGGCGGACTCGCGAGAGCTCCACCACCAATCCGCCCATCCCGGCGGGGGCGCTGGCAGGTGCCGTACCCGAGCAGCGAGCCCCCCGCTACGTCATCAAACCGCTCGCCTCGCTGAAGAGCAAGGTCCTTCAGGTGCCGTACCTTCGAACGGCCGGGAAGGGGGTGCCGTATAAAGAGAATTTCGCAGCGGAGAAGGAGACGGCGTTAGCGAACGGACCTAGAACGGGAAGGGGGACGGCGGGGTTGGGGGTCCGGGTGGGGTGGGGGGGGGTTGCAGTCGCGGTGAAGGGGAATGGCGGTAGCGGCTAACGGAGGGCCGGGGGTTGCGACAATGCGCTGCTGCTGGCTGTTGTTATCCTGCTAGGGCTCGCCCCCTCCCACAGCTTCCTATCTAACTCCCCACTACACACACGCACGCGCCACGCACGCACGCACATACACGCACACACACACAACGCGAACTGTGGGTAATGATGATCCTCCGAACTGTGGTGCCGTATGCCGTACTTGCACGGTGCCGTACCGCCACCACCATGCCGTACACCTCGCCGCAGGCCAAGGCGGAGGACCCGCGCGCCGCCGCTACCCCCGACCGCGCCGCCATCACCTCACCCGAGGCCGGAGCCGCCGGAGCCGACGAGGAGGGCGCCGGCATCGGCGACCCAATGGCTGCGGCGGCGGCCGACTCCGCCGCCGCAGGCGGCACCGCCGACGGCGCCGGCGGCGGCGGCGACGCCGACGACCCCGATGCCGGGATTTGCAAGTTCGTGCACGCGTGGGTGATGGTGCTGCCGGGCAAGCGCGACGTGAGCGAGGCGATGTTCATCGAGCCGAGTACGGGCAGGAAGTACCCGCTGACGGATTCGCCGTACAAGGGCATCGAGATGTTGTGGAACCACAGGAACTTCTGGGTGTGTTTGCAGCAGCCGCAGCCGCACAGCGACTCGCGCGCGGAACCCAAGTGAGGAGAGAGGAAGGGGAGGGGTGGTGTGAGGGTGGGGTGGGGAGGAGGATGGGATGGGGGTTGGGGGGAGGGAAGGAGGGTTATGGGGTAGGAAGGGACGAAGGGGAGAGGGGGAGGTTTGCGAGGAGAGGGGAACGGGAAGCGGAGCCCGAGTCTTGGCCCAGCGACCCCTCATTCCATGCATACGTCCCTCCACCAGCCCACCCCCCTTGGGTTCAGGGTCCGTTCGCCAACGCCGTCCCCGTCCCTTCGCTGCGGTACCTTCGTTTTTACCCCCCCCCCCTCACACACACACACTTCACACCCCCCTTCCCGTGCGGCCCCTCAGGGACATCTCCTACGACCTGAGCGACCCATCCAAGTGGGAGCCCGTGTTCGAGGAGCGGGGCATGCGGGTGAGGGCGGGCTTTTGGGGGGGGGGGGCGGCAGGGAGAGGGGAGAGGGGAGAGGGGCGGCAGGGAAAGGGGAGAGGGGAGAGGGGCACGAAATACGAGCCCGCAGCGAGGGGCAGGAGAAATAGGCACGGGGAAGCGGCAGGGGAAGCGGCAAGGGAGGGTGGCAGGGGCAGGCCTCTCTCACACACACACACGCCCGTTTCCACACACTCATACACACACGCCCGTCTCCACACCCACCCACACACACACAACACACGCCCCTTTCCTCGCCTCCTCGTAGAGCCGCATCGAGGGCGCCACGGACGAGTCGGAGGTGGCGCGTGCCGAGGGCGGCAACAGCCGCGTCCACCGCAACGATTCGGTCCGCACCCCCGTCCCTGGACCGATGGCGCTGGGCGGCAAGTCCAACAAGAGCAGTACCTCCTCAGCGCGTCTGCAGGGCGTCGGCGGCATGAGCGTCGCGCAGCGCATGGCGCAGCGCAACAAGCTCACCACACCGGGCGGCGGCGGCGGCGGGGGTGGCGGCGGCGGCGCGATGGACACGCCGCCGCGCACGGCCGACAGCCACGCGGGCGGCGGCGGCGGCGACGGCGGGCTTGGGGATGACGGCGATGGTGTGGAGGCGGATGTGGTGCCGGACATGCCGCCCAGCTGGGTCCTCAAGCTGAGCATCCCCCGCGACGCCTTCGACATGCGCTGCCCGCGGGTGGGTCGGTGGGTTTGTGTGGGGTGACCCGTGGGTCGGTGGGTTAGGGTGGGGTGACCGGTGGGTCGGTGGGTTTGTGTGGGGTGACCCGTGGGTTGGGGTGGGGTGACCCGTGGGTCGGTGGGTCAGGGGTGGTGGTCATAATGGTGGTGAATGAGCACAACCGCTGTACAGGCCGTTGTGTCGTTGCGTCGTTTTTGGGGGCAGCAGCTGGGGGCTGCACAGCCCGCGGGTGCATTGGAGTGGAGTGGAGTGGAGATTGACCCGTGGGTCGGTGGGAACTCGTGCACAGCGTAATGTCCCCCCCTCCCCCGCCCCGGCCCACCTCTCCTCTCCTCAGGGCTCCAAGACCACGCTGTACCGGCGCTGCCAGCACGAGATCTTTGCGCGCTTCGGCGACTGCAGCCGCTGGGATGGAATGGTGGAGCGGCTGGTGCTGTACGCGGACGACGAGCGGACGGTGGTGGCGGAGATCCGGGAGACGTTCACACGCCGCCGAGACAAGCTGCGGGAGCGGCGCGTCTACCCGCAAAAGGTGGGTGGGTGGGTGGGTGGGTGGGTGGGTGGGTGGGTGGGTGGGTGGGTGGGTGGGTGGGTGGGTGGGTGGGTGGGTGGGTGGGTGGGTGGGTGGGTGGGTGGGTGGGTGGGTGGGTGGGTGGGTGAGCCGGGAATGATGCCGGGAAGGATGTTATTGGACGCACGCACCCGACTCCGGCTCCTTTACGTTGCCCCTCCGCCTCTTCCCCCCTTCCCCCTCTTTCCTCCCCGCTCCTCCCCACTCACACAGACCTGTTTGGTCCGTTCCCTCTTCCCACCTCCCACCACCCGGCCACCCGCTTCCCCCCCAACCCGCTGGCCCGCAGGACACCACTATTGAGCTGTTTGACCGCGGCAGCGCCTTTGCGCTCAAGGACATTCTCACCGTCAAGAACAGCCGCCGCGTGTTCAACTTTTACGCCGCGGCGCGCCTGGACGGCCTGGAGAAGCGGGAGGAGCTCGAGGTGAGAATGTACGATATGTACGACATATACGGCTGTCCGACTGTTTCTCCCCCTCTGCCCTCTCCCCCGCCATGTTTTTTTTAATCAAACAGACTGTATCTTTCCCCCTTTGCGCACCCTCTTTCTTTTTGGGGTTTCCGGGCTGTGTCTCTCCCTCATGCTTCTTACCAGACTCGCTCTCCCTCGCCCTCGCCTCAAATCTTCTGTGTTCTCCCCCTTTTGTCTCCTCGCCTGCCCTTATCTCCTCCCCTCCGCTCCCCTCCTGCCCTCCGCTCCCCGCTTGCCCCGCCTGCCCTCCTGCCCTCCCCTCCCCTCCTCCCTCCCCGCCTGCCCTTATCTCTGCCCTCTGCTCCCCCAGAACCTGAAGATCATGGAGCACTTTGTGGGCCGAGACGACCGACTGGTGTACCGCAGCGCCACGTACACGGAGGAGGCGGCGGCGTCGGCGGGCGGGGCGGGCGCCGAGGCGGCCAGCGAGACAGACCCGGAGGAGTGAGTGTGTCGCGCACTGGCGGTCCTGCCGGCTCCGTTAATCAAACCGTAGAAGGACAGGGGGGACTTGCACGCACGCCCCGACCGACACGGGTTGCGGTGCGGAGCGCGTTGCAGTGCGCCCCCGCTTGCACGTCCCCCCCCGCCCCCTTCTTGCTAACCGTCCTGCGTCCAGCAGCAGCAGCAGCAGCAGCATCTCCCCACAGAAAGCACAGCAGGCAGCAATGCGCGCAACCCACCACCACCTCCTCACCGCCCCACCACCACCGTCCCGCCACCACCGCCACTGCCCCCGCAGGGACGCCCTGCGCCGCACCCGCAAGTCCAGGGGGGCTCGCGGCGGCGACAAACGCATGCTGCCCATCCGCAAGATGACGGAGAAGTTCGGTCGCAACGCGGGTCTGGATGCGGACGCCGATGTGGCCAAGCGCGTGTACTACCTGACGGAGGGGCGCATGCGGGTGGACTACCACTTTGGGGCCAACCGCATCACCAACTCTTCGCGCTCCTTCACGAAGGACGGCCAGTCGCAGATCGTGCAGGTGGGGAGGGGGTGGGGAGGGGGGTGGGGGCGTGTGCGTGTGGGTTAACTGTGTATGCATCCGGCGCGGCTGTGTGCGGTGCGGTGCCCTTTGCCCTTTGCGAGCGGTGCCCTCTGTGCCCTCTGTGCCCGGTGCCCCGTGTGGTCCGTTGTCTCATCCGGCGCTGTGCTGTGCTGTGCTGTGCTGTGCTGCGGCCCGCAGGTGGATCCCCTGGCTCCCCGGCCCCAGCCCGCAGCACTGCTGGAGGAGTACAGTGCGCTGCTGGTGGCGGAGAAGGACTGCCTGCAGGTGGGGGGAGGAGTGGGGGACACGAGGGGGGGAAGGGGGACAGGAGGGACGGGGGCACGAGGGGGCAGGGGGGACGGGGGGACGAGGGGGCAGGGGGGCAGGGGGGACGGGGGCAGGGTGAATGAAACGGGGAAGCGCAGCGAAGTAGTCGAGGTGACTGAGAGGATAGAGAGGAATGGAGGGAAGGGGAGGGGAGGAAAGGGGAGGGCTGTCGCTTCTACCTCTCAAGAAAAAGGGGAGGAAAGGGGAGGGGGAGAGGAGAGCCTGTCTGTGCTGCGCTGCGCTGCGCGTCCCACACTCCCACTGGAGCTCGTCTCGCAGCCCTTCTGCCGCCGCTGCGCCCCTGCCCAGCCCCCGCTCGCCGCCCTGCCTCCCCGCTTGCTGTCAATCTTGATTACCTCCCCTCCCCCTCCTCCCCGCGTGCATCTGCCGCACACCACCACCACCACCACCACCCACAACAACGCCGCAGTCGGTTCGGGACAGCGAGTGGGAGATCAGCGAGATCACCCGCACGCGGACCAACCAGGAGCAGAACATCACGCTGGAAACGCCGTACTACGACATTGTACGGATCAAGGCGGAGGAGAGCGAGGAGGTGCGGCGGCGGTGGCGGGGTTTGGGCCGGTTCGGGAGGCGGGGGAGGGGCAGGCCTGTGCTGGATAGTGCGTGTAGCGAGCGACCCCCCCCCCCATCGAGGCTTTACACAACCCCCGGCCGTCGCACCGTCATGGCGAGCTACGGTATGAGTACCGTATGGTGGCAGCAGGGGGGAGAGCAGCCGCAGCCGCCTTGCCTTTTACTGCCGCTCCGCTCCCCTGCACGCGTGACCACGCGTGCGTCCCCACGTGCCGCGACCGTCGCCCCGGTGGCCCTTGCCTGCCTGCCTGCCTGCCTGCCTGCTTGTCGGCCCAGGCCGAGCCAGACCGAAACACACCGAATCAGGCAGAATCAACCCAGACTAGATTAATAACGAATCGGGCCGAATCGGGCCGAATCAGACCTAGCCCAGCCGAGTGTAACCGCTTGTCCTGTTTGCCCCGGGGGTTTGCTTTGCGCGCCGACACGACGCGACTCGACAGGAGGAGGAGGAGGCTGCGGAGGCTGCGTACGACTACCTGTCTCCCTTCCTGCCCACGCTGTTGGGCACGCAGCAGCTCACACGCACCCAGGCGCTGGAGGTGCGGGAGAAGGCGCTCAAGGCGCTCAAGGACCGACTCATCGAGAGGGCGAACATCATACAGGTGGGGGGGGTGGGGGGGGAAGCGGGTGGCTGGGGAGGTGGGGAGGAGGGGCCGGGGGCTGGGGAGGTGGGGGCTTGGCCCGGGCTTTGGGCCCTCCGCGGAGGAGGGAGGGGAGGAAGGATTGGAGAGGAATGGGCCTTTGGTTGGGCGCTTGGGCCGGGTTGGGATCAGACGTGTAGCGGGCTGACTGCGGTATCGGGCTCTGCGTGTTTAGGGTGGGGGGAAGGAGGGGCGCGCGGCCGGGCTGGGCCGCTCCCAACGCCGTTGGCAAAGACGAAGGCGAAGACGGAGGCGCTCCCTTCCAATGCAAGCCGCCTCCTTCCACCGCCCATGCCCCTCACCCCGGCCCCTCGTCCCCCGGCCTTCCACCCTTTTTCAACCCAGCCCAACCCTCCCCTCCTGCCCCCTCTTCCTCTCCCCTCGCCCCCGCCCTCTTCCTTCTTTCCCCCTTGGGTGTCAGATTACGGCACCCCCTCGTCCCCCTGCTGATTGCCTCGCCTCGCTCGCTTTCCAACCCGCCCCCTCCTGCTTGTCAGCTGCCCTCGTTAGATCCTTCATACATCAAACTTTACCCCTCCCTCCCTCCCTCCCTCCCTCCCTCCCTCCCTCCCTCCCTCCCTCCCTCCCTCCCTCCCGCCCTCCCTCCCGCCCTCCTCCCTCCCGCCCCAGGCCCGTCTGGACGAGGAGACCGCGGCGCTTGCGAAGCGGCAGCAGACGTTCCACCGCGACCGCGACCAGATGACTGCCTCGGAGGAGGAGGAGTACGAGCGGCAGACGGAGGAGAGCATGTTCCGCATCCACATTCTGGAGCGCCGCCTGCGTCGCCACGAGGAGCAGGCTCTGCACAAGTACTACGAGCTGGATGCCAAGCTGAGGGGGGATGGCAGGCTGCAGGCGCTGCTCAACGTGTTCTGAGCTGCTGCTGCTGCTGGGGGGGAGGAGGAGGAGGGGGTTGGGGGAGGGGGTTGGGGGAGGGGGTTGGGGGAGGGGGTTGGGGGAGGGGGTTGGGGGAGGGGGTTGGGGGAGGGGGTTGGGGGAGGGGGTTGGGGGAGGGGGATGGAGGAGGTGGGTGTGGAGGTAAGGAGTGGAGGAGGAGGAGGAGGAGGAGGAGGAGGGGGAGGAGGAGGATAAGGAGGGGTGAAAGGCGGAAACGCGAGAAAAGGGGGTCAATGGATTGTGGCTGGATTGGGTTGGCGGATGGGATGGAGGCGGGTGGGTGAGGGCTGAGGCGTCTTGGAGGTGGAGGTGGTGGGGGTTGGGTGCGTGTGGGGGTGTAGGAGGTCGGAGTGTGGGGCGAGCGCAGGGCGAAGGGTGGGTGGGTGGGTTGCGCGGGCGGCGGCCTCTCGGGTCGGGAGGGGGAGCAGGTGGGAGGGGGCTGGGCTGTGGTGAGGTGTGGTAGCCCATGGTATGGCGAGCTGGCTTGGGGCGTTGACTAGGGAGGGCTGATGAGCTGAGTAGCTGAGAAGAAGGAGCTCGGCTGCTCGTAGGAGAGCACGGCAGTAAATGGGAGGGCCCTCCGAGCCGGCCGCCTGTGTGTGTGTGTGTGTGTTCGAAGGGAAACTTGTGGCAGTGGAGGCCTCGCTATGTTTGTAACTGTTGTCGCGTCTTTCGCCAGGGGCGAACTATGGAAGTGGTCATGCCAAGCAGTATTGCGGGCTCGGGGCCTGGGCTGAAGGGGTCAGAGGGGTGACCAGTGGGTGACCCAACCGTCAGTCAGCCTCCCGGGCTGGGCAGTGGGCACCCGCGCACCCCCCCCCGCGGCGCTCTCACCGCCGGTCGTCCCAACGGCCTTCGCCTTTAACAGTTTTGCCCTCGTGCACATGACCAAGCTGCTGTGCGGTGCTGTGGGTCTCAAAGTTTTAAGATTACGTGGGGGGCCGGGGGAAGGAAGGGAGGGAGGGAGGGAGGGAGGGAGGGGCACGCTTGGACAAGAGGATCCGGGCGGCGACATCCCACATGATGACACGAACATTGGGGCGCCTCGTGAGTGGCGCCTCCCCTCGAGAGTTCCGCACAGTTGGGTAACTTGAGGCAATATACCGGTACCGGTAGTCAACACAATGAGATGGAAGAAGTCCAGCCGGCCGACCCCGACCGCCAAAGCACGGATATCGAGGTACCGGTAGGGTCGGGTGTACATGACCGACAACGTACCGGTACGTTTGTGAACGGATGCGTACGAAAGGGGGTCGCCTCACAAGCCTTTGCACACTGTACTCAACGACTCCAGGGAGGAGGGATGGCCTGGTCGCGACCAGGTGCTGGCAGTTGCGATACCGCGCCCGGCGGACAGGTACCGCCGGCGACGACGACGGGGATCGTACCACCGTAGCTTGGCCTGGCGCACGTGGCAGCATGTGGCGTGGGTGGGCAGGACGCAAGGCCAAGGGATGGGAAGCTAGGGTGGCAAGGCAAGGAATGGGGCACTGTCGTATACAACCAGTCCGGGGAGGACAGTGGACGGGCCACGGAGGTTGAGCGTGGGTGTCAAGACCAGAAAGGGACATTTTGTATTTACGTGTGCTTTGTTACGTGTGGGGCGTCGGACCGGCATTGGGCCCTATTGGGCCAACAGGACATTGGGCCCGCGGGCAAGACGTGGTGTGAGGACAGGGCATGAGTCATGGTTTCGTTTTGATTGCGTTTTATGCGAGCACCGCTTCGATTGGGTACAGTATGTGGGCGCGTCGTTTTGGAAGTGCGTAGCACAGCGGTATCGGACGGGCGGAATGCGCGGCATCAGCACAACGGCACGCCATAAAATTTTATTGCGAGCTTTGCGCCACAAGGCAGCTGGCTTTGCCTTACACAGCATTCAAGAGCAAATTGGTTTGGACATTTTTTGCAGAGCAAATATAGCGGCTTTCGTGCTGCTGGCCTCCCTGTAGACGATTGCTGATTTCGCTTTCCCGGGGCCCTCCGGGGCCAGGCGCTCCCAGGGGGGTGGGCTGGGGAGGTGGGGAGGTGCGGCGCACGGAAGCACTACTTCGTTCGCTAGCAGCCAACACGCTGACACCAGGTTAAAGTGCTGCGCTGGATAGCTGGCGATTCATTTCGCAAATCGAGTATTTATGCGCCCTCATGCGCTTCCGCTCCAGACGGGACAAACATTGGAGATTCCCCAGGATTCCCGATGGAGCAGCGGATGTATGACAAGGGGTTGGTGTCGGCTTCCTTGAAGCCGGAAAAAGGGCGGGGCCCCACTAAATCCGTACGGGTTAAGTTGAGTGGTAGGGCGGCGAGGGCGTGAAATGTGAGAGTGTCGACATTCCTGCTGATAGACAGCCAGAGCTTTTTCCCGAAATGCCTGCTAGCCGAGTCGTTATCAAGGCCTGCCGGCGCCGCGCGAAGCGCGTCATCCCGTCGGGTGCATGAGCGCATGTGCGCATCGACCGAAATACGGCATTTCCAAAGCGAGCGGCGAGGGCGTCAACTGTGAGAGTGTCGCATCGACATTCCTGCTGATAGGCAGCCAGAGCTTTATATCTGAAATGCCTTCGGCTTCAGCAATCCGACCCATGTTGAGCATCGCGCGCCGTCTCGGCACTGTGCAACTTTTCCGGCCAGCGCATTGGCTGAAGTTACTTGACAGTAGACATGGAGTGTATCATTTACACATCACGCAGGCTGACTTGCCAATAGAAGGACAGCGGAACTGTTTGCGAGGGTAGCGACGACGTGCAGTTGCCGACGAGAGTGCACAGGCTTCGCTACTGAGGTATTCGCCGTAGAGGAGGCTTGACTGCTATATCATTAGGACAGGGAATGTAGAAGTCCATCCCCTAGGTTGCCGACTGGACTTGTTGGGCGGCCCGCAGAAGACCGCTGCATAGGGCTGCATCGTGCGTGCAATTTGCGGCTTGGCGTCCAACAACCAGCAGTTTGCCCCTCATGGTTTGCTCCTTGCAACCTTTGTAATAGTAATATGCGTCAAGACGATCGGACCGGCTAGCAGAGCTGCTGTGGTGTGGTCGCGGGAAGAATGTTTGCAATGCAAACATAGTTTGTTTCCGAAACGAAGATTCATTTCACGCCGTCATGTCAGAATTCCACTTTAAGGAACGATGAATCTTCTGGAATTAATTATAGGCCGAGAGGTGTTGGTTTGACCTCGGCCTCGGTCCATGGAGACTGCCAAACCGTTTTTTACTCATGCGATGTTGGGTTCCTATAATAAATTTACCGTGCAATAAATAATGTAATCTTATACTTATGCAGCCTTTCCGTTGGCCGAAAGTCTACACTTGTCCAATTACTTCCCACGTCCCACGTCCCACGCACGGACATGGGCAATCCTACAAGCGCGCGCCCTGTGGGCCGCGGGCTGCCGTAGCGCCCGTTGCGGATGCGGACGCGACCCGACGCGACGCGACACGACGCGACGCGTCGCGACGCAACGCGGCGCGACGTTACACTACGTTACGTAACGCTATGCTACGCTGTGCTATGCTCCACGCTACGCTCCGCTATGCTCCATTACGATTCGCTATGCAACGTTATGCTACGCTACGCTACGTTAGGCTACATGACACGACGACTCGACGTGACACGACGCGACACGACGCGACGCGACGTCACGTGACACGATGCGACGCGACATGATGCTACACTACACTATGGTCCGCGAAAAGGCGCGTGCGCGACTTCAATCGTGCACGTCGAAATGCGATAGTGCACGCTGCGCTATATTATGGTACGCGACGTGATGCTGCACTACGTTACGTGACGCGACGTTACGCTATGCTACGCTCCACTATGCTCCATTACGATCCGCTATACAATGCTATGCTACGCTACACTACGCTACGCTACATGATGCGACGCGACGCGCAGCAACACGACACGATGCAACGTGACGCGACGCGACGCGACGCTGCACTACGTTACGTGACGCGACGTGACGCTATGCTACGCTCCGTTATGCTCCACGCTACGCTCCGCTATGCTCCGCTATGCTCCATTTCGATCCGCTACGCAACGTTATGCTACACGACGTTACGCTAGGCTACATGACGCGACGACGCGACGTCGTGTTGCGTTGCGCAGCATTGCAATGCGATCGTGCATGTCGTGCTGCACTACACTACACTATTTACGATCGTGCACGCTGCACTACACTATGGTACGCAACGTGATGCTACACTACGCTATGCTGCGCTGCACTATGCTACGCTGCGCTACGCTACGCTACACTACGCTACACTACGCTACGCTACAATTCACTATGCTAGTCTCCGCTTCGCTACGAAATGTTACGGTTCACTATGCTAGTTTACGCTCCGCTACGAAACGCTACAGTTCGCTGTGCTTCGCGACGCTAGCCGAGCACAGCAGAGTGAAACATAGCCGAGCGAGCGACAGTGCAGCAAAGCGCAGCAGAACGTAGCGGAGCGCTGCGCAAGCGTGCACGACTTAGCGCGCACGACTCCGCGATACGCTCCGCTATGCTTCGTTACGATCCGAGCGAGCGAGCGAGCGACAGCGCAGCGAAGCACAGCGAGCTGCGTCGCGCGGACTGTCGCCGAGCGAACGCGCGAGCGATAAACTTGCGCACTTTACGTGGCGAGGTTTCGGAGCCGAGCAATTCTACTTTCACGATAGCAATACGATTTACATCGAGCGCAACGTAGTGCAGGCGTGCGCGATGATCAAACCGAGCGAGCGAGCGATAAACCTGCGCACTTTACGCGTCGGGGTTTCGGAACTGAGCAATACGATTCACATCGCGGCGCCATGTCACAATTTCATTATATTACTTTTGACAGCGATTGCGATGATTTTTACGCGCGAAGGCGTTCATGCGACTTCGGCCGCGATCAGCATAGCGTAACGCGACTTGCGACTTGCGTCGAAAATGCGTTCAGCGACTGATTTTCACAAGCCTAACGCTATGTTATCGCACATAAATGACATGTATGATATATCTTCATGCGTAAAGCACATTTCGCGACGCAAAGTAAATGTACGCACTTTACGCGTCGGGGTTTCGGAGCCGAGCAATTCTACTTCACGATAGCAATACGATTCACATCGCGCCGCCATGTTACAATTCCATTATAAAATATTTGACAGCGATTGCGATGATTTCTACGCGCGGAAACGTCGATGCGACTTCGGCCGCGATCAGCGGAAACTAGCACAAAATAAAACATGCATGAACATGCGTACGGATGCATATCCTGCAATACAGAATGTAATTTGCGATGAGAAATGCCGAAACGAAAAGCGGAAATCCAAAAAAAAGACATTACACCGGACTACTACCACGGACACCATTCCAGTGGGGTAAGGCCTCCGCTTCTCTAGCTACGCTAGAAGCGCTACGGCTATAGGGCGGGGCGGGGCGCTTCGCGCTGGGGCCCCGCCCAAAAACGAAAGGCCGAGCGAAGCGGGGCGACGCCGTTCTGGATAGCGCCGAAAGGTCGTGCCGGTTGCTTGCGGAAGTTATTTTAGTAAATCCAACCACAAGATTCATGGACAAGTTTATTCGGTGCGAGATTAAACTTTATTTTCTGTTATCGTGTTGAAAGATCATTTGGCTATCCGAGTGATCGTAACTCTGCAAGTCGAAAGCGGCTACGGCCAGTAGCCGTCGCCGTGGGGAAGGTGGAAAGCCGCCCCCATGAATCCTCTTACAGCAGCATAGCGTACATGTATAAATTCTCAGGACTTGCGACTGTGGGACCTAGTTTTTACAAGTGTTGTCGAAAGGTAGGCGAAAGGCGAACGAACAGATTCTTACCACAAGACAGGCGCGCAATTTACAGAAAATAATACACCTACAACACTTCTTGCACCTCAGTTAAACTATATTGCGTGTCGACCTGGTGTTGCGTTCGATGGATGGATGTTACAAGCTTCAGTGAGCTCGTACGGCTCAAACGAACCCGGAGGCTCATGAACCGCTTCAGTCGCGCAGAAAAAGATAAAGAAAAACAAAAACAAAATGACAGCACAAACGTCTCATAACGAAAGTGGTGCCCGCCCGCACACCAGCCGTCATAACATCTCTCCCGTACGGTATAGGCCAGATATCGGTCCTTCACGGCAAATTTGGTGCACATATGTATGCATGTATATATATTAAACTTCGTAATATACGTTGACTTGACGACCAGTATTTCATTGTTCTATCCTCAATATCCTCATGAAGTTGTTACTTCCAGCCCTCGTGGGCTCGCTCCTTTGCCTTCTCGCGGGAGTTTCAGCAAGTGCCCCGAGTGTAGTTACTGCTCTTGGAAAGATTAATGGCGCTCTGTGCGGCGACGGAAACAGCGCTATTGCGTCCTACCTTGGCATCCCTTACGCGGAAGCACCTGTTGGCAGGCTGCGCTGGGCGGCTCCCTATGAGTTGAAAAGGAAGTTTCCAGCTGCTGGCCTGGATGCGACAAGCCCGGGACCCGCGTGCTGGCAAGGCACCGAGGTGGGAGAACCAGAGAAGCTCACCCTGCGCGATTTTTGAGTGACCGCGCTGATGTGAAGCTCGACCTCGTTATCTGCGTCAAAAGTCTACACAAATAATTTACACGCATAAATGTAGCGCTTTGGATTTCAAGAATGAGTCCGTTCATTTACCTTGCCGAAACCGGCCACGCAGACCGCGGCTGCTTGTTCCACTCCATGCCAAGTAAACGTTTTATGCCTCTCTGCTTTTGCCTACCGTAATGCTGCCAGGGCGATGAGGACTGCCTGTTTCTGAACGTGTGGGCACCAGCCAACGTCAGTGCCCTGCGCTCCAGGCTGCCTGTGCGCGTCTTCATCCACGGGGGCGGCTTCCAAAACGGTAAGTGGTGACCCACGGCCCCACTGCACACCGAGCGCCTGCACCTGCACCTGCCCCCACCTCCCTAGCAGCACTGCCCCGGGCCCCCCGCCCGCTCTTCGAAACTCACCCCTCAACACGCCACCCTCAGCTCTCCCCGCCTCCAAAACGCTGAGGGTAGAACCCGCTTGGCAGTCGTGCCAGGGAAACCTGACAAACTCAGAACAGAACAGTTGACACCGTTTCACGCTCTCGTCTCCACCGCGCGCCTGCGCATCTGCGCCCGCTCGTTGCCCGCCGGTGTCAAAACGTGCGGTCCGTGCGTTCATTCATGCGTATATCGCGCAGGCAAGGGCACTGAGGATATGTACGACGGCTGCAAGCTGGCCAACGACGGCAATGTGGTGTTTGTGACGATGAACTATCGACTGGGTGTGATGGGCTTCTTGGCGCTGCCGGAGCTCCGAGACCAGCGGGCGCACAACATGGTCGGCAACTGGGGCCTGATGGTGGGTCCAAACCCACACCTTTCGCTGGAGTGCGCGTGGGTGGAATGCGGTGTACACGCATTCCACCGCATTCCACACGCCGTATACACGCCGTATAAGATGGGGCGGGAGGCGGGCGCCTTGCGGGCAAGGCCCCTCCCGCGCGCGTGTGTGTATGTGTGTGTTGTGAGAGCAGGGGGTTGGGTACGGCCTTGTACGGCTCGGGGACTTCGGGTTTTGAGTTGAGCCCGTACCCTTTCGCTGCTTCCTTCGTCTCTCGCTCCCTCCCTCCCTCACTCACTCCCCGGGGCCGCATTGAATGGCACTGTGCATGTCGCCGTCCCGGTTGCCTCGGAATGTCGGAAAGGGTGTGTGTGGGTGTTTACCATCGCTGTCCGCAACAACGTCGCAGCATCACGCCCTCGCATCGGCCCCACCCTCGCCCTCACATTCCCACCCTCGCCCTCACGCCCTCCCCCGCGCCCTCCCCCACGCCCTCTCCCTTCCCGCCGCAAAAGGACCAACGCCTGGCCCTCAAGTGGGTGCAAAAGAACATTGCTGCCTTCGGTGGTAACCCCCGCCGCGTGGTGCTGACGGGCGAGAGCGCCGGCGCCTACTCTACGCTGATGCACATGGTGATGCCCGTGTCTCGCGGTCTGTTCTCATCGGCGCTGACCTTCAGCGGCTCAGCGGACGCCATGGCGGTCGACTTCCTCAAGGGTGGGTGGGTGGGTGGGTGGATGGTGTCTGGGTTTGGGTCCAGGGTGGGTGGGCCCTCTGGGCTACGGCCAGGGTGGGTGGGTGGGTGGGTGCGGGTTTAGGGGCGCCTGTCCAGGGGGGCGCCTGTCCAGGGGGGGGCCTGTCCAGGGGGAGGGTTGGCTGTATTGCGGGCTGGGGTGCTGGCGGCGGGAGCACGGAGGCGGGTCAGGCCACCGAAGGATCGGCGGGTGCAGTACAGCCGCTAGGTAAACACAGAAACCGCTCTGACGATGGGACGCGCGGCGCGCATGACGCGCAACAAACCGACCAACCGACCAATCGCCTTGTGCGTTGTGTCGGGGGCTGTCCCGCTGCTGCCCGCCCCCCCCCCATCCGTCGGAGCGCGCAGACGCGTATGCCAAGGGAGGCGCCATCCGCACCGCCCTCAACTGCTCCGGCGCCGTCGCTCGGTCCCGTGGCTACACCTCGAGTGCCGCCTGTCTGCGGGACACCCCGGCGGCCACCGTACTGGAGGTGCAGGCGGCGCTGTGCACTCACACGGTGCTGGTGAGTGGGGTGGAGTGAGTGGGTGGGTGGGTTGGTGTTGAGTAGGGTGGGTGGGTGGGTGGGTGGGTGGGTGGGTGGGTGGGTGGGGTGGGTGGGTGGGGTGGGATGGGTGGGGTGGAGTGAGTGGGTGGGTGGGTGATGAGTAGGGTGGGTGGGTGGGTGGGGTGCTGCGGGCCCTGTTGTCGATGCCCCTTCCCCCCTCCCTCCCTCCCTTTGACCCATCGCACTCTTAAGCTCCCTCCCTCTTTCCCTCCCTCCCTCCTTTCCCCCTGTGATGGCCCGCCCGGCCAACCCCTCCGCTGCGCAGTTCCCGTTACCCACCATCGATGGCAGGTCGATGCCCAAGCACCCGGTGACGCTCATGGAGGAGGGTGGGTCTGCCGCGCGTGTCTGGAGGGCGTCAGGGGTGGGGTGGCATGGGGGCCGGTGCCTGCGGGCGGGCGGGCGGGGGAGGGGGATGAGGCATGAGGGGCAGGACCGCCCCCAACAGCACGCAAGCAGCGCACGAGCCCCCGTTTCTCGATACTGCATGTTAAATTGTTAATATGCACTGAAAGGCAGCTTCACAGACTCGAACTCGAACCACTCAACATCTAACCTGACAAAAACCATCTAAACTAACAACCTCCTTCCTTATCTACCTAACAACCTACCTCATCACATCGAAGCCACCGACCTCCTCACCGACCTCCTCACCGACCTCCCTAACCACCAACTGTCCCAACCAACAACTGCCAGGCCGCGCGGCCCAGGTGCCTATCGTGCTGGGTGCCAATGCTAATGAGGGCGCTCTGGAGATCATTGCGCAGACCGGCGCTGCCACCAACATCGATGTGGCCACCTTCTACACGGTCATCAACACCCTCATCCGAGTCGCGCCCTCGTTCAACACGCGGGTGAGTCGTACACACACGCATACACACAGACACACGCACACATCTCCGGAGGGCCACGCTTGGAGACACGCCCTCACGCACCCATATACACATACCGACATACGCTGACAAGGATACACAGAATTGAAATACCATGCGCGCATCTGAAGGCTCACTCACTCACACACACTCACACGCACACACCAACGCCACCTCTCTCATCTTTGTCACCCCTCGCCGTTGTACTGCAGTTGTACCAGCAGTACGACGCATATGCATACACTGGAGGCAGCTGGCTGCAGGCTGCCATCAATGCAATCACGGGTGGGTCGTAACCGTCAGGACACCGGGTGTGGGGGGGGCATCGCCTTAAGGGGAGGACCGGTACCGGTACCTCAAATAGCGCTAGTCACCCATCTACCCACCCAACCAACCGGTTGGCTGGTTGGCTGGTTGGTGGGTGGGTGGGTGGGTAGGCAGCGGAGGATGTCGGAGGATGCGGGAGGCCAGGGTGTGCCTTACACGCGCTACGCTCCCGGAGGTCCGTCTGCCGACGTCGCTGCCGCCCCAACCACCGCTGCGCTCCCACTTCCCACCTCGCATCCGCATCCGCATTCGCCCCTCCCGCCCGCAGATGGCGGCTACCACTGCCCCTCCCGCCGCGCCGCCCGGGCCTTCACCGCCCAGGGCATCCCCACCCGCTACTTCATTTTGGAACTCGCCAAGCCCAACAGCGGCTGCCCCATTTACGGTGCGCGGCTACCTGAGTGTATCAGAGCGCGTCGTGGACTGGGGGTCTCCTTGCGCCGCCCTCTCCTTTTTGTGCAGTGTCGTGTGAAAAAGGCAGATGTATGACCGCGATACCTTGCGCCACCTCTCCCCCCTCCCTGCCAGCGTCTGCTCGGGCTCTGTGCAGCCAAGGGCGGCCCCACCCACCCACGCACGCACGCGCTGATGACGGCCTAGTCAGGACTCATTATGGCTAGTCAGGGCCAGGCTAGCCTAGTCTCTCCATGTTGCCATCCCCCCACCCGAACCCTACCCACCCACCCACCCACCCACCCACCCACCCACCCACCCACCCACCCACCCACCCACCCACCCACCCGTACCCTACCCACCCACCCACCCACCCACAGCCTCGTCGGGCGTCTGGCTCGGTCAGGAGGTGGCGGACTTCATGGGCGCCTACCACGGATACGTGAGTGGGCCGGCGGGGGATGGGGTGGGCGGGGAGTCGCCAGAGTATTGCTTTCCGGAAAGGGGGAGAAGAGGGGGCCGGGAGCAGCGGGGAGAGGTGTTGTGACACACACCGTAGCTTTGGCTTTGTGTGCGTTTCGGTCCCCCCCCTTTGTGTGTGTGCGATCTGTTGCTGTTGCTGTTGCTGTTGCCTGGCCGCAGGATCTTCACTTTTCGTTTATGGCGCCGTACCGGTCGCCGTACACCAACTGCCCCCACAACGCCAACGAGACACAGCTGTCGTCGTTCGTGTCGGGTGAGTGAGCCAGCGAGGAGCCGCCGAGGAGGGGAGGGCAGGGGACGGGCGAGGGGTGAGGGGAGGGGCAGGAAGGGGCGGGAGGGAGGAAGGAGGGCGGGTGAAGGACGAGGTGTGTCCCGCTGGTGCGTGCGTGCGGAACGCTGGGGCCCGGCTCCCCCAGATCCTCGCCCGGCACCTTGTCCAGCAGCCCCGAACTCACCCCATCCCAATCCCATCCTATCTCATCCCTCCTCTGCTGTATCGTTTTCCTTACCTCCCAACCCAACCCATCTCATCCCATCGACCCCGCGGTCAGTCACCACGCCATCCTCTCGCTCCGCTTCCCTCGAGCTTGCCTCCCATCACCGCCACCCTCCCTGGTCCCATCCTGGGCTCATCTTTGCCACCTCCCCTCCCATCCCATCCCCGCCCCGCCCCGCCCCACCCCGCCCCGCCCCACCCCGCCCCGCCCCCTGCACGCCAGGCATCGTCAACGCCGTTGCCGCCAGCGGCTCCCCGCTGCCGCCCCGCACCAAGTCGCTGAGCTCGGCAACCATGAAGGCCGCCCGGTCATGGCCCGTTTGGAATGACACCTCGAACCTGGTCATGGATATCTCCACGGACGGCCCGACGCTGTTACCGGCGGACATTCTGCTGGAGGCTAAGTGCAAGCTATGGTGGGTGTTTGTGTGTTGTTGTGGCTGTGTGTGTGTGTGTGTGGCTGTGTATGTGGCTGTGCGCGGATGTGTGCGGCTGTTGTTGCAATGGGACCGTTGGCTCCGTCCGTCCATGCCGTTTGGTGTCGTAAACCGGTGTAGGAGGCAATCGTAGCCTAACCACCACCACCCCCGCCTGCAACCGTTTCCGCGCGCGCCTTGCTCCTTGTTCCTCCCTCGGTTCCCGCAGGGATGACATTTTGGCGGCTGACATCGCCGCGGGAACCTCGGACCACAACTGATCTGATCTGATCTGATCTGATCTGATCTGATCTGATCTGATCTGATCTGATCTGATCTGATCTGATCTGATCCAGCGAGAGCCCGCCAGCCCTGGCAGTGACCCAAGCCCCATCCGGACCGCCAACGCTTCGGCCAGAGCCACCCCAGCGATCCGGGGAAGGCGGCAATGATCGGTCCATCCGGCGTGGTCGATTGGCTCATCTCACGTTTTGGTTCGTTTTATTTATAAATAATCGTGGCGCAAATGGTAATCGTGGCGCAAATGGCTTCCAATCATACCAAGATGGTTTTTGGTTAATTATTGCGAGAGCGCGTGCGTGAGGTGGAGGCGGGCGTCGTCGCCTGCGAGTCGGTCGGTTAGTTGCGGCTGCAGGCGCGGCTGCCACGCTTATTTTTGTGTGCGGTGCGAGTGATGCAGTTTGGAAGGTGGTCGCTGAATCGGATGCGAAGTGGTGGATTTAAGGCTTTTGAGCGAATGAACTTATTGGGAATTGAGAATTTGGGGTGGACAGGCGCGAGCCGTCTGCGCTGGCTGAGGTTTGTTCTCCAAGGCGCATGACACTAAAAATCTAAACCCGACGATAACTGCCTTGCGGTAGAGTGCGTTTTAGCGCGCGATGCGGCGAGTCATATAAGATATAACACAGCACCTGCTTTGCTTTGCTTTAACACTTTGCAATCGTCCGCGTCAGCCGGGTCGGCATTGAGCCGACCGGCAATGAGGTCTTTGTTGTCCGTATGTATGCGTTCGTACTTTGGGGTCGGCACCCGTACACACCGGCATCGGCACCTGCATCGGTTTTTTTCGAGCGCTGTCAGTATACCTATGACGTATTGACGTTGCGTTGATTCGGGGGATCTTTTTTGCTTTCGTACACCGCTTCACTCGGCTCGCGCTAGCGGGGCTAGGGCAGGCTCGCCCCTGCAGTCCTTTGGTACCGTATGTTTACTGGAATTCCAATCATGATGAACCTGTGGAGTGGGGTTGGGTCTTACCACGAGCGGAGCTGTGTGTGGGTACAAGTGTGCGCCGCGCGCCATTTCGCTGTCAACCCGCGTTCGAACCCTTGTGCGCTCGATTTACGTTGCGTACTGACAACCGCAAGATACACATACACGCACTGCGGTATGTGGTTGCAATCGCTTTCTCTCCTCGTAACGCACTGCCGGCAACGATTCATGCCTTCGTGGCTTCGATCTGCAGTGCCACGATTTGTTGCCTTCCCTGGACCCGTCGGCTAAGTTCGGCTGAGTGCTTGTTGGCTCCTGTGTTGCCATTTAGTAAGATGTGGGCAAAAAGAAGATATCGCAGCGGAGACGGAGACGGCGTTAGCGAACGGACCCGGAACCCAGCTATACTTACCGAACATACCTGTAACCTTACCAAGACGAAGCCCTGGACCGCCCTGCTGGTGGGTTGGGTCCCCAGACCTAAGGAGGGGGTTAATGAAGATGAGGCCGCAGCGGTTCCAGGCAACAGCGGTGAGGCAACGTGAGCGGCTGCCCCTATGCAGCGAGGCGCCCACTGCGAGAGACAACGACCACGTGTGTACGGCATGCTCCAGCTGTCACATGGTCATCAGCTCCGGAAGGCAAGCCGTGACTGCGCAGAGTCTGCTGGGGTGGCTGGAAAACGCGCAGGCGATCCTGACCCACAATTTTGGGTGGCACGCACGGGGCCACGCTGGGGTGTAGGGGCACTGGTGAATGGGTCGGTTCTCAATGGGGTCCAGATGAGGACCGGTGCCGGCAGTTACTACAGCGAGATTCGAATCGCCCGGAGGGAGCTGTATGAGCAGAGCTGAGGCGAGTGGCATCAGCGCTGGATTAATGTACCCAGAGTTCTGTCACGAAGTCTTGAGGCCCGCCGCGCTGAAGGGCTGGCCTGAGCCCAGGCTTGGGCCTGGCAGGCGTCGGAGGGCTGGGTTGCTCGGGAGGGCTCGGGCTTGCTTCGGCTTGCTCCGGCTGCAAAGGTTCGTGCCAGGCGCCCGATCCAGCTAGGTTGTGTTCGAGCCCCCGTCCGATTGCGTCAGCCGGGAAAATGGGAGAGAGGGTTGAGGGTTGAGGGCGAGGGCGTTTTATGCATCGAGAACCTTGTCATCGTATAATTGATGCTATTCTTGTAAATATTGCAATCACACAGAGGACTTCGCTGACCTGCAACGCGAGGTTTCGCAGTGCCGGTTGTATAAGAGACCAAACCGTCGGTTCTTGCTCGTCCCAGAGTACGGCGAGAAGTTAATAAGCAGGCTAGAAGGAATCGACATGTAAGCAGCCGGTCTGCAATCCTTCTTACGGTCACAAACCATTGCTTACCCAGGAAAAGTCACTTAGCCTCCTACGCCAGCTCAAAAACTTCGAGGCAGGAGCCGCGCTGCCCAACCTCAACTGAAGTTTTATTCTGCTTTTATATATTATAATTTTGACAAATCAAAGTTCTTGGTATATCGACAACCTTCGCTGTGTAGACCTCTCCGCGCTCACCTCCTCTATCTGAATAGCTGGAAGGACTTCGAGCGCTCCGGATCGTGTGCCAGCGCTGCAGATACACACATCATACCAAGGTGTCTGTGAATTTCACGGCGCCGGCCATCGATGGCCGACGGGGACAGCCAGGCTGGGCCAGGCCCAAGGAGCTGGGCAGAGGACATCAAGTCGTATCGATTAACGCGGGGAAGCAGGAGCTATAGCACCATCCAGGGTGCTCAAGTACCAGCAAGGCGAGTTCCGTCGGCATCTTGGCGTGGGTCTGCCACGGCGCACCAGTATTGCGCGTCCGACCATCCCAACGCGCGAATGCTGTGCATCAAGCAGCATAGGCCACTGTGTTGTAGCTCTGATGCGAAAACCCACTCCGATGCGCTCCTCCCCTCTCAACTTTCCCCGTACAGGTACTGCAGAACGAACTACGTGCCATTCTGTGATACTCGACATCCTCTGTTTCCCTACAATGATTTCATCGACGGGCGAGGTACGAGCACTTCCCGGGATGGCTGCAGCCGGGCCCGGTAGACAAGGGACGCGGGCTGCTTGTGAGATGCCCTACCTCCGTTGTTTGGATCTGCGGCTCCGTGGATTGGTGTGGTCGTGTCTGGGAGCATGCCAGCCCCGTGCATGCCAGCGATCTGGACACATCCCAAGTCCTCGGTATTCACTCCACCGCACCCCATTCAGTCCGTGCTCCTCTTGCCCCCCCTCCCAACCCAAAGATCCTCCCGAATCCCAACTCCGCCAAATGCACCCCTTAAAAATAGCCTGGTGGCCCATACCCAACTCGTCCCACCCCGACCTGACCCTACTCCACAAACTAAAACCCTCCCCGGCCTCCCTCCCCGGCGCGCAGACAAGGTGCGGGTAGACTCTGCGACCGCAGCCGACCGCTTCGCGCGTCACGGCTGGGGCGACGTCTCGCTGCTGAAGGAGGACGACGTGGAGGCCACGTCCCGGCGCCGCACCGGAAGCGCGCAGCACGTGCGCGGCAAGGCGCGACCGCCCTCACCTCACGGCACCGACGGCCGCACCAACCTGTTTGGCGTGCTGCAGGTGAGGGTGGGGCTGAGGATAGGGCTAGGGGTAGGGGCTGAGGGTGGGGCTGGGGGTAGGGGCTGAGGGTGGGGCTGGGGTTGGGGCGAAACAAGACACGCGCGGGAGGTCTTTGCGTCTGTGCTTCATTCCTTGGGCTCGGGAAGTGCAGTGCCGGCAGTGCCGCGCTGTTCCACCATTTTTCCCCGCCACACCGTCCGTCATTCACGTGCTCACTCCTTTCGCCCCCCCTCTCGCGCCTGCACGCACCGCCTCCCTCTCCCGGTCGCCGGCTGGCCTCTGTCCAGATGACTGAGCCCGGGGCCACAGACAACTGGATCGGCCACCCGCTGGTTCACCCCTCTGCGGGCAAGCGGTCAGTGCAGGCGCCCGTGGACCCCAAGGGCCGTCGGGACCTGTTCGATGTCATCCACGCGCGCGCGCCGGGTGAGTGAGTGGGTGGGTGAGACGAGGCGAGGCGGGGCCGGGGCGGGGGGGGGGGAGCGGTGGGCCGCAGGAGTGGGGCACGGGAGGCTGCGCAGCCCAGCCCAGTTGGCGCGTGCATCTGTTGGGGGGGGGTGCGGCTCGTCAGCATGCATCGTCCTCCCACGTCCCGCCCACCCACGCTTCCCCCCAAATGTGTCTCCCAAAACCTCCGCAGGTGTGCCGTCCGATGACGCCTGGTTAGGCAACAAGCTGATCGACCCCGCCAAGGGGCGGGTGGTGCCCCCGGGGCCGGAGCAGAGCCGCGGGCGCCAGGACCTGCGGGACGTGCTCAACATGAGCATAATGGAGGACCCGCGGTGAGGGAGAGGGAGGGGGAAAGAGAGAGAAGAAGAAGAGAGGGAGATGAGGGACATAAGAGGGGGGGGGAATAAGAAAGGGGGAAATAAGAGAGGGGGAAATAAGAGAGGTGCTGATTGTGCACCGGTACCGGTACCGGTCCTCATCGGTCTCCCCAACCCCTTCCCTGCCTCCCCCGCAGGCGACTGGAGCTGCTCCAAAAAGGCGCGGATCCGCTCGGGGACGCCTGGTGCGGCCACAAGTAAGCAAACGTACTGATATATGTCTGTGTCAGGGGAGTGGGAGCCGGGCGGCAGGAGGGCGGGGGACCGGTTACTTATCGACACAACGGCGACGGCGGCGGTGGTGGTGGTGGTGGTGGTGGTGGTGGCGGTTGTTGTCCTGTTGTGGCGAGCACGGGCGCTGGCTCGAGGGCATCTCGTCGACCTGGCTGGCCCGCGATTGCTGGACTGGGGCTGTGAGGCTGTGGGGCTGTACGGCATCTCCACACCCTGGACTCGGCTGTCTGAATCCTGACTCCATGACTCCCTAGCGGTCAGAGCTGGTTGCTGCAACCAGTACCCATGCCGCCTTGCACCCTCCACACCCTCCACACGTGTCGCGAACGTCTCCGCTCCCTAACGTCTTCCGCTGCGGAACCCCATCTTCTTTACTACGGTACCCCACCGCCAAACGCCACACACTGCCGCACCACCGCCCCCAACCCCACCTCCCGCCACCCCTCCCTCCCGCCCTCCCCACCCCCCAGGTTCATCGACCCCGCCAAGGGCCGCCGCGTGCTCCACAGCAGCCCGGCCAACATGCAGGTTCTCCACGCCTCCACCTTCCGACCCGAGGCCTTCGACAAGGACGTGCCGCCGCCCTACTGCGACCTGCCGCCGCGGCAGCACCACTACGCGCCGCCGCCGGCGACGGACGCCACCGCGGCGGAGGTCATTTACCGCGTGGCGCCGCCCGTCGACGACCTGGGGCGACTGGGCAAGAAGACCTTTCCGGAGCTACCCGCACCCAACCACTTTGACGGGCGACGGGACCTGTATGCGCACATGAGGTATCGACCGCTGACGGACGACGAGCAAGTCAAGTACCGCCGCGCGTTTGACGACACGGGCATCCACGGCCGGCGCGTGGTGCAGGTGCCTGGCAGCCAGGACCCGGCCAAGGGTCCCGACATGCTGTACTGGAAGCCGGACATGCGCGTGGCGCAGTTTGTGCCGCATGGCGGGCTGGCGCAGGAGGGGCGACTCAAGGGTGCCAAGCTGCGCGGGACGACGGGGCGGTGAAGCGTGAGGGGGTTGAGTGCCGATCGGTGGTGGCGGTGGTGGCGGCGGCGGGGGAGGAGGCGGCGCGTCGGGTTGAGGAGGGACGTGGCGTGGCGCGGGGGTGGGAGTCGCGGGCTGTGGGCTAGAGGTGTGGGGGCGGGGGGAGGCGGCGGCGGCGGCAGCGGCTGCCGAGAGGGTAGGATTGAGGTTTCTGAGTGTGCAGGACGCGCGGTGCAGGCCGGGGCAAGGCAGGGGTGCATGCAGGGTGGGTGGCGCGGATCGCGGCCGGGGCCGCTCCTGCGCTTTTGCGCGTACCGCTCCAGCGTTTAGGAAGGAGAGGGGACTGGCGCGTCTGCCAGAGAGTGTCCGTTGTGTTGGTGGGCGGGTTGGTTGGCGGGTAGCTAGGGGGCCTGGTTGTGTGTGTGGGGTCGGGGGACGAAAGGTTGCTCGAGTGCACAGCCTGGGGGGTTATCCACGTATAGGCCGGAGCCCGTGAACGGTAAAAGTAACGAAAGAAGGCCGTCTCGTCTGAATTGTGATGGCCTGGGGGAGGGCCTGGCGTGCGTTGCGATCGGGACAGGCCAGCGGGTTGGGCTGCAGCAGGCATGGCCGTTGGGTGTGGCTGCAGGCGTGGCTGTGGACCTGAGGGGCATCCGGTGCATGGATTTGCGAGGGCCGTGCAGTGCAGTGCAGTACAGTGCAGTACGCGAGCGCCGTACACCGGTGCCTTTTCGCAGCTGGAGCTCCGAGTGGAGGAAAAGAGACGACGCGCATCTGTCTCGTCTGACCGTTGTTTGACTCGACGCGCATTTAGAGAGGGAACTAACTGGTTATAATGTTGGTCATACTTTGTTCTTTGCCCGGGGGAGCTTTGCTTGTCGGACGAAGCGAGGCCGTTGATCCGGTGTTGCACACCGCCGAGTTGCCAGATGAGTGCGCAGCCATGCGCAGGGCCTTGGAGCACTGTTTCGAGCTGTGGAGTGAGTTGGAGAATTTGGCGGGTGTTGGGGAAGGGAGGCTGGGACGGGGAAGGGTTAGGGCTAGGGCTAGGGCTCGACCAGTGAGCCATTAAGCGGGCCAGGGCCCGAAGGAGGTCTCTGCGTGCATGGTTGGGTGGGGGATGACTGCGAGGAGTGTCGGTCAGCGGCGGTCGAGATCCGTATTCCTTGTCTTGGAATATCAGGATGAACACGTGGACGTCTTGATTGTTGAAAGCGGATGAAGCCCCGCTGGAACCGCACGGTCTAGCCTCGACTCTCGAGCTTTCGACGAGGCCGCTCTCTGGCGGACTGAAACGGACAAACGGTTGGTGCAACGGGTGATTGCCGTATGCGACCGACTGGGCACCGCGTTCGCGCGTTGCGTTTTGATGTAACTTTGTATGCAGCGGTCGTTGAAGAGCACTACGATATTATAAATTATTTTTGTGAGGTTTGGTGTTGTAGATGACGCACAAAATTGACTGAACATCAAAAAACTTTTTAACAGGCTTGCAAAATGGCACACCGACAATTGGGCGTGCAGATTCTGCTTGTCTCTACCTAAATGATAGCCTTGTAGTCGTAGTCCTTTCAAGCCTCGCAGCAGAATTGGGCTGGTGCCAGAGCGCACATGAAACTCCCACCAGCTGCGGTCCTTGCCATCGCACTGTTGTCGTTACAAAAATGCTGTCTGGGGTGGCTGTCAGGGGATTGGCTGGGAACTAATCATACTTTCCGAACCCGATTGAGACCGGAATTCAACTGGAGACAGCGCATACCTCACTTCAGCCACACGGGCGCGACCACGTTGGACCCGAGCGCAATCGCACACATCGTGCGGAACACGTACCATTTCACCCTTCCGTCAGTCCAGCTCCGAAGGAGCCTGGCCTACCTCGGAGCTGCTGCACGGCTACGTAAGGTGGTGCACAAGCTGGTGCTTGGGGAACAACCAGTCATAAAAATAGCTGTGATCGGGGGCAGGTGAGCGGACAGGCACCACGTCTACGCGTTAGACTGGTCTGACTTCAACCACTTGTACGGATGGCCGGCCGCGGAAGTTTTTGACCGCCCGCCCTTCCTCCCTTCCCATCTGCCTCCCGCCGCGCTTGGGCGCGGCATCACCGTCTCGTGCGCAGCATCAGCTTTGGCGAGTTTGCCAGCCGGAAGGGCGAGACGGACTGGTTCACCGTTTTCGCCAAATGGCTGGTGCGCCGCTGGGATGCAAAATATGACCCCCGTGTCCTGACGCCGAATCATACGGGGTCTTGTCAGCGCGCTCTCTGCAGCTCAGTACGCTGCCGTAATCGTCGTGCTTCGCAGAACGGCACCAATCGGCGGGGCAGGGCAGGGCAGGGGCGGGGTGTGCGTGTGTGTATGTGTGTGTTGGGTGGTGGTGGGGTTTGAGGGTGAGGCAACTACGCGGCTCAGGCCGCTGGTGGAGACGACTGGAGAGGCTGCAGCCCACACCCGTGCGCGGCCCTGCCGCACCATTTAAGTCATTAAAGTACGGCAGTGTGCCTTGCTCTTGCACGGCCTCACGGCGCATCGCCTTGCCGAGGGCCGCCTCGGCTGAACAGATGCACCACCACTGCCACTGCCGCCGCTGCGGTGTCCTTCCCCTGCATCGCCCAACGTCGCCGAGACCCCCTCCGCAGCGGAGGAGTCGTGTTTCGCTCCCCCTACATCCACCCGCCCTTCCCGCCCTTCCTTCCCCCTCCTCCTGTGCATCCCCGCAAGCCCCCCTTCACCCCTCCCTCCCCTGCCTGCCAGCTTTTTAATATGCACGGTGTTCTTCCTCCTCACCCTCCCGCCTTCCTTTCGCCCTCCTTCCGACTTCCCCCCCCCCTTTTCCGCCCCCCCCTCCCGTCCCGGCCCCTCCTCCAGCTGTCTGCGTTCCCCCGCGCCAACATCACCGCCCGCAACGGCTGCACCCCTGGAGTGCCCACCCCCTACATGATCATGTGCTTGGAGCTGTCCGTGGACCCGGATGTGGACCTGGTGTTCATGGAGTACACACTCAAGTGAGGGAGGGGAGGGGAGGGAGGCAATGGGGGGAGGGAGGCAGGGAGGGAGATGGGGGGGGGGGGGGAGGGGGGGAGGCACGGGGGCGAAGGGAGGGAGGTGGGTAGGGAGGGAGGGAGGCAGGGGGGCAGGCAGAGAGGGAGGTGGAGAGGGAGGCAGGGGCCTGCCGCTCGTCATGGCGCGTATCCCCCTATCGTGCACCCACCCCCCTCCCCTCCCTCCCTCCCTCCCCTCCTCGGCAGGGGAGGGGATGGAGGGCTCCTTCGCTGCCTCTTTTCTTACCCCTCCCCTTCCTTCCCTCCCCTCTTGCTCCCCGCCACAACACACACGCACACACACACACACACACGCACACACACACACACATCCGCTCCCGCAGTGACGCCTACAGTGTGCACAATGTGGACGAGGAGGCCAAGCTGGTGGACAACCGCATCGTCAAGGACGCGGAGCGACTGGTGCGGAGGCTGCTGGACCTGCCGCAGCGGCCCGCGGTGGTCTTCATGCACTCGCCGCCCTGCGGCCTGGCCAACTACCCAAAGGACCACCCCAAGAACCCCAACAAGATGACGCACAGGTGGGTGGGTGGGGGTTGGAGGGCACTGCGACTAGGGTACCCAGTCCCGCTGCTGTGGCCGACCCAGGTCCCATCATCCCGCCTTCCCTTCCCTTCCCGTCGCTTCCATCGTTCCCGCAGTGATTTATTTATTTCTTTATTGATTCCTACATTGCCCCCACCCCACCCCAACCCCCCATCCCCCTGCTGATGGGTGTTGGGCCGTCGGGCTCTGCAGGCTGTTCCCGATGACGAGCGAGGATCTGCAAGGTACGGCATCGTACGACACATGCGGCGGTTTGGGGGTGGGGGAGGAGGGCACGCCGCCCCGCTTCTCAAGTCCTGCATGTGCACACAACCCATCATGCGTCTTATGTGTCTATATGTCGAGGGGTACGGCATCGGTGCCGTACCCCTTCTTTGGCGGCACAACGTGTCTTACACTCCTCTACTGACCAATCGGTTGTCAACAGCGGACGCACCGTATTGTCCGGTGCATCGGCGGCGCAGTGCGCACACACCGTCTTGGCTGACACACACCGTCTTGGCTGACACACACCGTCGCGATCGTCCGTCTTCAGATCCTTTGGGGGCTTTTCGCCGGTGGCCGCCATACCTCTGGCCCCCTGCTCCCCCCCACCCACACACCCACACACACACAACAACATCCGCAGTGTCTCATTGTTATGTAAAGGAGCATATCACTCCTTGACCCCCCCCCCCACCTTTCCCCCGGGGGGGAGCGTATCTCTCCCTTCGAGAGGCCCACTTGCTGACGGCACCCGTGGCCCCACCGCGCTTGCTCGTCCAGGTGCCATCTCGCAGTACTACGACGTGCAATACTTGTCACTGCGTACGGCGTTGTACCGCCTTGCCGTACACAAGCAGGAGCCCGGGTTCCTGTGGGAGGACGTCTTTGTGGGTGGGTGGTTGAAGTACGGCATCCGGGTGGGTGGGTGACGTACGGCATCCGGGTGGGTGGGTGAAGTACGGCATCCGGGTGGGTGGGTGAAGTACGGAATCCGGGTGGGTGGGTGAAGTACGGCATCCGGGTGGGTGGGTGAAGTACGGCATCCGAGTGCCGCTCGGTTGGTGGTGACGGCTGGCGTCGGTTGACACTGTGTGTTGTGGTGCAGTACAGTGCAGTACAATGCGGTGTGGTGCAGCACAATATGTGTCACGGTGTGTCGCGGTGAGGTGTGGTGCGTATCTAGACGCCTTCGCAGTTGCTTGACACAGTTGACACACCTCGTGACATGTAGTGTACCAGTGATGCGCTCGGCGGCGTTGCTGTTATGAGGCCAACTGCCACCAACTGCCCCCCAACTGCCACCAACTGCCACCAACTGCACTGTCCCCGAACTCCTCTGTGAGCTGTCCAACGGTGTCCGTTCCTCCGCGACTGCGGTGCTCCAATCCGCCAAACCACGAATCCGCGTGTGACCTCTACCCTCACCACACCAACCCTCCCCCTCCCCCTTACCCGCAATCCGCCTTCCCCTGCCCCCCTGGAGTCAGACCACCACCCGGGGGATCACGGCCACAAGATTATGGCAGATCTTGCCGTACATCTGATCCAGCAGGTGGCGCTGGGGCTGCTGATGGAGCCGTACGGCAAAGAAGATGAGGAGGCGGTCTCGGAGCCGCTCCCGGGACCCATGTACAAAGGTTCGTGTCGTGCAGATCATATGCCGTACAACACACGCTGCAGCCGTACTGTGGTCCGAGTGGTGGTGGAGGCGGGAGATGGCCTTATCAGGCTGCGCCGCATTCGGGGAGGGCATTAGCGTTTTGCAGGAAGGCACGTAGCGATCCCTGGGGCGTATCGAGGGGGAACGGGTTTTGTGTTCTGGCGAGTTACGGTAACCCGGTCGCGTGGCTTTGGGCGCGGGACTCGGGCGCTTAGGTGTCCGGAACTGATGCGGCCCGACCTCTCCGGACCCTCCGGCACCGGAATGCTGCGCTGGCCCCGGGCCCCGGGCCGCCGTTGTGACCCTGATCCTGACCCTGACAGGACCCCCGTTTGGGGTGGTTGGGGAGTGCGGCTGACCCTAAGTTATCCCAACCCCCCAACCCCCCATCCCGCCGGGCCGCCGCGCAGGGAACATGCCGCCCAACTCGGTCATGTGCAGCGTGGCCGAGTCGTTCAAGTGAGTGTGTCGTACTCCTTAGGGGCCGTACGGTGGGACGAGCCGTGGGTTGCGGGCGCTGCCCGTTGGTCCATCTGCAGCAGCAGCTCGTGCTGATGGCGTGATGGCTGCTGGTGCGGGTGCGGGCGTTCGTGCTGATGCTGGTGCGGGTGGGTGCTGGTGCTGCCGCCCCGCCCTCTCCACCTCCACCTCCCCCTGCCGCCCCCTCGCCCCCCACCCCTCCCCCTTCAGGCAGCTGGTTGTTCTGTCCGAGGGCTTCGAGTACGTGAACGAGGGCAGTGCGGTTAAGCCCAAGCCCGGCTACGTGGCCACCACTCCCGGCTCCCGACTGCAGCTGAGGGTGGACACGGACCGATCCGCGCTGGGCAGTCCGCCGGAGGAGAGGGTGAGGGTGTACCTGCACCACCTGAGGTCCTACGAACACATGGGAGTGGCCACCATTAGGTGAGGGGGAGGCGATGGCCGAGGGGCTGCAGGGGCCCGGGGTGGCCCACGACGCCGAGACGGGGGGCGGGTATCGGAGGGGCAAGGTGGGTCGGGGGTGGACGTGTGCGCTCACTGGAGACGCGCTCACCGCCGGAGTGGTGAGTGGTGGGGTCAGCCCTGCAGCACTTGCCAGCTACCAGTCCGGGCGGTGAAGCCCTGATCCCCGCCGCGGTCCCCTTTCTCGGATATCATCGGAAAGCTGAAACCCGAAGACCCGAACAGCTCCCGTCCTTTGAACTGGCCTTCGCCTCACCTCACCGGCCCGCGTCCCTGGGCCAGCCTGGTACGCCCTTACCCGGCCCCTTTTTCCCCATTGCTCTGTACCTCACTGCTTTACCTCTTCCCCACCCCCACCCCACACACATCCCACCCCGCTTGCTGCTCCTCAGCTGCGTGTCGGGCTGCAGCTGCGAGTCGGTGGAGGTGGACGCGCTCATCCCCGACCGGGTGTCCCAGGTGTACCTGGCGGGGCTGAACGCGTCGCAGGCACGGGAGTGCGTCATCGAAGTCAGGGTGGGTTGGGGGGCGCGATCCGGGCGAGCGATGGGGAGCGGAGCACTAGCTTTACCGAGCATACGGCATCTAGAGATGGTGATTGTGAAAGGGGGGGTAAGGGAGGGCAGCGGAGGGCCGGTGGGGTGGCGAGCGCGACGGGTACCGGTAGGTGGGTGAGAAAGACGCACCCGGGTAGGCGGGTGGGTGGGTGGGTAGGTCTCGGTGGTAAGTGAGAGGTGCAGCGGCCAGACGGGAATGGAGGGTGGTTGGAGAGCGGTGGAGGTTGGCGCAGGCTCACCACTTCACGCTCGTCCCCATGCCTCTGCTATACCGGTACTACGGAACAACTGCCGCTTGCCGCGTCTCCCTCCCTCCCTCCCTCCCTCCCTGATCTCAACCTGTCCTGCCACAGGTCCTGGACCGCACCCGCAGCGGCGAGCACAAGTTCAAGGTGAGGGACAGGGGGAGGGGGGTGTGGGAGGGGACGGCACGGGATGGGGCCCCGCGGCGACCTCCCCAGCAACAAATATGTAGATCGGAAGGGCAAACAGAGCAGCCCGTCGCACTGAGCGCTTCACGCCGCCCTTTCCCACCGCGCGTTCTCTCTCTCTTGATTTTTCTGCCTCTTCCCTGACCTCTCTGTCCTTCTCTCTTTTACGGTGCCCCCGGCGCACTGTGTGGGTCTCCACTGTGTGGGTATCCATGGTCTCAGGACCCTGTCACGTCGCTCCGCTCCATGTCTCATGCCCGGCCCGCCCCTGCACCGTTTAACCCCCCTCCCCCCGCCCCGCTATCCGGATCCGGACCTGGATACCCGCGTTCAGGTGTCGGGTGTGGTGGTGGCGGAGACGGCTGGCGCGCAGGAGGGCGTCGCGGGGCTGGGCACGGACCACAACCAGCAGTTTGGACTGCGGCAGCACCTGGACGAGGAGCAGGGCGTGCAGATGGTGCGCGCCTGACTGACGGACGGACTGACTGCGTAGCCCCCCCCCGTTGGCGCGATGGCTGCGTGCATGCCTTGTACCGTTTTCCATATACAGCTCTCACCCCCACCCCCGCCACCGCCCGGCTTCCGCCCTGCTGCCAGGTGACCTTCACATCGGGCCAAGTCCGCACAACAGGGGCCGCGCCCTGACGGCCGAATCGCACCAATGCCGCATCCAAGGCCACATATGGCGCCCTAATACACTGGGGCCCCTCTACAAACACACGGGTCGACCTGGTTACCGTAGACCGCTTGCAGCTAACAGGGGTGTTGGTGCGTTGCGCCAAGGGGGGTTCGTGCGCTGAGGCCGTGCCCTTGCCAGGGAGAAGGCGCTCCCCAGTCCCCCTCCCTTCCCGAGACTGGTCCCCTAGGGGGGGGGAAGAGATGCGGCGCTGGACTCCTGGGTGAGGACTGAGGAGGGAGATCACCTCTCCCGCACGCCGATCGATCGAACGGAGGAGAAGTACCGGGGAAGTGAAAAGACGAAGCGCAGCGCAGCGAGGCGAGCGCGGCAGGTGCACAGGTGGGCCGGGGTCGGCAGGGTCACGGGGAACGAAGTGCGAGCTGCCATGCCGGTACGTGATGCGTTTTGGGAGAGTGATCGCAGCGCGCTAGGGCCGGCTGGGGCTGTGACGGTTGGGTCGCACTCAGGGTGCATGCTTGCGCGCAAGCGCACACTGGCGTGTCAAAATGTGAGTTCGGAGATGTTACACATTGTATGCATTGTTGTGGTTACCGTATAAACGAATAGTGGTTACCGTATAAACGAAACGAGACGATGTCTGGCTCGCGCGGGTGTGCTTTGTGCCCCCTGGCCTGCGCAGTGTGGTGGGTGCGTATGTGGGGAGTGAGCATGATCGGGGCCTGTGGGCGTCGTTTTCGGACTCGGACTAGCGTAAAATGTCAGATGGGGGCATCCAGCATATATCACCTCCTGGCTGAGAGCGAGGCGGCAGCAGCAAAAGCCCTCCACCACAGGCCTCCGAATGAACTCGTACCAACGTACGGCATGTCGTACGATTATGACCCGAACTGCGTATCCCTGACGCCGGCTTATTCGAGCAGGGGAACAGGACGGCCGCTGAAGTGAGAATTAGCGGGACAGGCCCCGGGTCTACGCTATGTGCCTTCCTTGCAGTTGCGAACCCACACCACACCACTACCAATGTACCAAACCACCGTTGCATGCTGCTGTTTCTTGCTGATTATGCCCTTCAATCTGCGATGCGGGCTCAACAATCACTCACACACGGAAAAAACACACCCTCCTTTAATTGCTGGCACGAAACCACACGACGCGTCCTTGCTGGCTCTCTCGGCGGTAACTGCACACTCTGCTTCGGCCTCCACAGCCTTATAGAAATTAGATATACATGCCCACCAAGCTTCGCTCAACACGCCTTTCTGTCGCGCTCCTGTGCTGTAATGGCACCCGGGCCGCGCGCACCCGGGCCAGTCCACCACCACCTTGCTCGTTCGTTCGTGCAGTTAGCCGTCAGGTGCGGCGGCGACGCCTGCCCGCACGAGGGGGCGTGCCCCACCCTCCCAAGCATCCCGCCGATCGGGCAGACACCTGGCCGGCCGGCCGGCCCAGAGCTCATCCACAGGGCGCAGGGCACCCCCAAGCCCCTATATACCCCTCCAGCCCTCTCCCCCCGGGACGCCTGTGCTTCGCCTAACGGCGGGTTCGATTGTTCGTAGTCCCGCCCCCGGGGCCCCGCCCGTGACCCGTCCGCCGCCGCCAGTTGCTGTCTGAACCCCGTGTGTCGCTGTGTGTCCGCCGCCGCGCGAGCTCCCACGCTATCGCCCTTGGGTGCTGCCCCAACATATGCTTGTTTCGAGTAATGGCCGAAGTGGGGACGAAAGACGAGACCCGACGAAGGCAGAGATGCCCGACGATGAGGGCCTTCCGGGCACCAGCTGGGGGGGGGGGACGCAGTGCCGAGGTCGCGCCCAATCGCCCAGCTGGCCACCGAGGGCACAAGCGCCTCCAGAATTCCCTCCCTCCCCTTTCCTTCCCAAGATGATGCGCAGAAACGAAGCCACCCACCGCTTCCGCTTCCCGGCCCGCCGAGGCCCCGGCTCCATCGCCGGCGCTCAGTCCGCCTGGCCGAAGCCGCCGGTGCGTCCCTGCTTGGTCCACACCACCTGCGTCGCGTCTCCGTTGTGCTGCCGCAGCCCAAACGGCTGGTTGTCGCCGCCCAGCCGCTCCATAGCGTCACCGGCGCCCACCTTCTCAGCCACCACCAGCCCCGAGACCTGCCGCACCGCGGGGCGTTGAACACGGGAACGTTATAATGGCCCGCGAGACAGGACGCAGTACAATAAAATGGCCCTCGCGTCGCGCCGCGTCGAGTCGGGTCGCATCGCGCGGGAGGGGTGGCGAGCGGCGCTGCACTGTAGCTGCTCGACCCACCTTGAACTTATGTTCCCCGCTGGAGCTCATGGGCGAGACCTTGACCTCCAGGACGCACTCCCTGGACTGAGACACGATGACACGCGCCAGGTACACCTGCGACACCTTCTCCTCGATGTGCGCGTCCACCTGCACCTCCGGACACACGCAGCCCGACACGCAGCTGTGCAGCAGCAAGCGGGGTGGGGTGGGATGTGAGTGGGGGGCGGGGGAGGGAGAGAGAAGAGGACAGCGAAGGAGAGGCGGGACAGGCCAGGGGGAGGGGGGCGCAAGTAAATGGCCTGGTCTCGTTCTCGCTTTCCTCTCTCACACAAAAATACAGCACACAAACAGATGAACCGCAGCGGAGTTGAGGTGGCGAGGCAACTTTGGCAAACGGCCTTCCCTCGAGAGGGGGACGGAAGGGCCGGAGCGGTTGCGGTCACGGAGAGGGGCAAGGGCCAAGCCGCCCGTTGCGAGAGATGGCGAGCGCCTGGAATGGTGAGAAGCTGGTCCCACGGAGAGGCTCTCTGCGTGAAGCAAGAGACAGCACATTCCCCGCCGCCCGCCAGGCCGCCTTGCCCCTCCGATACGGTACCCGCCCCCCGTCTCGGCGTCGTGGGCCACCCCGGCCACCCCCCCATCGCCCATCGCCCCTGCAGCCACCCCATCGCCCCTGCAGCCCCCCCATCGCCCCTGCAGCCCCGCCCTCTCACCTAATGGTGGCCACTCCCATGTGTTCGTAGGACCTCAGGTGGTGCAGGTACACCCGCACCCTCTCCTCCGGCGGACTGCCCAGCGCGGATCGGTCCGTGTCCACCCTCAGCTGCAGTCGGGAGCCGGGAGTGGTGGCCACGTAGCCGGGCTTGGGCTTCACCGCACTGCCCTCGTTCACGTACTCGAAGCCCTCAGACAGCACAACCAGCTGCCTGAAGGGGGGCGGGGGGTGGGGGGGCGGGGGGAAGAGGGTGAGGAGGAGAGGGCGGGGCGGCAGCACCAGCACCCACCCGCACCAGCATCAGCACGAACGCCCGCACCCGCACCAGCACCCGCACCCATCAGCACCCGCACGAGCTGCTGCTGCTGCAGATGGACCAACGGGCAGCGGCCGCACCCCCCCCCCACACACACGCACCTAAAGGCGTCTCCCACCAGGCACATGGGACTGCTGGGTGCCATGTTGCCTGCGTGGCATGGCGAGGCGAGGCGTGGCGTGGCGGAACAGCATTGACCGCTCGCACGTAAGAACGGTCCCGTCCGAGTGAGCGCGGGACTGGACTACTAGAGGAAGGACCAAGATGATGAGGATATGCAGAAACAGAAACAGAGATAGCCAGGAATACGAAGCAAGCAGAAGGCACCCGAGCGCTGCGGACACGGAGGCGCGCGCGGGACGAGACGGAACCCGAAGAGGGCACTGGGGAGCTGTTCAGGTGTTCGGGTTGAGGGGTCAAGGAACGGGGGAGGGGGAGGTCCCCCAGGCGGCACAGCCGCTTTCCTTCATTGGCCTGATGATGGGCCCAAAAGGGGCAGAGCGGGTTTTCGCCGGTGCACTGTGGTGTGGGGTGGTGTGATGTGTGCACCCAAAACCGCGCCGCCGCATGCCAGGAGCGCCCACCCGCAAACGCCGCAGCCGTCTCTGTCCCTTCGCTGCGGTATCTTCGTTCTCTCCTCACCCTCACACCCCCTCCGCTCCCCCTCCCCCCGCACACACCCGGGTACATGGGCTCCGGCAAGGCCTCGTTCGCCGCCTCCGCGTCCGCGACACTGTACGGCTCCATCAGCAGCCCCAGCGCCACCTTTTGGATCAGATGTACGGCAAGATCTGCCATGATCTTGTGGCCGTGATCCCCCGGGTGGTGGTCTGACTCCAGGGTGGGGGAGCGCATCGCGGATTGACAAAAGGGGCGGGGAGGGAGGGCGAATAGGCAAGGGGAGGGCTGCTTGTCACGCGCGAACGGCCGAGAGAGGAGAAGAGGGCACACGGCCGGCGGAGGTCGAGGTCGAGGGTGACGCCTCCCGAAATCCGAAAACCCGGCCCCCCAGCCCGCCTCCCGCCCGGCAGCCATCCTCCCAATCCTCCCCGCGCCTGCCCCGGTCCAGTCCTCCCCTCCTTCCTTCCTCCCGCGCTCCCTCCGCCCTCCCTCCCTGCAAGCCCGGCCCCAGCCTCCGTTCGCCCGGGTCGCCTCGGTTCTCCTGTTTTCCCCCAGCGTCTTTGTCTTTCCTTCTCGCCCAGTCTCCACTCACGCCAGCCAGGTCCTAGCCAGTACGACCAAATTGGATCCGAATCCAAGCCCCCATCCGAATCCAAGCCCAGACCATGAAAAGCATTGAAACCACGCGGTGACCCACCCACGAACGCATCCTCCCACAGGAAGCCCTGCTGGGCCTTGTGCATGGCCAGGCGGTACATTGCCGTACGTAGCGACAAGTGCTGCACGTCGTAGTACTGCGAGATCGCCGCTGGACGAGCAAGTCAGGCGGACGGGCGGGCGGGCAGGCGCGGCAGGCAAGGCGGGGCAGTTCGGGGTCTGATGTGGGAAACCCGACCCAAAGCAAACAGCACGCAGCACACAGCAGCAAACAGCGCTGAGAGAGGAGCAGGAGGTGGGCTGCGCGAAAACCTTCTGGGCATATCCTTCTGGGTCCGTCAACTGTAAAGCGGTCCATCCTCTCCAGCACCTTTCTTTCTGCGTCACTTCACTCGAACGCGTGAACACAACACAACAGAACACAACAGGCTTTGCGGAACAAAAGTGTGGAACCGGGACAGGGAACTGTGGAACTGCACAGCTCCCGTCCACAAGACGAAGCGGGGCACGGCTTTTCCCACATGCGCTTTGCGCACTCTTCCTCCTTCCCCTCCTCCTCCTTACACTGCGCGTCCTCGGTGGTCTCATAGAAGCGCCTGCGGGTAGAGAGAGGGAGGGGTCAGGGAGTGATATACTCCTCCATATTATTATACACTGAACGAATGAATGGATGAATGAATGAGGGGAGGGGCAGGGAGGGCTCGTGGTGGGGCAGCCGCACGGCGCCCCACTGAGGAGAAGCGCACACGTCAAGGGGCAGACGTCAAGGGGCACAGGGGCGCCAGGAGGGAGCCCACAGCCCGAGTAACCCAACATCACAATGCCCCAGCCCTCGGCCTCCGTCCCAAACCCCTGCCGGTCCCTGCCGTCGCCGCCGCTCACGTGAACGTGTCGTTGTTGGGATTCTTGGGGCTTCCCTTCGGATAGCTGGCCATGCCGAACGTGGGCACGTGCATGAACACAACCGCCGGACGGTTGGGCAGGTCCAACACTCGCCGTACCAACCGCTCCATGTCGATCACGATGCGGTTGTTGAACAGCATGGGGTCCTGGCCGTCGCTTTGGGGCACCGAAAGAGGGCGGCAGGCAGGGGAGCGACGTGTATAGCGGGCGGGGAGATGGGCCCGCCGGGCAGGCGTCTATTTAAAGGGGCGACGTAGCAGTGGCAACAGAACGTCTGAAGGGAAAGCGGGAAGCGAAGGAGGGGGAAATCGAGGTGTCGGGCAGACCAGGGCAGAGCGACAGGGCGTTTGGGGGGGGGGGAAACGTTATAAGGGCCATTCTCCCTTCCACCTCCCTTAGCCCCTCCCTGCCTCCCTCCTCCCTCAGTTTCGGTGTTTCCCTTCCGACCTCCCCCACTGCCTCCCCATCTCCCTCCCTGCCTCCCTCCCCCCATTGCCTCCCTCCCCTCCCCTCCCTCACTTGAGTGTGTACTCCATGAACACCAGGTCCACATCCGGGTCCACGGACAGCTCCAAGCACATGATCATGTAGGGAGTGGGCACTCCGGGGGTGCAGCCGTTGCGGGCGGTGATGTTGGCGCGGGGGAACGCAGACAGCTGGAGGAGGGGAGGAGGGGCGGCGGGGCAGGAAAGGCGGACGGGAAAGGGGGGCAGGAGGGCGCGCTTCGGGAAAGGTGGCTGGGAAGCAAACAACAAGAATACATGTGGCCGGCGGGCGATGTGTTGCGGGACTGGGGGCCAACACGACCCACGGGTCGGCCGCTGCCGCCGAGCAGCTGCCGCCGCCATCGCTGCAAACTGTCACCCCTGGCTCCATGTGCAGGAGAGTGGCCACACAGCCGCCTCCGCGCCAAGGCCTCCCGTTGGGCCCCCCCGGCTCCAATCGGAGCCTCGCACTGACAAACGGTCGCCGCTGTCAAATGGAGACGCGGCGCCTCCGCCTTGCTCGTCTCTCCCCTCAGCCCCTTCACTCCACTCCCTTGCCACGGCTTTTAACGAATCGGCGAACTCGCCGCAAACCGGCACAGCGGGGGGCACAGCAGAGCAGCTGGCACTCCCGACACGAGCTCCGTGTTGTGGCCTGCACGCGTACTTGGCTGTCCTGGCGGTGGTGCAGTGCGCCCACAGACGCCACCCGGACAGCGCCGGAGGCAGTGCCGGGATCGCGCCACCGCCCCTGCCCCCCCCCACCCCCTTCTGACAGTGTGGGCAGTGTCGGCGGCCCGAACCTCACCACAGCGCACACCGCGGGGCGTCCAAATACGCCCGACCCGCAAGCAACCCCGCATCCCGCCCAACGACCCCACAGCAACCGAACTAACGACCTCGCAACCGCAACCCCGCCCCCCACACGTACCATCCACCTGGACATGACGCTGAACCAGTCGGTGACGCCCCGCTCGGATGTACCCTGGCCCCAGCTTATACTGCGCGGGGCAAATCACGTCGCCCGTCACCGGGTTGAAGCCCTTTAGGTCGCCGTGCTGCTGTTGCTGACGGGATCCGATGCTTATGAGTTACGAGTAATCGCCGCGGGGGCTGGCTGTGGGCTGCTGACGAAAGCGGCAGCCGCGCCAAGCCACGTGCGGCAACGCCCCATGAAAAAGAGTCGTTCGTACTTCGCCAGACTAATCCAGGCCAGTCCGCCGGACCCTGATCCCGCAGCGCATCTCATAAGTCATAACTGGGCGACGTCCTTTCCCCACGCTTCCCTCGTGGTCGCCCCCGTGTCCCTGGCGGCCCTGACGGCTGCCCCGCCGCTCTCAAGCCAGCTCCGGCCGCAGAGCCGTCCCGCCGCCCCTCCTGTGCCCCACCGCCCCGCCCTCGGCCCGTCCTCACCTGCCCCCAATGACCGCTATCTTAAAGTCCTTTCGGGCATGCGGGTTGAGCATGTCCCGTACTAACCGCCGTAACCGCACGCTGGAACCGACGTACACGGTCCCGCGATTGATCTGCGGGGGGAGTGGCGGGGCGGGCGGCGCGGAGGGGTTGGTTGACGGGTGTGCAACACCCGGGGTGCCACCTATCAAGACGGGGCGCCGGAGGGGCTAGGCGACACAGCGTTTCCGTGGGATGCGCTCATTAGCAATGAGGGACCCCAGGCGGAGTGTTGTGATTAGGTGTAAAGGGCCTCACGGCCCAGCACCGCGGGCCTGGCGCCTGCAGCCCTACCCATCCCCTTTCGGAAGGTGCTGCACCGCACGCGGTGTGTCTTCTGGACAGTGCGCTGGGCATGGCAGCAGCTGGAGGTGCGCCGCGGTGAGGCCTCTAGGCAAGCCACCAGTCCAGGGACGGCGACAGCCGTCCAAAAGTGAGCCGAGCTTGCTGGTGTGGGGTTGCTTGGCGGCCCCGGGGCACCCGAAACGCCTGGTCGATGACATGCCCTTCCCCTCCGCCACAGTTGCTGCCGCAGCGCGAAGGGCACGTTCCCGGGTGGCACCTTGCTGCGACGTCGTCGGGAGGGACTCCGCGCCGCATGCTGTGCGGTCGGGCACATCGTCTTTGGCGCATCCCCGCGGGCCCTCATCGGTTCTGCGTACCATACCTGCGGTCGAGGCAGGGTGAACCGGTAGGTCCCCAGCACGTTCGCAAGCAGAACGCTGAATGGCTGTTTATCTATCTCCAATTTGCTCCAAGTGTGGCCCCAGTCCCAATCCAGCTCGGGCCGATTTCGGGTGCGCTCCATGAAGTTCTGACCGCCCCAGTTTTCTGATAACGACCATACGCGAGCTGTAAACACGCAAAATGAGAGCACGAAGCCCCATTTAGGCCAGTAACGGCCGGGGCCCATTTTATTTGACTCCCGTCCCGATTTGAACGCTAGCCCTACTTCCCTTGCCTTGAAGTACAAATTTTCAATAAACCATGGGAGCTGCAGTACGCGTATTCTCCTATGGGTCGCAACAGCCGATCGCATCGTAAAAACCGTGGAACCGACCTCGTACGGAATCATCCCAGAGCCCCAGACGGACATGCTCACACGCCCGACAGCCTGGAACCTATATACCGCTCCTTTCGATCGGGATCGTTCTGCGTTGGTTAAGGCCAGAAGGCCGTCGGTTGCTTTCGAAGCAATTTGTACGGCCACGGCCATCCGTTCGTTGGCGTCCCCGATGAGCACGATGGAATGCTGGGCGCGATGCCGCGATGCACTCGGCTCGACAAGATGCCAGTGTAAGATTCCTCGACAACAGAGCTAATAAGACATCGTGCAAAGTCGGTTACCCTCAAAGAGCTGATCTCGGAGCAGGCAGCCCGTCATAGCCCGTCCACATCCCGTGCTCCCCCGCTGGCGAGGCTGGCTGACTCATGCCAAACCTTCGCCCAAGCCGGCGTGGGTAACATGGAGACGAATGCAGTCGCGACGCGCCTTGCTTCGCTTGCCAAGCTTGTCGGGGGGTTTTCTGCACGTGAGCACATGGCTAGGTGCCCCGCCGGTCGTGCCCCAGCATCCATCTCGCTTATGGCTTCGGACCCCGTATGATCGACTACCCGGGCTACCAGCCAAAGCATAAGTGTGGACGCCCTCAACCGGTCTCAGCGAGACACAAAATAATGCGGTGGCTTTCCCCAACACGATTCCTTAACCCTTGAGCGTGGAGGACGAAACACGCAATCCTGCCCCGTCGCATAGCCACGAACCCCTTGGGTACTGAGTCATCGGGACTGGCACCGAGTGATGATGAAGCACGTTTCTTTCCCCTGCGACTTAGTGATTCGCCGAATGGAGGGGCAATCGTGTCTTCGTGTGTGTTCAACAAGCAGAGCGTGTATTCCATGGGATTGCGAAGCAGAACGTGACCATCCTATCGTAGTCGTTTGCTAGTGTAGTACGCGCGGCAGGGCCAAGTCACAGGCCAGCGCAAAAATGCAGCTCTCAACGTGCATGCTCAGCTCAGTTCGCTGCCCCTCCCGACGTGCATCCGCAGTTCATATACCCTTATGAATAAGAATGCCGCAATGGTATAAACGTTGCAATTGAAGTTGGCGGCTGGGAGAAAACTTTATAATGGGGCTGAGGGGTGAGGACTCGCTCGAAAAGTACGACGGCGGAGGCCGAGCAACAAGTTTGGCTCAGCTCACATTCAGCGAACAAGCCTTCCCTCTTAGTTTAGGTGCACTCGTTGAAAGAGGCCCACATCTGCACAACTCAGCTTGATAGACAGGGCTGCACAAATGCAGGTTAGCCGGCGCACTATGTTGTGGCCAAAATCTTCTTAAACTCCGTTGGCGTAAGCATTCGTGGTTGCTTCCAATTGTTCAGGTGGCCTCGCGCGCCCTGCGCTCTTCGGTGCGCCCATTCACCCCGGCCTCTGTGCGGGCTCCCCGGGCGCTGGTTGTCTCGGTGTCCGCGTCGGAGCGCCTCCGCCTGCACAACCTTAGCCCTGAGCCTGGCAGCCGGCGCGATGAGAAGCGGAAAGGCCGTGGTCACGCTGCGGGCCAGGTGTGGCCATTTTTTGCGGCGCAGAGCGGTTTGGCGCCTCAAAGTCGTCCGGCCGCTAAATTGAGCATGGTTCCGTTCGTCTTGTAGGGTGGCACCTGCGGTTTCGGTAACCGCGGCCAGAAGTCGCGTTCGGGCCCCAGCGTGCGGCCAGGCTTTGAGGGTGGTCAGACTCCGCTCTACCGTCGCCTGCCCAAGCTCCGCGGTATTGCTGGCGGTAGGTAATTTGTTTGTTGAATTTTTTGATCACGGCTGAATTTGCACTGGGGCGGCTATGTTCGGTCTTCAATGTTCGTGGTAATCGGCTAGTGTTCCTTCCACGGCTTGCACCGGAGCACGGCTGGCACGGGCTAAGGCCGGGAAGTTTATCTGGATTAACTAATGTTGGGGCAAGACGTCGCAAAATGCCGGCGCGCAGCGTGAGTCTGCTGTGGAGCGTCGGTTGGCAGCTGGACTGCGTTGCCCTCCCACGATTCCGAGCGCGGAACTCAAGGGACTTTGGGGTTGGAAGGTTACATGGCATCGGGTGGTGTCCAAGCCAGGCCGGCACTCTGCAAAGGGGCACCTGCGCAGGCGCAAACCTTCCCGGAGCACACGGTTGGCTCCGCATTTGGACATGAAGCAGGGTGAACCTGGCTCGCCCAGCCCCTGTTTGGGTTGCCGCAACCACAGTACCAACAATGCATCGCACTTTGCATTTGTAACCCGCTTTGAACTGTCATTCGACCAACCTCCCTTCTACTCAGGCATGTCCGCTGGTGTGCCGGACTTCGTGGTGGTGAACCTGGATGACCTGGAGAAGCACTTCGCCGCTGGAGAGGAGGTGACTCTGGATGCCGTGAAGGAGAAGGTCCTGAGCGTGAGCGGTCGCGACACCCGGCTACCCCTCAAGGTGAGTTACATTTGAAGTTACATGCGGCTAAGGAGCCGGGCTCAGAATGTCGAGAGTTTGCATGCTGCGTTTCAGTTGGGTACCGGACCCAGGACAGTTGGCAAGGACAATTTTCCATCGGCACATATACGGCGGTTGCTGTAAGCAGTGTTGAGGTGATTGGTAGGGATAGGGGTTTAAAGGCGTGAGCAGGAGGGGAGTTGGTTTGGAGGATACCTCGTTGACATGGGAGGGCGGCGCGGGAGTTGTCAGCGGGCTCCAGGCCCTCGTTCGGAGGTTAGAGTCGACAGGCCAGCGGGCCCTTCGTGCACTGCAGCGCAAACGGCCAGGCCAAACTTAGAGCATGTTGGGTTATCGTGGCAGATTAAGCAGCAAACGAGCAGATCCCCGCATGGTAACTCCTCTCATGTACCGTTTGGTAGCTTTATTACAACGAGGTTTTCTTTCCCGGGCTTCATAACACGGGGCTGGAAATGTTGACGGGGTGGATGTTCCCTGCCGTTCCATTTGATGCAACGGGAAGTGCTGCGGGTCTTTGGACTGTGCATGCTGCAAGGAAATTGCCACGAACTGGGTTATTTGCCGTTTTGTTGTCTGTGCATCGCGGGGTGGTGGGTAGTTAGGGTGTGTGACCAGGGCCCAGAGCCGCACGGCCTCTGCATACCTCTCTAAACTCGCACCAAGTCCGTCGAGACAACAAGTTTGTGGAGGCGCTGCCTCATAGCCCCAAGCCGAACGTACTGGGCGCTACGACCGTAAACCGCTGACCCATAGGTCAGCAAATGGCGCCCCACCCCACACACACAGCACATTCCAGTGACACTTCCAGTCCTGATCACGGAGAACACCACCACCTCCCGAAATGTCTACCGCCACCTGCAACAGGTCTTGGGCAGCGGCAGCCTGACCAAGTCGCTGACGGTGCACGCCACCGCCTTCTCGGAGTCCGCCAAGGCCGCCATCGAGGCCGCCGGCGGCAAGGCGGAGGTGGTGGCCGCCAAGGCCAAGTGGACGCGGAAGGCCTACAAGAAGCTTGTGGCCGAGCTGGCGGAGAAGGGGCAGAGCTACGAGAAGGAGCAGCTGAAGAAGCGGATCGACAACCTCAAGTCCAAGGGCATGTATGTTGAGCGCACGCCCAAGGTCAAGGCCCCGGTCGCGGCCAAGAAGAAGTAAAGTGTGCGCGCACGCACAAGCCCCGGCTGGCATTGGTGGTGGGCGGTGAAGCCTATATCAAGCTTTTGAGGACTGGAGGATATGGTTGTGTTTCGGAGATGTGTTTGGGAGCACACGTAACCGAGCACGTCTCGTCATTTCTGTCTCCCCTACATGGGCGGATTTGGAGGCGGCCGCTCCGTGTGTCGAAGGTTAAGACGCGGGTGTGCAAAAAGATCGTTAAAGGATGGAGCGAGGAGCAGCCAGGGATTGGACGGCCTTCTTCAAGCTGTCAGCTCGTAGCGTTTGCATGGAGGACCCGTAGGCTGCTGTGTACGGGGTTTTGGGGGGCAATTTTGGGTCTTACGTCCTTCAGCCTCCGTGCTTGTGAGCCGGCCGGACGTGGACCAGGCCGTCTCCACTTGTCAACCGCACACCGCGGATGGGACGTGCCAAAGGTTACGGCGCAGGCGAACTCGCCATGGGCGGTGGGCCTACCGTCTCGGGACGTGGCGCCTCGACAAGCGGTTGTAACCTTCCTGTCCGGATACCGTAACCTCCCTGCCAAAGAGGCCAAAGCACTGTTGCACCCGTCCTGCATACACATGCCAAGCTGGCAACCCAAGCAGTGCGAAAGTTCAGGAGCCTGGTTCCGTGGTTCGTGCGGAGCATTTCGGCGGCCGTTGGACGAGCTGAACGCCAGAACGCGGGGTCGATCGGACGGTTGCTCGCCGATTTTAGCTTTTTTCTTCTTCGCAGAGGTCATTACATACATACTTGCTACGTGCGTAGAACCAAGGCCATGTGAGACAGCGAAATAGCGCGCAACTGTTCCGACACGTCCCGTAGACCCTAACAAAAAATGTTTGAGGATAGGCTGCCAACGGCGACCAGTAAAGCACAAAATGCACTTGAAAAGAAGATTCTGCCGTTTTACCAGGAGCTTGAGCCCGTCGATGCCGATGAGCTGCACGATTTTCTGGAGCTGCAGCGCGACAGCCACATCGCGTACATACATAGCGGCCTGGGCCAGCTAGGTGCAGGGTTTGCGGTCCTGGACGCCAGCCGCACCTGGATGGTGTACTGGATGGTGCACTCGCTTGCCCTGCTGGACGCCCCGCTGCCCCGTGACGTGACGGCTGACAACATCGCAGCCTTCCTGGGCTCGTGCCAACACAGCGAGGGTGGCTTCGGGGGCGGGCCCATGCAGATACCGCACTTAGCGCCCACGTATGCCGCTGTCGCGGCAATCGTCACGCTTGGCGGGACAGCGCTGGCGGTAATAGATCGCGCGAAGGCCCGTGACTTCCTCTTCCGCATGTGCATTCCGCCTGAGCAGGGAGGTGGATTCAGCGTCCACGAAGGTAAGGCGGGCTGCAAGCGATTGCTTGTCACCGCCGCTCGCCCATGGGTCCGCACCGCTGACTTGTGCTCGGGGAAAGCTGCGCCACCCGCTGTGGGCATGCCCGTTAAATGCGTTTAAAATGGGCGATTTCCTTTTATATGATTTGCATCAGTTCAGCTGCGCGTTATCCGGCAGGTTCCAAACGCTAGGCGGCGGCAGATGGACGAACGCCATAATGAGCTCATGACGCCCCCCCGGCCCGCCAGCACCGTCGCCTTCCTTTTGTTCCCTGTTGTCCCCTGCTGCCCCCTGCTGCGCCCTGGCTCTGGGCCCAAACACGCGTTCGCAACCGGGTGGCTGCGCAACGCAGGCGGCGAGGGCGACCTGCGCGCCTGCTACACCGCCATGGCGGTGGCCCACATGCTGGGTCTGGAGGAGGGCGACAAGCAGGAGCTGCTGCGCCGCTCCGGCATGGCGCAGTACGTGCGGGCGTGCCAGGTAGGTGCGCACACGCGTGCACATGCGCGTGTGTATATATGCGCGCCAAGCCGACCCGCCCGCCTGCCCAACACACCCTCCATCGTTTAAATTGTCGCCGTCCTCTTCCTCCTCCTGGTCGCCACCTGCGTGCTGCAGACCTACGAGGGCGGCCTGGGCGGCGAGCCTGGCAACGAGGCCCACGGCGGCTACTCGTTCTGTGGGGTGGCAGCGCTGATGCTGGCGGGTGGTCCGGCGCTGGTGGGGTCCAGTCTGGATGTGCCCCGCCTGCTGCACTGGCTGGTGCACCGACAGGTGGGGGGGGCGGGGGGGTGAGGAGGAGAAGAGGCAGGTGGGGGCGGGTTTGGGAAGGAGAGGAAAGGAAAGGAGAGCTGCAGGGAAAGACGGCAGGCGAGGCAGGGGCGGGGGTGGAAAAAAAGGGAAGAAACGGAGGGCGTCGGGTTGTCGGGCTGGGGAGTGGGTCCCATCGGTCCCATGGGTCCGGTTGAGGTTGGGCAAGCGGCAGGAGGGGGGGCGCGAATTGCTCGGGGAGGGTTAGAAGGAACGGGCAGAGCTGAGGCAAAGCTGAAGCAGAGCTGAGGCTGGGTTGAGATGTTGGTGTGTTGGTGCTGGGAGCCTTGAAAGGGACTGCTGGGCTGGGCAAGGCAGGGCAGGGCCCGATGGCCCCAACCACAGCGACACGGCGGCGCCCGCCCCGGCGCTTCATCGCTCCTGGACTCTCGCGCTGACGACCTCTTCCCTCCCCTTCCCTTTCCCCCTCCCCTCAGGGCTCCATGGAGGGCGGCTTCAACGGCCGCACCAACAAACTGGTGGATGGCTGCTACAGCTTCTGGCAGGGAGGAATCTTCCCGCTGCTGGCGCAGCTGCCCCTGGCGGCGCTGCGGCCGCCCCGGGTGGGTGGGTGGGCGGGTGAAACGACGAGCCCCAGCCCAGTAACCACCAGGCAAAGGGCGAAGGGCGGTGTGAGTAGGGCTGAGGCGGTTGCAAGGCCCCGCCTGGGATTGGCCCCGCATTGTCAGTGCCTACCCACCCCCCAACGGCCTGCGCTGTGCTGTGCTGTGCTGTGCCGGTGGCGCAGGTGCCGGCCTCCAGTGCCCCGCGTCAGGACGTGCAGATCCCCCCGGCTCCCATGATGGCCGCATCGCCGCCCTTCGAACTGGTGGGTGTGGGGCTGGGGCCTGGGGCTGTGCGCACTCGAGTGAGTGCGTGTGTGTGTATGGGGGAGGCCGTGCTTCCGGTTTGGGTGTACTCGTTTGAACCGCATGAGTCAACCGTCGTCATGCTGGAGGGTGTGAAGCGGGGTGTGAACGGTCTGTCATTCCGGACGAGCTGTGCATTGCAGTGCGGCCCGTGTGGGGGGCCCCCGCGCAACTGAGCCAACCCAGGCCGCGGACCCACCGACCCTCACGGACCCTCACGGACCGGAGACAGCGCCTCCATCATGACGCCTGTTGTGCACCTAAGTGACCCCAACGGACAGTCACCTCCACTCCACCTCCACCTCCGGGTCCTGGGTCCGCTCGCCCGCGTCGCCTCCGTTCCACCGCTGCGGTCTCATCTTTCCCTCCGCCCCCCGGGCTCCTCTCCCCCTAACTGGCCTGGCCAACTACTGGTATCCGGACCGCGTTCCTCCACACACACACACCCCACACACGCACACACCCACGCACGAACACACTCCGCTCTCGCCCCCGCCCCGTTAGGCTGAGGAGGAGATGCACAGCCGCATGCACGCCTACGACTCGCTGCGGGGCCGCGCGCTGGCCGCCAGTGACGACGCGGACTCGGCGCTCAAGGGCGCGGCGGCTCGCCACTCGGCTGGCAAGGCGGTGGCGGCGAGGGAGCTGCTGGACCAGGCGGCGGCGGCGCACGAGGTGAGGTGGGGGGGAGGGACCGGAGGACAGCCGTTGGGGCTTGGGGCGGGAGAGAGGGTGTGACAGCGGTTTGGGGGCAGCAGGGGGCCGGGGGCGGATTGGGCTCGTTGATGCCCGAAATGGATCGGGGGGCGGATATCTGCTCCTCTGAGCTCCAGCAGCAGCTACTTCCGCTGCCTTTCGACGTTTTGCCTCTTCCACGTTTCCCCTCTGTCCCTCTTCCTGGTTTGAACAACATTTACCTCCTTCGCCTCCCTCCCTTCCCCTCTGTCCCTCCTCTTGGATGGCGTATGCCACCGGCTCGCCCCTCCCCTCCCTCCCCTCGCCTCCCTGCCTCCCTCCCTCCAGGCTGCGGAGCTGGCCACCACCCAGCTGGCCTGCATCAACGTGTCGGCCTTCTCCATCTGCCCGCCGCCCGACCCCGAGCTGCTGCTGGTGCAAGAGCAGCAGCACCTGCAGGCGGCGGAGAGCAGGGGGCAGCAGGCGCAGCAGGCGCAACAGCAGGGACAGGGACAGGGACAAGCACAGCAGCCAGAGGCGGCGGCGCCGCAGGCTCAGCAGCAGCAGGGGCAGCAGCAGCAGCAGGCGGGGGCGCAGCAGCCGGTGGGGCAGCAGGGGCAGCAGGGGCAGGGGCAGGCTAATCCGCCGCCGCCGCCGCTGTGCAACTATGAGGCGCTGCAGCTGTGGATCCTCAAGTGGGTCCCGGATCGGTTCTTCGGTTTTCCTCAACCCTAGCCCGGTGGCCAGCGCTTTGCTCGGGGTCGTTACGGGCTCGTCGTTCTGCCCCTCACCCCTGCCTCCCACCCCTGCCAACTCTGCCTTTCCATTACCTAACGTCATGTACCGCCTACGGGGGCTCCGGATTATCCGTGGATTGGATAAGCCCCTGTTCCCACCTTGCTCCCGACCTGTCTTTCCCCCTCCCCCCTCCCCCTCCTCCTCCCCCCACAGGTGCTGCCAAGCCACCAAGGGCGGCCTGCGCGACAAGCCCGGCAAGCCCGTCGACTTCTACCACACCTGCTACTGCCTGAGCGGCCTGGCGGCGGCGCAGCACGCGCCCGGCGCGCAGGCCCTGGGCCACCGGGACACCAACCTGCTCCGCCGCGCCGACCCCGCAGTCAACGTGGTGGAGGACAAGCTGGCGGCGGCAAGGGACTACTTCGCCGCCAGGCCACTGCCGGCGCTGGCGGCGCCCATGCCGCTGGGGTAGCGGCGGCAAGAGGCGTAGGCGCTTGGCGGTTGCTGGGGCTGAGGCTCCTAGTCGGGAGGCGGGATGTGGATTCGGGATAGGGGGATCTGCGTTCGGACTGGGTGGTACGGTATGATGGGATGGGATGGGAACATGGGATGAGGTGGGGTGGGGTGGGGTGGGGTGTCTTCTGGTGGTTATTGGATTTGGGTTCGATGGTTGTGTAGGGTTGTGTCATATCTTGTCGCAGTGCCTTGGTGCGTGTTGTGTTGGGCGGGTGTGCATGATGTCAGGCGCCTCGACGCTCTGTGGTTGCCGTAACGGTCCGGAGCGCCTAGCGTCATGTCGAGAGCCTAGGCGGGCTGCGAGACGCACAGCGCGCGATCCTATGCGTGGGCTGTAGAGAAGTGGTGGTGGTGATTTGCAGAGCATTGGAGTCTTCCTGCTTCAAGATCCCATCCGCAAACCAATGAATATCCAATACCAAGCTCGCCGTTCCAATAATGATCCACCCAGAAGAAGAAACTGCGAGGAAACACACACATCGTCAGGGCGTTGCTCGCAGTCAAAGGGGTGGCGCGTCAGGGACTCGACGGTGGTTGGCGTCCGTTTGGCGCAGCCCGACAGCCCAGCGCAAACCGCAAGCGCAAAGTTTTTGCACAGGCGACGGGCAGCATTACTGCTGCAGCGCTTTACCTCAGTAGATACTTGTCCACAAACACGCACGACAGCACGACATCCAGCGCGAACGTTATGATGAACATGCCGAGCTGCGCACAGGTATGTTGCGCCGGAGGGCAATGTTGGTTCCAACTGTTCCAACAACATGGTCGCGCCGATTTGGTAACTTCGGCCCGACGGAAGGGCCCACTAGCCGGACGACGAAAGGCTCACCAGGATACCTGACACCACGGTCCTTGCGTCCACGCTGCCAGCTGATACATCGCATACATCAACGGCGTACAGGCAGAATAAGGTGATGATAACGGTAATCAAAAGCCAATATTTGCTTGCCAGCGTCGCTCCCAACCGTTCGCAAACTGCGGGCCTGAATAGTGAAAGCGCGCGCCGCTTCCTCCAATTGTTCAGTGCCCACCACCAGTCGTGTGGCCGACAAACACTCTCCACATGCTGTAACGTCTTGTCGAGGGTGGCAGAAAGTCCTGCCGATGGTGCACCGGCTGTCAGAGCTGACGCATCCTCTTGCCCATCGAGCAGACTGGGGCCCACCTCCAGATCTGCCGGAACTACCGGCACGCCCATGTTGGGCCAGTCCAGCGAAAGCCGGGCCACAAAACTCTTCGTCCATTCGTGACCTATCCGGCACGTCCCGTTTCCATCAAGGCAACGATCGATCAATCATAGTAAAAACAGATGTAAAAAAATTAATGTCGTGTCGGGTAACTCAAGGTTAAATTGGACAAAGGTCCGAGAAGGCCCCCTCAGGTTGCAGAGAAACCAAAGATTTACTGAAAATGAGTTCTCATCCTGTATTAGCGAAAGGCCACAATACATCACGACAGTTGCTCCTTGCTGCAGGTGACTGGGCAATATCTTCCGGTTGGCCGTATATCGGGACAACGGTATTCAGCAACCGGAGCTCCTCTTCACAGATGGCCAGCGCAGAAGAAAAATCGCTTGCAAGATGTCATAAAAAATCTACGGCATATCCTAATCGTGTGGAGGCTTTAGGCTGTGTAATAGATGGGCGGCAGCTAGAGTTTGCGGCCTGTCCCTGATCTATGGCGTCTCCTGGTAGCTATGGTAGTAGTTATGGGAGCAGCCTCGGGGCCAGTAGCTTTGGAGGCCAGCCGTCGAGGACACAACCTTCGGTGGAAACCATTATTGAAAGGAACTGGTCCTTCGATCAGGGCCAGCACAAGACCAAGTGCCGCGCGGATGCAGCCGAATTTTTGGAGCAAAGCTTACGGTCGCTTGCCAAGGTGCGTCCTGGGGAAGGCGAAACGCCGGACGCCAGCCATCTGACCCGTCCGCAGGCCCAATAAACCCGAAACCTCCCCCCTGTCCGTAATCCCGAAACCTTGGCCGGTGGTCATGACCCGCCCACAGAGCCGGGAGCCAGGGGAACACGACGGCGCCGCCCGGCAGGGCGCCATCGAGCGCCTGCAGTCACTCCTCCGCGACCCTTACCTCTTCCCGCCTCCCAGCCGGCTGCATCTGGTGCCGTACGGATCCTTCCTGAGTTCCTGCTACAGCCGCAGCTCAGATCTGGACCTGGCGCTGACGGGCGAGGTGGCGGAGGCGGTGGTGGGGCAGCGGGAGGGCTTTGCGCCCGGGCCCGCGGTGCCGCTGGTAGGTGGGGATGGGCATGTGCGGCAAAGGACGCGAGTGCCTGATCTTGTTGCGTCTCTCGAATGCAGCGAACCCACGATGTACCCATCCCACAACCCTGTTCGTTTCCGTCATACACAGATAGTGTTGTTTAAAAGTACGGGAGGGCCACCGATGTCACGGTGGGGTGGTGACCTCGGACTGCTGGCGGTGGTTGCGGCGGGCGCTGGGGGGGCGGCTGGTGATGTCATGTGATGTGGGTTGGGTTGGGTTGGGGTGGGCGGTCATGGGTCTTGCGCATGGGTCCGGAGAGGTGTCAAGAGACGTGGGAAAGGCCCCGGGCGCGAACGGCAGGGCGCGCGATCTGCCTGATCGCGCGGGCCTATGACGGCAAGCGTGCCCTCATATGACGCGGGCCCTCACTTCCTTGGGGGCGCCCACGGGGCCACCCACCGCATGCAGGAGCTGCTCACCAGGGAGGATTGCGTGGAGCTGCTGCGACGGCTGGCGAACGCGCTGGAGGGGCGGCAGATGACCCGTGGGTCGGTGGACCGCAAGCCGCTGGACGCCCGCGTGCCGATCATCAAGTGGGTCGGGTCGCACGAGCCCGTGTGCTTGGCCGGCTCGGCCCAGCCCGCGAGCAAGGCTGCGTCCAATCGTCTACGTTGGCTTGGGCGAGGCTTAGGGTGGTTGGGTTTTTGAGAGGGATGGCTTGGGGGCCTGGAGGTGCGCTGGGGCTTGAGCACAAAGAAGCCCCTTGCTGGGCCCCCAGCAACCCACAGTCCCCTGGCCCCTCCCCCCCTGGCCTCCCCCCAGGTTCGAGGAGGCGGTCAGCGGCATCGAGTGCGACGTGTGCGTCACCACTCGGGGCTGCGACTTCAAGGCCTCCATCATGCGGCTGCTGCACGGCCTGCAGCCCTCACTGGGGCCGCTCATACAGCTGGTGGGGCCGCGTGTATGTGTGTGTGTGTGTGTGTGGGTGTATTGGGAGGGTGGGTGTATATTGGGAGGGAGGGGGTTGAGCACAGCACGACAAAGAGGGCCCTGGGGAAGTTGCGTGGGTGGGTGGGTGGGTGGGTGGGTGCGTGCGTGCAGCTAGGGTGGGTGGGTGGGTGGGTGGGGTGCGTGCAGCTGCCCTGTCCCTCTCGCCATCCCTCCCTCCTTTACTAACACCATTACCACTACTCAGCGTTCAGCATTGTACCTACCACGTACACACCATCAGTGTATGTCGCTGCGCCCTCCCTGGCGCCCCTCCTCTGGCGCTGTCAGGTCAAGGCCTGGGCCAAGCACCACGACATCAACTCGGCGCACTGCTGCACCCTCAACAGCTGGAGCCTGGCCCTCATGGTGCTGTTCAGTCTGCAGTCCTTCCCGGGGGGGCACCTGCTGCCGCCGCTGTGGCGCATGTTCCATGACGAGGAGCCCACGGGCGCGGGTGGCGCGGGCAGGCCGCTGCAGGTGGGGGAGGGGTTTGAACAGTGCGGTGCGTCAGTGGGGGGGAGGGCGGGGCCTGCGCTTCGGCTGAGGCACTGCCTCGTTCCTCCACACACCAACCCTGTCCACAACGTCGCCCGCGCCCGCATCTGCTGGCCTCCCACGCAACTCAACCCGACGAAGTGCGGTTCGGGTCCTTTTATCTCCACTCCACCTCGGACGAACTGCTTGCTGCTGCAGGATAAGAGCCTGCCGCTGGATGTGATGCTGGCGGTGGCAGGGGCCAGGTGGGTGTGTGGAGTGGCGTGGTGGAATGGGATAGCGTGGACAAGGCACCAAGGGGGTGTGCCCGGGTTGGGCGGGATGAGGCCGGGGGGATGGGCGGGTGGATGATGGATTGTGGTTGCGGCGGCAACATGGCCAATTGGTGGTTACGGTTAACGGTTTCCCGGGTACGACAGCTCCATGTGCCATTTCACCGCTGCATCACTTCGCTCCGCTCGCTGCGGGGCCCGGCCCGGCCCACCGTCGCACCCTGCTTCCCCCGGCCCTCTTGCCGTCGCCGCGAATGGAAACAAACCACGTGCTGCGGCGCGGCGTGCCGCGCTGTCTCATGTCCCACACCACACCACACCACGTCACACAACATCACATCACGCCACACCATATCACACCACGTCACACCGCACCACACCTCACTACCTCACCATCCCACAGGTGCGGCGAGGAGGGCGAGCTGCTGCTGGCCCCCCACTGGGCGCGCAGCGGCCCGCCGGGTCTGTTGGAGCAGCTGTTGTGGTTCCTGTCCTGCTTTGGAACCATCATGTGCCAATGGAGGGACAACCCGGCGCAGCGGTGAGGCCAGGGGGGGCCAGGTGGGGGTTGTAATACAGACGATGCCCGCAGCGGAGGGACGTAGGCCAGGGGACGTGGTGCGGGATAATGAAGAGGTAAGGCAGCGGAGGGACGGGGGCGACGCATTCTGTTTTCTCACCCCGTCGTGCGGCCCTTCCCGGCTGTGAACTGGCAGGAACTGGCGAGTGAGCGCTTGGCGGGGTCGCGGCTACACGGGCCGCTTCCCGAAGGCCTACATGGCGGCCGTGGAGGAGCCCTTTGACAGCAACGACAACACGGCACGCAGCCTGGGCATACGGGTGGGCACGCGCGGAGGGAGGGAGGGAGGGGCGGGCAGAGGGGTAACCCACGTAACACGCGTGGGTTCGCGTTGCGTAGGGAGGCGGCGGGTCCTGGGTCGCGGCACGTCGGTGCGTTTGTGTGGGCAGATCCCGGTAGAGCGCACAGACCTTCCGGTTCAAGAAGCAGCCCGTCATCCAGAGAGCGGATTTCGGGTAGAGCGCACAAGCATGGGCGAGAGGGAGACCAGGCCCTGCGTGGACCTGCCGGACCGCGGAAAAGGGCCTCGTGCCCTCTCCCCGCCCTCCCGGCCCTCACAGCAATCCGTGTGTCTTATCGCGCTGGAAACAGCCCCCAGCCCGCGCCGCGCCGCCGTTGCTGCGCGCCGGCTGTTTGTCCCCCAGAAGCATCCTGCTCCCCCTGCTCATGCTCCCGCGCTCCTGCCCCTCCAGCAGTCCCGCTCCCGCTCCTGCTCCTGCGCCTGCTCTTGCTAGCGCTTGCCTTGCCTTGCCTTGCCTTGCCGGATTTCGCTCTCGCCTGAGTGAGCTTCCTGGTGCTGTCCCGTGCTGGCGACTGGCGCGTGCGTTTGGGGTCGCTCCCGCAACACAGGAGCGCCACGAAAACACGCTGCCGTACATCGCCTGGGTGTTTGGCCACTCGGTGCACCTCCTGCGCAACGTGTCGACGGTGGAGGGTGAGTGTGGGGCGCGGGGCGGGGCGTGCAGTGTATTTTTGTCTGGTTATAGCCCCCCTGCCTCTCTCTCTCTCTGTTTCTCCCTTCTCTCCCTAATCCCGCCTGCCTGACCGCCCGCTTCCTTGCTGCCGCGTGCAGATGCGGCCCGCGCGCTGGCCTGGCTGTTCGGCCCCGAGGCGCTGCCCTGCGTGGGCCTGCAGCGGCTCAAGGTGAGGGGAGGGAGAGCCTTATGCCAAGATGCGGGAGGCGCGTGCGGTCCTTCCCTGGCCCTGGCCCTAGCCCTAGGAGGAACTGGGCCCGCGTGGGATCGACAGCTCGACACGACACGACACGAACCCGCTGCTGTGCTGAGTGGCCGGCATTGGGACCCCAGACGGGGCCTTGCAAACAGCCGCACGGCCAAACAATTGCAGAGCTTCAGGCCGCTACTGATGCTGGCTGCGGTTGCGGCCGCGGCCGCCATACAAGTGGCTTAGGGCCAAACCCCAGAGCTGCTTGAAGGCCGTGTCGCTGATTGGTGCTGTGGTTGCGGTGGCGGCTGCCGGGACGCAGGTTCCGACCGGGGGCATTGCCGAGGGCGCTCTGCGCCGCCTGGAGGGTTTGACGCGGCAACAGCGGGGCCAGGAGGCGGAGCAGGCGGACGCGGCGGCTGCGACGGAGGTGGTGGAGTTTGAGAAGCGGGTGGTGATCAGGTGAGAGAAAAAGGTCAAGAGATGTGACCCGCGGGTCGTCGCAAGACGACGGCGGGGGTGGGGTGCCGACGGCCAGGAAGGTATGACCAGACGGCCCCCCGGAATGGTAAGGAACCGCCCCCTGGCGGGTCAGGCGGGCCCCCCTGTTGGGGACTGTGCTTCCCTGACGAGAGCACGCCGTGTGTGTGCGTGTGTGTGTGCGTGTGCGTATGTATGTGGAGCCGTTGTTGCAGTGCAGCAGCAGTGGTACTCGCATGCTGTCGCTGCTCCGGCTGCGTCACCCGCGGCTGTTGGCGGTTCCGCTGTCGCGCCTTCTTGGCTTTGCGGTGCGTGTCGGCCTCCAAGCTTGGATGTCCGTTGTCGTACTGCCGTACGGACCTTGTCGCACTGCAGGGCCCTCATCGACGCGACCAAGATCGGCTCCCCCATCATGACCTTGGAGGAGTGGCGCATGTACCACTCCACCAGCCGGGGACGCCCGCCGCACGCATGGCACCCGCTGGCGCCGCCGGTGCCGCCGCCGCCGCCGCCAGCGCCGCTGGCGGCACCGCCGCCGCCGCCGATGGTGCCGCGGGCACCTACCAACTTCCAGGCGTCGTCGCTGATGGTGGACATGCAACAGATGCTGCTGCGGCACACGCAGCAAAACCAGCAGCAGCAGCAGCAGATGCAAATGCAGCAGCAACAGTGGCAGCAGATGCAGCAGCAACAGGTGCAGCAGCAGCAGCAGCAGTCGCTGCTGCCTCCGCCGCAACTCCTGTTGCAGCAGCAGCAGCAGCAGCCGGGTCTGCCGAGCCAACAGCAGCAACAGCAGCAGCCGTATGACACGTGGTTACCGCCAGGCCTGTCCCCGGTGGGTGCGGCGGCGGGTGGCGATTTCGGGGCCACCGCTGCCGCGTTGCCGCCGGGCCTCGGCGGCCTCTCGGTCGCCTTGGGGGCCGGCGGCTTCGGCGGCTTTGGAGGTTTGAGGCCGCCTGCGGTCGGGGCCTCGGAGCCGCAGCGACCCATGCCGCAGTACCAGCCGTGCAAGGAGCTCCAACAGAAGCAAGACACACAGGCGCCGCTTCCGCAGCAGTACCACCACCAACACCAGCAGCAGCAGCAGCAGCAGCAGCAGAACGGGCAGCAGAACGGACAGCAGCAGGGTGTGCTGGGTGGGCCCACTCTCTCGCCGCCATTGGGAGCCGACTCCAGCCCAGGCCTGGCGCTGCTGCAGGCGCTGCAAGCCGCCGGGCCGGCCAAGGAAAAGGCACTTGCGGCCACCGAGCGCGCCAGGGCGGCTGCGGCTGCGGCGATGGCGAAGGTCGGTCTGGGGCCCGCGCCCCAGGGATCCGCCGCCAGCGGCGGCGGCGGTGATGGTGGGTACAACGCTTCGCCGGCGCCTGCGGCGTGGATGCCGCCCGGGGGCTTGGGGCTTGGGCCGTCACTCTTTGGAGCCGGGCAAACGCAGACGCCGGTGAGCGCGTTCAGTCTGTACAGCGGCGAGCAGCCGCAGCCACAGCCACAGCCGCAGCCCTCCGGCCTGCACTCGTCCTCGACGCTGTCGTCGTTGTCCCTGCCCTTCGGCATGTCGTTGTCGCTGTCTCAGTCCAAGTCGGGAAGCTCGTCCACACTGCCGCCGGAGCAGCATCAGCACCCGCACCAGCACCACCATTACCCGCAGCCGCAGCCACAGCCACAGCGTCAGGAGCAGCAGCCGCAGCCGCAGTCGGACCTCAATGAACTGCTGCGGCTGCTGCGCGTCTCTGACGGCGGGGACGCAGCCGCTGCGCAGCAAGCCGTGATGCGGCAACAAACGCCGCCCCAACCGCCCGGGGGCGCGGCCGCCTATCCACCTGCTCATGGATATGCGCATATTGGCAGTGTGCGGGTCCCGTCCTCGTACCTCCCATCTGGACTCGAGTCGTTGCACCAGCCGCCGCTGCCGCCGCCGCCCGGGCTGGCCCCGCCGCCGCGCGCCGATGCGTACGGCAAGTACATGTACGAGTCGCACTCGCGGCATGAAATGAATGGTGGCGGCCCCTCTGCAACTGCGGAAGCGGCGGCGGCGGCAGAGAAGGGCGCCGTACCGTCGTACAGCTACGGTGCGGCGCCGCCGCTCTTTTCCTCCGTCGCGAACGCCCTGGGCAACGCCAACGGCGCCAACAGCAACGGCGGTGGCAGCGCCGCAAACGCGAGTAGCAGTGCCAACGGCTACGCAGGCGCTTACGCTGGCAACAGCACAAACGCCCTCCGCGGGCCTCCCGGCTTCGGCCCGCTGGCGGCGGCTCGCGGCGCGCCCAGGCCGCCGCCGCCGCCGGGCTTCTAATCGCAACGCCTTGGTGCTGGTGAATTCCCGCGACGCATCGACCGCTTTATACCGGAGGCTGCGTGGCGGCGGTCCGTGGCGTTATCATAGGGTTGGGCAGGGCACTGGGATGGCGCTCGCGTGCATGCAGGACTCGTGGTTGGTGCCTGGGCTGACATTGCGGAGAGGGGCGCCAGCGTTGGCGCTCTCAAGAAAGGGCAAGGATGGGAGGGCCTCACAGTTAAGAGTGCCAGCGCGTGTTGGGGGCCTGAGTCGGCGGCCCTGCAGCAGTTTCGAGGCATTTGATTGGCGGTGGGTGCTGAGACTCTCTGGCGCTGCTGCCGGTAGCACTAGCACGGTATGTGTGCCTAGGTGTGGAGCGAGAGGTGTGCCGCAGGGGCTGTCGGGGAGCTGTTGTGGACCTTCCCACTCGCTCCCATTTGACGCAAAAAGACGTTGGATGGGCATACATTGCGTGGCGTGTCGGCTGACGGCCCAGACTTTGCGGCTGGAGGGGTTGGCGTTTGACGGCAACCATTGGGGCTATGTTTGGCCACACTCTGTGCTGCTTTCTGCGGTCTCGTTTGCTCGCTTGTCCGTCTGGATACACTGGGTCTTAGGCTGGGCTGAGCGCTCCAGCTGGTTCGCCGCAAGGCTGGCCCGGGCACTGACGCCTCAGCTCGTCAGGAGCGCCGAGGGCAACTCGTTATGTCGTACAACACCGTATCGTCCATGTATGACACACACGTACGACAGCCTTCTCTCCTTCATCAGGGTATAAGAAGCGTATGGTTAATGGTGGTCTTTCCTTGGCATCGTGATGCGGGTGCGACGACGTAACACGTACTACGGTTGCCGGGGGCGACGGCGACCCTTGGGAGTTACCATTCGCAAGTACAGCGGGAATGGTGCGGACATTGCGGTGATCAGGGAGATACCGCAGCGGCGAGTGGGGAGGCGCGAGTGGGTAGCTGCGGGCGGTGACGTGACAGGGCACTGGAGTGTTCCATGCGGCCGTGTAGGGTAGGGAGCGGAGACATGGCGCCGCGTGGGCCGTGAGGCAGCGTGGGGCAGCGAAAGGTGACGATGGAGACGCACAGCGGACTAAGGCGTGAGCGCAGGGTTGGCACCCATTATGGCGTTTATGCTGCCACTTGAAGGCAATTTACAAGGGCGGAAAGGTAAGACACCACGGGTCACGGGCGAAGGATATTGGTGGTATCGTGGGTGAGGTCGGTTGGAAGCGATTGAAGAGGCGACGGTGTGGCGTGGGGGTGGGCAAATGCACTCCTCAGGAAGCGAGCTGGACAGGTTATAAAACAGGTTATAAAGCAGGTAGGACTATAAGTGCCCACGGAACCCCGGGGAGGTAATTTGCATCGACAGCCTTCCCTGCGGTAAACTGTTCCGTACAAGTGGTACGAATGGCATTTGACCAATCCTACACAATGTGAACGAGCGCAAGCCTCAAACACGTGCCGGCTGCCACAAAACCTGTCACCGCCTCCAATAAGTGGTTTGGTTTGGTTTGCCGCATACTCAATGGGCATATGGCATAATATTTACCAGCCTCGCGAAGGTCGCGATTCGCAAAAGCTCTGCGGCCGCGCACTCCACTCCAGAAACACCCACCCCACCAGACACATCAATGGGCACCGAAGGGTACGCGAAGCGCCCTTCAATAGGTGCAAAAACGCGCCCTGCAATGCACACAGACGCGGCGCATATGCGGCTTGCCAATGGCACGTCCAGCGTACCGCCCCCATGGCCCCACTCGCACGAAGGCCTCAGACTCACAGTATGACTTGACACCGGAGAGACCGGTCTTTGGGAAGAAGATCCACCGTGTCAGGAACCTGCACGCAGTCGTCTTCGCTGTCATTTGCGTGCCCTGACCACGCCAGGTCGAAATGTGACCGCTAAACCCTGCACAGTCATCATATACGTGCGGCACAAGCTCGCCATATCACGAAGTTATGCTGCCATCATCCGCCCGCGCACGTCCGGCCAAGCATCGAACTGGCAACGGGCCTGAACGACCCCGGGCCATGTGGCGCCGGTGCACACCAGAAAGCGCCCTAGCGAGCAGCCGGAGACCCAAATCCGACCTGCAAAGTGCGCGGCCGGTATCGCGCGCCGCGGTACGGCTCTCCCACACATAGGCAAACTCCCATCCACTCCTTTGCAGCCCCCCATCCGCCCCATGCACCTAAACACACGACCCCTGCACCCGCTTAGCTTCGCGCGCTCCTAACGCAGCAGCGCGCCGAGCGACGAGACCACCTCCGCCGCCATGCTCCGCACGTTGGGATCCTGGGAACTCGCGGCGGACTGCCGTACCACGTTGTACAGTTGGGCGAGCTCAGACGACGCCGGCGCAGCACCCTGGACCTGCAGAGCGGACATAAGCGTGGCACAGACGCAGTTAGAAGAATCTGACACTGGATGTGTAGTGCTAGCATGGGTTGTCACCCAGGTTGTCACCACGAACCCAATCGGCCCAGCCTTTGGTCCAGCCAACGCGTACTCACTTGTACAGGAACACACGAGAACCCCTCGACGACGCACAAAGCACGGCATGCCCGGATACAAGTCCCCTGCGTCAGTCCACAGGCCGCACCCTAACCCGCACCGCGGCGGCGACTCAGCACGCAGCCCTCCCTTCCACCCGTCGACCCGCCCACATCCCGGGTGCAGAGGCCTTCCTCGAGGGCCGTTGCCGGCGCCTCCCCCTGCTGCTACTGTAGCTGCTCACCTCTACCGCCGAGATCAGCGCCTCTAGCAGCGGCTGCTGCAGCGGCGGCGGCACCGCCTGCTGCTGCCCGACACCCTGCGGCTGCAGGTGCTGCCCCGCAAGTATGGTGGCGAGCGCAGAGGCGTTCTCGGGCGCCAGCAACCAGGGCGCGCACTGCTGCGGGAACAGCGCCACCAGGCTGGAAACGGCGCTGGCGGCAGAGGTGCAGACGGACATGTCGGGGTGCGCGCAGTTGTCCAGCAGCACGCCCGCCAGCTCCAGGAATACCGCCGCCAGGGAGCCGTCGGAGCGGTGGTGCGACACCTGGCAGGTGGGGGGGCGCGCCCGCCACCCATTTGCGATACAGAGTTGAACGGGAAGCGGAGCTCAACAACGTGCGTGGTGACCGAGGGGGTGGGCCGAGAAAGATGCAGTGAGGTAGGGTGTGGCAGGTGGGGCTTCAACCTCAAAGCGCGGGGACAACACGCGAGGAAGAGGGCGCGCGCATATTAAAGTTGAGAGGGCTCCCGAGCGGAGCTTCCCGCTCATTCCGACCCGATCGGGCGTCTCGAAGGGGTACGCGCATAGACAGCTCGCTCGACGCGGCAGCAGCAACAACCCACACCCGTGTGAATGAACACGCTTTCGAATCTTCAGCTATCCAGCCAGGCTTTGCTTGCGACCGTGGGATAATGTGAGAGCAGAGGCGCGGGCGCAACACCTGTGCATACATCTCCTCGTCCTTACCTCAACCGCGTCCCGCTGCAGAATCGTGTTGACCAGCTCCAGCACGGGCTCTAGGAACGGCTCCACCGCGTTGTTGGACGCGTACTCCAGGACGGCAGCCACCTGCCGTCTCGGAAGTCAGGTCAGGAACAAGAGCGGCGAATTCAGGTTTCAAGGGACCGATTGCACGGCGTTCAGCGGCGCCGGCCTCGGCGAAATACATATTACTTGGATAGTCGCCTCCATTTGATAGTTGCCCTTGTGCCATGCGACGTCCCCCACCCGTCCAGGCTTCACAAACACATGTTCAGCCCTGAGACCTCACCTTGTCCGCGACCTGCAGCTGGACCAGCTGCGAGATGGGTATCGTGCCCGACACGATGATCTGGCGGCACAATCGGATGTTGTGAACGTTGTTGTTCGAGTGCTCCAGCGACAGAAACTCGAAGAACTGCGACGCTAGGCCCATCTTGTCCACTTCTGTCATGTAGCTGAGGTTGATCTCCAGCAGCCCGCCCAGCAGCTGCCGGGTGAGGAGGTGTGGGACACGGTACAACGCCCGGGGTTTGGTTTGGTTTGGTGGATTATTACGGGCAACCGGGCGCACGCCAATTGGCTTACGCGAGACGAGCCGCGACCAAACGACAAGCCAATACCAGCTGTAGAAGAAATACATCGGCGGAGACACGCATGCTTGCGGCATTGTTGAGACGCCAAGACCCCAGAACCCGAACTTCGGCCTCGTCATTTGAACGCAGACACCCAGCAGTATGATAGGCGTACTATGTGCTCTATATTAAATGCCAGATCTCTGGCTGGTACCATAACTCATCCACCGGGTTCGGCATCCGCCCCAATGCCAATCTCACCTTGAGCGCGTAGAGCGGCATGGGGTCCTCGTCCCGCAGCAGGCGCGGCACCAGCGGCAGGATGTACTGCCGCAGCACGTGGTCGATCTGCGCCGCCGCCACGCCGGTCGTGCCCTCTGCCCGCTGCTGCGCACTGCCATACAGCTCCTCGTCCAGCAGCAGCGTCGACAGCAAGTCGCTGACGATACGCAGGCAGAAGAAGCGCGCGTCGCCGCACTCTGCCTCCGCGCTCACCACACTGCACAGCGCCGGCAGCAGCGTGTTGAGCACAGCGGTGTAGTGTTGCAGCACCAGCTCGCCCTGCTGACACAGCGCCTGCGGATGGAAACACGGATGAAAGCGTGCGGAACCAGGTAAACTGGACGTTACGCTGGAAAAGAAAGGGCGTTCTTTTGGAGGGCCGGGCCGATCAAAGAAGGCGTGCCAAGCAAGCGTGCCAATCATCAGTACGACGAAAGACTAGTGGACGGACTCAAGCCGTTCGGAAAGAGTATGGCCGAGCGAGCCGCGCGCAGAACGCATGAATCCACGGCGGTTACAGCGGCTGATGCAGAAAAGGCAAGCTGGCATTTCCCTTGTGCACACGTGCCCTCGCGCGATGCCCACCTCAAGCACGTGTGTGAGCGTTGTCTTGAAGTCCGCGATCAAGGAAGCCCCCGACGACCCAGCGGATGCCACCAAGCTACTGCCCCCGCCGCCGCCGACGGAGCCGCCGGACGCCGGCCCCGCCGTGAGTGTCAGCCAGCTGGCCAGGTCCGCCACCAACTGCCCCGAAACCACAGCCGACCGGAAGTGCGGGCTGTTCATCAGGGACAGAATCACGGGGAACAGCGCCAGCGGCGACTTGGACGACTGCGGCCGCACTGGGCCGCCGGCCGTCACCAACGCGCCCATCGTGTTGCGGCGGCTGCCGCCCGCGGTGCCGCCGCCACGGCCACCCAGCTCCTCGGAAATCGAGCTGGCGATGGCGGGCACCAGGCGTGCCACCTCGGCACGCAGCGCCGACACCGTGCGGGCCAGGTACTCGTCCTTGTCGCGCGCGAGCCGCTCCGCCGCCGGCACCAGCTTGAACTTGCAGGCCTCCAACAGCCAGCGCGGGGACAGCCTGGAAGGGGGTTGTACAGAACGGGCGGTTGGTTACATGGGTGGTAGGACGGCCTTACGTTGGAAGTTGTGAGGAGTGCGTGCAAGGCTAGGGACGAGGGGCCAACCAGGCCGCCCATTGGAGCTTGCGCTTAAGCCACGCCTAAAACCAGATCCGGGACCCTGTCATAAACGTGCGGTGATGCCCGCATCTCGAAACACATGGACCCAGTGCCCGCCCAGCACGCGTGGTCGCGCGTAAGTGCAGTGTAAAGGCAGTCAAAAATCGCGCCTGCCTGCGGCCCAGTCCCCCGCACCTGCTGAGGAGCATGACGGTCACTACCGCCTTGGCGCGGATGATCGCCATGGAATGGTCCATCAGCGCAATCAGCCCCGGCAGGAGGCCGCGCTCCTCCGCCAGCGCGGCGCGTGCCCGCGTGGACAGATCCGGCTGCGACAGCGTCAGGTTGAGCAGGTTCAGCGCCGCCGTCTGCACCTTGCTGCTCGCGCCGCCCGCGCCACCACCGTTGCTGCTGCCGCCGCCCGCGCCACCGCCGGCGGAGGCCGACGCCGAGACCGTGCCCTCCAGCAGGCACCCCACAAAGAGGCGGATGCCGTACTTGTCCACGGTGTGCGCCACCAGGAGCGGACTGTGCCTGCGGGTCGACCCAAACAACAAGACGGTCGGGCGGGGTCACGCAAAAACGCGATTGAGAAAAAAAGCAAAGCGCGCCCCAGCAAAATGGACATACATGGTTTGGCTGCGTCTCCGAGGACGACAAGGCAGTTCAATGGTTAACCGCCGGCTGCCTTTCTGCGTGCCCTTTTGTGCAGAAGCGATTCATTATTGCTCCGCGCGCCCCGAGGGGCGCCAAGAGGGCAACGCGGCGCACCTGAGGAGGCGCGCCAGTGTCGAGGCCGCCGTCGCCCGCAGCTGCTCGCCCTTCGCCGTGTTCGTGATGATCTGCACCAGGCTGTACACCACATCCTGCGTCGCAAAGCGCGACGCCCACTCGCCGCCCTGACTGCAGATGTTCTCCACCGTCTTGACGGCGTAGTGCACCGCCACCTCGTCTTCCTTGTCCTTCAGCAGCCGGATGACCTGCGCGACAATCAAACGCAATGCCAAGCTTGGATTATAATCTCCAATCCCCCGGCGTTCCAGCAAGAAACTGCTATCATGCAACTCCAACCATCCACAAGCCCATCCGAGATCCTGCTAAAAACAGTCCAATGCTACGTGGCCTCCCACAATGAAAAAGCCCACATTCCAAACCCATGGAGCGACAAGACCACATGTGAGAGCTTGGTGTACAGTACCCAACACACCTGCGCGTACGTGTTGCTGGTGATGCCCCAGACAATGCTTGGGTCAGCCGGCGGGGCGCCGCCGTTGCCTGCCGCCGCCGCTGCGTTGTCCTGCTGCTGCGTGGCGATGTAAAACAGCAGCTCGCCCAACGTGGCAATCACGCGCCGCCGCACACGCTCGTTCTTGTCCTGCGAGCCGCATGCAGCCAACGAGGGCAAGGTGTGACAAGCATCAAGCATGCCCAGAACGCGGCAGACGGGCTATGGAAAGACTCTCGAGGGAAGTGCTGCCAGGCATCCGGCATCCGGCTGCACGTGAGCTGCAGCTCGTTCAGCGCTCGGTTAGTTCATGTGTCCAATCCGCGCACCTTCAGAGCCTCGCTCAGCGTCTCCACGACGCCTGTCTGTGCGAGCTCCTCGGAAATGAAGGTGGCGTGCCGGACCAACAGGCCTGCAAAGGAGACCGGGACAAAACGCTCACAACGCACTCGACGTACCCAGCCGGTACTTGGACGCCTACGGCCTAATATCAGGAGGCGCTCGACGCGCCAGTCGCCGGATTCCGAATAGGCCTTGCCATGATATTGGGGTTGCGCACCATCCCATCCCCGCTCTGCCCGTGTCACTCACCGAGCACACTCGCCAGCCGGATGCGCAGTGTCGGCGCGCGCGCGTTCCGCAGCATGCGGATGAACAGGATGGTGAGCGAGCTGTTGATGAGGACGTTCGCTGCGTTGGTGTCACCGCAGAGCGTCTCGAAGTAGCTGAGCACGTTCACCTTGTCCTGTGGCAGCGCCAAAGACATAAGGTGTCTAATCCTGGGTGTGGCCGCCTTCGTATGTGGATTGGAAGAAGGTTTGGAACCCCTCCTACCTTCAGTGGCGCTGCGCTAGCAATGGCCCGGTAGATGTGCGTCAGGAATGCCTCCAGTTCCACCTGGTCCGCGCTCTGCATCTCCGCAAGCGTCAGGGGCTTAAAGGTCCAACCGGTGGCGTCGTAGCGCGGCTCGGGCAGACGCTCTGCGTGAAACGCATTACCATGACAGCAGCCAACAGCAAAATTACTGCACGGCGCGGAGCGGACTCTCGATGCCCCGCTACGCAGCAGGGCCAGACCCGACTGACAGTGTGGAACAGACGGGCTTCCGTTCCCTCGCATCCCGTTGCGTATGCAATTCCGTGCGGCACCATCTAGCGCGGCAACGATTACGGGTTTCGCCTTTCCGTTCAGTACAGCGGATGCCGGGCATGCCAACGTGCAGGCACTTCCCATCAGCAACCCAAATCATACGGCCTGTCCTCCATACGCGCCATGGAGCCCCTTTCAAGTGGTTCTAGCCTCACCTATTCGGCGATTCGCTACAATGGGCTTGACAGCCGTATCCGAGGCGTGCCAGATCAGGTCCTCCAGCGGCGCCGCGTCCCGATCCGTGGCCAGTGACCCGGTCTCCACGAGGAGGTCGTCGTCCATGCCCACACCCGCCGAAGAGGGCGCGCTCTGGCCGGAGTCGACGCCAGCGGCGGCATCGCCACCACGCCCGCTGCCGACAGCCGCTGACCGCCGCAGATCCTCCCCGCCGCGACCCTGCGCCCTCCCTGGCAGGCCGGCTCCCACAATGCCGCTGGAGGCGCTATCCGACGGGCCAACGCCGCCGCGGCGCGCTGGAGCCTGAGGCCCGAGGCCGCTGTGGCTGCTCTGGTGCGCAGCCGCCGCCGCTGCTGCGCGCGCCATCATGGCGTCGTTCGCTGTGGCGCTGATCATGCGACCAGCGTCCGACAGCGGCGCGCCCGAGCCCTGATCGATGACCATGCCGTCGTCGCTGGGCGCCGGCGAGACCGGATTCTCCTCGTCTACCGCTGCGGGACCCAACCAATGGCCGTCGCGTCAGTACAGAACGCAGCAAAAAAACAGCACGTGACATTATGTATCGTCACCTATTAAACGTAGCCCATGGGCCATGGCCACAAGCGGCCGCGTCATGAGAGCCATAGCGGTCGGCCAGGGGACACAACACCAGACGCCTTCAGTCCCTCGACTTCTTGCAAGTACAGCGTGCGGGTTGGGCATTCTAACCCCCGCTCCCCGAGACATGACTGCACGATGGCACTAGTGCGGATACATGGCAGCTGCTCCCTGACTGGGCCATATCTGAGCCGGCGTGACCTGCTGTCGACCTACCTTCCTCCCGATTCTCCTCGAAGTCCAGCTCTGCGTCCGCCGAGTCAATGCGGATATCACCCTGCTGCGTCTGCACCGCTGCTGCACTTGCCACAGTGCTGCTGTAATCCGCACCCTCGCCCTCCCTTTCCAGATTGTGCAGGGCGATGCGAGACAGCCGTGTGATATCCACGCTCTGCCGCATGGTGCGGCCCTTGTCCAGCTGTAGTTAAGGGGGGCCAAGCTTGTGTTGGCGGGCGTACCGTAACGGCAGGCCAATCCATGTGCAAGCTGGACGCGATAACGACGAGACAGCAGGCGTATCCGTATGGTACGGGCCTAGCTATGCAATAATCCAGCCGGCACGTTCCAGACAGCAACCCACATCGCAGCAGTTCCATTATGTGGATACCCTCCTACCTTGAGCCCGTCCCGCGTAGACTGCCGCATCTCCTCAATTGTGGGCGCGAGCCCGAACCTCGCAATAAACGCGTCAAGCGCCGGCTCCGGCGGCAGGTCAAGCGTTGGCAGGCGCACTTGCCAAAAGCGGTGCGCACACAGCTCCTGCACCATGACCGCGATAGGTGTGAGTCATCGGCCTCCCAGTGCAAGCAATTACCCAAGTGGGTCTCCTCGCTGCCCCGTTCGAAGCACAATTTCAGCAGATGCGGTGCATACAAGCTCACCTTCCACTTAATGCGGGTCGCCGGGTTCTTATCGAGTAGCCGCGTGATCATGTCGTGATACGCCTCGCTGGCCCCTGGGAGCATTAGCGCAACAGCAGTTACCAGCCGGGGCTGAAGGAAGCGCACCATTCATGAGAACATGCAGATATTTTCAAGGCACTTAGCGGAGTTTCTCCTTGGACAGGCATCCGCGCGGCTGCTGGGGTGGTTTCCAGCTCGCCCTGCCCCCCTTTTGCATGAGGCGTGCCTCCCAAACCGGCCGGAGCATTCATTCCATGCACCCCCGTACCCGGAATAGGCTGCGGCTCGTTGTTCAGGATTTCCTGAACTAGCTGGTTGAAGGAGGAGTTCAGGAAGGGCGGCCGGCCCATCGAGCACTCGTACAGCACGCAGCCCACAGCCCAGAGGTCCGAGGCCGTGGAGTGCGTTGCCCCTTCGGAGAACAGCTCCGGAGCCATGTAGCAGGGCGTGCCGCGCATGGCCTAGCATGGCAAGGGGCCGGGAGTGATGACGAAAGGCAGAGCAAAACAATCACGGTGGTTCCGGAGCACCGTTGTCCCGAGTATCAAAGACCATTATACAAACCAGGCTTCAAACAAACACGTTTCTGTGCTGCCAAGGGCCCTTTATAACCCCCTCCGCTGCGCACCTGCGGCAGCGCCTGCAGGGGCTTCTTGTTGATATCTGCCAGGCGCCGTGACAGCCCAAAGCCGCCCAGTTTCATCCGGCCGTTCTCATCCAGCAGGATGTTTGAGGGTTTCAGGTCACAATAAATGATCTCTTTGCTGTGCAGGTACTGCAATGCGGTAACCAGATCGCGTGCAAAGTCGTGCACCGAGCTCTCCGGCAGGCGGACGTCCTGGCGCAGCAGGGACATGAGGTCCCCACCAACGCAATACTCCAGGATGAGCCACAGATGGTTTGTGGTCTCATACCTGTGAGGGACGTAAGTACGCCGTGCACGGGCGTATCTGCTCAGAAAGTCGATTCGGGAGGAGGTGCCACTGACGTTTCCAAACACATGGGCACTTACCACGCGTAAAACTTGAGGATGTTCCTGTGGTCCAGAGCGTGCATAGTGCGTACCTGCAACAGCGTGTGACCACGTTTAATTCACCTGCTACGACATAGCTGCGTGCGAAGGGTCTGTCTTTTTGCAATTACCCCACCTCCTGCAGCACCCGAGCTTTCTGCGTTTTATCAACTGATTTGATGGCATAGTAGCTGATGGTCTTCTTTTTGCGGCCTTTGTACACGGTGGAGTGCTTGCCATGGCCGATCTTCTCATAGATGCTGCGGGGGGAAAGCAGCAGAGTCTTAACGTCGAATCCATTGGCTAGCACCCAAAGCTGCTCTGCTCACTGATAGTTGTTCATGGCTGCTCAGGGAGCGGCACGGCCCGTGCGGGCCGTGCCTGGAGGAGCAGGGTACCCCAGCGCCCCTCCTCAGGACAGCCGCCGCCGCGTGAGTCCAGCCTCAACGCAAAGCTTTATAACTAGAGCCGATGATGAAGCGACCTGCCCTATTTTTGTATCGAGGGTGAAACCAGGTAAGTTTGTTTGACTAGCAAGCAAATAGAGCGACGTTGCTTTCACAGAGTTATCCCCGGGATTGATGAACGTAATAGTGCACTGTGACGATGCAATAACCCCTTGTCGCTATCATAACGAAAGCAAACAGAACTGGTTGTACGAACAACTAGTTTTTAGCAGTGTACTGCCAATTCGCTTGCGCAACACAAGTCGCTGCTTTCCTACTGAAGCACATGCACAGTAACTTTATGACAATTTGGCCTGCAGCGAACGATTTTCGTAGCCCAGTCTTGGAGAAAATGCCCAGACCGGCAACCTGCTTACTTTTGCATCTCGGATATCGAAAGACGTTACTCTGAGTGTGTTTTGTGGCTAGCTGCACCCCTCTGGCTTAGTGACGCCTGGCTAGGTGTTGCATCTTTCGGGACTCTGGAACTCGACCTGGCGATCAGTCGCCTGAGTGTAAAAAGGATAGCGACATATCCTTGCGAATTTAAATTTCTGTTGCCTTGGTCAGGGAGCAACTGGACTTAGAAAAAGTGCGCTGCCCCAACTGTGTTGCTAGAGATCGTCGCAGTAGGTCGGCGAGCCTCTGAAAATCTTGACTACTATTTTTGTATACTTTAATACACGTGCCCCCTACGTCGCATAGGTCGCGCTTGAAAGGGGGACGGGTTGGAGGCCCCGTTCCTTAGCCCACATATCGAGCCAAGCCGGCCTCAATTGTGTGCGGTCCTCCTCAGCAAACCCTAGCGTAGTAAATCTTTCAACGTCGCAAATGCAACGCGCTCTCGGGGTCCCGCCAAGTGGATGCAACGTTCTGCACCCAGCGCGGCGACCACGGAATCCTTGGCACTTGGCGGCAGCTTCTCCTCGATCTCGACGTTCAACATGTCAAGCAGCATCTACGCTGAGCAATGGGGAATCGGAAGCGGTAAGCGAGAGGGGGCGGACAGAAAGCCGAACACTAGCGGTCGGACGAGGCCCTTGCCTATCATCCACCAACAATAATCTTGAACGGTGGGGCCGTCTGATCATTGGTCAACCCGTTGGCAAGCTGGCGCCACTGTCTCCCGGCCCAGTCAAGCGCGCCTCCCCCGTGCTGCGCCACGAAACGCTCGTTCGGGTTCGCGGGCTGATCTCGCACTACACCAATGGGCCGCTCCCTATTCCAACAGGCCCCAGGTGCCACCCACAGCAGCAAAGCCGCCACCAGTGTCGCGTCGCCAGACGCAGCACCCGCCATCTCCGAACCCTCCGCTCGTGATCAACCACAACAGCAACAACAACAACAACAGCCACGGTCCGCGCCTGCAAGCGGCGGCGCCGCCGCCGCCGCTGCCACACAAGACGCTGCCTCCACCTCCTCTTCCTCCTCAGCAGCAGCAGACAGCAACGGCGCACCCTCCCCGACGCCGACGCCGACGCCGCATCAGCCGCTCTCCAGCCCGGCCCTGCTCCGCCGCCTCGCCGCCGCCAGCAACCCGCTCGACGTCGCGGAGGCGCTGGCGGCGGAGGCGCCGGCGGACCTGGCGGAGGACGACGTGCGCGCGGTGCTGGCCTTCTTCCTGCAGCGCGGCAAGGTGCAGCTCGCGCTGGCGATGTACCGGGAGATGTGCCTCGCGCGCCGCGGCGGCAGCAGCCGCGGCGGCGCCGCAAGCCGCTCGCTGGACGTGTCGTTCGTGTGGCCTGCGGCCTCTCTGGCCACCACCCGGGAGCTGGTGCTGGGGCTCTGTCAGCAGCTCCATACGGTGGAGGCGCTGCAGGTGGGGCCGGGCGGGACTGGGAGGCTGGGGCTGGGAGACTGGGAGGCTGGGGCTGGGAGACTGGGAGGCTGGGACTTGGAAAGGAGGACGCCAGCGAGGGAGCGAGCCCCGGGCTGGGTTGCGTCGCCTCCGACCCACAGCTACGGCCCCGTCTTGGTTATCCCGGGCTGGGGTCGTGGGGCTGGGGGCTTTGGGCTGGGGGCGTGGAGCCTGGGGTTGGCGCAGGAGAAGCGCGACGCTGGTCTTCGTGCTCGCGCTTGTAGCGGTGGGGCCCGGCTGGGTGTGGCGCTGGCGGCGGAGACGGGAGGGCGGACGAAGGGCGCCACGTGCTCTCCTGCGGTGCCGCCCTCCCTCCCTCCATGGCGGACGGGGTTGGGCGGCTCCTGCGAAGCGCCAGCGCGCGGACGCGGACGCGGAGGCAGTTTGTGCAAAGAGCATGTCAATGAGTGCGGCATACGGGGGGCCTGCGCGGGCGAGCTCGCACGAAAGTGGCCCTGGGGAGCCTGGACGCAGACCTAGGGAAGGTGAGGGCGGGGCCGTTGGGCGGTCGTCCGCGGTCGGCCCGGCAGCACACGGCGCTTTGCGGCGTAGCCTTGGCCTTGGCATAACCTAGCCTCGGTATGGTATCCGCCACGCGCCGTCAAGACGAGGCTTGGAGCCGGCGCTGCCACACAGCAGCGGCACAGCCCTGAGAGGAGAGAGAGGCCGCGGCCTGCGACGGCCGGGGGAGCTGGCCGGGGCCACGGACGGGAGTGTAGCTCCTCGCGCGGGCGGCCCAGAGAGTACTCTCCGGGCAGCTCACGAGCAATCATAATCATTTGCGTCGAGAAGTGGACCAGAGGCAGCAGGAGTGGATCGGAGAGGGGACTGTGGAGCAGAGGGAAGCAGGATGGGGACCACAAAGGCAATAAGGCATCCATGGGGGTGTTTTTAAGGTTGTTGTATCTTTCCAGGGGGGAGGTGCAAGGCCCGCGGCCTACGCCACACGTGCTCATATGCGCGCATCTGCTCCTGCTCCTGTCCCTGCCTGCCCTGTCCGCGTTTTCCGCGCTCCGCCCGGCGGCGCGACCCGGCCCGACCCGGCCCTGGCTCGGCATTGGCTGTGCGCAGGTCCTTGCCGACATCAAGGTACAGGGCCTGCCGCGGGGATCGGAGGAGGTGGGCTTTGGGAAGGTGATCACCTCGCCGCTGGCGCCCGACCGACCGCTGACGGTGGTGCAACCGCAGGTGGGTGGGTTAGTGGGTGAGTGTGCGTGGACGTGGGTGGGTTGGGTAAGTGGGGGTTTGGGGGAGTGGGTGGACGTGGGTGCGTGAGTGGACGGGTTGGTGGTTGGCCGCGGCCGCGGCTTCGATCGTTGTAACCCTCCCGCCGCGCCCTCGCCCCGTGTCTGCCTCGCAGGAGGGCGCCAAGACCGTCGCCGACGGCTACTCCCGCTACGAGTACGAGGTGTTCAGCGGCTCCACCATCAGCTGCTCCAGCACGGCGCTGGTGCCCTCGGGCAACCTGCTGCTCAGCCTGGGCCGCGCGGTGGGGCTCATCAAGAAGCCGCCCGTGGCAGCCATCCACGAGTTTGTGCTGCAGGTGTGCAGGGGCTGGTGTGACTGTGACTTGGGGGTTTGCTTTGGCTGGGCGTGACTGCGGAAACGGCAAGGCCAGGGAGGGAGACTGCGGAATGGGGGACGGGGGAAGGGGAAACGGGCAGGCTGACAGGCTGGCAGACGTGATGGAGGGAGGGAGGGAGGGAGAGGGAAAGAGAGTGCGAGCCGCCGGCCTGGGCTGGGCGGTTGGGCAGTCAGGCGGCGTCCATGGAGGCGCGGGACCTGGAAGCCGCGAGGGTGAGGGCGAGGGCATGCCGAGAGGGAGGTGCTTGGCCGGTGGGGGCGTGCCGTAAGTGCACTGGTGGGGCGGAGAGCGGCCGATTGGGGCCGGGCTGAGCGGGGTTGCTCGCTGCGCCTCCGCTGTCCCTTCCGCGCCCAATGAACTAGCCCATCGATCCATCGATTGACCGACCGACCCCACCAACCGACCCCACCAACCGACCTGGCCCGGGGGTGTTGCAGGCGCCCGACAGCACGTCGCGCACTTTCCGAGTGGGCACGGAGACGGCCGCAGTGCCAGCGCAGGTGAGCGCTGCGTGCGTGCGTGTCTGTGCGGCGGGCGTTGGTTGTCGCAATCGCAAAGCCTACGTTGCGTCGGGCCACAGCACGCCCCCGCTTTTGCGCCGCCTCACCTTTCCCGACCAGCCCCGCCACACTCGGTGCTGCCAGGCATCGCGCGCGGGCCGGTTGGGCGCGTAGCAACAGGCCACGGTCGCTAACGCCCCCAGCGAATCCTCCCTCAGTACCGCGCAAGCGAGGATCCGGCGAGGGGGTTTGCGGCAAACCTTAACGTTGTCCGGCTTTGCTTCTCCGTCCGTCTCAATTTCCAGCAACCCGCACCATTCGCCGCACCTCCCTTTCAGTACCCCCGGGGCCAACCTCGCCTCCCGCTCCATCGCTACGCGATCGTTTGCCTTGCCCCCGGTCCCAATCCTCCCCCCTCCCCCCTCACCACCACCGCCACCACCACCACCACCGCTGCCGCCACTCCCACAGGTGGGCGAGCGCGTGACGGTGGTGAGCGCGCCCATGCGCAACGTCCGCAAGGGCGGCCTCTTTAACGCCTCCCCGCCGGGCAGCAAACCCGGCGAGGCTCTCACCGCCACCAACCACAAGACCGGCGCCGTGCTGCCGCTGCTGCGGCCGCCCGTCTCCGCGGAGCAAGCGGGCGTGCCGGGCTGGGTGCTGCCGCTGGCGGTGGTCCTCGCCGGCGGCGACGCCGCCTCGTCGCTGCTGGACCCGGCGCTGCCGCTGCTGCTGGCCGCCGGCGCGGCGTCGCTCGCCGGCAGCGCCGCCGTGGGCAGCACCGTGTTGCTGCCGCGGCTCAAGCAGCTGCCCGACGCGCGCGTGCGAGTGGAGCTGGTGCGGCAGCAGCTGCTGGGCCAGTACAATGCGTTGGCGGGCAAGGCGGCGAGCGCGCTGGCGGAGAGCGCCGAGGACGTGCGCTTCCTGGCGCGGCTGTGGCAGCTGCAGAACAAGATGGAGGCGGTTAGCGGCGCGGCGGCGCCGCATGCGCCGCCGGCCGCCGCCGCCGGAGGCGGCGGCGGCAGCGGCAGCGCCTACGCGGCCCGGATCGGCCGCGTGGCGCGCGCGCGGGCCAATATCGAGGAGCGGCTGTCTCGCCGCATCGAGTTGTTGGAGGGGTACAGCCGGGTGATGAACATGATTGAGATCGAGGTGGAGATGGACATAGAGGTGCCGGCGGCGGAGGTGGCGGGCATTCAGGAGCAGGTGGCGAGGCTGGTGGAGCTGGAGTCGGTGCAGGAGGACTGGCGCGCGCAGGCGGAGGCGCGCGACGAGGTGCGTGCGTGCGGGGGGGGTTCGGGCGGGCGGGTCTTGCGGGCGTTGCGGCGGGGTGCGAGCGGGCGATCACGGGGGTTGTGTTTAGGGTTGGCAGGTTTCGGCCATGGTGGGATCGTCGTTGCTATATTGCAAGATATCGGGCGCCGCCCGCGCTTTGCCGCGGCGCCATTTGCGTGTGTCGTCCTGGTTGGAAGTGCATGTACCCCTGCCCTACGCATGTCTCCCGCCTAGCCTAGTCACAACACAACAGCCGCTAAGCGGACATGCTGGCCCCTGTCCTGCCCCGTCTGGCGCGCGGCGCCCTCCCTCTTCAGGTGGAGCGGCTCCTGCGGGCGGCGTGAGCGGGCAGCGGCTGTCGATATGGGCTTTGGGGACGCGCGCGCTCAACCTGGTCGCGAGTGGGGCGGGTCGTTGGCGGGCGCCGCCGGCCCCAACCCCCAGCCGCGCAAAAGCTTGGTGCACAAGGCCGATACATCATTTCGAATCGCTATTTTCGTCGTGGAGAGCCCTGCTGTCTTGCTCGTATTTCAGGGGAGGGAGGGGGGAGGACCGAGGAGTCGACATGAGTCGGGGCGGCAAGGACACACGAATGGGCCGCGGGCTGGCAGGTGTGGTTTCATTCCCCCATCCGCTCGTGGTCGTCGTTCTGCAGGCGCCCTGGTCGGCATGGGGACACGGGCTGGGGGCGGGCTGGCTCGCCCGGCAGCCAGGCAGGGGGGGAGTGCTTGCGAGTGGGGATGTGGGGGTACATGGAGCCGGGATCTGAGACACGAACTGGGTTTTCACCTACCAGGATCCAGATCCATATCGAGGGTCTCACTGGATCTGGGTCCTGGAAGGCCCGATGCGTTGACGGGAGGCAGTGTGGTGGCCAAACACAGCCCGTGCTAGACCCAGGACGGGGTGGACCTCCCGAGTCACGGGCCAGCGACGGCAACTTTTTGACCTCACCGACCCACGGGTCGGGTTTCCGTCTTCCGCGGCACGAAGCTCCGGGGTTCAGCTTACGCGCCAGCAGCCGTTTATGAATGAACCTTTCGGCAGTCAATGCCACCAGGAGCTTGAAGTAATTGCCGTTGGCGGTTGGGTTAGTTGATGCGTTGTGCGTTTCAGGAAGAGCGGTGCGACCAGGTGTACAAGGGGTACCGGTATGTAAGGCTCAGTGAGTTCGTGATTGAGAGGTGCGGTGGGCCCCTCGCGCGCTCGCATGCGCAGACGTGCGTGCGGGGTTGCCTTGGCAGTGAGAGGTGGTCTGAGGCGCCCACAGCAGGTTTTGGGGCTCATGCGCCAGGCGTGGCCTCGTTTTGGGTCCTAGAAGAAAAGGTGTGCCTCGAAGCGGGGTCCTAGGTGGCGAGGACGGTCGTGAGGACGCTGTGAGCCGAAATGGGCCGTAAGGGAATCAACCAATGGAGGGGCCCCGAGCACAGGCGTGGGAGGCCCAATGAGATGGGCCCCAAGCGCACAGGTAGCGCAGAGATACGGTAGCTGTGGGAGAAGGTTCGGCTTAAGTGGGGGGGGGGCGGGGGCCTTCATTCGGCTGTAGTGCGTTGCAGACGCGGACACGACAGCCGCGTCCGTCCAAGGAAGGACTCGAAGTGAGCTTTGGACTTGGAAACAGGCTTGGCAACCTCAGGCGAGTTGTGGATGGACGAGATGGCTCGACCGGAGGGATGGAGGGAAGATGGGGGAGTCAGGCGCGGGGACCGGTCTGCGCGGCACCGGAGGGAGGTCCTGGAAACGTTGAGAGTGCTCAACGTCCTCTGGGGTGGAATCACGCATGTTTTGCCCCCCAGATTTGTGTAAAAGTGCGACTGCGCGGGTAAGCTGCCTCGCGGCGGCTGGGCGGCTCCTCCGCCAAAAGAGGGGCCCTGCGGAGACAGCCTGGCGTGGCGAGCTGCTGGGGATCCATGGCGCCACTTCCTTTCTGAGGTCCTGCACTGGAAACACGGTGTCTGTGGGCACCTGACTTCACTGTCTCAAGGGAAACGAAGGACATGCGGCCGCCGTGACCTACAGGGCCGTGACTCAGGTCGAGGACTTGAGGAGGTCCCGCCGCTGGCGTCTTTCTTCTGGCTGAGCCGACCCCATGGAAAAGGCTAAGAAAGTGGGCGGGCTGCCGCTCGCGAGGGCCGGTGCTGCAAACACCACAAAGTTACGGTAGGCCAGTCGAACCGCTGACTTCCGAGGGTATGGAGCCCATGATAACAACCGCATCAGCCACAAACGCCCAATTGGTCTCCGTTCAGGTAGGGAAGCAGCGGGGGCCTTCAGGGCGCGGAATGGCAGGAGTGGTTCCTGGCGTCGAGCGAGCAGATACGCTCGGATGCCATATTGAAGGAGATTTGCTTGTGCATTTTTGAGCAAAAAGAAGGCCTTCGGACAAGCGCTTACTCATTCGAGTCCTCTGCGCGGGAACCCACAACTGCTCCAACACGCTCGGCGCGTCTTGAGGTCCCAACGAAGGCAAATTGTAGGTGTCCAGATATCTCGCACTCTCGACGTTAGACTGAGACAGCCCACTGGGTAGGATACCTACCTTCGAACGTCTTCGATCACTCGCTGTTCGCACCGTAATCGCTGTATTGCAGCGTAGCGTCAGCAAAAGGCGTACCCACTGATTTTATGAATTTACGTGATATGATCATGCACGAAGAGATGTTCGCCTGGCCCGCCTGGTCCGTCCTGGTCAGACCGTTATGTTGTATGGTTGCCGTAATGCACGAATTTCGCGGCGCGTCCAACTCGGCAGTACAGAAATATATCGATTGGCAAGCCAGTAGCTCCAACATGCTGGTGAGGGTGCAAAGAAAGGCGTTAACGGCCTCTTTATGCTTGCTGATCGTCGATAGGAGCGAGTGAGTAACACCGGTAATACCTTGAGTGGCATGGTGCAAAGTTTACCATTTCGTATGCACATCAAAACGATTATACACACTGCATGAATGGCACTAGATTGGGTAAGTTGGTCATCGACAAATGTTTGAGTGGTCCTGCTCGCGCACGTGAAAAGGTCCTAAAGGTTAGACACGCGCGACACCTGGGTGCCCAACGCGCGAAGCTGGACCACAAACAATGCCCATGACTCCGAGCTAACGCGTTTAAGTATTTCATCTCTTCATGTCTCTCTGTTTCCGCGACGTTGCCCCGTGTTTGGGCTTTGACGGGCTTTGTTGGCGAGGGCTGCGCGGGAACGCGCCGCGCTCGAGCTGCTAAGCCAGGCTGGCCAGGCGGTTCTGCTAACCGGTGTACAATGCGCTCTAGTGCATGATATTTTGGGACTTGGGTACAAATGTCCGGAGCTTTGTGGGCTGTCCAGTTGGCTGCACAACGTGGCTGTCCAGCTGTGCTGTCCAGCTGGGTCTGCGAGATCCAAAGGCACGCTTTCTCGGTTCCAACGCAATCTTCACAAAAAGATCTCAACACAATCCTCACAAAAAAACGCACAGACTAACTCAGGCCAATCAGATTGCAAGAGGGGAGCTTTGTAGCATGAGGAGGAGTAAAAGGAAGGGGAAGGGGGCTTGAAGCGCGCGGCACGGGTCAGGCACCGTGGCTGCAGTTCCGCCTCCGTCCGCGAGGCCACCATGCAACCCTAGTAAACCTCCCTCCGTCGCCGCGGGGTTCTGTTCCGTCGGCCGTCCCCGAACTTTCTAATGTTTGCCTGCCTGGGTGATCCGCGCCGTCTGGACTGGCCGGGTTTCTGTAGTCTCCTTTGGCCTGGCCGTCCTGTCGCAGTGCTCAGCCAGCCGTTCCTGCTTGCTCCTTCTTGCTCTCCCTTTCGTCCTCAAGCTCATTGTAACAACATATATCACTGCTGCAACAGACCTACTCAATCCAGGAGGGTTTGGCCCTTGGGGGTGTGGGCCCTGCGCCCTGGGGGATTTGGGCTCCCGGTATGGGGCAACACACTGTGGCGCGCAAGGCCTGCAAGGTCTGCCTTCCTCCCCCGGACGGCTGAAGAAACACAGTCGACCACTACCTTGTCGGACGATGCGCCCGCCAAACAGGCGACTTCAGGAGGAAGCTTTTCGCACCATTCTTCGACCCGTGCGGCTAGTGCGGCTCTTAGGCCCTTTTACTTGCGGCGATCGGCAATATTGGCGTCCGTGTGTTGAACATGCAACCATGCCCATTATGCGTAAATTTTAATAAGACAATATTGCGTACCACCGGTGGTCAAAGAAGCATTCAAGTCATAATTTAACCTTCGTTTGCGGTCGTCGGAACCCGTCAAGTCAAAGTCTTGTCACACAAGGAGACCCACAGCGCCCCAGGAGCCCAAAAATTATCGTAAGAAATATAGGCAGGCGTGTATACCCTTTCCATCTGCCGAGCCCAAAGGCGTGCTTCGCACCCAAAGGTTTCCCCCGATGGCAGGACATACAGTCATATCACACCATTACGCCTGGGGCATCTAGGAACATAGAATAAAAATTGGAATTACAAAAACAGAATGGCAGGCTTCGCTAGCGAAGGCCTCCTCTTCCTCCAGTCCTCGCCCGAGCGGTCGAACTGAGTGAGTCATACGTCGCAGGTGTTGCGGCAAGACACCCATGGCGCATAAATTAACTGAACACCTTAATCAATAGTGTGTCCGGTACATAAGTGTGCATGTCTTCCCGGTTGCAGGAACGCGATGACCAATGACAAGCGCTCACAGGGGACCCCTGTGACCGGACAGTACGAGGGGTCCGGGGACTTAAGCTTGCAGCCGTTTAGCGTTTTCGACAATCCACAAGCTCTGGTCAATCAAATTGGCGTCTTTTTATCAAAAATGCATTGCCAGGTCAGCTCTTCACAGTTCGGCACTCACCAGTCCTCCCTGCTAGACTCGCCAAAGTCGATATTTGGCTTCGAGCCCATTTCCGGCATCACGCCGGGAGGTCAGCAGCTGCGGACGCAGCGCTCATTGCTTGCGGAGCTGCTGCAAGCCACTGCGGAGGGCCCCGACGCGCCCGAAGAGCATGATGACTACTGTGAGGAGGACTGCGCAGCGCGCATTCCTGTTCAACCTTTCCGGCCGAATTGGTGCACTTGCAACGTCGGCCAATACGTTCCGCGAGAGTTCCATGCGCGGGAGTGCGCGATAACTCAAACGGGGACAGTCTCCCTGGGAAGCGGAGCTGAACTCGCCTCACCCATTACGGCGCCGATAAGCATTCCAATCAAGACGTAAGTTTGAATGAGGGCGCGCGCCGGACCTCGCTTGTCTTGCATGACGTTGAACTGAAAACGTGATTTCCCTTGCCATGCCATAAACAAACAGGTATTACAAAACGGCCCGCCAGATTGAGGAGCGACAGCGCATTCTCTACAACCGGCAAATGTACCGGAAGCAGCAAGAAGCCCAGGAGCAGGTGCTTGCTGCGCGCCCTTGGTGCCCCTGAAGAAAGCGGGCTTCTTCCCGCGTGTCCATTCTACCTATGAACTTGAGGCATTCCAACTATTCTGTTGCTGCTCCTGGAAATTTAGTGATGTCTGTTTGAGCGATGTAGGGTGATGAATACTCAAGAGCGCGCGCGCACCATGTTTTCCGTTGCTTGCCAAACTCCGGCAGCGCGCTTGGGGGTAACGGGTAGGCATAATGTACAACTAGTATATCCAGTTTATTACTGCATTTCAGCGTAGCATCGTATGCTTCCCTTGAGCCGGGGCTGCCTCTTGCCTGTCGGCACCATATGCTGGCGCCAAAAGCGGCCCGAGGCCGCTGACCCGCACGGACTTTAGGGCGCGGCTCGCGTAAATTGCATGTGAGGGCCACGTGATGAGCGTGCGGTTAGGGTGTGACACAACTGCGTGAATGAGATACCGTTACGTGAAGGGTGTTGTGACGCCACCCCGGTCGTGCGGACGTGGAGAGTACTGCCTGCCTTGGCTTTTGCTTTGTTAACCTGACCTCAATGCATTTGAGTGTCTTCATAGTACGTCGGCGCGTTTTGCGGAGGCTGGAGTGAGCGTGAGCATATAAGAGCTCTCGGGGTTGTGTCACTGTGCTTACGTGACGGCCCACCGCGGGGCCGCAACCTTAGCGTTTGGGGTGCGCTGTCAAGTCAACACCGACAGAGGCACACCTGGTAGTGTTGATAGGAGCATTGTCGTAGAGGCGCGGTGACACTGCCGCGCAGCAGCAGTAGCCGCAGGTAGGACTGCATTGTCGGCACTGCACGTTGCTTGCTTTGCTTGATTGCTCGCTCGTTGCTTCACTTGGAACACACGTCAGCAGTGACGGTGCGTGCCCTACGTCACCTGCATAATATCATTCGGAGTGCGGTAGCTGCAAGACTGAAGTTTGAAGTTGCCACGGTCCAGACGAGATGGCCTATTTGGCGTTGTTACGCTGTATTCTTTTTCTTTCGGAGCCACGATAACCTCACAGGCTTGGTTGATGATTTGGTGATAATGATGATGATGATGATTGGGTGCTTTTGGACGATACCCGGTGGCGAACGTGACGTTTTTTTTCGGCCTGCACGGCTGCTTTGCCTTGACTCCCTGGGCTTTGGGGTGGCGGCTGCCATTCTGCTTCTCGCCCCTGCAACGGTTGTTATGACAATCAGTATGCTTTCTTTACCGCCGTTTCGGTGTAACTCTTGTTGCTCTGGATGCCTCCTGGCCAATCCGTGCCCTTTCCCCCTCGAGGAAGACTCCTGCAAAAGCTTTGCCCACCGCTGAAAGGCCGCGCGACAGCCCCTTCATCGGCAGTGTTGCGTCAAAAGATAGCTCTAACCCCTGTGGCCTTTCGTTGATACGTCCACGCTTGCCGAAGAGAGAAGCAAATAAGGCCGTGCGCACCCAGATTCGGGCCCCTTGATAAGCACCGCGATTTCGTGAATTTGTACAGGCCTGTATAGGGGGCTACGAAAACGGTGCCAGATGAGCGCCGTGAGCCGTTCACCTGCGCAACGCAGCTGCCGGGCAAAGCGTTGCGCACGCAAGATGTGTGCGTGGGATGGCTCTTGTGCCTTCGCCGTGAGTCCTGAGGGTGTGCTGCTGGCATGTGGCATGGTGCATGCAGGGCCGCAAGAGGCAGCACGTTGTGGTCATCCAAGGGTGGGAGGCGCTCGCCTGGCCACGTTCGCACGCGAGATCGGTGCACAGACCAACCATAGAATGTCTTATCCAGGGCAAGCGTGAATCGGATGGCCTTGGTCTTGGGCGAAGTCCACGCCACGTCCAGCCCCCGGTGTTCGTCCTGCTAGTGAACCCTCAGCCATAACCTTGGTGATAGTTTCTATGCAGTGAAGGAGGTAGAAAGCTAGCAGGGGCAGGGGCTGCGGAGATAAGGACGGCTCTATCCTCCCTAGGGTCTGGATTCTGGAGCCCGCTGAAACAGGGGCATACCGCCGCTCGCCTTTACATGCCCATCTCACAATTGCGGGGTAGTTCAACGTTTGCGGATGCGAATCAATGTGTAAGGGGCAGTAAAGGATGGCGCAATGGGGGCGGGTCGGGAGACGGTCTGCCGTTCCAGGCTGTACGTTGCCGTACAGTGCCGTGCATTGTACCATTGCGTCAACCACCACGCTTTTCCAAAGACTCCCAGACCTGGCTTGTCATTGGCAGTTACACTTGCATACATGAATAGGTCATAACCGGTGCTGCTCAGGCAAAAATGGATTATCGCTTGATAGCGTGTCGAGCCCTGGCCTTGCTGTGCCTAACGCTACTGCCGGGTGTTGTTAGGAGCTCGCAGAAAAATCACAAGGTGCGATCCTTCCTACTTGGATAGCCGACGTCGCTGCAACGACACTCAGTTTCCCGTCGCTCCCGTTTCATTTCAGTATGAGCCCGCGGAGAAGGTCAACCTATGGGTGAATAAAGTGGGGCCATACAACAATCCCCAAGAGACCTACAATTACTATTACTTGCCTTTCTGCAAGCGGAGCCCCGGGCTGAAAGCCCAACACAGTTGGGGCGGACTTGGCGAGGTGCTGCAGGGCAACGAGCTGATTAACAGTCAGCTGGAAATAGTTTTTAAAGGTATGCGGCTCGTGGGCGGACAGCTTTGTTTGAGGAACTCCGGAACAGACGGCGACCGATCGCCTTTCCTTGCGTGTGCAGGGAACAGCACGGCATCAGAGATCTGCTCTATGACCTTGGATGAGCGTAAAGCAAGAGTTTTCGAGGATGCAATCCGTCGCCAGTACTGGTTTGAACTTTTCATGGACGACGTAGGTGTTGCGCGGTCCGCGGGGCCCCCCACCACACCCACGTACATACCCCAAAGCCCAAGGGAGCTAGGATGGGGGTCACGCTGGAGGCGTAACGGGGGAATGGATGTGAAGCCCGGCCACGAGCGCCTATTTAAATTCAGGTCACCTGTTCACTGCCATGCTCTGCCTGGTGGTGCTGACCGTTGCTAGCTGTGACGGCGCCGGTGTCCCCCCTTCCCACCCGCACTGCACGCATCTCCAGCTTCCGGTCTGGGGATTCGTCGGCGAGCTTAAGAAGGACAACGGAGGCGTCGAGCACGCGTATATTTACACGAGCAAGACGTTTGACATCAGCTATAACAAAGACAGGGTAAGTGTGTAGAACCCGTGCTTATGTTGAGATTGCCCTCCCGCAACTATCACGCCGCAAGCGCAACCCCAGGACCTGGTCAGTGCCTCCCGCTGACTCATCGACTTAACCCCAACCCAACCTAACTCCTACTCGCAGATCATCCAAGTGAACCTCACCACCGCGGATCCCGTCCTCGTGGACGTTGGCGCCAAGCTCGACTTCCGATACACTGTCAACTGGATCCCCACAAAGACGCCGTTCTCCCGCAGATTTGAGCGGTATCTAGATTACACATTCTTTGAGCACAAGGTACGGTACACGTCGTACAGCGTGTCCTGCGCCAAAGCAGGAGCGCCAGAGTAGCCCATGCCTTAGCAGGCACCCTAAACTCCTCTACGTCCGCGCCGCATCCGCGCATGTCCTCCTCCCGTCGCGAGTCTCGTACAAACGCCCAAGCGGTTACGAGCGGCCGCCTGTGCATAGCCGGTTTGCCAGCCCTGACGGCCGCTCTTCTCTGCTGTCCCCCCGCTGCTTGTGTGCACGTGACCCGCGCTCGAAAACCTGCATGCATGCAGATTCACTGGTTTTCGCTGGTGAACTCGTTCATGATGGTGCTCTTCCTCACCGGCCTTGTGGCCATCATCCTCATGCGCACGCTGCGCAAGGATTATGCCCGGTGAGGACGGAGGAGAAGGGCATGGGCTCGGTCCAGGACGGTGCCAAATCAGGGGGAACGGCTGGGGAGTGGACGCGTGGTCCAGACTATGGCCGGGCGCGGCGACCTTTCCCCTCCCTGGCCACCGGTCGCTGTGGGGACAGCTATCCTGGGCTAGGCATGTGTGGCTGGCTCGGTTCCAGGGCCGCAACTGGACGGCGCTGGTTGCGGCCGTGGACTTCCACACGGCGTTGGCCTTGCGAAGCGGCTGCCAGGATGCTGGGCAGTGCTCCCGGTGCTTCTCCCCATGTGGCGTGGGCTGTGTCTGGGCTCAAATTAGGAATACGTGTCTCGGCCTGTTGGTGGCGGCGAATGATTCACGTGAACATGGGGGTTAGCGGGTGCCCATGAACGAGCGTGTGTGTGGCGGCGAGTGTAGCTATTGGGGCGCGGTCTTGTGGAGTGGGCAACGGCGCAGTGAACAGCATCCCGCAGAGAAGATGCGGAGCTTCGGCCCAAGGTACGCGCGGAGATGCGCCCCGCCATGGGCGCGGCGGTGGGAGAAGGGTCGGGCCCCGTACCCGATGGGTGACGGCAGGGCTTAGTCAAGCGCTGCCGGGCCAACCAGTACCGTCCACTCCCAGCGGCCTTCACGGACCCGTCCGGTCCTCAAATTTATCGTGGCCGGCCTGCAGGTACGCGCGCTCCGCCGCGGACGCGCTGGACGCGGAGTCGCTAGAACGCGACTTTTCGGAGGAGTCGGGCTGGAAGCTGGTGCACGGCGACGTGTTCCGGCCGCCGCGGCACCTGACGCTGCTGGCGGCCAGCGTGGGCACGGGCGTGCAGCTGGTGTTCCTGTGCACCTCCGTCATACTGCTCACCATTGCGGGCTCGTTCTTCGAGGAGCGCGGCACCATCCTGACCTGCTTCATCATCGCTTACGCGCTCACGTCGTTCATAGGTGGGTGGGTGGGTGGGTAATAAAGAAGATACCGCAGCGAAGGGACGGAGACGGCGCTAGCGAGCGGTCCAGGACCCTGCGGGTGGGTGGGCGTCCTGGGCGTGGTGGGCGGGCGCGCCACTGGGGCCGGGGGCTGGGATGGGGGGAGTGGGGGCTGCACTCTAGGGAAACGTCGAGCGCAGGCGTAACATGGTCGAGGAGGCTGGCCGCGCATGGCGTGGCGGCGGGCCAGCAGTTGGAAAGGGCCGGGCCGCGCCGGCCGCCAGACGGTTCGTCGAACGGGGTCGGAGTCGCGCCGGTGGGGGACCCAGGCGTGAGGGGCGCGAACGAGGTGCGGGGAGAGGCTGGGTACCAGGGATGCGTTGGGCGGGAAGAGCAGGCGGTTGGAGGGCTATCATGGAGGCGAGGGGGTTGACGCGCGAGTGGGAAGGCCCACGACAGCCGCCGGATGGCCGCCCAGCCGAGCCTACGAGGGGCGTTGACGTGGGCATGGGCGTTGACGTGGAATGGAGCGCCCGGACCGTCGCCGGACGCACCTCCACCCCCGGCTTTCGCCGCGGCCGGCCATCCCTGCCATTCCATGCCACTTTCGCGGCCAACCCAGCCCATTCCGTCCCGCTTTGGCTAGCGTCCCCACCGTGTGGTGTATGAGGAGTACCGTCACTTTCCCCCCGCCCGCCGCGCCCCATTCGGCACCCCACCCCACCTCAACAGCACCAACGACGCATCGCACTCTTAACCCCACCCCATCCCCGCAGGCGGCTACGTGTCCGGCGGGCTGTACGCGCGGCACGAGGGGCGGCAGTGGATCCGCACTATGTTGCTGACGGCATCGCTGTTCCCGGGGCTCTGCTTCGGTATCGCCTTTGGCCTCAACACCATCGCCATCTTTTACCACTCGCTCGCGGCCGTGCCCTTCGCCTACATCATGGCGGTGCTGCTGCTGTGGGGCTTCATCTCCTTCCCGCTCTGCCTCATCGGCACCGTCATCGGGCGCAACTGGAACTCCGTTCCCAACTGTGAGGGCGGTGGGCTGCGGGGGGTCGGGGTCCTAGGCCTGGCGGGGTGCGCTGGGCTGGGAGAATGGGGACTCTTGAGCGCTGGGCTGGCGCCCGGCGCTGCGCGTGGCGGTGGCGGTGGTACTAGAGGTGATGGGGAGATGTGAGGGTGGAGGCCAGGGAGTAGGGTTTCGGGGACCCAGAGACAGTGGGATGGGGTTTCGGGGGACCCAGAAACGCAGTCGACGCAACCGATTGCGGGGTGTTCGCTTGTCAGGGTCCCGGTGCGCCAAGGTCACACGAGCGCCGATCCGCCTGCCTTTTAGAGCTGTAGCATAGGGGCTTTGCTGCACCGTGAGCCCGCCCGATGGGTGCCTCCATCTCCTCTCTCTCTCTTCCTCACTATTTCTGTCGGCTGCGGGAACCCGACGGCCCACGGCCCCACAGTCAGCTGTAAAAGCACGTTAACTGCGACGCGCACACGAGAAAGAGACGGCACATCCCCGCCCACCCCTGTGCGCGCCGATACTTGCCTGTGCCCTGGGTTCCCTTGGTACCCGAATCCTTCGTGTCCAATCTCTGTTGCGACGCGCCTTTCCCAGCAAAGAGGCGATATCACCTGCGCCGCTCACCTCGCTGTCGGTGTGTGGGGGCACATCTTCCCGCGGCTGCGCACCTGAAGTGCGGACCCAAGCTCTCGCTCACATCGCGCCCCCGGATCGCCCTCCCGGACATTTGTTTCCCACAGACCCCTGCCGTGTGAAGCGCATCCCATCGCCCATCCCCGACAAGCACTGGTACCTGCGCCCTTGGGCCATCTGTGCTGCGGGCGGCCTGCTGCCGTTCGGGTCCATCTTCATCGAGGTGGGTGGCCGTGGTCGGTGACCGACACCGTTTCACGGGCCTGAGGCCAGACCTGCCTTATGTGCCGCCTGCCTATCGGCACTGCCGCTCTGGCCCCTGCCCTACCCCTCCCCAACCCAACTCGATCCAAGTAACCAACCCGCACTTGCTTGCTCGCTCGAACCTTGCGGCTGTGTCCAGATGTACTTTGTGTTCACGAGCTTTTGGAACTACAAGGTGTACTACATCTACGGCTTCCTGCTGCTGGTGGTGCTGATCCTGCTGGTTGTGAGCGTGTGCGTCACGATCGTGGGCACCTACTTCCTGCTCAACGCCGAGAACTATCACTGGCAGTGGACCGCGTTCGGCATGTCGGCGTCCACCTCCTTTTACGTCTTCCTCTACTCGGTGCACTACTTTCTGTTCAAGACCAAGATGACGGGCCTGTTCCAGACGTGCTTCTACTTTGGCTACACGTCGATGTTCTGCCTGGGGTTAGCGCTGCTGTGTGGCGCGGTGGGATACATGGCCGCCGCGGCGTTCGTGCGGACGATATACCGCAACGTCAAGTGCGACTGAGAGAATGTAGAGCGCGAGGGGCGCGGAAACAGATTTTGGCGGAGGCAGAGGCTTGGCAGAGGGCTTGCGCCAGCCCGCGCGTCGGTAGCTGTTAGGTTGTCAACTGGGCCTGCCTTGGCAGAGAGGTTGGCGAGGGACGTGGGAGCAGGAGGGATTAGTACACGGGGTGGTCGCCTGTATGGGATGCAGGGACGGAGGGAGGGTATTAGGGAAGTGCGCTTGCGTGGTGACCGTTTGGCGGGCGGCCTCGCTAGTGGGTTTGGCGAGGCTGCTTGCTGGCTGCGGGGATGGGGGCTGCGGTGCAATGAAGGACGGTGGGTGGTCAATCCATGGGGCCACGCATTGTGCAGACCAAGCTGCTTGCTATCTTTGATCCGGGTTGTAAGCTTTCGTTCGGGGGAGACCTCGCGGTCGTGATATCAATCATGTGGATGTGTGTTTGGGCTTGCAACGTCTTGCGGTGGTCATAGCATGCGTCCTTTGATGAGGGTTTGGATGGCAAACCCGCCCTCCGGTGGATACCGGCCCATGGGTCGACAAACGACATGGACCCGGGCGCTACGCGCTTCTGATTGGGGGCACACGCGTCCTCGGATTGCAAATTTTCGGCAGCTGGCAGTTGTAACCTGCCTGGCACTCATGCCTGCGCCGCTTGTTTTCCGCGAGATGTTGTTGTCAACAGCAATAACGGACTGCATTCCAGTTTCATGCCTTGACGGACAACTCACTTTTTTGAGACAGTCCACTGGCTTTTAAGGGCATTCCTGATGCCTGTGGAATGGTCCTGTGGCTGTATCACTTCATCGAAATCCGTACTCGTGGGCGTTGCTCACTCCATGCAGACGTCCACTGTTTGTGCTAATATGCCCAAAGTAATTAGTACTTGCAAGCATAAAAAGCGACGAACGCTTATGAAGCTTTAGGGAAGCCTGGACCGTCTTGCTGGACGGTCCCTATGCGTAACTAGTGCCTCTAATCTTTGACCTGAGGCCTCGAAACTGGTCCTAACTCTCCTGCAGAGTCGAAACGTTGCCGAAACCGGACCCTACTGGGGCTGATGAAGCCAGCAGTTTCTCCAATTGCACGGGGACCACTATTGGCCCGTGGTCCCGTGCTTCCTAAGCGATGCCTGCACAAAAGAAAAGCTTCATATGCGCGGAGGCGCTTGTGGGTTACGCTTGCGGCGGCAGAAGCAGAGCTCGGCACTCTGCACACCGTGCAGGCAAGCTGGCATGTTGCCGGATGACTGAGTTTTTGCCGCCATTCCATGAATTATGTTGTTCTCATCATCTTGAACGACATCGGCGTGTTGACCATGCATGACCTGAACCGAGGGTGCCTCAGCATGCGTGCTCGTCTCCAACCGCAGACGGGCGAAACTCTGGCGCAGATTGCTCTCGCCTACGGCGTTTCCGTTGAACAGATACAGGTGGGATGTCGCTCAGCCGAGCCATGCACGGGATGCGGCATGTCCAGCACGACCAACTCCGCTTCTTTTTAACCATCAGGAGGCGCTGCCGCGAGGCAATCGCGGCAGGCGCGCCATTCTGCGCTCGGACACAAGTCTCCAGCCAGGGCAAAAGCTGATCGTAAGCAGGTACGCCCCAATTACGCGCATGTACCGGTCGCCCGCCAGCTGCGCCCGCCAGCTGCGTTCCATGCAACCCTTTGGAATCACGCCTGCGTTCCTACCCACCCTTCCCCGCCTTCCCAGAGCCGCGCTCGTCGCTTTGCGCGCACCCCACGCCCGATCTTATCGCGCTCTTCCTTCCACTTGCCACCTCAACCACCACCGCAGCGACGCCCGCAGGTCGGGAGCGGCCGCGGGCATGGCGACCGCGCCGGGCATGGCAGCCGATGCGGCGGCGGCGCAGGGCGTGCAAGTCGCGTCGCTGGCGGCTGCCTGCCTGGGCGGCGCGCTGCTGGCGGCAGGTGCCTTCCGGCTCTTCGCTTCTCGAACATCGGTGCGTAAAGCCAGGTCGTGTGTCTCAGCACGGTGCTTCAACTGCAGTGGGTTCGTTTGCGCAGTCAGTCACTGGCTCGGCACGTGCCGTTTTTTTTGGGTCCCTCGCTGAAATGCGGTCCAAGTTCATGCGGTCCAGTGCCTCCCAAGGGGTCGAACGCCCGTGGCGGGGACTTCCAGCGCCGAGTTGGCGACGATTTGGCCGCAGTGCTTTCACGCGCTCCTTCGCCCGCCCTGGTCGCACGTTCGACAAAACACAGGCCGTCGCCGCGGACGCAAAGGCGCAGCCGGCGCCAGCGCCAGCCGCAGCGGAACCGCCGCCCCCGGCGGCTGTGGCGGTGGTTGAGGCGGCGCCGACGGCCGCAGCATCTCCCCCGCCCGTCCAGTCCGCGGTGTCGGAAGTCAGGGCGCTGCTGCAGGTACGGCTCATGCACGACAATTACCTGGGATCCTTAACCGCTTGTGAGGTACCTCACGAACTCATCTCTGCCAACCGTCGTGAGCGCCTCCAGCGCTTGCAGCACGAAGCGCGAGTATCTTTTTTTTCCGAAATCGCATACCCCTGGACCTGATTCGCGCGCCCCCTCTGGCAGAAATAATTGTTTTAGCGCGACTTAGCCGACAGCCATGGCTAAGAGCAAGAGCCCCGCCGCGGCGAGATCCCGCTGGCGGCGACTCGCGCATCTCCCACCCATGATTCTCCCACCCGGATCATACCGTAAAGAACCTCGCATGCGTTTCCGACGGCCCGTGATGGACACAGGATGCCGCTGTGGAGATCCACGCGGTGGAGTCGGCGCTCGCGTCCCTGCGGCGAGCCGCCGCAGCCACCGCGGCCGCCAACGCCGCGTCGGCGGCCGGCGCCGCCGCCACCAGCGTCCGGCTGGCCTCAGCCGCCGATGCCGACTCGGTGAGGCTGGGGGGGGGCCGTGGGCGTGCGCGTGGGCGTGGGCGTGGGCGACTGTGGCATACGGTCTCGGCAGGGCTGCTGTTGCTTCTGCTTCTGCTGCTTGTGCTTCTGCTGTTTCAGGAGGGACACTGGTGTCCGTGTCCGTAGTTGATGCCGCTGCGGCGCGCGCGTGGGTGGGTGGCCCAGCTTTTGAGCCTCGGGGCAGGTCACTGGACCGTACCTCCATTGGCAGCCGTGTCGTCCCACGTTCCCACCTTCCCACCCAAGCGGCCAATGAAGTAGACCTGACCCGCCTGACCTTGTGTGCGCCGCCGCGCAGGCTGCGCCCGTCCTAACGACGTCGTTGGCGGCTCAGGCCGTGGCGCCGCCGCCGCCAAGCGCGGCTGCGGCCGAGGCGCCACTGGTCGAGAGCGCGCCCGCAGTCGCTGCCATGGGCGCGGCGCCAGCGAAGGCGCCGGCCACGCCAGTACCCTCGGAGCTGATCGCGGCCGCTGCTACTGGCGCGCCGGCAGCTGCCGCCGGGGACGCGGCGACGGTCATCGAGACGGCATCGTCGGAGTATCTCCGGGCAGGTTCCGTCACCCCTGTAGCCGCCGCGACAGCGGCGGCAGAAACAACGGCAGTCGGCGTGGAAGGAGAAGCGGCGGAGGCGGAGGCGAAGCCGTCGGCGGAGTCGCCGTGGGCGGCGTTTGACACGGCGGCGCAGGTGGCGGCGGCGCGGGCTCGCGTGCAGGCGGCGATGGAGGCCGCGTATGGGCTGATGCTGGCTGTGCCGGTGGAGACGTCGGCGCCGGCCGCGGCTGCGCCGCCGGAGGCGGCGCCGGCGGAGTTGGAGGCGGCATTGCCGGCGCCGGCGGCGCCGCCTTTGGAGTTGGAGGCGGAGATGGAGGTGGCGCCGCCGGCGCAGGAGGCAACGGTGGAGGCGGCGCCGTCGGTGCCGACAGCCGAGTTGATCGCGCCGCCAGCGGAGGCGGAGCCGGAGATGCTGCCGCTGGTGACGGCGGCGGCGCTGAGCGAGGTGGCGCGGCCGATGGACGCCGTTTCTGCGGGGCAGGTGTTGGACCGCATCCGCTCTATCAACAAGCTGTTGGAGGAGGTGAGGACCTGCGGGTTGGGGGCCAGGGATGGGGGCGGGTTGGAGGACGAGTTGGGCCGGAGGACGGGGCGGGACGGGGCGGCAGGAGGGGCGCGCCGGGTCGTTGCACAGCTCCACCGGGGCCGGGGCGGGTCTGCGCTTTCCTGAGGTGACGCCAGGCGCAGAAGGAAGGCCGCAGGCACGGAACTCACAATGTCACAACCGAAGGAAGAACCTCCCCTGGACTTTGCCCTCGCGGAACTTCCATTGCAACAGGAGCAGCAGCGGGCGGCCGTCGAGGCGCTGAGCAGAGCTGTCGTTGTCGTCGAAGAGGTCACCCCGGAGCAATCGGCGGACTTCGCAGCGGCGGACTTCGCAGCGGCGGAGGTCGCAGCGGCGGAGGTCGCCGCGGCGGAGGCCGCCGCGGCGGAGTTCGCAGCGGCCGAGGCGGAGGCCGCCGCGGCGGAGGCTGCCGCGGCGGAGGCCGCCGCGGCGGAGGTCGCAGCGGCGGAGGCCGCCGCGGCGAAGGTCGCAGCGGCGGAGGTCGCAGCGGCGGAGGCCGCAGCGGCGGAGGTCGCCGCGGCGGAGGCCGCAGCGGCAGAGGTCGCCGCGGCGGAGGCCGCAGCGGCAGAGGTCGCCGCGGCGGAGGCCGCAGCGGCAGAGGTCGCCGCGGCGGAGGCCGCCGCGGCGGAGGCCGCCGCGGCGGAGGCCGCCGCGGCGGAGGTCGCAGCGGCGGAGGTCGCAGCGGCGGAGGTCGCAGCGGCGGAGGTCGCAGCGGCGGAGGTCGCAGCGGCGGAGGTCGCAGCGGCGGAGGCCGCAGCGGCAGAGGTCGCGGTCGCGGACGCAGCGCTGGCGTCGCCGTCGCCGTCGACGGCGGTGCCTGTGGAGACGGCAGAGGCGGTGGCGGCGGCGCACGTGGAGGCGCCGCCGTCAGCAGCACCCATGGAGGCATTGTCGCCGTCATCGGCGGCAGCAGTAGAGCCTGTGGTGGCCGCGCCCTTGGCGTCGTCGCCGGCGGCGGTGCTGCCCGTAGAGATGGTGGAACCAGTGGTGCAGGCCTTCGAGCCCGAGGTCGAGTACGTCCCCTCCGCCGCCGACACCGCCGCCGCCACGAGCTCCGGCGACGTGGCGACCGACCGAGAGCGGGCTGCGGGACTACTGGACAAGATTGATGTTCTGCTGGCGTCTTTCCAGACGCTGTCCGCCGATGACGAGGAGACGCTGGAGGAGATGCTGCGGGCGCCGCCGCCGCCACCGGCCAAAGCGGCGGCGGCGGCGGCTGCCGCCGCCGCTGCCACTGATCCGGAGGCAGTGGCGGCGGTGGAGCCGCCACCTGCGCCGGAGGTGGTGGCGGCGGTGGAGCCGCCACCTGCGCCGGTGGGGGTGGTGGCGGAGCTCCTGCCGCCGCCGCCGCTGGGGGCGGCGGCGGCGGCAGCGGCGGCGACGGCGGCGGACCTGACGGCCCTCAGCAGCGTCGACAGCACCACCACCGCGAAGCTGGTGCTCAAGCTGCCGCGGGTGCTGGGCGCGCCGCCGGCGGCGGCGCCGGCGCCGGAGGCGCTGGCGGTGGCGCCAGGCGGCGGCGCTGCCGCCGCCGCGGCGGCCGCCGCGGCAGCGGAGGCCCTGGAGGCGGTGGTGCGGCCGCTGGGTCCTCAGGTGGCCAACGAGGTTCTCGACCGCATCCGAGACATCGGAAAGCTGTTGGATGAGGTGGGAGCGGGCGGATGGGGTCCTCCCACCCGAATCACGAACTGGCCCCGGGGGACACGCGAACCCCGCATTACCCGGCACAGTGACAGTGACTCGGCGAGCCCCACAATGCGTTGGACTCGACGGGTTGGGGCGGGGGGAGGTATGCGCGTTGAGCCCCGGTGTCTGAAGTGGGCGCCGTCGTCCCTCCAGGGGCTTCGCGCCTTCTTCGCTGCCCTTCACACCCCGTCCCGATATTCCCCCAAGTGGAAACCCTTACAATCCCCCGTATGTCCACACACACGGAGACATGGAGACAGGAAAGTATTACTCGGAAGAAAGGCAGGAGTGCTGCGGCCTCCGTTCAGGGCCGCGATACCTTGTATGTTTGCCATGGCTGTCGTGCGAATACCGTGTGCGCCCTCCCGCTCCTGTCCGCGTGTCAACCGTGGTCAGGAGCAACGAAGATCGGATGTCAGGGCTGCAGTCGGCGTGGCGCCGGCGGCGCCGGCGGCGCCGGTGGAGCCGGCTGCCTCTGCCTGGCACGCCGGGTCGACGGAAGGGGCGGCCACGGCCACGCCTCAAGCCCCCGGGGAGACGGTGCGTCGGGGAGGACAGGGCGGGGCAGCATGGGCCCTTCTCACGGTTCGGTTGGGTCTGTGAATCGATGAGGGCTAAGCGGGTGAAGCGTAGCTCCCAAGGCGACGGCGGTTGCGGGGGTAGGCAAGCCATGGGTGCCACATGTGTCGGATCCACCTGAGCTGCTTGTCCGTTATTGTCTTGGTTGTAATTGATAGTTGTTCGCGTTGTGGTGGGCTGCAGCGGGGGTGGGCTGCAGTGGCTCCCCTTGTGGCTGTGTCGACGGGAGCTGTGGCGGCCGTCAGTGGGCCTTCCGCTCATAGGCAGCAAACAGTCAGTTGGGTCTTTCGATGAGGGACGCCCTGCGGCAACGCAGCGTTCAAGCCACATACCATAACGAGCTGACCGCCGTTTCCCCGCTGTGTGCTGCGCATTGCCGTACGCAGTTGACGGACGCGCTGGGGGCCCTGTCAAGCTCCGCCGGCGCCGTCGCCGCCGGTGTCGGCACCGCCGCCGCCGCCGCCGTCTCGGGTGCCGCCGCTGCGCCCGGCGCAATTCTCGAGAACCTGACGGCCGCCGCCGCGGCGTCGGGCGCCGCCGCCGCCGCCGCCGCTGCGACGGGCGCCGCCGCCGCTGCCGCCATGACGGCCGCCGCCGCTGCTCGCGCTGCCTTTCTGGAGGACCTGACTCGAGCTGCAGAGTCGGCCACACTGACCCCCCATCAGCAGCAGAACCTTCAGCGGCTTCGCGAGCTTCTGCTGCAGCAGCAGCCCCAGGCGGCGGCGGCGCGTGGACTGCCTGCGGCCAAGGGCTCGGCGGGCCTGCTGGTCGCGCCGCCGCAGCGGGCGGCGCTGCCGCCGGCGCCGCCGCCAGCACTGCCGGCGGCGCCAGAACCAGAGGCGCTGCCAGCACCGGCGGCGGCGCCAGAATTAGCGGCGCTGACAGCACCGGCGGCGGCGCCAGGATTAGCGGCGGCGCCAGAACTGGCGGCGGCGCCAGAACAGGCGGCGGCGCCAGAACCGGCAGCGCTGCCAGCACCGGCAGCGGTGCCAGAACCGGCGGCGGTGCCAGAACCGGCGGCAGCGCCAGAACTGGCGGCGGCGTCGCCAGCGCCGGCGGCGGCGCCAGAACTTGCGGCGCCGCGAGCACCGGCGGCGGAGCAAGCACCGGCCGCTGCCGTGGCGTCCGAGGCAGCTGCGGCTGTGACCCTTGGACCGCACTGGACCATGACCCCGCCGGCGGAGGCATGGGAAGCGGCAGCAGCATGGGAAGCGGCATGGGAAGCGGCATGGGAAGCGACAGCGGTGGAGCAGGAAGCGGCGGCAACTTCGGTGGAAGCGCCGCCGTCACCAGTGGCGGATGCGCCGGCGGTATTAGCTTGGCCGGCGGCTGACGTCCCGATGGTGCAGGCTGCGAGCCCTGCCCCCACACCGTCCCCAGCAGCAGCAACGACACCGCATCCGGTGCCACCGCCGCTGCCGCAAGCTCCTCCACCATCAACGCCCGCCCCGGTGGCCTCCGCGCCCCCTCCGTCGCCGCCCCTCCCACGACCTCCCCCGCCGCCGCCGTCACCGCCGCCACCACAGCAGCCGCGGCCGTCCCCCGTCGTCAACTCGGTGCTTCAGCGCGCGGCGGAGGCCACGGCGGCGGCGACAGCCGCGGCGCCGCCGCCGGCTGCCACCGGCGGTGGCGGCGGCGGCGCCGCCACCGACGCCGACGCCACGCTCGTGCACCTCAAGTCCATCCTGTTGGATCTCGTGTACGGCACCGCTCGCGGCGTGACGGCGACGGTGGCGCAGCGGGCCGCTATCGAGGAGCTTGTAGAGGCGCTTGAGAGGCGGAACCCCAATGCAATGGCTACGGAGGTACGTGCCGTGTGGCGTGTTGTGGCATTGAGCCGACCCCAACCGCGGTACCGTTTTGGGCGGAGCCCCAGTTTGGGCTTCCCGAAACCGCAGCTGTGGTATTTGGAAAACACGCAATCCTGATCTTCGGGGGAAAGTAGGTAGGGGCACGGCAGGTCCTCTCGCGGAGAACGGCGGCGCAGGACGGGGCAAGGCGTTGCACTCTTTCCTGATCCTCAGGGCGAGGACGGGGCACTCACTT